>JANAVB010021600.1:33096921-33453690 GCA_029216955.1 Iris pallida | reverse complement strand
AAATGATTTATAATATGATAAATCAACAACTTGATATAGTACTTCTTAATCTAGGAAAAATCACTTAACAAAAACGTTAATTCTAAATTGCTAACACTACAGATATAGTTATTACAAAGTTGTTATCAAAAGTAGTTACAGTCCTAATTAACATAGGACTGTTTAGTCCATCCAGTCCCTTAACTTCAATTTAAACCATATAAAAATCTTCAATTAGGATTTCAACTAAAATAGGAAACACTCTATTCCTGACCCTGAAATTTCCATCAATTCTCAGCCATTTGAAGTTTGGCAGTAACATGAAACTTCAGTAAGCAATTTCCTACAGAAACATGCACTTAACTCTAAAAATAAGGCTGCTATAAATCCAGTCTATGAAGTTCTGAACAAAGACAGGTCCTGAACATTCATACAGAAATCGCAATTGTTTGAACCAAAAACAGTCTAACCTATCAATCTAAGTCGAGTTTGAACTTGGTTCCTAGCCTATATCAATTCAAACCGACACACATTAGTCCTGCTTCTAAATCTCAGTTCACAACTATTACAGTTCTTAAGTAAAGACAGTCCAGAGGGAAAACACAAGTTCAGTATAATTCCTGGCCATCCCCAACTTAAAACAAAAGCTAAACAAAACCCCAACTCAAATCTCAGGTACAGGATTCAATTGGATTGAACCATCGAGATGTGACTCTCAAGTTCCTGAGATACCCAATTAGAAATTTTTGTTTAGTCTTACATGTTCATTGACAGTTTAACAATCAGAGTTCAAAATTCAGTAAGCTTCTTCACATTAGTTAACCCCTGCCATATAATCCTTCCCAGGCTAACTAAGATCCATCCCAGGTTTCAAAACTCAGTACCTGAGTTATTACTCAGTTCACACTGATTTGGTTACACTCAGGTAAACCTGAAATTCACTGAGATGGATCCTCAATTAAAATCTAAAAGTTCAGGCTAACTACTGGACACCAATACAAGGGTTTAAGGAGGAGTACAACTGAGACTACCATCTATTTATCAACCAGTTAACTGCCTAAAATAGAGAAAACAATCTAATATCTCATAAATAGTCTCCTGGACATGGGGACTGATTTATACAGTCAAATAATCTAACTGAAAAGTAAAAACATCACTGTTACTATCTAAGCCCTGCTACTAGGATTAGTCTTAAGGCTGGAAGTTGGCCATCCAAGCAGTACATTTCGCTTACACTACTACCTCACTAAACTTAACCTGGTTCAGTAATCACAGGACCAATATGCATAGAGAAATTCTTCATTGCATGGAAAGGCCCAACCCTGAATGCCTCTGCTACACACATTCATGCCCAAAATGATGTCCAGCTATTCATTGAGCCAATCGATTTAATCATAGAAAACACATTTTAGTCAGGACTGATATGGCTTCAATTGATAAACATAGGATATATATTCCTAGTTCCAGAGTGAATCACTGGGATGAGTTCTCAGTGAAAATCAGTTAGCCAACTCTTGGTTCCAGGTATATACAGCCTAGGTTCAGCATGAGTTTCAATACTAAAATATGAAATCAATTCATCAAGTTGGCTCAAGTATAAAGATGCAAATCAGAACAACCAAGCTATGATACGATCTCAGGTTCACCTGATAACACTGTTGTGTAATCCAAATACTGAGGTTAATTTCCCAACTCCAACAACAAGTTATTTCATTTAACAGATCATCCTACATTAACCCCCTTCATAGACAAATGTCCTGGAATTATGACTATTAATCTACTCTAAAGATATCTAAATTCGATCCTAAAATAATTATCATTAATTCACACATGCCAAAACTGAGATTATCAATTAGTACCACAACAAGTTCACCCCATGTTATCAAGATTAGTTCATGAAGAAAGAACCAAGGACTACATCAGAGTATCATGACACAATTGAATACATGATTTCTCCCCCCGACTCAAACTATTTACAACCATTTCATAAATATCATCTACAATTAGATAGGAAATCACCTGAACTTAGTCAAATAAATTCCAGGTTTCAAATCTCACTGATATCAGGAATACGCTTACTGATCTGAAAGTTGAACACAAATACTCGATAATAAAGGTTCTTAATCAATTGAATAAACCAAAATCAAATCTCAGAACGAATTGGTTTAGAACAGAGGGATCAAGGACTCACCATGTTTCATTCCTCTGTCCAAGGAAACAATCAAATGTTGATCCAACTTCACAACAAGTTATTACTTGAATGACTGCAAGGAAGCACAGATCTCTGTGTTTCAAAAATAACCAAGACAAAATCTAAAGAAAATCCCAGATCTAGTTCGATTATAGGTTGATCGATCCAATATCAGATCTAGAAATCTGACTCTCCATGTTCATTGATCAGAACGAAGAGTCAAGTTCCTTAAGAGGATTGATCATCCAACTCTAGATGATCGATACAAAAGAAATGAAATCGAATGTGTTCGATCCAAGAAGAGGGATTGAACCAATCTCACCTTGACTGATTTCTCAAGGATGGAGACGTTGATCCGATGAACTTCGTCCAGTCTTCACCCCTGGTTCATCCGAGCCTTCATCTCCACCATCATTCTTGGATGAAGCCGAGCTTGGAAAATAGGAAGAATTTTACAGAGGATGAACTTTGGAATGGGGAAGAAGAAGTAAGGAATTAAATCCTTAAATAGGCAGTTGGAAGGAAATGGAATGGAAGGTTGTTGGCACATGCTAGTGTCAGAAATCAGTTAGAGGAATTTGAATTCCTCTCCATTGCCAGAAGGAGAGGTCGGCTGGGGTACTTAGGTTAGAAAGAATGGTTTAAATTAAAAATGGTTGATCAATGGGCTGGTCCTCTTAACTGATTTATTTGCACATGGTTTAGGAATAGATGGGCTGGAAGAAAAGATTTGGGCTGAAATAAAGTATATTAATATGATGTAATTTTTAAGACTTCACTATTATATACAAATTAATTAGCTACATTATTTAGGAGAAAAAATATGAATTTTTGGAAAGCAGGCTTACACATGGTCCCACCCGGTACCCCTCTTCCCCAATCAAAAGATGCCACGTAGGCGGTTGTAAATCTTACAACCAAAATAGGTTGTAAGCATAGCATTTTCCAAGCTTTATACCATATGATTAAGGTGTGAATTGGGCCGGGCGGCCCCGGTTACCGGCTCAGGCACGGTCCGATCAAAATCGTTTGGGTCAGCCCGAGCCTGGTCAATGATCCGGACCGGCCCGGCCCTCATTTACAATAGGTCTGGGTTGGGTTCCAGCTCCGAACCCGCAAGTTCTTTTAACTGCTTTAATATATATGTAGAGTAGGTGGAGGAGGCAGTGACGTCGGTAGAGTCGACACCACCGCGACGAAGGGATAATAACAACTCATACTCCTCAAGTAAAATCGACACCGATGGAGGAGACAGTGACGTCGGTAGAGTCGGTGTCGAAGAAGAAGACGGTGGAGGCGGCGGAGTCGACGACGATGAAGGCGCACTCGAAGGACTAGCATGATCCAACGCTGTAAGTTGCTGGTGGTATGAACCCATGATAGATAACATTCTATCATTGCTCTGGACCATCGACTCCTGCGCCAATCTCATCCTCTCGGCCATGGTCACCTGTCCTGTCTGCAGCTCCGTCACCGTGCACTTTAACCCTCCAACGGTGCGCTCTGTCCTCTCAGTCGTCTCCCTGAGGTCCATAATGCTGCGGTCGAGTACATCCAATCGTACTAGCAGCGCAGGATCCTCCGTAGGGTGCTGAGACTGCTCCTCGATCCATCGTAGCAGGTCGTCACGGAGAGACTCCATCATCTGGTGGACTCGGGCAGACTCCTGGGACGGCTGTGGACCATGCACACTAGCAGAAGATGTCCTAGAGGACTGGATCGCAACTAGGGTGCCATAGGATCCCGTACCATAGTACGTACCCCTACGGAGTCCACCAGCGGCGGCTATCCACAGCTCGTCCATCGACGGAGCTTGAGTGGGCTACGAGGAAGTACTGGCCTCTCCTGCATCAGGTGCACTAGCAGCCGCCCGTTTCTGTAGCCTCTGATACTCGGCCTAGAAAGTACGTATTATTACTAACTTCATTATGTCGGTTGTTGTTCTTTTACTTCAAGTTCTTTTAACTGCTTTAATATATATGTATTTTCTGATGTGCTGGTTTTAGTTCTTAAGCGAAGCCTCCTTTGTGGCACTTGTTCTTTCTGGGATCTGACCCAGCTGGTTTTGTGTGGCCAGATTTCGGAGCTACCTCAGAGGATCTACCGACCTTCCAGCCCGATGGTGACCATCAGGCGTGACCAGGGCAACGAGTGGGTTTATTTTTGCTCTCCCACTCTATTATAAAATTTTTTATTTTGAGACATTTAGCCGACGAGCACCTGTTAGCTCGTATTGCATACCTTATTATTGTCTGCCTACGGGCTATAACATGATTGACAGATCCTAGGGTTGATCATGTATGACCAAACTCTTGCTAGTCCTCACATTTTGTAACGACTAGCTTCATGATCAGCTGGATATGTAATGTTTGGGACGCCTTATTATTATATATGTGGTGATCTTACATCTTGTAACTTTACTTGCTTGTTTGAGATTGAGACAATTAGGCTTGTTATTGACCATAGGAGACTGATGGATTGTAGTTAAACCCTCATGTATCTAGACAGCCGTGACCGTATAGTGGGGTGGATTCTATTTCATTATACGTAGCTGGCTATGTATGCCCCCACTCTCCAGTATTCTGGTTCTGGGGCATTACATGGTTTAAGTGGTGGCCCTTGCAGGTCTTATAAATCAAGATATGTGAGGGTTTACTAAATAGATGTCTCAATCAGCACTCGCCCTCGATCTCTGCCCGACTCCTCTAATCCCTGAGATTCTCGACCTGATCACATGCTTGTATCGTTGATCTGTCTTGGTCCTTCCTTATTGTTCCCTATGTCGTCTTCTTCAGCGACATTGTTCCTGGACCGGCCGATCAGCAAGGCAAAGCGCTTCCCATGGACGAGCAGCAACAAGAAGACCAGGCCCAGTACTCAGGAGCAGCCTCCCGGGCCATGCCTTCCGGAGATCCAGAACCCCCAGTGCAGTCAGCCCAGCCCGCGAGGCAGGATGATGGAGCCTTGGTTAGACTTATCAGGGAGTTGCTTGCATCGCAGGATCGTCGAGGAGATGCCTTGCATCAGGCAGTGGCAGATGCTCTAGACAGAGGTAGACATCATGGGAACAGTGCAGCAAATAGTTTCAAGCGCATGATCCCTCCATTCTTCGATGGCAGCGAAGACGCTATCGCTGCGGATACGTGGCTTCAGGACACGTAGATGATATTAGAAGCAACGAAGACCCCAGAAGATGAGAAGGTGGCCGTGGTGCGCCTGTAGTTATTGGATCTAGCCCGCAGCTGGTGGACGGCTCAGGCCGCTGGACTAGCGGTGCCTATTGCTTGGGCAGTATTCTGTGAGAGGTTTCGGACCAAGTACTTCGATGCGGTGGCTCGGTACGATTAACAGACCAAGTTTACCAATTTAAAGCAGATGGGCAGGACGGTCGATGGGTATGCGACCGAGTTTTCTAGGCTTAGTCGGTTTGCTCCCACCTTGGTGGCGACCGAGTTCGATAGAGCCCAGCGATTTCAACAGGGACTCCACCCGGAGATTTTGCTGGCAGTGGAGCAGTTCGAGCATCAGACTTTTGATGCGGTATTGAGGACAGCTATGAGGCATAAGTATACCTCCCAGAGGATTGTGGATAGGACCGGAGGTCGAAAGCGATCTCACGGCCAGATGAATCAGTCGTCAGCCCCAGCCCCGGCAGCTAGAGCTTTAACCATTGGAGCTCCGAGAAGGGCAGCTTCAGTTACGTCGGTTCAGCATTCAATCCCGACGCACCCTCAGCAGCAGAAGCAGAAGCAGTCTTCCCCCATAGGCTGCTCTTATTGTGGGAAGCCTGGGCATGCTGTTTCAGAGTGTCGCAAGGCACGAGGATTGTGTTTGCTTTGTGGAGCGCCAGACCATAAGGTAGGGTCCTGCCCGTTCAGGACTGACTCATCACCAGCCAGGACTAGTTCATCAGTGAGGGGACCAGCCCCAGTACCAGTCCAGCAACAGTTTCCATCCCCGAGGCCATTGTCGATGCAGACCCAGACTTTTTATCAGCAAAGGCCTCAGCAGTTTGCCCAGACGCAGGCCCAGAATAGGCAGCGAGGATTCCAGCAGAGAGGGCAGACACCCAGAGGACATGGTCAAGTATTGGCTTTGACCATAGAAGAAGAAGGAGTGGCACCAGGTGAGGTAGTGGCAGGTACTATTCTCGGCAACACATTTCCCGCTTCAGTGTTATTTGATTCTGGTACATCGCATTCATTTATGTCTGCACGATTTACGATACAGATATGACTGGAGCCTGAGTCGTTATCAGTAAGGCTCAATATACTTACTGGTAATGGTCTTGTGGGAGTAGATAGAGTGTTTTTCTCGTGTCGGATCGTGGTTAGCGGTAGAGAGTTTTTCGTTAAGCTGATAGAATTCCCGATGGCCGATTATGATGTGGTCTTAGGGATGGATTGGTTGAGAGACCAATATGCTAGGATAGACTGCCATATTGGCATAGTTGTTTTTAGCATTCCAGGCGAGTCGAAGTTTTTCTTCTCTCGAGGAGAAGTGGAACCTTCTCCTCCATTATTGCGGATGGACGTAGCAGTAGTGCAGTTACCCCGGATAGTCGAGAAATTTTTAGATGTTTTCCCTGAAGAGCTTCCAGGAATGCCGCCAGAGCGGAAGATCGAGTTTACTATCGACTTGATGCCCGGGACAACACCAGTGTCAGAAAGAGTCTATAGGATGGCGCCGTCAGAATTGGAGGTATTGTACAAGATGATTGAAGAACTCTGAACCAGGAGATTTATTCGTGCTAGTGGATCGCCTTGGGGAGCCCCGATGCTTCTTGTGAAAAAGAAGGATGGTACGTCCAGATTATGTGTTGACTATCGTACCTTGAACTCAGTGACAATCAAGAACAGATATCCTCTCCCCAGGATAGATGACTTGTTTGATCAACTCAGAGGAGCAACAATATTCTCGAAGATTGATTTGCGGTCAGGGTACCACCAGATCAGAGTCAGAGAGCAGGACATCCCGAAGACAGCTTTCCGATCTAGATATGGGCATTGGGAGTTCCTTGTTATGCCCTTTGGAGCGACCAATGCGTCGGCCGTATTCATGGACCTCATGAATCGTATCTTCATGCCTTATTTGGATCAGTTCGTGATCGTGTTTATAGACGATATCCTGGTCTACAGGAAGAGTGAAGCGAAGCATGAGCAGCATCTCAGAGTTGTCCTCCAGATTCTCCGAGAGCACCAGTTGTATGCCAAGTTTAGTAAATGCGAGTTTTGGCTCGATCGCATTTCATACTTGGGTCATATCATCACCAAGGATGGAGTGGAAGTGGATCCCCAGAAGATAGTGGCTATCGAAACATGGCCAGTGCCCCGCACAGTTGCAAAAGTTCGCAGTTTTCTTGGATTAGCCGGCTATTACCGGAGATTTGTTTCGGACTTTGCTCGGATTTCAGCACCACTGACGCAGTTGACCCGCAGGGATGTGCAGTTTGCTTGGACAACAGAATGTCAGAAATCTTTTGAGAAGCTAAAGCGAGGCTTGATGACGGCACCCGTTCTCACACTTCCAGATGGGACCGAAGGATTTTCAGTGTACTGTGACGCTTCAGGCAAGGGTTTAGGATGTGTTTTGATGCATGTGTTTTGATGCAGCATGAGAAGGTAATAGCTTATGCATCACGTCAACTTCGTGATCATGAGAAGAATTACCCAACCCATGACTTGGAACTAGCAGCAGTAGTGTTTGTACTCAAGCTTTGGAGACACTACTTGTATGGAGATATGGTAGAGATTTTCACCGATCACAAGAGTCTGAAGTATGTTTTCACCCAGAAGGACCTTAACATGCGTCAGAGAAGATGGCTAGAGCTACTTGTGGATTATGATGTCAACCTGTAGTATCACCCTGGGAAGGCCAACGTTGTGGCAGATGCATTAAGCAGAAAAGCCGGAGTTTACCTTCTGACAGCGCAACCAGAGTTGTTAGCAGATCTTCAGAAGATGGGTATAGAAGTTGTCCTTCCTACCAATGTGGCATTGATGGCCAGCATCCAAGTGCAGTCCAGTATAGTTGAGAGGATCAAGATAGCTCAGTCCTCCGATTCTAAGCTTCAGTAGCTTAGAGCAGAATGTGAAGCAGGACGACGACCAAAATTATGCATTCATGGAGACGGTACATTTCGACATGGTAAGCGTCTTTGTGTACCCAGGGGAGGTATTAGACAGAAGGTGATGGCGGAAGCTCACAGTTCTCAGTATTCGATTCATTCCGGTGGCACAAAGATGTACCGAGATATCCGTCAGCACTTTTGGTAGAATGGCATGAAGAGGGAGATAGCTCGGTTTGTCTCTCGGTGTTTGGTTTGCCAACAAGTCAAGGCTGAACACCAGAGGCCAGATGGACTTCTTCAGCCATTGCCGATTCTAGAATGGAAGTGGGAACATGTAACCATAGATTTTGTGACTGGATTACCTAGATCCCCAGCCAGCAGAGATGCTATTTGGGTTATAGTTGACAGGCTCACGAAGGTGGCTCACTTTCTCCCGTTCAGAGTGGGTCAGTCGACGGCCCAGCTAGCAGACATGTATCTTCGGCAGATTGTCCGATTCCACGGTGTACCAATCAGTATCACCTCGGACCGAGATTCAAGATTTACGTCGTACTTTTGGCGTAGCTTGCAAGAAATTTTGGGAACTCACCTCCAGTTTAGCTCAGCTTATCACCCGCAGACAGATGGTCAGTCGGAACGTACGATACAGACTCTAGAGGATATGCTGAGATCTTGTACACTCGACTTTGGTGGTTCGTGGGAAGATCACCTGCACCTGGTGGAGTTCTCGTACAATAACAGTTTCCAAGCTAGTATCCAGATGGCTCCATTCGAGGCACTGTATGGTAGGAAGTGCAGATCCCCACTAGCATGGGACGATGTGGGAGAGAGGCAGATGCTTGGTCCAGAGATGATCGCTCAGACCATTGAAGTGGTCAGAAGAGTCAGAGATTATCTTCGAGTTGCCCAAGATCGCCAGCGTCATTGGGCCGATTCTCATCGGCGTCCTTTTGAGTTTTCTGTCGGCGGCCATGTATTCCTGAGGATTTCGCCTAATCGCGGTGTCATTCGTTTCGGCGTACGAGGAAAGCTTAGTCCTAGGTATATAGGGCCGTTCGATATTCTGGAGCGAGTAGGTGATGTGTCCTATCGTCTCGCTCTTTCGCCGTTGCTACGTGAGGTGCATGACGTGTTCCATGTATCCCAACTATGACGGTATATCCCGGACCCGAGCCACATCCTGGATTATTTGGAATTAGTTGTTAGTACCAACCTTTCGTATGAGGAGAGGCCCGTATCCATATTGGACCAAAGAGAGAAGATACTCAAGAACAAGACAATCAAGTTAGTCCGTGTTGCTTGGGGTCATCACTCTTTGGGAGAGTCAACGTGGGAGCGTGAGGATGATATTCGTTCGCAATATCCCGACCTGTTTGACTCGTGAGGTATAATATCCTTCTTATGCCTCATGTCTTCGATTTCTTGCTTGCATGAATGATTGTTTGATTGCTTAACTAGTATAGCTTGCCTGTGAGTAGTATAGCTTGTCCTTGTATCTCTAGCCACTTGATTAAATTTCGAGGACGAAATTCTTTTAAGGTGGGTAGAGTTGTAGTGACCATTGTTCGTATCACGTATCTCGGTATACGTGTACGTATTTAGACCCATATTGCTTGTTTCCTTGGTTGGTTCGGCCCAACTTGACTTGGTTCGGCTTGGTTTACATGGTTCGGTTTTATGTGAACCACTCCCACCTACCATCACTTTCATTAAATATCCCACCTACCACCACCCTCTTCATTAAATATCCTACTAACATTTCTCTCTCTTTATTACTTCTTCTCCACCATTACTTCTTCAACCACCAGAGAGAGAAAGAGAGAGGGAGAGCTTAGGCAAGTGCATCTTGCTTCGTGGAGGAAGTCCATTTTTATTGTTCCATTGTCTTCCTCATGAGTTTTTAACCCACTTTAGTACTTGGTATTTTTCATTTCCATGGTTAAATTTTTGTAGATCTAGCTTGTGGTATTTTCGGTTTCCAGGATTTTGATCCATCAAACTTGCATATTTTGCTAAGTTGATGATCCCATGATTGCAGAGAAGTTTGTTAGGTCCAATTTGACCCATGGGATTTTGAGTAGCCGCATGGGTTATTCCATGGCCGCATATAATTTTCCCCCTCTCTCTATTGTAGCCGCATGCAATGCATGTACTGAACTGTGGCCGCATATGGATAGGATTAATGCATTAATGTATTAGGAAAAAGCATCAGCAAGCATTATTATTCAAAAAGCATTAAGCAAGCATTATTATACAAAAATGCATTAGGATTACTGCATTCATTATTAACACATTAGCCCACGTGCACCAGCACATGGATTATTAAACAAATGCCTTAGCATTGTTGTATTGCTTATGTGCTTATTTCCTTTTGCATGGCACCAGCAAGTAGCCGCATGGGATGAAGCTAGCCGCATGGGATGAAGCTAGCCGCATGGGTTTTTTTTGTATGGCCGCATTAAAATATGCATTAATGCAAGCTTTTGCTGGCACTTGCTAAATACTTGGCCGCATGGGCCATTTGACCCTTGCATTATTTTATGCATGCTTCCCTACAAATTTTAATGCATTAGTTACATTTGACTGGGCGACATGTAAAAAATAGCATCAGCCGCATGTCTAATATTTTATGCGTGCTTGCATGAATATTTTAATACGTTAGTTGTATGTATGCATTAAAATTGGCCCTGTAACCTTATTTTATTATATTGTTAATATTCATGGCCGCAATCTGTCAGCCGCATATGCATGCCCACTTGGCCGCATGAGCAAATTTGCTGGCCACATACAAAAGCCAATAGTGAGCCGCATGAGGGAACGAGGTCAGCCGCATGTGAATTAATGCATGTTAGCATAACATTTAATATATATTGTATATTACTATAATGTATATTAATATATTAATATAATGCATATATATTTAATATATTATTGCATTATTTAAAGCATTATATTAACGTATTAGAGGCGTTTGCATGCGTCAGCCGCATTAGCAAGTGACTGCGGGCTGCATGGAAAATTTTTGAGCCGCATGAGTCCCCCACAGTCCTTGCCCTTCTAGTATTTAATTATTAAATTGTACTTTTGCTAATTAATTGTTACCTGACACGATGGTAACCTGTTGTGGTGCACTTTTGACGTGCTATGATAGTGGCCCGACGCAGCACACTCTTGACAGTAAACATGACATGGCAAGATTGGATGGCCTGGACACCGTGGGTGGTTGTGTTTGTACAATTAAACCAGTAATGTTTGCATCATGTCTAGGACAGGAATCCCTGAGTACCACGGTCAGGGGTACCTACTGTAAATGGTTAAGGCTAATAACTAGAATAATTCAGTAGTCATGAGAGATTTTCCCAGCTACAGGCGATCCCATTATCTCGGCCACTATTGTGGGACTTACAGCCTGCCGACGAGTAAGGCACAAGTCTAGATTCACTGGTATATGGAAAGAACGATACACTGCTTAAATGAAACCAAGTCGCCTGGATAACCTGGATTAGCTGCAGGGCTTGTGGCTGGAGGAACATCTCATTGCATGTTGTGATAACCCCAGTTAGCTAACGTAGAAAGCCGTAGTCACTGATTGGCCGGGTGCGATTGTATGGTATAGTTTCAGTGCTCGATTATTGCAGGCTTGATCGCATGATTGTCACTCTTAACAATAAAGTTCACAGGCTAAGTTCGGTTCAGACGAAGGGTTACAACCCCGGTCCTTGTTTGGTTTAAGGGTTGTAACCTGGCTTCCGGAGCAGTTCTAAGTCCTCTTTTCGTTTATTGTCTTATTGCACCCCACGTCATGCTTGTAATGTTTTACGTCACCAACAGAGATTGGAGACGGAGTTCAATTCAGGTGAAGGGTTGTAACCCCGATCCTTATTTGGTTTAAGGGTTGTGACCTAGCTACTTGAATGGTTCCCTCGTACTCCATTATGACGGTTGTTGTTCTTTTACTTCAAGTTCTTTTAACTGCTTTAATATATATGTATTTTCTGATGTGCTGGTTTTAGTTCTTAAGTGAAGCCTCCTTTGTGGCACTTGCTCTTTCTGAGATCTGACCCAGCTGGTTTTGTGTGGCCAGATTTCGGAGCTACCTCAGAGGATCTACCGACCTTCCAGCCCGATGGTGACCATCAGACGTGACCAGGGCAACGAGTGGGTTTATTTTTGCTCTCCCACTCTATTGTAAAAAAATTTATTTTGAGGCGTTTAGCCGGCGAGCACCTGTTAGCTCGTATTACATACCTGATTATTGTCTGCCTACGGGCTGTAACATGATTGACAGATCCTAGGGTTGATCATGTATGACTAAACTCTTGCTAGTTCTCACATTTTATAACGACTAGCTTCATGATCAGCTGGATATGTAATGTTTGGGACGCCTTATTATTGTATATGTGGTGATCTTACATCTTGTAACTTTACTTGCTTGTTTGAGATTGAGACAATTAGGCTTGTTATTGACCATAGGAGACTGATGGATTGTAGTTAAACCCTCATGTATCTAGACAGCCGTGACCGTATAGTGGGGTGGATTCTATTTCATTATACGTAGCTGGCTATGTATGCCCCCGCTCTCCAGTATTCTGGTTCTGGGGCGTTATAATTAGGGAGTGTGTACTGAACTAAATAGGATGAGATAAGTACCTGAGCTATGGACTACTTGCATAGTATGATGACTTGTTCCTATAGCTAGTACATGATTTTTCTCTCAGACTATTAGTACTGATACCCTCTGATAAATGTCATGTAGATTCAATCCAAGAGGATTTAGAAATAATTTACACTAGCCTTGTATCCTTTCACTTTTCTCAGGGAGAGGCTCACTGATCCTGGCATCAGGGAATGGAGTCAGTAAACCTGAGAACTCAGAGAGGTTGTACCCCTAAGCTGAGACTTCATGTCAGTGTTGTATCAGTCGTGAACCCAAAGGTTCACATGAGTTGTCTTAGTTAGTGATTTAGCGATTTCTTGAATTAGTAAGTTAGAATTTATCCTGAAAACACAGTGAGGTATGTTTTAACTGATGTTAGTTAAGATTTTAGGCCTAGCTTTGCATATCAGTAATGGATATATTGGGTATGCAGTAGAGTGCTTTGTACTACAGATTCATGATTTCAATTGGTGAATCTGATTTGCCTATACAGTGACCATTTACCCTGTTTTCTTTAAACCAGTTGCTTCTCGATTTTAGTATGGGTTTAGGATTGTATTCGAGTGTGGCCAGTTAGATTTTTCTGAATATTTCTGCTCCTGGTAGTGTGGTGTATTATTCTCGAACTGGGCTTCATATTATTGCCTTGTTTCAGTGTGAACCTAGGAAGTGTCTCAATGTAATCTGAACAGTGAATCCAGTGTGAACCTGAGAGTGAAACTCAGTTAAATTGAAAGACAATCTCAGTGTGAACCGAGAGCTTATCAATCAATAACCTAGACTTTATATCAATATATGGTCATAAGCTTTATACAGTGTCCTGGCATGTTTAACTGAGACCTGGGTTTTAGAACCTGAAATGCCTGTGCATATTAGTTTACTTCTATTTCAGTATTGTAACACTAGGAAGGAGACCATGTTTAAGGATAGACAGTGGTAGAGGTTATTCTTTTTCAATCCTAGAACTTGTTATAACTGGTGTTATTTGCACTCCTTTACTCTAGGTTAAACTTAAGATGTGTTTAATAGACCAATAGTAGCATGGAAGTAACAAATAAGTTCTATCATGATTAGCCTTGTCAAGTTGTGGAGTATTTCTAAATTAGTTAATGAATAGTTAACTTCTCTGTGATTCTAAACTTGAGAAATAGCTAGGCTAATCTTTGAGCTAGATTAGCAAGTTAGTTTTAATCCTAATCAACTTGTACTCAATAAACCAGGAGGATATCTAGCTCTATTGCCTACTTGTACTTTCCCGAAGCCAGGCAAGTACACTCTACGGTCTTGTGCATTTCATTATATCCTGTGCTTTCTTGATTGACATACTGCAACACGACATGTATTTTTGGTACTCATGTTCCTTGTTCTTATTACTTGTACCTGGGGTGGGGAAATATACTATTTATTTGACCAAACCCAAGAAACAACTCAGGTGTGTTTAGCTTAGACCCCGCATCGTACACGCGGGTCCTAAGCCGTACCATTCATGTGCTTTCATGTGCTTACCCCTAGCCGATCATATACTTAGTTATATTTCAAACATTGTACACATATGTTCAGGAGATATACCTTGTACTTATTTCCTGTGATTCCTGAGATACCATGTTCTTTTCTGTGCTTACATATCATGTTCTTTCATGTTCTTACACACTATGTTCTTTCACGTACTTTACACACCATGTTCTTTCATGTACTTATTCACCATGTTTTTTCCTATACTTTTCATGTTCCCTTGTACTTTCATATCATGATGTCTTGTTCATTACCTAGAACTGTACTTGCTCCGCTCCTGAATAGGATATATTGCAGGTGAGTTGGAGGCCCTGTGCGACACCTATTATGGACATGATATTGCTTTTCTTGCTGAGCCAGCTGGAGCTGCTTGTGACTTAGAGGCTGCAGAAGCCTAGAGCTTACCTTTAGCATTTTATATTTTCCTGTATTGAGACTAGTAGACTTACTTTCATTTGCTGGAATATAATAAATTATGAGTTTGTACTTTACTCTGGTTGGGACACATTTATAGATGCTGTGTTTTTATACTTGTCTTGATATCTGGTTAGTTTTCCTAGATTGGTACAACTTACTTTGTTGTGTCTAACGACAAAGGCTGGGCGTGTCCGACTCGTGTCCGATTATTCGAGAGCGGGTCGTGACATATTTTTTAGTGGTGGCCCATGCATGTCTATCCTAATGGTACCTAGGTCTTAGCGTACTATTGGAGGACTTGATAAACTAGGGAAACTTAATCACAGCATAGGAAAATCGGGAAATAAGGGTATATCAGGTTTATCAGGTACTTTAATATTATAAAAATATTGTTTATTAGGTTTTAGGGTTTGTCAATCAACGAAGTTTTTTTCTATTACATGATGGTCACTACGAGGAAGACCGCAGATCAGCCCGGAGTTGCAGGCAGTTCCGGAGTTGCAGGGAGTTCGGATCAGACCGCACCGGACGTTCCGGCAGATCAGCTTCCACCACCGCCTCCGATCTTTTCGCCGCTACCCTCGACGATGTTGTTTGACGGTGCCCAGGTGATGGTGATGTTTTAGCAGTTTATGGAGGCCCAGAATCACCAGGCTGCACAGTTCAGGGAGGCTCAGAGCCAGCAGGCCGCACAGTTCAGAGCGACCGTTATCGACGCACTTAGGACTCGAGAGACGGCAGCACCGGCACCAGCAGCACCTCCAGCACCACGAGCACCGAGACCAGGGACGGCCAAGGAGTACCAGAACCTCTACCCGATGGACTTCTGGGGCAACGAGGGGATCGTCTATGCAACGAATGGCTGGAGAATGCGGAGAGGACCTTGAAGATGGCACAGATCCCGGATGACTTGAAGGTAGAGGTGGCGAGCATGCGACTGTTCGACCTTGCCAGAGCCTGGTACCGCGAGGAGCCTCAGTTGGTAGCACAGCAGGTGTCTTGGACATATTTCAAAACTCTGTTCAAGGAGAAGTTTTCCCCGATGTGGAGCGGGATGAGTTGAGGATGCAGTTCGAGACGCTGCAGCAGGGGACGATGACGGTTGTACAGTACACTTCAGAGTTTAATAGGCTCAGCAGGTTCGCAGAGAACCTAGTCAGAGCGCCGGAGGACAGAGCATGGAGATTCAAGAAGGGTCTCACCAGGGAGCTGCGACACGCGGTGGCGATTAGTTAGGCGATGACGTATGCGAGCATCCTCAAAATTGCTCAGGCTGTAGAGAAGGAGGCAGACCCAAGGCTGAAGAGGGACCGGGACGTGGGCAGCAGCAGTTTCCAGGCACCAGCGAAGAGGGTTCATACTCAGATCCAGGCGAGGCCACAGCAGCAGCAGCATCACCGTCCGGCCAGAGCTCCTGCACATCAGCATCAGAGAGAGCATTTGGCGACCAGTTGTGCCTTTTGTCATCGCCTCGGACACCATATCGACGAGTGCCACAAGAGGCTGGGACTTTGCCTCTTTTGCGGATCAGATGCACATCAGATGAGGGACTGCGCTCAGGCTACAGCTCGACTAGCAGGAGGACCCCGAGGAGCTGGAGGACCACCACCTGTACCACCCAGAGCATTACCAGCTGCACCACAGAGGGGACCAGCTTTACCCACTCAGTAGCAGCAGTTTGTACAGCGTCAGCAGAGGGGAGGACCACAGCAGGGACGTGCTTACGTCATGGCGGTAGTTGAGGAGGATGAGGCAGTTCCAGATGTGATCACAGGTTCTATACTTTTACATTCTTTTCCTGCCATTGCATTATTTGATTCTGGAGCCACCCATAGCTTCGTATCATATGAGTTTCTGCATCGACACGGCTTCACACCCAAGCCCACTAGGAGGAACTGTCGAATTATGATAGGAGGAGGGGTAGTGCCAGTCAGTGAGATGGTGGATTGCCCTATCACTATTGCTGGAAGAGAGATTAGAGCTCGACTTCTAGTGATGCCACTGCCCAGATTTGATATAGTCCTTGGCATCGACTAGATGAGCGAGCAGTTTGTCGTAATAGACTGCCATGAGGAGAAGGTGATCTTCAGCCCGCCCGGAGTTCCATCGTTCGAGATCAGCAGACGAGTTACAGAGAGACAAGAGGGAGTCTACTTCGGAGCAGTTGCCGAAGACCAGGAGTTGTCGCATCCGCTGATTGCAGAGTATCTTGACGTCTTCCCCGAGGAGTTGCCAAGATTGCCGCCAGATCGAGATGTGGAGTCCAGCATCGACCTATTGCCCGGATCAGGACCGAAGTCCCAGCATTGCTACAAGATCAACCCGAAGGAAGCTGCAGAGTTGAAGGCCCAGATTGATGAGCTGGAGGACAAGGGTTTTATTCGGTCCAGTGCTTCACCCTGGAGAGCACCGGTACTCTTCGTGCCCAAGAAGGATGGGACGGTAAGAATGTGCATCGATTACCATGCACTCAACAACATCACCATCAAGAATAGATACCCGTTGTCGCGGATTGATGAGCTGTTTGATGAGCTTAGTGGAGCGAAGGTCTTTTCCAAGATTGATCTTCGGTCGAGATATCCCCAGATGAAGGTTCGGGAGCAGGATATTCTGAAGACAGCTTTCAACACCCGATACGGCTAGTATGAGTTCCTGGTGATGCCGTTCGAACTCACCAATGCCCTCGTAGTGCTTATGAACTTGATGAATAAAGTTTTTCACAAGTATCTGGACAAGTTTGTCGTAGTCTTCATTGACGATATTCTGATCTATTCCAAGATCGAGGAGGAGCATGTAGAGCACCTGCAAATTGTGTTGGAGATTCTGCGAATGGAGAAGCTGTACGAAAAACTCTCGAAATATGAGTTTTTCTTAGACAGAGTGGAGTTCCTAGGGCATGTAGTGACTAGAGAGGAGATTTCTGTGGATCCCAAGAAGATTGAAGTAGTTGAAGCATGGGCACCTCCTAAGTCAGTAGCAGAGATTCGTAGTTTCCTGGGTCTAGCAGGATACTACAGGAAGTTTGTGAAAGATTTTGACAGAATAGCGGAGCCTATGACGAAGCTTACACGGAAGGACGAGGAGTTCATCTGGAGCGACGCCTACCAGTCAGCATTTAAAGAATTGAAGAGAAGACTCACGACAGCGCCAGTTCTAGCTTTGCCATCAGGATCGGGAGGATTCGTCATCTACATCGATGCTTCAGGGAAAGGCTTGGGATGTGTGCTTGAGAAGAACAAGAGGGTCATTGCTTATGCTTCTAGACAGTTGAGGCCCCATGAGAAAAATTATCCCACACATGACTTGGAGCTTGCAGCAGTCATATTTTTCTTGAAACTGTGGAAGCACTATTTGTATGGGGAGAGAGTGGACATCTTCACGGACCACAAAAGCCTGAAGAATGTTTTCACTCAGAAGGAGCTGAATATGAAACAGCGCAGGTGGCTGGAACTCATGAAGGATTTTAACATCAATCTGCAGTACCATACTGGGAAGGCGAATGTGGTAGCAGATGCTCTTAGTCGATATCCTGTTGCTATGTTTCTCACTATGGATCGGCATTTACTGGAGGATCTTGAGAGCCTTGGGATTGAGATTGTTCTACCTGGAGTAGGAGGACAGCTGATGCACATGCAGATACAGTCAGGACTGTTAGAGAAGATCAAGGAGACCCAGTTTCTTGATGAGGAATTCTGATGTCTTAGAGCTCAGGTGGAGACATGATTGCTTGACGACTTCACTATTGCGGAGGACAGATCTTTGAGGCACAGGAACCAGTTGTGTGTGCCCAAGGATTTGTGGGAGGAAGTGATGCAGGAGGCCCACCAGTCGCAGTATTCTATTCATCCTGGGTCTACCAAGATGTACAAGGATCTGCGGGAGTATGTTTGGTGGTATGGGATGAAAAGAGGGGTTGCCAGATTTATTTCCAGATGCCTTGTGTGCCAGCAAGTCAAGGCGGAGCGCCAGAGACCAGCAGGACTACTCCAGCCTTTACCTATTCCGGAATGGAAGTGGGAGCATATCACCATCGACTTCGTCTCTGGATTGTCGCGTACTCCCAGTGGCAAGGACGCTATTTGGGTGATCGTGGACAGACTGACAAAGTCTGCTCATTTTATTCCGTTTAAGGTTGGGCTGTCGACCGAGAAGCTTGCAGACCTCTACATGCGTCAGATCGTGAGGATTCATGGAGTGCCAGTTAGCATCATTTCAGACAGAGACAGTCGCTTCACATCATATTTCTGGAGGAGTCTACAACTGAGCTTGGGTTCACAGTTGAAGTTCAACACCGCCTATCATCCACAGACGGACGGACAGTCCGAGAGAACCATTCAGACACTGGAGGACATGCTACGAGTTTGCACACTCGACTTCAACGGTTTGTGGGAGGATCATTTGCATCTATTGGAGTTTGCCTATAACAACAGTTATCAGGCTAGCATCGAGATGACTCCGTTCGAGGCGCTATATGGGCGGAGATGCCGCACGTCTTTATCTTGGGATGACGTGGGCGAGAGAGCTTTACTTGGACCAGAGATGGTGATAGACTCAGCTGAGAAAGTCAGATTGATCAGAGAGCATCTCAGGGTTACGCAGGATCGACAGAAGCATTGGACGGACAGCAGCAGATGACCACTTGAGTTTGCGGTTGGAGATAGAGTGTTCCTGAAGATCTCGCCGACTAAGGGCGTCATCAGATTTGGCAGAGGCGGGAAGCTCAGTCCGCGATTTATCGGACCCTTCGACGTGACAGCACGGATTGGCGAGGTGGCATACCAACTAGCTCTTCCAGCTAGCTTGGAGGGAGTGCATGATATTTTCCATGTGTGTCAGCTCCGACGCTACATTCCAGACCCGAGCCATGTGGTGGACTTTTCAGAGCTAGAGGTGGGTCCGAGTTTGACATACGAGGAGTTGCCGGTGGAGATCCTTGACAGGAGGGAGAAGTGCCTGCGGAACCAGACTATTTTACTTGTCCGCATCATGTGGAGACATCACTATCCGGGAGGGTCCACGTGGGAGCACGAGGACGAGATGCGGGAACGATATCCCAATTTATTTGCTTGATTGTATTACTTGGGTTGAGATTTTTCTTAATTCAATAAATGATTGCGTTTAAATATTTTATCATGATTTTGTTTTGAGAACTCATTCTGTTCCTTGAATTTCAAGGACGAATTTTTTTTGGGGGGGGGGGGGATATTTGTAAGCTTACCTTCTCATTTTTTTTTCTAATTCTATAAATATTTTTCTTGATACTTCAATCAATGTTTATAGCAACTAATTTATGTTGTATTTGGATCAACCTTGTTCGGCCTCTCAGGCCAGCCCATCATAGGAATTGGTAAACCATTAAATTTCCATATTCATTTCAGGGAAAGGGGTTTTCTAACAAAATTCAAATTCTCTCTTTAACGGTTCCTTCCCTTTTCTCTAACCGACTGTCAGAAGGAGGACAGTGGGTTTTCCCGCCAAATCGATGGCCAAAATCCTACGTAACACAGCCTATATAAGTCTCCTATTCCTTCTTTTCCTTCTTACCATTAGCAATTTTCCATTTCTCCCAACTCTGTTCTTTTCTTCTTCTATTTTCCAATCTCCGTTCAATTTTGGGTCAGCCATGGCAACCACCAAGTTTCTCATAGAGCCCTGAGTTGAATCGAAGTAGGAAGGCAACTGATCATTGGAGACGCGAAGAATTTTCCTGGATGCTCACCAATTCGACATCTTCTTTTACTGATAGTCAATTTCATCAGATCAGCTGAATTTTGGTATAATCGTTCGATCCCTGTCTAAATTGTTCTAATTACAATTTTATTGATTTAATTGAATCTAATTTGTTCTTCTTATTGTAACCAACTCAAGAACATCAGATCTCTGATCGATCGAAGCCATTTGTTCATCTTCGATCAATCAATCAATTGAGGTGAGTAGAGTCTCTGATACTATTCTTTTTTGCATTGAAGTTTCAATCTCGTCCCTATTTAGATCTGAGTCAGCAATGTCTTGATCTGTTCTATTTTAGAGTTGGAGATCTCCATCGATTCTGAAGGTCTCACTCAGATCGATTCATCATCAGAATCCATTATTCTGTTGCATTGATTCGAAAGGTAGGAGCAATATCCATGACTGTGATAATTGATTTTACTATAGTAGATTATTATTCAAATTCTGAATATTCTTTTCCTTGTTTAGATCTGACCTTGAAATTTGATTTCGTGTCAAATTGAAACCTGAATTTAACCTAGGTCAGATTAGGAGATCGTGTCCTGTGCAACTTACATCACCAGTGTGTTGCAGAACAAATTCTTAGGTAACTCCTGAACCTCTCGAGAAATGATAAGATTATATGACTTCTAGGTAATATCATGTTTTCTTGTATCCATAACTGACTGTTAATAGGATTGGTTGGTTATTTTGACATTATCTCATTTAGTTATACAATTTTACTGTATGCTTTGTGAGTTAGGATTAAGGATGAAATTCATGAGTTGAGATTCCTAAATTTAGACATTTATGTTAACATGATAGACTGGAAATTTCTTTTATCACTTGGAGAAGTTGTAAATGTCCTATTCTTGAGTTAACCATGACAAGAGGGAAGATCTGACAATAAGTTGGAAGGGTTGAAATACATGAGGACCTTGTGTTTGCAGGTTTGTATATTTCTTGTATATAGTCATTTCCCTGTTATAAACCAACTGTTATGATTTGAGCTAGAACAGGAATCATATAGCAGTGTTCCTGAATAACCTGTGTAGTCCAATTTGGACTCAACCTCTCAGTCCTATTACTGCAAACCTGGACCTTATTAGGGAGTGTGTACTGAACTAAATAGGATGAGATAAGTACCTGAGCTATGGACTACTTGCATAGCATGATGACTTGGTTCCTATAGCTAGTACATGATTTTTCTCTCAGACTATTGGAACTGATACCCTCTGATAAATGTCATGTAGATTCAATCTAAGAGGATTTATGAATAATTTACTCTAGCCTTGTATCCTTTCATTTTTCTCAGGGAGAGGCTCACTGATCATGGTATCAGGGAATGGAGTCAGTAAACCTGAGAACTCAGAGAGGTTGTACCCCTAAGCTGAGACTTCATGTCAGTGTTGTATCAGTCGGGAACCCAAAGGTCCACATGAGTTATCTTAGTTAGTGATTTAAAGATTTCTTGAATTAGTAAGTTAGAATTTATCCTAAAAACACAGTGAGGTATGTTTTAACTGCTGTTAGTTAAGATTTTAGGCCTAGCTTTGTATATCAGTAATGGATATATTGGGTATGCAGTAGACTGCTTTGTACTATAGATTCATGATTTCAATTGGTGAATCTGATTTACATATGTAGTGACCATTTACCCTGTTTTCTTCAAACCAGTTGCTTCTCGATTTTAGTATGGGTTTAGGATTGTATTCGAGTGTGGCCAGTTAGATTTTTCTGAATATTTCTGCTCCTAGTAGTGTGGTGTATTATTCTCAAACTGGGCTTCATATCATTGCCTTGTTTCAGTGTGAACCTAGGAAGAGTCTCAATGTAATCTGAACAGAATCCAGTGTGAACCTGAGAGTGAAACTCAGTCAAATTGAGAGACAATCTCAGTGTGAACCAAGAGCTTATCAATCAATAACCTAGACTTTATATCAATATGTGGTCATAAGCTTTATATAGTGTCCTGGCATGTTTAACTGAGACCTGGGTTTTAGAACCTGAAATGCCTGTGCATGTTAGTTTATTTCTATTTCAGTATTATAACACTATGAAGGAGACCATGTTTAAGGATAGACAGTGGTAGAGGTTATTCTTTTTCAATCCTAGAACTTGTTATAACTGGTGTTATTTGCACTCCTTTACTCTAGGTTAAACTTAAGATGTGTTTAATAGACCAATAGTAGCATGGAAGTAACAAATAAGTTCTATCATGATTAGCCTTGTCAAGTTGTGGAGCATTTCTAAATCAGTTAATGAATAGTTAACTTCTCTGTGATTCTAAACTTGAGATATAGATAGGCTAATCTTTGAGCTAGATTAACAAGTTAGTTTTAATCCTAATCAACTTGTACTCAATAAACCAGGAGGATATCTAGCTCTATTGCCTACCTGTACTTTCCCGGAGCCAGGCAAGTACACTCTACGGTCTTGTGCATTTCATTATATTCCGTGCTTTCTTGATTGACATACTGCAACACGACATGTATTTTTGGTACTCATGTTCCTTGTTCTTATTACTTGTACCTGGGGTGGAGAAATATACTATTTATGTGACCAAACCCAAGAAACAACTCAGTTGTGTTTAGCTTAGACCCCGCATCGTGCACGCGGGTCCTAAGCCGTACCATTCATGTGCTTTCATTTGCTTACCCCTAGCCGGTCATATACTTAGTTATATTTCAAACATTGTACACATATGTTCAGGAGATATACCTTGTACTTATTTCCTGTGATTCCTGAGATACCATGTTCTTTCCTGTGCTTACATATCATGTTCTTTCATGTTCTTACATACCATGTTCTTTCATGTACTTTACACACCATGTTCTTTCATGTACTTATTTACCATGTTCTTTCCTATACTTTTCATGTTCTTTTGTACTTTCATATCATGATGTCTTGTTCATTACCTAGAACTGTACTTGCTCCGCTCCTGAATAGGATATGTTGCAGGTGAGTTGGAGGTTCTGTGCGACACCTATTATGGACAGGATATTGCTTTTCTTGCTAAGCCAGCTGGAGCTGCTTGTGACTTAGAGGCTGCAGAAGCCTAGAGCTTACCTTTAGCATTTTATATTTTCCTGTATTGAGACTAGTAGACTTACTTTCATTTGCTGGAATGTAATAAATTCTGAGTTTGTACTTTACTCTAGTTTGAACACATTTATAGATGCTGTGTTTTCATACTTATCTTGATATCTTGTTAGTTTCTCTAGATTGGTACAGCTTACTTTGTTGTGTCTAACGACAAAGGCTGGACGTGTCCGACTCGTGTCCGACTCGTGTCCGATTATTCGGAAGCGGGTCGTGACATGTTTTAAGGGTATTTTGTTTATTTTGCTTAACATGACAAAAAATATCCTTATAACAACTATTTTTTTAGAGTAAAATAAGTCATTTTACACACAAAAAACAATAAATAGACAAAATTCACGAAAATTATACACAACCATTTCTTTTCTCTCTTACAAAATGTACAAGCTAAGCAATTCTCTGAAGATTGACCTCTGGGTTTTGAAGTGCAACTTTCTGGAGGCCAAAGTGCAATGTTCTTGAGGCTTCAACTTCTGTAAAAATTCTTGCAGTTCAACATCTCTTTCCTCAAGTTGACGTTCTAAGTAACTTTAATTTTAGAGAATATATTTTTTTGATTTTTGATTTCTCTCTCTATATCTATCTATCTATCTATTTATCTATTTTTGGTAGATAATATTATTTTCTCTTCTTCCTTCTTCTACTAAAAAAAATTAATTTTCAAAATATAGATGCTAGTAGTTTTAACTACCCTTACGGAGGTGTTTCAGAACAAAATTTTGCTTATTGCACTGATTTATTTAAAAACAATCATATTCCTGATTTTGTGCCACCGACACAAATGTCACCTCCTGAAGTTAGGAGTATGGTCATAAATCTTGTAAATAGGAAGAATTCAGTTGTATGGCAATATTTTAAAAATATATATGTTACTGATAGTGAGGACGCACCGATTTTAGATCCCAAAAATCAAAAACCAATTGCTATAAATGTGCACACTGTAAGAAATATAAGAAAATATTTAAATGAAAAATGAATGAGGATACGGGCACATTGAAAAGACACTATAACACTTGTTATGGTAAGGACGCACTGCAAGCTAGATAGTCACAGATAAGTATCATTTTCCAATGACCTTTTATAGTTAATTTTACTTATTCTGATGCTCGTAACAAAACTGAGTTAACCAAATTTTTTATTTGTGATGAACAACTTTTCACATTCGGTGAGAGTGATCGGTATTACAAGTATGCAGTACTACTCTTAACCCATGTTTTACTAAAATTTCTAGATCGACTACTAGATCGGAGGCTATCAATATCTTTCAAAAGGAAAGAACAGATTTGAAGCAAAGCTTCGTAAATGTTAGTAAGTTGGCTCTAACTTTTGATATATGGACTATGAAACAAAATTATGCTTTTTTTTATCATGACACATTATAAAGATCCAAAGTGGATGTTACAAAAATGTATTATTTGTCTACGTCCTTTGGAATTTTCACATAACAGTTATGTAATCGGTGGCACTATTATGCAATTTTTACATAAATATGATATTCACAATAAATTTTTTTTCTACTTTTTTTTATAATGCTAGTAATAACACTTCTTGTATTAGTATTTTAATTTCATAATTTTTGCCTATAGTAGAAGAACGACTTTTTCATGTTAGATGTGCTTGTCATATTATTAATTTAGTTGTAGAAGAATGTCTTCAATTTTTTCATGTAATTTAGAAATTCTTAGATTATGTCTATAAAGTTTGAACACTTCTGCAAGTAGAGAATAAATTTTTAAATGTGGACTTTTAGGAGATTTGTTAAGGATGCACCACATAAATGAAATTCTACGTATTTAATGTTGAAATCTTGCATTAGATTTAAAGATGCCATTACTCATTGTTGTAATGTTAAACCCGGTTTTGATTATCAAACTACTGAGAATAATTGGTTAAATCTTATCTCTATCTATGAATTTTTAGAATTATTTTACAATGCTACTTGTATTTTATCTAGAGCTTATTATTAAACTTCTCCTATAGCGCTCACAGAAATTATTAACATATCTTATTTATTTTATAAATATAGAACTGTTCCTAGTTTTAGTTATGTTGTTTCAAAATGAAAACAAAATTTCAAAAATATTGGGATAAAATACCTCTTTTATATTGTTTGGCTTCATTTTTGATCCGAAGATTAAATTAGATGGCGTATTCATGTTATTAGATGATTTTCATGAAAATATGAATGTTGATGTAAGTAACTTAAAAGTAGAGATTATAGATGTTTTAGAGTCTTTAATTATTTTGTATGAAGAACGAGTTGTATCGGCCTGACCCGATATAACAGTTCAAGTTGGTAGTAGTAGTTATGGTCTTATGTCCAAATTATCACATGCTGCCAGCGTACTTGAAAGTAAGAAAAAAATATTTTCTACCAGCTCTGGAACTGACGTTATATTTAAATTCTTATAAAGAAGATGATCGTCACTCCCGTTTTTCGCTATACGTATTTCCAGTGTACGTATGCGGATTTTGACCCGTATTTTATTTATTGTATTTTCGTATTTCTTTATTGCTTGCCTTGATGTATCTTGACTAAGGTTGACCTTGGGTTGGGTTAGTCCAACTTGACTTGCTTTGGATGGCTTGATTTGGTTTATTTTGATGGTTGGTTCAACATGTTGAACCATCCCCTCTCTTTATAAAACCCAACCACCCCTTTCTCTCTCTTCATTACTTCCATTTATTTCTTCTCCTTCTTCTCCATTACTCTTCCACCAACCTAGAGAGCTTAGGTACATGCAACTTGCTTCATGATGGATCTTCCATTTTATTGTTCTATCTTCTTCTCTACATGATTCTAAGCATCTTTAGAACTTGGAGTTTTCGGTTTGGACGGATGGATTTTTTAGATCTAAGTTTGTAGCTTTTTCAGTTTTCTTGGATTTTGATCTACCAAACTTTATTATTTTCAACTTTTGATTGTTCCATGTTGTAGAGAATTCAATTTTACCCAAATTGGACCTTTGAAAAGTTAGATTTTGACTTGTTTTGAGAAAGTTATGGCCAAATAAGATTTGGACATCTTCTATGTTCATCTGTCCTGGTTCTGGCAGGGACGATGAATAGTACTGGCCGCATAGATGCATAGTGCTGGCCGTATGGCTACATAGTGCCGTATAGTGCCAGTCCGCATGGCTTTATAGTGCCGCAAGTGCCAGTCCGCATGGCTGCATAGTGCTGCATAGTGCCAGTTCGTATGGCTGTATAGTGCTGCATAGTATCAGTCTGCATGGCTGCATAGTGCCGTATAGTACCAGTCCGTATGGCCGCATAGTGCCAGTCCGCATGGCTGTATATTACCGCATAGTGCCAGTCCGCATGGCTGTATAGTATCACATAGTGCCAGTCTGCATGGATGCATAGTACATGGCCACATAGTGCCTATTTTGACTGTTTTATGCCCCATTTGGCTGATTTGTGACCATAATTTCTCCCAAATCCCAACATGAAAGTTGTAGATCTTTTTCTTAGCTTGAAGAATATGTTACTAGCTATTTTATACAAGTTTCTCTCATTCATGATAATATAAGGATAGAACATGATAGTGACCTGTTAAGGCGCACTCTTAACAAGTAACAAGTAACATGACATGATGGTGGCCCGTTGTGGCGCACTCTTAACAAGTGACCTTGACATGATAATGACATGATTGTGGCCCGTCGTGGTGCACTCTTGACAAGTAAACATGACCTGTAATCTTGAATGCTGTTGCGACGGCTATCTTGACATGCTGAATAATAACTCGTCTTGACACCGTGGGTGATTGTTCTTGAATGTGCTTGTATAAGCTACCAGTCTCGTCTCGTATCATGTCTAGGACTTGCATCCCTGGTTACCACGGTCAGGGATTCATGCTGAATCTGACTAGGTTAATTACTAGATTGATTAAATTAGCTCATATAGAGAGATGTTTCCAGTTACAGGCGATCCCGTTATCCCGGCCACACCTGATGGACTTTTAGCCTGCCGACGAGTAGGGAATATTTCCAGCCCACTGTCATGTGGGGCACTTCTTGAAACAAGTAATATGCACACTGTCATGTGTCGCACTCAAAGGCACCTAATAATTCTTAATAACTCTTACATGAACCTCGCCTGGATAACCTGGATAGCTGCAGGGATTGTGACTGCCGGAACATCTCATTGCATCTTGCTAGTAACTAGGCTTGTGATAACCCTAGTTAGTTAAAGTGTAGCTTCCCTTCCCGGAAGATTTTTTGAAATATTTTTATTATTTAATTGATTTAAATAATGATTTTAGAATTTTATAAATAATTATTTAGTTAATTATTACGGTAGATGACTTTAGCCATGGTTGAGTGTTGAAGTATCAGACGACTGGAAATCGTGGCACGGACAGTGCGGTGGCGTGCTTTGACTAGTGTGTAGCTATGGTAGGGAAATGTTGAGCCATATGTGTGTTATAATTAGGAAAACCAGGCCAAGTTACGACCTAACCCTTACCGAAGATTTTATTTATTATTTAATTATTTATTATTAAGGTTTATTGACTTGTGGAAGACCCGGTTGTACCAAAACAGTATGGACTGGACCCAAACTAAGCCCCTAACCCAAACCCGCGCAATCAGCAGCTTTCAACCAGAGAGCAGCCCGATCCTTTAACTCCTGGAAACCGAACATATATAAGATCGAGAGAGGGATTCACAAAACCCTAACTCGCGCGCGCCACCCTCGAGGCTGGACGACCCACCCTGACGACCTTGCGCTACCCTGGCCGTCGCCGTACGCTGGAGCCGGCCGGCCGAGCGCTGGAACGCGCGCACATGCACGGGAAAGGACAGCCGCACTTGCAGTGAAGCACAGACTTCACGAGTAGTTTTCCGCCACCACGATCGATCATTTTGCATGCTGATTTCTCTGGTTTGTCGACAACATAACCCACTCAGATTCCCTTCAAATACTTAGATTTGTTTTGCGTCATGTGCATCGAAAAACGAGCCCGAAGATCGACAAAAACCTGACAAAACAGAATTGTTATTCAGTCCCAAATCCTCGATTTGGAAGGCCGATTTCTATCAGATCCTCGAACAATTTCGAGAACCATTTAAATAGAATCAAAGACAATATAACCAAGATGTAAACCCCATTATTAGTTTAATTTGTAGTCTTATATCCAGTAAATTAAATCAGTTTAAAAACCAAGGAAAAACTGTGAAAACAGTTTCCAAAAATCTAGAAAACCTTCGATACGACGTGCGTCCCGCCAATCCGGGCAACGTGGTCACGAACTGAAGTCATCGAAAGGTGCGTAACGGCTTCATGGTCGTGTGGGCTTTGACGAAATTCAAATTGGTCGCGTGTGCGCGACGAATTTGATGCGTATCCGTCGAAATTTACCGAATCGGCCTCTGTGCAAATTTCCCAATTACTTTGTACATGTTCGTCAGATCGAGACGAAACTTGCGCCAACAGTACCGTATCATTTTTCTGGTCCTGTATTCCAAGTTTGGTCCAATTCTGAGACAGTTGATCGGATCACCGTTTTGCGGGCCCCACGGTCCGATTCAACGGACAATTTCGTGCACGGCCCGCCGGAATCCAACTTTAGACATATGGTTGGATTCGTATCAGAAAACTGGACTTGTTGACATGTAGTTTGACGACTTTAGAGACCATTGACTCTGGCACAATTTTCGGTGCAAAATGGGTCCAAAGGCAGAAACCATTTTTCTTGAAATTACCGTTTTGCCCCTGTGTCCAGAATTGGACTTAAGGACAGGCAATCTTAGCTAATTTGACTATTCTGAGAATGTTGGCGATGTCTGCTTCAGCTTTCGGAGACATTTGTAGATTTTGGACTTTATGGCGTACCAGTTGACGATATCTTATTGGTTCTTCGTGCTACCACCAAGCAAGTATACCTTGCCTCCCTCTACAGTTTATTTTTATGCTTATATTACACCTGTTTTAGTATGTTATCTTTAGTTACCTTAGTTGTTATAGATTTATATGATACCGCGTTTACCAGTTTATTGTCTTGCTTATATTTCAGTATTTCATGATTTGATAGTGTAGTTATACCAGGCTTGTTTACGTCATGGATCATGCTAGAGTTGTCCTTACCTGTGTCATGACTAATTTGTACCGTATCTTCACCTATATCTTGACTGAGTCGTGTCTGCAAGTATGTGTGAGTGAACTGCTATTCCTTTGTCTTTTCCACAACCTGCGAGTCCATACACGGGACGAGGGTTGTCTGTATGTACCTGCGAGTCCACACATGGGGCGAGGATGACTTATCTTGAAACTGACCTGCAAGACCACATTCGGGGCGAGGGTTGGTATTCCATTGATCTTCCAGCAGTTCACTTATGCATACTTGATCCTGTATCCGTGTTCATAGCTACCTGTCAGTAGCCACCTGTCAGTCTCATGTCTAGTTCCTGTTTATATCCTGGTTATATTATTGCATAATTAAACTGTTAGATAGGCATGTTTTATATATCTTGCTAGTCCTCTGAGGACCTGATGATCTCTTCAGGTTTAGCGACTGTATGGAGTTAGTTAGCAGAGCGGGATGGTAGAGGATTGCGATGCATGATACAGGTATTTGCTTATGATATTTCTTTATTATCTTCTCGTACTTTATATTTCATACCATGATATACTCTGCTTATTTATAGACTCATATCATTCTTGGAGTCTAATCGAACAATATGCTAATGGGCTGCAGACCATGACCCATACTTGTTCATTCTTGTTTATATGATTCCTGTGGATTGAGATATGGTATAGATTAGACATGATACCCTACTCTGGACAGCTTGTACGTACTCGAGTCGGGCTGGAGTCCGCTCGGTACGTAGCTAGCTTGCTCACGAGCTCGCGTCCGAAAACCGGGTGCGGATCGTGACATATCAAGCCGTACTCTTTGCTAGGCCGTGAATGTTGGATGCAGTCCAATCCTGTCTAGTCCTGTCTAGATCCAGTACATGGCTATCTCAGGACATGCTTGCTTACGCTTTACTCTTAGCAATAAATGTCTAGAGACCCGGTTCTGTTCAGGCGAAGGGTTACAACCCCGGTCCTTGTTTGGTTTAAGGATTGTAACCTGGCTTCCGGAATAGTTTCTCGTCCTCTCGTCATTTGTTGCCTTATTTACATTTTATGTCTTCTTGTTATTATTCTTGTTTATGTTCTGACATGTTAGTTTTAGTTCTTAAGTGAATCTCCCTTGTGGCACTTGCTCTTTTTGGGGTCTGACCCAGCTGGTTTTGTATGGCCAAATTTCGGAGCAGCACCCGAGGATCTTCCAGCCTTCCTGCCAGATGGTGAACACTAGAAGAGATCATGGCAACGAGTGGGTTTATTTTGTTCTCCGACTTTAATTGTAAAATTATTCTTTTGAGGCGTTTAGTCGCCGAGCAAGTGTTAGCTCGTGTTGAATACTTATATTTCTTGTCTGCCTAAGGGCTGTAACATGATTGACAAATCCTAGGATTGATCATGTATGACTGAAACTCTTGCTAGTCCTTGCATTTTGTATGACTAGCTTCATGATCATCTGTCTATGAAATGTATGGGACGCCTTGTTATTGAATATCTGATGGTCTAACATCTTGTAACTATTATTACTTGCTTGAGATTGAGACACTAGACTTGTTCTTGACCATAAGAGACTGATGGCTTGTAGATAAACCCTCATACATCTAGACAACCGTGACCGTATATTGAGGTGGATTACACTTCTATATACGTAGTTGGCTATGTTTGTCCCTCGCTCTCTAGTATTCTGGTTCTGGGGCGTGACACTGTTTAAGTGGTAGCCCATGCAGGTCTTGTAAATCAAGATGTGTGAGGGTCTTACCGGATAGATGTCTCAATCAGCACTCGTCTTTGATCTCTACTCGTGTCTTCTAATCTTCCTGAAATCTTGGCCTGATCACATGCTTATATCCTTGATCTATCTTGGTTCTTCCTTAATGTTCCCCATGTCATTTTTTTCAGTGGCATTGCTCCTGGTCCTGCCGATCAGTCGGAAGGAGAACCACCAGTGAACCAGCTTCAACAAGAAGACCAAGCCCAACATTCAGGAGCAGCTGTAGTGCCCCGCTCCGCGAAGGCACTAGATAGACAGAAAGATCGGATTGCTGGCTCTGCAACAGAAGACGATTAATCTGGGTGAGTGGACGAAGTCTCATTTGCTGATTCGCTTACACCTTAAGAACCTGAATTTTTGATTGAATGCTTTTGTTAATAATAAGATGCTAAATCCTTGAGTATGCTTTAAGAGAATTCATATGTTGCCTCGCTAAGATTTGAATGTTGCCTTGATAAAGAGAACCATGCCATGCTAAGAACAAGAAAAGAGGAAACCTGTATGCTAAGAAAGAATTAATCTACATGCTAATAAGAAGACTTGTTGCTTGGCTAGTACAAGAAACTAGATAACCTGCATGTATAAGAAGTAGACTGCTCAACTGCTTGCTTGCGAATATATGTCTAACGCTGAGAGCATCCATGTAAAAATGGGTGCCGGTATGTTATCTGTTATCTGGGGGCGACGGCTCCACTATCTGGGGGCTTCGGCTCTGGGTTTCGGCTCTATTGTATGGGGGCGACGGCTTCTCTCTTGCTTGGGGGCTTCGACTCCACTATCTGGGGGCTTCGGCTCTGGGCTTCGGCTCTATTGCTTGGGGGCTCCGGCTCTGTTATCTGATGGACTGAAATGAATATTTGCCAATAGATCAAATGTGCCTCAAGAGTTTAGATCATATGGAAAATTGATGATTTTATCATGTTTATGCTAATCCTTGTCTTGTGCAGGGATCGACGGTCGGCTATGGTAAGAGTCACTGAAAAGTGATATACATGTGTTGCTTAAACTCTGATATAAATGCTTGCAGAGATTAATCTGTTACCAAGAAATGCTATGTTCCACTAAAAGAAAAGATATAATATCATGCTTGTAATCTGACCCTGAGTTTGTCTTGAACAAGATAAGAGAATGCTAAAGATGTTGTCCCTAAGGAAGTGAATGTGCTCATGAAACACGCTGCGCACTGCACAAATGAATAGTCATCGTGCTAGAATTGAATAGTCCCTCGTATGCTTGAAATGATATGAACTGTGGCTTTTCAAAGATGTGTTTTCAAAAGATATGTAAACTGACTCTGTATGCATGGAATGAATCTAGGTAAAACTAGCAAGATCACATCACAAGAAACGTTTTCTCACTAAATGAACAGTGATCGTTTCAGACAAATGTAGCTCTTTGTTCACAATTCACCAGTATGCTGATATACTGACCCATCATCAGTCTGCATGCAGGTGCACCATGCATCGAGAAGGATAACCCGAAGCGATAGCCCGAGCCTCATCCTCAGGAGCCAGAAATCAGAAAAGATGCCCAAGAGATGACATCTGTGCAAGAGTTTGGTTTTGTATATAAAAGGATGTAATGTATGGGAACGGGACCATTGTAATCTGTAAAGTTCTGAGAGAATGTAATATTGTATCAGAGAGAATCGAGAGCTTGTAATCTGTTCAAATGAAATCAATAAAGAGAATCGTTTCTTGTTACCATTGTGTTCAATACTTGTATTCTGAAATATGTCCGCTGCTGCTTCAATTATCTGCGATACGTTCCGCTGCGTATTGTCAAACTTGTCTATCTTGTCTTGTTTCAGGTCTTGGCCTTGTGCAAGCGCAACTTAGGCTTGCACGGCATCACGCCTTAGCGAGGACGAACGGTCCCAAAGAGCCCGAAGCGAGGACGAAAGGGACTCTGCGGGATCGGGGCGTGACAGAATGGTATCAGAGCAACACGATCCTCTGGCCAATTTTGATTCAATTGAATTTGTACATGTCTTCTGATCGAAATTCCGTTGCCTACTCGATATCAATAATGAGATGAACGTTCCATACAATAAGTCCGTAAATATTTTTATGATGCCGGCAATGTTTTACCGATTTGATTGATTGAGATTGAAATGCTTGATTGAACAAGAGTTTTGATATGATCTGAATTGTGATTTCATGGATTGATGATGGCGAAGGATGAGGACTATCGCTGCTAAGGATATCGTAAGTTTCTTCTTAAGTTTCGAGGACGAAACTTCTTTTCGGTGGGTAATTATGTAGTGCCCCGCTCCGCGAAGGCACTAGATAGACAGAAAGATCGGATTGCTGGCTCTGCAACAGAAGACGATTAATCTGGGTGAGTGGACGAAGTCTCATTTGCTGATTCGCTTACACCTTAAGAACCTGAATTTTTGATTGAATGCTTTTGTTAATAATAAGATGCTAAATCCTTGAGTATGCTTTAAGAGAATTCATATGTTGCCTCGCTAAGATTTGAATGTTGCCTTGATAAAGAGAACCATGCCATGCTAAGAACAAGGAAAGAGGAAACCTGTATGCTAAGAAAGAATTAATCTACATGCTAATAAGAAGACTTGTTGCCTGGCTAGTACAAGAAACTAGATAACCTGCATGTATAAGAAGTAGACTGCTCAACTGCTTGCTTGCGAATGTATGTCTAACGCTGAGAGCATCCATGTAAAAATGGGTGCCGGTATGTTATCTGTTATCTGGGGGCGACGGCTCCACTATCTGGGGGCTTCGGCTCTGGGTTTCGGCTCTATTGTATGGGGGCGACGGCTTCTCTCTTGCTTGGGGGCTTCGGCTCCACTATCTGGGGGCTTCGGCTCTGGGCTTCGGCTCTATTGCTTGGGGGCTCCGGCTCTGTTATCTGATGGACTGAAATGAATATTTGCCAATAGATCAAATGTGCCTCAAGAGTTTAGATCATATGGAAAATTGATGATTTTATCATGTTTATGCTAATCCTTGTCTTGTGCAGGGATCGACGGTCGGCTATGGTAAGAGTCACTGAAAAGTGATATACATGTGTTGCTTAAACTCTGATATAAATGCTTGCAGAGATTAATCTGTTACCAAGAAATGCTATGTTCCACTAAAAGAAAAGATATAATATCATGCTTGTAATCTGACCCTGAGTTTGTCTTGAACAAGATAAGAGAATGCTAAAGATGTTGTCCCTAAGGAAGTGAATGTGCTCATGAAACACGCTGCGCACTGCACAAATGAATAGTCATCGTGCTAGAATTGAATAGTCCCTCGTATGCTTGAAATGATATGAACTGTGGCTTTTCAAAGATGTGTTTTCAAAAGATATGTAAACTGACTCTGTATGCATGGAATGAATCTAGGTAAAACTAGCAAGATCACATCACAAGAAACGTTTTCTCACTAAATGAACAGTGATCGTTTCAGACAAATGTAGCTCTTTGTTCACAATTCACCAGTATGCTGATATACTGACCCATCATCAGTCTGCATGCAGGTGCACCATGCATCGAGAAGGATAACCCGAAGCGATAGCCCGAGCCTCATCCTCAGGAGCCAGAAATCAGAAAAGATGCCCAAGAGATGACATCTGTGCAAGAGTTTGGTTTTGTATATAAAAGGATGTAATGTATGGGAACGGGATCATTGTAATCTGTAAAGTTCTGAGAGAATGTAATATTGTATCAGAGAGAATCGAGAGCTTGTAATCTGTTCAAATGAAATCAATAAAGAGAATCGTTTCTTGTTACCATTGTGTTCAATACTTGTATTCTGAAATATGTCCGCTGCTGCTTCAATTATCTGCGATACGTTCCGCTGCGTATTGTCAAACTTGTCTATCTTGTCTTGTTTCAGGTCTTGGCCTTGTGCAAGCGCAACTTAGGCTTGCACGGCATCACGCCTTAGCGAGGACGAACGGTCCCAAAGAGCCCGAAGCGAGGACGAAAGGGACTCTGCGGGATCGGGGCGTGACAGCAGCCTCCCGAGTTATGCCTTCCGGGGATCCAGAGCCACCAGTTCAGCCAGTTCAGCCTACATAGCCTGACAATGGAGTCTTGGTAGGACTCATCCGGGAATTGCTCGCCTTTCAAGATCGTCGGGATGATTCCCTGCACCAGACAATAGAGTTATCCATGGGCAGAGTGGGTTGCCAAGGTAACAGTGCAGCCAATAATTTCAAGCGCCTGAACCCTCCCTTCTTTGACGGTAGTGAGGACGCGGTTGTAACTGATGCCTGGCTCCAGGATATCGAGATTGTCTTGGAAGCAGCCAAGACTCCAGAGGAAGAGAAGGTAGTTGTAGTGTGCCTACAGTTATTGGACTTAGCCAGCACCTGGTGGACGATGTTAGTAGTTGGATTGGCGGCGCCTGTCCCATGGGCGACATTCAGTGACAAGTTTCAGATCAAGTACTTTGATGCAGTGGCTCGATATGATCTGCAGACGAGATTCACCAATTTGAAGTATATGAGCAGGACAATTGATGGATATGCGGCCGTGTTTTCAAGACTGAGTCGGTTTGCTCCCGCCTTGGTGGCAACCGAGTTGGATCGAGCGCAGCGGTTTCAGCAGGGACTCCATCTAAAAATTATTCTAGCTGTGGAGCAGTTCGAGTATCAGACTTTTGACGCTGTCTTGAGGGCAGCTAGGAGGCACGAGTATACCTCGCAGAGGATCATGAACCGAATTGGAGGCAGAAAGAGGTCCCATGGGAAGATGAGTCTGTCCTCAGCACCATCCCCGACAGCTAGGGCTTTGTCAATTGGAGTTCCCCGAAGGGCGAATTCAGTTACGTCGGTTCAGCATTCAACACCGATGTACCCTCAGCAACAGAAGCGGAGGCAGTCTTCCGCAATGGGCTGCACTCATTGTGGAAAGCCAGGACACGTTGTTTCGGAGTATCGCAGAGCACAGAGATTGTGCTTGGCTTGTGGGCCACCGGACCACATGATAGGGTCCTATAACGTCCCGCTCCCGTAGGAGCGATCGTCCTCGCTAAGGCATGATGCCGCACGAGCCTAGATTGCGCTCGTACAAGATAGGTTCCATAACGGCCATTACAGTGGCTGCGACGGGGTCGTCGCACAGAAGTTCGAAGTAGAGACATTGAATAATAGCAGCGGAAATTTAGAATAAAACACAAGTCATTCAAAAGATATATTTTATTGATATTGAAATAAGGATTACAATAGGGCACAAGGCCAAGATTATAATCACTCAAGCTCACTCTTCTCAAATCACAAGTCAATCAGCTCTCTCTCTCTAATCTCTCAATACATGTCTTGATTAGGCCGACGAAAGCTTTAGATAGGCGATGTCCATACATTATGTCCCGTATAAGTCCAGACTCCACGCGACCACACGTCTCGAATTGCCAAGGAACTCCGTGCCTCGACGCATCCAAGCGAGCTCCGCGCCACGAGCTTCTACCTGTTCCTGTACATGAAAACTGTGTGGGTGTCAATACTCAACTGTACTGGTGGAATAAGCTCCTCGCCCACCCATACAAAACCGACACGTTCATTTACTTTTGTGTAACATAGTCCCTTTATGATTGTCTTTCTACTCTTGCCTTAGGATCAATTTTAGGACAGACGTATTGGCCTATTTCGTGTCTCTAGACCATCCCGTGCTTGCAACAACAACGCCAACACATACTTTAAATTTAGACCCTTCTCGTACCAACAACGTTATAACCTATCAAGTCGTGTTTGTCTTTCGGCCCATAATCAGAGACGCAACTACACGATAAGACTCCATTCCCATGTGACCATGCTACAAGTCCTTATTGAGGCCGTGCCTCGCAACTCAGTAAGACTTAACCATATCGCCGCCTCGCGGCCCTTGCTAATTTGATCACCAACTGACCCAATCGAGACTTGTGAACTTAGTGTCACTTAACCAACTTTGCATTGGGACGATTCCTGACTTAAACTCGAACGACTCAAACCCAACTTATGCAACTCTATCCAACAACTTAAGACTCGACGTCACATCTCGTGCCGAAGCACGGTGTCTACGTTGCGGCCAAATCATAGGCCCAAACATTGTCTTCTTATCGTACACGTATTCAATCGACTCAGTCCAAAGGCACACCTGCGAATTGTCGCCCGTGCCGACCCATCTATATGAAAGGTCACTAGTACCACAAGCTATCCTGGACGTATAGTTTTGTTAGTCGGGATCCTTTCAACGAACGTAGCTAGCTCCGTTGCAAGTCCTCGCTTAACCTGTGCAAAAACCTTTTGTACGACTATACCCCATATCCTCCTAGGCCGAGTCGGTCCCGTGGCCCTGGGTTGCCGCTCGAGGAACCATCACCCTTGTCGACAAGTTGTCCATGACCATGTAAGACTTGAATCGAACTGACGTCTCACACAGTCATTCCTCTTCCAATGTTACCATCCTTTCAGGACCAAGTTCAAGACTTCTAACATTTGAGACCGCCTCGACGACCCATGGTCGCGAGCATTCTTCTTTGTTGCCCTATCATTCTTACTCAACACAGGAAGCCTATTTAACAGCCCTTTTTCCAAAATCCATTTGAATCAACCGTGGCTTGTGTAAAAAATACTAAGTCCGTGACATAGTACCTTAAGCCAACTTATGTTCTATGTGACACTACCGCCCCACTCATGCTCCATATGACTAGCTTTGAGACTGTAGGACTTCGTGGCTATACCCAGCCGTAGGACTCGTGGAACCGTGCTTAGAACTCCCTCAATCGCCTAGCATAACTTAGCCTAACTCAATCGAGCCTACAACTTAACCCGTGGGCCGAGCAAAGGCTATGCCAAGCCTTGCATCGTGGAAACGTGCATGCTTTATCAAGCGTTATACGGGCGATGCCTATGACTTAGGCTAACTCTTAGCTTTGTGGGGAAGACCAAATTTTCTTCTCCCAAGCCATGGGATGAAGGACCGAGTGTCATTTTTAAAGTACGCCATGTACCAACTCTAAGCCGACCGTTGGACCTTTTCATATTCTAACTCAATCCGACTCGACTTGGGATTATTCCCTAAGCTATGTGGATTCGTTTCTTTTATTATGAAGCCTACTTGTGCATTTGAAAGCTTTTGTTCTATTAGTGCGAAGGCTAAGCTGAGGCAAGTTCACCGAAGCCACCCACCTAAGCGAGGGGTCGCCTCGACCGAGCGGGCCTTCGAGTCGCCGTTGCAAGGCTATGTCCGAACGTCGTCGGCATTTCAATTCCTCCGATTGACTGAGCAGGACGGGACACTACAGGTCCTGTCCGAATAGAGCCAGTTCATCATCGTCGAACCTAACTAGTCCATCAGTTTAGGGACCAGCCCCAGCACCAGTACAACAGCAGCACCAGCCTCTGAGGCCATTGCCGCCTCAGGCATAAGCCTTCCAACAGCAGAGACCCCAGCAGTATGCCCAGACCCAAGCTCAGATGCAGAACCAACAGAGAGATTTCTAGCAGAGGGGACCAGCACCCAGAGGACAAGGTCAGGCTATGGTTCTGATCGTAGAGGAAGAGTTAGCTTCAGGTGAGGTGGTGGCAGGTACCATTCTCGTCAACTCTTTTTTAACATCAGTATTATTTGATTCGGGTGCATCGCATTCATTTATGTCTGCACGATTCACTACACGGATAGGATTGGAACCCGAGTCATTATCAGTAAGGCTTAATATATTTACTGGTAAGGGTCTTGTGGGAGTAGATAGAGTATTTTTTTCGTGTCGAATCGTAGTTAGCGGTAGAGAGTTTCCCGTTAGGTTGATAGAATTTCCGATGGTCGACTATGATGTGGTCCTAGGAATGGATTGGTTGAAGGATCAATACGCAAGAATAGACTGCCATATTGGCAGGATTATTTTTGGTATTCCAGGCAAACCAGAGTTTTCATTTTCCAGAGGCGAAGTAGAACCTTCTCCACCAGTCTTGCAGATGGCAGTAGCAGTAGAAGTTCGGTTTCCCAGAGTAGTAGAAAAGTTTCCTGATGTATTTTCCAAAGTGCTTCCAGGCATGCCCCCAGAGAGAGAGATAGTTCACCATTGATTTGCTTCCAGGGACGACATCGGTATCAGAGGGAGTCTACATGATGGCACTTTCAGAATTAGATATTTTGTACAAGATGATTAAAGAACTCAGAACCAAGGGATTCATTCGTGCTAGCGGATCGCCTTGGGGAGCCCCGATGCTTCTTGTGAAAAAGAAGGATGGTACGTCAAGATTATGTATTGATTATCGTACCTTGAACTCTGTAACAATTAAGAACATATATCCTCTACCAAGGATAAATGACTTATTTGATCAGCTCAGGGAAGCGGCAGTATTCTCGAAGATTGACTTGCGATCAGGGTACCATCAGATCAGAGTTAGAGATCAAGACATTCCAAGGACAACGTTCAGATCAAGATATGGACATTGGGAGTTCCTTGTTATGCCATTTGGAGCGACCAATGCACCAGCCGTATTCATGGACCTCATGAATCGTATCTTCATGCGTTATTTGGATCAATTTGTGATAGTGTTTATAAACGACATCTTGGTCTATAACAAGAGTGAAGCGGAGCATGAGCAGCATCTCAGAGTAGTCCTTCAGATTCTCAGAGAGCACCAGTTGTACGAGAAGTTCAGTAAGTGCAAGTTTTAGCTTGACCGCATATCGTACTTGGGTCACATCATCACCAGAGGTGGAGTGGAAGTGGACCCCCAGAAGATAGTATCTATAGAGTGATGGCCAGTACCCAGTACAGTCGTCGAGGTTCGCAGTTTCCTTGGATTAGCCGGCTATTACCGGTGATTTGTTTCAGACTTTGCTCGAATTTCAGCGCCCATGACGCGGTTGACCCGTAAGGATGTGCAGTTTGCTTGAACATCAGAGTGCCAAAGTTCATTTGAGAAATTAAAGCAGAGATTGATGACGGCCCCCATTCCCACTCTTCTAGATGGGACTGGAGGATTTTCAATTTATTGTGACGCTTTCGGCAGAGGATTAGGATGCGTCTTGATGCAGCATGGTAAGGTATTCGCTTATGCGTCACGTCAGCTTCGTGATCATGAGAGAAATTATCCTACTCATGACTTGGAGTTAGCAGTAGTAGTTTTTTTATTGAAGCTTTGGATGCATTATTTATATAGAGATCGGGTGGAAATTTTTACCGACCACAAGAGTTTTAAGTATGTGTTTACTCAGAAGGATCTTAATATACGTCAACAAAGATGGCTTGAGCTACTGGTGGATTATGACATCAACCTGCAGTATCATCCTGGGAAGGCCAACGTAGTAGCGGATGCATTGAGCAGAAGAGCTGGAGTTTACTTCATAACAGCGGAACCAGAGTTATTAGCAGACCTTCAGCGGATGGGGATAGAGATAGTTCTCCCTACCAATATGGCATTGATGGCCAGCATGCAAGTTCAGTCCAGTATAGTTGAGAGGATCAAGATGGCACAATCAGCGGATTCTAAGCTTCAGCGGCTTAGAACAGAATATGTAGCAGGATGGAGAGCAGAGTTATGCATTCATGAGGATGGTACACTCCAACATGGAAGGCGTCTTTGTGTACCCAGTGGTGATATCAGACCGGAGATCATGGCAGAAGCTCACAGTTCTCAGTATTCAATTCATCCCAGTGGCACGAAGATGTATCGAGACATCCGTCAGCATTTCTGGTAGAATGGCATAAAGAGGGAGATAGCCCGATTTGTCTTCCGATATTTAGTTTGCCAACAAGTTAAGGCTGAACATCAGAGACCAGCCGAACTTCATTAACCTTTACCGATCCCAGAATGGAAATGGGAGCACATTACCATAGATTTTATAACTAGGTTACCTAAATCTCCAGCTGGGAGAGATGCTATCTGGGTTATAGTTGATCGTCTCACGAAGATAGCTCATTTTCTTCCCCTCATAATTGGTCAGTCGACGGATCAGCTAGCAGAGATGTACCTCAGGTAGATTGTCAGATTGCATGGAGTGCCAGTTAGTATCATATCAGACAGAGATTCCAGATTTATATCTCATTTTTGGCGGAGTCTTCAGAGGAGTTTGGGGGCTCGTCTTAAGTTCAGTTCAGCATATCATCCGCAGATAGATGGTCAGTCAGAATGCACGATTCAGACTCTTAAAAATATATTGCGATCTTGTACGTTAGACTTCAGTAATTCGTAGGAAGATCACCTGTACCTAGTGGAGTTCTCCTATAACAACAGTTTCCAGGCCAGTATCCAGATGGCACCCTTTGAAGTACTGTATGGCAGGAAGTGCAGATCCCCGTTAGCCTGGGATGATACAGGTGGGAGGCAGATACTTGGTCCAGAGATGATTATGCAGACAATCGAGGTGGTCAGACAAGTCAGAGATCATCTTCGAGTTGTCCAAGATCGCCAGCGCCATTGGGCCGATTCTCATCAGCATCCCCTTGAGTTTTCAGTCATCGACCACGTGTTCCTTAGGATCTCGCCTACCCGTGGCGTCATTCGATTCGGCGTATAAATAAAGCTTAGTCCTAGGTATATAGGGCCGTTTGACATTCTCGAGCGAGTAGGTGATGTGTCATATCATCTCGCTCTTTCGCCGTCGTTACGTAAGGTACATAACGTGTTCCATGTATCCCAATTATGATGGTATATCCCAGATCCGAGCAATGTCCTTGATCATTCGGAATTGGTTGTTGGAACCAACCTTTCGTATGAGGAAAGACCCGTATCCATATTGGACCGAAGAGATAAGGTACTCAAGAACAAGACTATTAGTTTAGTCCGTGTTGCTTCGGGTCACCACTCTTTAGGTGAGTCAACGTAGGAGCGTGAGGATGATGTCCGCTCGCGATATCCACACATGTTTGACTCATAAGGTATAATATCTTCCTTATGTCTTATGCTTTTAAATTTCTTGCTTGTATGAATGATTGCTTGATTGGTTGCTAATCGTAGATGGCTTGTGCTTTAGTATAGCTTGCCCCGACATCTCTAACTTCTTGATTAAATTTCGAGGACGAAATTCTTTTAAGGTGGGTAGAGTTGTCACTCCCGTTTTTCGTTATACGTATTTCCAGTGTATGTTTGCGGATTTTGACCCGTATTTTATTTACTGTATTTCTATATTTCTTTATTGCTTGCCTTGATGTATCTTGACTAAGGTTGACCTTGGGTTGGGTTAGTCCAACTTGACTTACTTTGGATGGCTTGGTTTGGTTTATTTTGATGGTTGGTTCAACATGTTGAACTATCCCCTCTCTTTATAAAATCCAACCACCCCTTTCTCTCTCTTTATTACTTCCATTTATTTTTTCTCCTTCTTCTCCATTACTCTCCCACCAACCTAGAGAGCTTAGGCAAGTGAAACTTTCTTTATGATGGATCTTCCATTTTATTGTTCTATCTTCTTTTCTACATGATTCTAAGCATCTTTAGAACTTGGAATTTTCGGTTTGGACGGATGGATTTTTGTAGATCTAAGTTTGTAGCATTTTTGGTTTTCTTGAGTTTTGATCTATCAAACTTCATTATTTTTAAGTTTTGATTGTTCCATGTTGTAGAGAATTTGATTTTACCCAAATTGGACCTTTAAAAAGTTAGATTTCGACTTGTTTTGAGAAAGTTATGGCCAAATAAGATTTGGACATCTTCTATGTTCATCTGTCCTAGTTCTGGCAGGGACGATGAATAATGTTGGCCGTATAGTACTGGCCGCATAGCTGCATAGTGCTGGCCGTATGGCTGCATAGTGCCGCATAGTGTCAGTCCGCATGGCTGTATAGTGTCGCATAGTGCCAGTCCGCATGGCTGCATAGTATCGAATAGTGTCAGTCCGTATGGCTGCATAGTATCGAATAGTGTCAGTCCGTATGGCTGTATAGTGCCATATAGTGCCAGTCCGTATGGCTACATAGTACCGCATAATGCCAGTCTGCATGGCTACATAGTGCTGCATAGTGCCAGTCCGTATTGATACATAGTGCCTGGCCGCATAGTGCCTATTTTGGCTATTTTTGGCTGTTTTATGCTCCATTTGGCTGATTAATTGCCAGAATTTCTCCCAACTCCCAAAATGAAAGTTGTAGATCTTTTTCTTAGCTTCAAGAATATGTTACTAGCTATTTTATGCAAGTTTTTCTCATTTATGATGATGTAAGGATAGAACATGCAATAGTGGCCTGTTAAGGCACACTCTTAACAAGTAACAAGTAACATGACAAGATGGTGGCCCATTGTGGCGCACTCTTAACAAGTGACCTTGACATGACAATGACATGATTGTGGCCCGTCGTGGCGCACTCTTGACAAGTAAACCTGACCTATAATCTTGAATGATGTTGCGACGGCTATCTTGACATGCTGAGTAATAACTCATCTTGACACCGTGGGTGATTGTTCTTGAATGTGCTTGTATAAGCTACCAGTCTCGTCTCGCATCATGTCTAGGACTTGCATCCTTGGTTACCATGGTCAGGAATTCATGTTGAATCTGACTAGGTTAATTACTAGATTGGTCAAAGTAGCTCATATAGAGAGATGTTTCTAGTTATAGGTGATCTCGATATCCCGGTCACACCTAATGGACTTGTAGTCTGCCGACGAGTAGGGCACATTTCCAGCCCACTGTCATGTGGGGCACTTCTTGAAACAAGTAATATGCACACTGTCATGTGTTGTACTCAAAGTCACCTAATAATTCTTGATAACTCTTACATGAACCTCGCCTTGATAACTTGGATATCTGTAGGGCTTGTGACTGCCGAAATATCTCATTGCATCTTGCTAGTAACTAGGCTTGTGATAACCCTAGTTAGTTAAAGTATCAAGCCGTACTCTTTGCTTGGCCATGAATGTTGGATGAAGTCCAATCCTGTCTAGTACTGTCTAGATCCAGTACATGGCTATCTCAGGACATTCTTGCTTACGCTTTACTCTTAGCAATAAATGGCTAGGGATCCGGTTCTGTTCAAGCGAAGGGTTACAACCCTGGTCCTTGTTTGGTTTAAGGATTGTAACCTGGATTCCGGAATAGTTCATCGTCCTCTCGTCATTTTTTGCCTTATTTATATTTTATGTCTTCTTGTTATTATTCTTGTTTATATTCTGACATGCTAGTTTTAGTTCTTAAGTGAAGTCCCCTTGTGGCACTTGCTCTTTCTGGGGTCTGACCCAGCTGGTTTTGTATGGCCAGATTTCGGAGTAGCACCCGAGGATCTCCCAGCCTTCCTGCCAGATGGTGAACACTAGAAGAAATCCTGGCAACGAGTGGGTTTATTTTTCTCTCCCACTCTAATTGTAAAATTATTCTTTTGAGACGTTTAGCCGCCGAGCAAGTGTTAGCTCGTGTTGAATACTTATATTTCTTGTCTGCCTAAGGGCTGTAGCATGATTGACAAATCCTAGGGTTGATCATGTATGACAGAAACTCTTGCTAGTCCTTGCATTTTGTACGACTAGCTTCATGATCATCTGTATATAAAATGTACGGGATGCCTTACTATTGAATATCTGATGGTCTAACATCTTGTAACTATTATTACTTGCTTGAGATTGAGACACTAGGCTTGTTCTTGACCATAAGAGACTGATGGCTTGTAGATAAACTCTCATAGATCTAGACAGCCGTGACCGTATATTGAGGTGGATTATACTTCTATATACGTAGCTGGCTGTGTCTGTCCCATGCTCTCCAGTATTCTGGTTCTGGGCGTGACAATGATGAAACTTCATCTTATTTTCCCTATTTTAGAATGGTGAAAAAGATACGAAAAAACATACCCTATACTTTCTTCTATAGCACGCGATCTACTAATGGTCCCCGTGTCCACGGTAGCATCGAAATCTTGTTTTAGTGCAGGTTTAAGGATGCTGAGTAAGAAGAGGAGCAGGATGCTGTCGGATATCTTGGAAAAGCTTGTATCTGCATTCAAGATTGGGTTCGTACGAAAAAACAAACTCAATAGATGAAAGTGCCGATATCAATGAGCTGGACTTTGAGTCTCTTACCTTGGAGGACACTACTTAAGGAGGAACTGAACAATAGTGACGAACGACAGACAAAAAAAATACTTGTACATTTTTTACAATTTATTTAGAAATAAAATATGAATACAACTCATACATTTTATTACAAATTTTATGGAACAAAATACTTGTACTTTTTTACATTAAATTATTTCGTCATTTATAAATTTTTTACTTTCTAAATTTTTATGGAAGAAAATACTTGTACTATTCATTAACTTTTACTTTCTATTTTTTTTAGTTAATGTTTTTTATAACATTGTTTTAAAGTTTTTTGAGTTTTTTAATGTTTTTTGGGGATCTTTTTAACTTCTTTTTTTTCATTTCTTTTAAGTTTTTTTTTCTTTTTAACTTTTTTTCATTTCCTTTCAGTTTTTAAGTTCTTTAAGTTTTTTTTCCTCATTTTTTCATTCTTTTTTACAATTTTTAAATTTTTTTAAAGAAAATCGGGCCGGCCGGTCCAAGCTTGAACCGGCCCGGCCCTGACCCGGTTCAGCCCGGTCCAATAGAAACCGGTTCGTGGGTCTGGACAAGATTCGGGATTCATTGACCCGGGCCGGCCCGGACCAGCCCGTTCTACATTTCGGGCTGAGCCTGACCCGGCCCAGGCCAGGCCAAACCCGGTTAAAACCGGGTCCGGGTCGCCCCAACCCACTTCACACCATACCATATGATATGATAGGCTGGTTGTCCGCCCTTGTGTATTGTTTGGTCGCAATTTTGAGAGCACGAGAGATGATGTTTGAACGGCTCAAATGCACTGGTGGTACTCCAATTTGGGGCACTTTAATACTGAAGACGTCAATGTATAATTCGTTACAACGAAATGACCAACATTTTAAGTAACAAATAGAAAAGTACCTGTCGTCCCTTTCCGTATAATCCTTTACAGAACGTCCTCCTGGTCGTCTTTCGCTCGATCAACTTCGACCCTCGCGTCTTCGTTGTGGCTGCCTGGGTCAGCCGTCGGCCTCTCCTCTGCCCCCCGCATGGCCTCCACCCTCGGCTTCGCCGCCGCCGGTGGCGTTGTCGGCGTGGGCGGGGGGTGTTAAGCCCTTGCGAAGGTCCTCTTCTTCTGTTGCGGCTCCATCATCAGCATTATGTGAAGAGATTGGACGGAAGGGGGCGGCAGGTACTTTTCTATTTGTTAACTGTAACGTTGGTCATTTTATTGTAACGAATTATACATTGAGTACTTCAGTATCAAAGTGCCCCAAATTGGAATACCACCAGTGCATTTGAGCACGTTTGAACAAAACCAAGAGTAGATTTGCTATTCTCAAAATGGGTATTCTAATAATGTTCCCTATATGTTTTATTTAAAAAATTAAATAACTATGAATACTACATGTATTGGGGACAACATATGGATATTCTAATAATGTTCTCAAAATGGGTATTTTTGCATGGAACCTAATATTTTCACATATGATATACAAATCTAGGGCCAGCGCAATGGAATTGTCGATGACAATCGAAGAAGTACGGTTTGCCTCCGTGTTTCAAACGGAAAGTCTTAGTGCTGTCCATACAATACGGACATGAAAGACGACCATGCGTGCTCCATCCAGATAACATTCCATAGGCCGAAAAGTCATTGATGGTCCACATAAGTGCTGCCCGCATCCGAAAATTTTGTTTTCTAGATACATCGTACGTGTTGGAACCTACTTCCCACAGCTGATTCAACTCATCAATCAACGGCTGTAAATACACATCGATGTTCCTTTTCGGATTGTTCGGACCTGGGATAATAACGGTGAGAAACATATACGGAGTCTTCATGCACATCCAATGCGGTAGATTGTATGGGGTTACGATCACAGGCCAACACGAATACTGGGATCCCGAAAGTCCGAATGGGGTAAAACCGTCGGAGCAGAGACCCAATCTGACATTATGCGGATCAGAAGCAAAATCTGGATACTCTCGATCAAAGTACTTCCATGCTTCTCCATCAGATGGGTGATCCAACACTCCTTCGGTATGTTCCCGCTTATGCCAACTCATATTTTCTGCAATTTTCTTCACCATAAACAACCGCTGCAACCGCGACGTCAACGGCAAGTAGTGCATCGAAGAGGTAGGCTTCCTGGCACCGACAGACTTTCCTCTACCACATGCCTTGTAGCGATCGACACCACAAAATCTGCAGGCGTCTTCATCCTTGTCGTCTTTGTAGTACAACATGCACCCGTTGCGACATGCATCGATTTTTTCGTATCCCATCCAGAGTGATCTAACCATCCTCTTAGACCGGTAGAAGTCTTTAGGCAACTTCGCACCCTCCGGCAATATTTCTATAAGCAACTCCATAAGACGGATGTAGCAATCTTGCGACATGTTAAAATCGGACTTGATGCTCAACAATCTTGTAACCACCTCCAACGGTGAATGATCCTCACAACCAGGATATAATGGAGTCCTTGCATTCTCCAGCAACTCCATGAACTGTGCAGCATCGGGGTTCGGTGCCTCCTCAGGTGCATCATGATCATCCGGATCGAAACTAGGCCCGGCCGCGTCGAAAACCATGTTCACCAACCCATCGTCATAAGGAGCGTTGTTGTGGACATCCACATAAGGCTCGTACTCCGATGCTAAAGACACAAGTTCTCCGTGCTCGCTCCACTGATAGTAATTCGGCGTGAAACCCTTCGAGTATAAATGATACGTGACATCCATTTCAGGATGATATTTCAAGTTGCGACATCTCACACACGGACACTTAATTTTGGTACCGTCCATGTACTGAGGGAACGCCTTGGCAAACTGCAGGAACTGGTGTACGCCCTCTATGAATTCATCCCGCACACCGCACATGTCATCAGGATGACGGTTGTACATCCAAGTACGATTCTGCAGATAGTAATTCAGCTCCATAATTCTGTAAGATAGATACATCAAGGTAGTGAATGATATGCAATTGTCAGTTCATGCGGTCTACACTTTCCGCAGTATATGTACACATGACATTTTACGTTAAATGGTCAGAGATTATCTGTCATCTTCTTTTCGCATTGCTAACTTTTCTTTTGCGTGTTTGTGCGTGCGGTGGTCAGAGATTATCGCGGCGGTATATCACCCGTGTCTACAATATTTCATATAGGCTGAGTTGTAGAAGTAAAGTTTTAGGATATTAGTCTATATATTATGTATAGTCCAACCGAGCCAACTCTAAGCTAAACTAGTCCAACTTGGTCAAACTAGCCATTTCTAAGTTGTATAAGTCAAGTTTTAGGATATTAGTCTATATATACTAGTATAAACTCTCCCTCCTCTCCAAATACCTGGTACTAGTTAACCCTCCCCCTTTCTCCCACTAGACACACACATACATATACATGATGTGTACAAAGAGAACCATACTGTAGAACTCACACTTTAAGACAATAGATGAAGGAAGACTTGTATGGAGGATCGATAGGGTTGAGCAATGTCATTTTATCCTACAAAGAGAACCATATTGTAGAACTCACACTTTAACACAATTCTACAAAGAGTTGTCATAGGGTGTTGAGCGATGTCATTTTATTCTTTTCTTCTTCTTCTTCTTGGGATTTTCGAGTATTGGATCTTGAGACATATATAGCTAGAACTTACGAAGAATGGAGTACCATACTTCAACAAATAGATGTTGACTAATTGGTTCATATACTTGTTGTCTAAAATAAGTGTAGGAATGTTGCAAGGTGAAACAATGTATCAAACACTATATCGAAACCCAAACCCAATATGCAAATCCAAATTAATACGAAAATACACAAGTGTATGTAGGGGATTAAGTGTACAGAGGTGAAATACATATATATGCATGCTTGGGGGTGTCCACGTGTCCAACAAATGGACATAAAGTGTCCAAAACCTCACGAACACATTGTATCAGTGAACACATGGTCGTAACGTGTCTCCGTGTCCATTTTGGACACGAAAAACACCTCAATTAGGGTTAGGGTTTACCTTCAGTCTCCTCACGGTGGTGGAAGAGGAGGAGGAGGATAAGTTCGGTGGTGGAGGAGGAGGGGATTAAGTGTACAGAGGTGAAATACATATATATACAAGCTTGGGGGTGTCCACGTGTCCAACAAATGGACACAAAGTGTCCAAAACCTCACGAACACACTGTATCAGTGAACACATGGTCGTAATGTGTCTTCGTGTCCATTTTGGACACGAAAAATACCTCAATTAGGGTTAGGGTTTACCTTCAGTCTCCTCGCGGTGGTGGAGGAGGAGGATCTCGCGGTGGAGGAAGAGAAGGGGCTCGCGGTGGAGGAGGAGGAGGAGGAGAAGGGGCTCGCCGGAGGGAGGAGAAGGAGCTCGCGGTGGAGGAGGAGGATGAGCGGCGCCGGAGGGAAGGGGGTCGGGCTGTCGTCGAGGTCGGGGGAAGAGGGGCGGGAACAAAGAATTTGGAGAGAGGGAGAAATGAAAATTGGAACCGAGGAAACCCTATTTAGACGAAATTAGCGACGCCCGAAATACGTCGCAAAGCGTCGGTATTAGTTTAATATTCGGCGACGTTATAGACTTTGCGACGCTTGTCACGACCCGTTACCCAAATTGTTGGGCCGGGCCGAGCCATGTCCAGCCTACGCTTAAGATAAAGCGCAGTAAGCTGTTCTAGACAGTCAGGTAATAATGATAAATGTGCTAATAATTAAGATAGTTTAAGAATGATCACAACACAGCTTCTATATAGATGAAAAACTACTAAGTTTGGTAATAATACAAACCAAAATGTAAGACTGGAGACAAGGTCCAGTTTAAAGGTACAAAACAGCAACTGTGATAATAACCAAACACTAAGTCAAACTAAGCAGCTAAGCAGGATTCCCTGCTGGAATATCCTCAACTGGAGCTCCATAGTACGGGTCACAAAGCATTTCTACCTCGGTCAAAATACCTACAACGTTATCCTGTCAGGACGGGAGCAAGTACAACCTCTACTACTAAAGTACTGAATGTATAATGCAAGAGATGTACAACAGGAACATGGTATGATAAGGCTGAAAAATAGACATACTGGAATCAGGGTAAATCATATAAAGCGGAAAATCATGGTATATCTTGATTATCATTTTAAGACACTCTTGTCAATTGTGGCATGTGTACATTATGTATTAAAACTGGGGCATGTATGAGATCGGTCAATAAGTGCTATGCTAGTTTACTGCAATGTACGTATGTACATTCCACAAGTCCAGAAACTACATTGTTAGTTTACTGCAATGTACGTAAGTACATTCCACAAGTCCAGAAACTACATTCTCAGTTTACTGCAATGTACGTATGTACATTCCACAAGTCCAGTAACCGCACTGCTAGTTTACTGCAATGTACGTATGTACATTCCACAAGTCCAGAAACTACACGATTAGTATACTGCAATGTAAGTGAGTACATTCCACGAGTCCAGTAACTACACTATCAACTCTCTCATAACCCAGTAATCATCATGTAAAAGATACGGAAAATAGTGTAAAGCATGGTGGGAACTGGCAATAGTATGAAACATGTTATGATTTGACTTGCTACTCCAAGGATCAGCATTCACATGGGTTGATTAACATTCTTTTATCACATAACAGTGTTTTAACATGTACAATTAACAAAAGACTTGCAACTGGATTAATGGTAATTTACAAGGTTGTCACATGTACTTAACATTAAAAGACAGTAAATGAGTTTGTAGATGTACTTGCCTCTAGCAAAACAAGCTGCGATAAAAGTGCTATGGATGTCTGGTAACTCGTCACTGTAGAAATACATACAATAACTTAGCTTTACACTAAGCTAAAATACTAGGACACTAATCTGGTGCGACACGACTTGTGATTGGGCACTTAGCCAAAATAATAACTTGGCCTAGGAGACCAATGTGGGGTGACACACTATGTTAACTAACTTTCTAGGGTCTTTACACTAGTGAGGGGTAGGGTTCAACACGACTAAAACTCCAAATAACACAAAAAGCTACAAGTCGTAATTAATCAATAAATAAATCAGAAGATCATTGTGTTCCAACAATTTTTAAAGTAGACAAAAAGCCTAGTTTTGCATAAAACAAGGTACCAAAACGATCCTTGCTAACTATAGAAATTTATTATAATTTTTCTGGGATTTATTAACCAGTACAAATATTTTATAAAAATCAGTTTTCCTAAGTATACAGAAAGTGAGTTTTGGTTTCATATGCCAAATTAGTGGCAAAACAGTAAATTAATTACTACAAAAATTAAACTAAATTAGCCAACTTAACAAAGTATCTAAAAACTATTTTTCCATAATTTTAGCAATACTCTAAGTATTTTTAGAAAATCATAAAACAGCTATGTACAATAATAATTAATTATCTGCGTATTTTGTCCATGTATATAATTTGAACCAAAGTTCAAATACATGACTCAAGACCATGTATCAAGTCCAATATGACTTGTACAAGTCTAAAATGTGTGAAAACACATTTGGGCCCAAAAACCCATACTAGGCTTGGACACCAAATGGTTGCAGTATTTAAATACAGTAATAATACAATTGGTAATGGTACAAAATAATATTATTATTTTAATAAGGTAAAACTATGTATAGTAAAAATATACATACTTATGATTTAAAAGTACATATATGTATATAAGAAATACTTAATTTATAAGTATACATATATATATACAAAATATATATATATATATATATATATATATATATATATATATATATATATATATATATATATATATATATATATATATATATATATATATATATATATATATATATAAGAAAACACTAAAAGATAAAGTGTATATATATAATATATATATACATAGGAAAATGTATACATATTTACATATATATATATAAAAAATCTACTAACTATAAAATATATATACATATATATAAAATACTGTAAATACAGTATATATACATATATATATAAATACTAATATATATATACATATACATATATATATATATATATATATATATATATATATATATATATATATATATATATATATATATATATATATATATATAAAACACAAAAGAAAAGAAAAGAAAAAGAAAAGAAAAGGAAACAGAAACAACAGAGGGGCTCGAGCTCGAGCCTCTGGAAAGCACAGGGGGGGGGGGTTTACAACGCACGGGCTGGCCAGTAGGCCAGTCCGGTTCTGCTGTTAGGATAGGGTTCCTAATTCTTTTAATTCGTTTTAGGTTAACATTATATAAAAAAAATAAAAATAAAACATGAGCCTGTGTCCGGACAGTTAGGGACACAGGCATCCTCGTGTCCTAGGCCTGCACGACACGCACGAGTTTAATCTCGCGTGTCCAGTTCTAACAAAAGTGTTCGCCAGGACACGGCGAACAACATATGTGTGCACGAGACACATGCGACACGAAAAGAGGATGACACGTACGTGTCCGGTCGACGAGTGAACTTTCGGGGCGGCGAACGGACGGAGACGACGTCGTGGCGGTGGCGCTTGGGTGGCGCCGGAACCAGCACGACGAGGTGAACAAGTTGGTGGCGGTGGTTGGTGACGAGGACGTCGGACGGAGCGGGGGTGGCGCTTGGCCGGAGTTAGGGTTCCGGTGGGCTGTCGAAGAAGAAAGGGCTGCTTGGGATTGTCGTGGGGCTTCGTAGTGGTTCTGGGCGGTGTGGGGTGACTCTGGCCGTCGAGGGGGGTCTTTATATAGGGTCTATGGGCGGTGGGAAGTCGGTCGGGACGTGGGGGGGGGGGCAGCTGGCCGATCGTCGGCAGCTGTCCGGTCGTCGGGGGGGGGGGGGGTGATTTGGTAATTTGCACAAAAGCCCCTATAGTTTAGGAATTTACACTAAGGCCCCTTACAGAATTAAATGCAAAAAGAAATTTGCATTCCATACATTACAACAATTTAATAATTGCAAACTGTTATAAAACAATTTAAATAATTACAAATCTGTATTAAAACAATTCTAATAATTGCAAATTGATATTAAAATAATTCTAAAAATTACAAAGTGATATTAAAACAATTCAGCAAATTGCAAAATGATATTAAAACAATTTAAAAAATTACAAATCAATATTTTTGTATTAAAAACTCATTTAAAAATCATTTAAAAATTCTAGAAAAATTCATAAAAATCCTAATAATTATTTTAAGGCTAAAATTAACATTAATAATTAATTAGCACTAATTAAAAAAAATTTTGAAAATCAGGGGCTTACAAGTCTTCCCTCCTTGAAAAATTTCGTCCTCGAAATTTACAAGAACTGAAGACACGCGAGGCAACTAACGTTTTAAAATAATTACAGCGATGACTAAGGCTATCTCCTAATGATGGAACGTCTATGAAACAGGTCTACTGGTCAATGGTTTGGTCTCATGGGTGCAGTTACTAAATGATGGTTTGGCATGAGTCTAGTGATAGGTAACTTAATGAGGCACTAGAATCAAACAGTCATATGCAAATAAATCCAACCTGTGGCACCGTCTGTCAAGTATTCTGGCTCTGGCTCTGGGCCCTGCACTGGTACTGCTGCCTGAATGGCTAAAGGGTATGCTCTCGCTGAAGGTCCTCTGGTAAATGGCTTCGCCTTCGGGCACTCCCGAATCATATGGGTGGAAGACCCGCAAGCAAGACACTGGCTCAATTTCTTCCTACAGATGGAGACATCGTGCCCTGGCTTTTTGCAGAAGGCACAAGAGACCCACTTCTGCTGCTGGTGTCCCGGATCTCGGGCAAATGATAACTGATGCTGAGGATGAGCTGGTGGAGAATAGGCCTGCTGGTGCTGGGTAGTCGTCCTCTGCTGGAAAGTCTGGCGCTTGGACGGCCCGTCATGATGTGTGGTAGCTGGCCTCTTGCAAGACAAAAGACGCTCCTCGATACCTCGGGCTCTCTCCAGTAGCTGGTAGTAGTCTGTGATCCCGTTGGCCACTAGTAAGATGCTAATGTCCGGGACAAGACCATGGCAGAATCTGCGAGCCATCTCCTCCGGGTCGGCTACTAAGCTCGGGGCAAAACGACTGAGTCTGCTAAACTCACCTGCGTACTCATCGACTGTACGGCTCCCCTGTTGCAGGTTCTGGAATTGCAATCCCATGGCAACTCTAGCGGTGGTGGAGAAGAACTTCCTCTTGAACTGGATCTTGAATTGCTCCCAGTTTCCTCTGCCGCCAATGAACATCATCTCATTTCTGAACCAGACCCCTGCCAGGTCTGCTAACAAAAATCCTGCTGCCTCGACCCAAAGATCGTCAGGTAATCTAGCCCCTATGAGCTTCCTCTCTACGGAATCTAACCAGTCATCAGCTACAACTATGCCTTCCGTCCCAAGAAACTCCTTCGGTTTTAGGTTCATAAAACTTTTGATACTACCTAGCCTCAATTGATGTTCTATAGGTTGCGAGACGGGGGTATGCTGAGTATTCAGGAGCCCCTGGATCAAAGCCAGTAATTGGGTTCCGTCGAGGGAAACAACAGTCTGGGGAGGTATGATAGGAGGTGGGGTGGTATACCGTCACCTGAGGTGGCGAAATCGGGAGAGTGTGTAGGGTCCATCTATTTATAAAAGACAAAGGAATTATAAGAATAACAGCAAGCAATCATAAACAAACAATTTAGTTACACTACTGGTCCTATGCTGTGATGAGTTTTCCTATGTTGCAATCCTAAAATTCCTCTAGGTGTTCTAGATGTTGTTCCTAGTGTTATCTAGTTATCCTTAATTTCTGCAGGCGTGCTTGGTACAGTAACGTAACCAAACAACTTTAGTCAGGACCTTGCATGGGCCGCCAAAAAAACATGTCACGACCCGTTACCCAAATTGTTGGGCCGGGCCGAGCCATGTCCAGCCTACGCTTAAGATAAAGCGCAGTAAGCTGTTCTAGACAGTCAGGTAATAATGATAAATGTGCTAATAATTAAGATAGTTTAAGAATGATCACAACACAGCTTCTATATAGATGAAAAACTACTAAGTTTGGTAATAATACAAACCAAAATGTAAGACTGGAGACAAGGTCCAGTTTAAAGGTACAAAACAGCAACTGTGATAATAACCAAACACTAAGTCAAACTAAGCAGCTAAGCAGGATTCCCTGCTGGAATATCCTCAACTGGAGCTCCATAGTACGGGTCACAAAGCATTTCTTCCTCGGTCAAAATACCTACAACGTTATCCTGTCAGGACGGGAGCAAGTACAACCTCTACTACTAAAGTACTGAATGTATAATGCAAGAGATGTACAACAGGAACATGGTATGATAAGGCTGAAAAATAGACATACTGGAATCAGGGTAAATCATATAAAGCGGAAAATCATGGTATATCTTGATTATCATTTTAAGACACTCTTGTCAATTGTGGCATGTGTACATTATGTATTAAAACTGGGGCATGTATGAGATCGGTCAATAAGTGCTATGCTAGTTTACTGCAACGTACGTATGTACATTCCACAAGTCCAGAAACTACATTGTTAGTTTACTGCAATGTACGTAAGTACATTCCACAAGTCCAGAAACTACATTCTCAGTTTACTGCAATGTACGTATGTACATTCCACAAGTCCAGTAACCGCACTGCTAGTTTACTGCAATGTACGTATGTACATTCCACAAGTCCAGAAACTACACGATTAGTATACTGCAATGTAAGTGAGTACATTCCACGAGTCCAGTAACTACACTATCAACTCTCTCATAACCCAGTAATCATCATGTAAAAGATACGGGAAATAGTGTAAAGCATGGTGGGAACTGGCAATAGTATGAAACATGTTATGATTTGACTTGCTACTCCAAGGATCAGCATTCACATGGGTTGATTAACATTCTTTTATCACATAACAGTGTTTTAACATGTACAATTAACAAAAGACTTGCAACTGGATTAATGGTAATTTACAAGGTTGTCACATGTACTTAACATTAAAAGACAGTAAATGAGTTTGTAGATGTACTTGCCTCTAGCAAAACAAGCTGCGATAAAAGTGCTATGGATGTCTGGTAACTCGTCACTGTAGAAATACATACAATAACTTAGCTTTACACTAAGCTAAAACACTAGGACACTAATCTGGTGCGACACGACTTGTGATTGGGCACTTAGCCAAAATAATGACTTGGCCTAGGAGACCAATGTGGGGTGACACACTATGTTAACTAACTTTCTAGGGTCTTTACACTAGTGAGGGGTGGGGTTCAACACGACTAAAACTCCAAATAACACAAAAAGCTACAAGTCGTAATTAATCAATAAATAAATCAGAAGATCATTGTGTTCCAACAATTTTTAAAGTAGACAAAAAGCCTAGTTTTGCATAAAACAAGGTACCAAAACGATCCTTGCTAACTATAGAAATTTATTATAATTTTTCTGGGATTTATTAACCAGTACAAATATTTTATAAAAATCAGTTTTCCTAAGTATACAGAAAGTGAGTTTTGGTTTCATATGCCAAATTAGTGGCAAAACAGTAAATTAATTACTACAAAAATTAAACTAAATTAGCCAACTTAACAAAGTATCTAAAAACTATTTTTCCATAATTTTAGCAATACTCTAAGTATTTTTAGAAAATCATAAAACAGCTATGTACAATAATAATTAATTATCTGCGTATTTTGTCCATGTATATAATTTGAACCAAAGTTCAAATACATGACTCAAGACCATGTATCAAGTCCAATATGACTTGTACAAGTCTAAAATGTGTGAAAACACATTTGGGCCCAAAAACCCATACTAGGCTTGGACACCAAATGGTTGCAGTATTTAAATACAGTAATAATACAATTGGTAATGGTACAAAATAATATTATTATTTTAATAAGGTAAAACTATGTATAGTAAAAATATACATACTTATGATTTAAAAGTACATATATGTATATAAGAAATACTTAATTTATAAGTATACATATATATATACAAAATATATATATATATATATATATATATATATATATATATATATATATATATATATATATATATATATATATATATATATATATATATATATAAGAAAACACTAAAAGATAAAGTGTATATATATAATATATATATACATAGGAAAATGTATACATATTTACATATATATATATAAAAAATCTACTAACTATAAAATATATATACATATATATAAAATACTGTAAATACAGTATATATACATATATATATAAATACTAATATATATATATACATATACATATATATATATATATATATATATATATATATATATATATATATATATATATATATATATATATATAAAACACAAAAGAAAAGAAAAGAAAAAGAAAAGAAAAGGAAACAGAAACAACAGAGGGGCTCGAGCTCGAGCCTCTGGAAAGCACAGGGGGGGGGGGTTTTACAACGCACGGGCTGGCCAGTAGGCCAGTCCGGTTCTGCTGTTAGGATAGGGTTCCTAATTCTTTTAATTCGTTTTAGGTTAACATTATATAAAAAAAAAAAAAAAACATGAGCCTGTGTCCGGACAGTTAGGGACACAGGCATCCTCGTGTCCTAGGCCTGCACGACACGCACGAGTTTAATCTCGCGTGTCCAGTTCTAACAAAAGTGTTCGCCAGGACACGGCGAACAACATATGTGTGCACGAGACACATGCGACACGAAAAGAGGATGACACGTACGTGTCCGGTCGACGAGTGAACTTTCGGGGCGGCGAACGGACGGAGACGACGTCGTGGCGGTGGCGCTTGGGTGGCGCCGGAACCAGCACGACGAGGCGAACAAGTTGGTGGCGGTGGTTGGTGACGAGGACGTCGGACGGAGCGGGGGTGGCGCTTGGCCGGAGTTAGGGTTCCGGTGGGTTGTCGAAGAAGAAAGGGCTGCTTGGGGTTGTCGTGGGGCTTCGTAGTGGTTCTGGGCGGTGTGGGGTGACTCTGGCCGTCGAGGGGGGTCTTTATATAGGGTCTATGGGCGGTGGGAAGTCGGTCGGGACGTGGGGGGGGGGGGGGCAGCTGGCCGGTCGTCGGCAGCTGTCCGGTCGTCGGGGGGGGGGGGGGTGATTTGGTAATTTGCACAAAAGCCCCTATAGTTTAGGAATTTACACTAAGGCCCCTTACAGAATTAAATGCAAAAAGAAATTTGCATTCCATACATTACAACAATTTAATAATTGCAAACTGTTATAAAACAATTTAAATAATTACAAATCTGTATTAAAACAATTCTAATAATTGCAAATTGATATTAAAATAATTCTAAAAATTACAAAGTGATATTAAAACAATTCAGCAAATTGCAAAATGATATTAAAACAATTTAAAAAATTACAAATCAATATTTTTGTATTAAAAACTCATTTAAAAATCATTTAAAAATTCTAGAAAAATTCATAAAAATCCTAATAATTATTTTAAGGCTAAAATTAACATTAATAATTAATTAGCACTAATTAAAAAAAAATTTGAAAATCAGGGGCTTACAACGCTAAACGTCACTGAACTGATAAAACTAGCGACGTTTTCCGATAAATCAACGACGTTGATTTTTATTTGACTATAGGTAGTCGCAATATGTCGCTGTATGTCGCTACCAGCGACATATTGTGACGCTTAAATTTGGCGTCGCTAAAACCAAAAATATTGGCGACGTTTTAAGTTGGCGTCGCTAATTACGTCGATGATATGACTTATTTTGGTAGTGTCAGCAGAGATCGCAAAGATCGTTCGTAGTTCACTGTGTTTTTCTTCAGTTGAACTCCGATTATCGCTCATTATCATCATCATCATCATCATCATCATCATCATCTTCGTGGAGAGATTTGAAGTTTTTCGGTGATTAGGTCAATTGTGGAGAGAAGATCTTCTTATTCTTCTCCATAAGAGTTAGAATCGTTGTGAAAGAAGAACGAAAAACTCTTGAATCTTTATTACTGGCAAAAAATTTTCTACAAAAAAATAAAAAATTAGATTTCTGTCAACTGTCCTCCATCATTTTAACACGGAGAATGACCGTTCTCTTGCATTTTAACAGAGAAATGGTCATTCTCCGTGATTTTAACAACGGAGAATGAACGGAGAATGATCATTCTCCGTGATTTTAACACGAAAAATGATCATTCTCCTGCATTTTAACAAGGAAAGTGGCCATTGTCCGTCATTTTAATACGGAGGATGGCAATTCTTCGTGATTTTAACAACGGAGAATGGTCATTCTCCGTGTTAAAATCACGGAGAATGATCATTCTTCTGTATTTTAATACGAAAAGTGGGCATTTTCCATCATTTTAACACGGAGAATGACAATTCTACGTCAATTTAACACGAAAAATGGTCATTCTCCGTGTTAAAATGATGAAGAATGACCATTCTCCGTCATTTTAATCACGGAGAATGGCAATTCTCCGTCAATTTAACACGGAGAATAACAATTCTCCGTGATATTAACACGGAGAATTGTCATTTACCGTGATATTATCACGGAGAATGGTCATTCTCCTGCATATTAACACAGAGAATGACTATTCTCCTGCATTTTAACACGAGGAATGGCCAGTTGAAACTTTGGAAGGTCATAACTTTTGACTGGGATGTCGAAAAGAGGTCCGGTTTGTCGCAAAAGGAGCGTATTTTCGAAGAGCCTAAGATAAATCGCTTCATTGTTTGTCGGCCTTTTGAAATTTTAGAATTGCAAAAAAAAAATGATGTTTGGACCTCCATTTTAACAGTTTTACCATTTGTCGGCCTTTCCGAAATTTTTCGACGACTTTTTGAAGTAAGATTTGAAAATTTTGGAAGAGAAAACCTAAATTCGAAAGTAAGCATCGTATAGAAGAAGTGGAAGAATCGAAATATTTTTTTTGAAGAGTATGTTTCGTAGGTGTTTTCAATAAATTAGAAGGACAAAAATGTCATTCCGAACCCTTTTATATATTTTTCGCCAATTTTGGGCACGCGATAAAATGTTATTTTGCGGTGGATTTTTCATAAAACTTTTGCGGTTTTTGGACATTTCATAAATTTTTCCATTTAGTTATATCATAAAATTTTTATCACATAATAGTATTATCAATATTATATTTTGTATGATATAACTAAAAGCTAATTTATTGTGGAGAAATATCAATTAGTTTGTTTAAATATAATTTATAATTTTGAATATAATTTGTCCAAATTATTCATAATAAATGTTAAATATGTTTTAAAAAAATTATATTTTGAGCGAGAATATTGTGTTGTTATTTATTTGTTAATTTTTAAAAATTATATATTTGATTCCCCACGCTCCTACAAGTTGACTCGGTTTGTCCTACCCTTTTCGCAATTATCTTAAACTTCTCTTCTTCTTCGTTTTTTTTTTTTTTTTTTTTTTCAATTACCTCAAACTTCTTTACCTATCTAAATCAACCTCCTAACTCAGGCTATCATTCTAAAAGTGGTTTATTCATGTCTTTATGCGTGTATTGTAAGTGATAATAAAAGCCAAGAATTCGATAATTATTTCCATTCCTAAAATTGGACTTGTCATGATCCAACAGCCAAAAACTAGCTCTAGTTGTATGGAATCCAAGTGGTAAAAGTATAAAAATATAACTAATAGTAGTAATAATAGTCATAAACAGGAAGGAAAAAAACAGCATTTAGTATTCTTTTGTTAATAAGATTTTGGGTCTGAAAAATATTTGAAAAATAGTGTTCGAGTCCTGAAGATGTCCACCCAAGTTTCGATCGAACAGAAACCTTTCTCCCTTTCGATACACCGACGTCGCCATCATAGCTTAGCGTCATTAGTAAAATAAAGGGACGCAGTATTTACCTTATCGGCCTCATCGTCGAAGAGGACGCCTTAAGATATCATTCGATGTTCTAGAGGAAGTTATTCATCTCATTTGCGTCTCGAGCACCGTTAAATGATTAATTTTGGCTCGGGATACTTCACCAAGGTGCCGCCTCCCTACTCGAATTAAGGCCCCCCGTTGGCGATAGCCTACTCAAGAATAGCGTTCTTATTCTTGAGTTCTTCACGCAGTTCAACAATCTCCGTCCTCGTAGCCTGGCGTTCCTCTTCGATTTCGGCTTGAATCTTGCGAAGTTTCTCTTGGAACAACACTATGGCGTTAGCGACATCACTCTCCAACCCATGAGAGAACTCTTCGTAGTCGCTTGATTTTGCTCCACTGTGCCTCTACATCCATCACGTCCTGTTCCAAGAGTTCCAGGTGGGACGTCAAATCGCCAAGGGTCCGTTCCATCGTCAGCTTCTTGCTCCCTTTTGGTGTTCTTCTTGGACGATGTGGGACGTTGGTCGGTGACGATGTCGGATGTTGACATGGTTACGATCGACCTGGCTTTGATACCACTTGTCACAAACTTAATATTTTTTCTGCACTTCGATCCGTGCGGCACACAAGCTTCCTCCTCAAAAGTTCGTGCAAACTTTCTCTAAACGAATTTAGCTAGATTGCTAAAAAAGAGAACAGTAGAGCAAGAGTGGAACTTGAAGACTTTTATTAATATGAGAAAAGCTTACAAGTTTTGGTGATGATGAGCAAATGAATCTCCCACTTTTTTAAGGGAGGGTGGAGCCCGTCTGTCCGAACTCGAACAATCGATTGTCCGTGTTCGTCCGTTCGAACTCATTTTTATTTTCGAACCGAACACGGACAGTGCACTGTCTGTGTCCGTCCGGCCGAACTCACTTTCATTTTCGGACCGAACACGGACAGTGTACTGTCTGTGTCCGTCCGACTCGTTTACACCCCTACGTCTCAGACATAGCATTAGAACGCTTGTAGGACGTGTTCGATTTCCACATGCTCCACCACCGGAAGAAAAGATGGTCTGTAAAGATGTTATCAACTGCCATAGATACACACATAAGCACACAAATCTGATTATAATGGTCATGCTCAAAATATTAGTCACTCAAACAAAAAAGAAATTGTATTCATAAGTACTCTATAAAAATTTATAATATAAAGGTAGCAAAACTAAAGGGCTCATAGAGCTAGATTTGCTTAGCAACCATTATAACTTTCTAGAACAGCGAATGGAACTTGTACGTAACTTATATGAACTTGGGTTCTGTCCACAAAGCTTTCAGCGACTTTAGTTGGGGGGCATTCGATGATTCGATGATTCGCCGTCGTTGTCGTCGTCCCCGTCGTCGTCGCCGCCGTCGTTTGCAGCAATAATTCTAGTTCTCGACCAGACCCCCACAAAATGCGGGGGCCCCACATAATGCGGGGGCCTGATGTTCAGCGGGCAAATGGACACGGCGATGCCCCCCTCCCCCTCTCCAAACATCTGCAGCCAATTCTTATGGTGATACGTGTCCTCCACGAGCTGGAACATGACATTTTTTATTTCGGCGCTTGCGTTCTCCGCCGAGACACTTCTACCGCATCCGTACGTCTTTGTTGTATAGTCGTAGACCAAGATTTTACTGTCATTTGCAATGACGATGAGCATCCTCCTCGTGTCCTCTGTCATCAAGAAAACTGCCGACATGGTACCAAACTTTTCCTTGCTCATCTCCACCGCATGGCTCTCCCACTCGGAATCACCAATGTGGCACATGCTAACCTCCAAGGTCGTCTCGTTCTTACGGCTCACGATGGTGGCGGCGGTGGCGGCAGCGAAGGAGGAAGTGGAAGTAGTTGTTTCTGTCGACGACATCGCGTAAACCTGATCTTCGTACACCCGATGATCCGGGAGGTCTATTTTCGCAAGGGTGAAAGGGTTGTGCAGGAAGAAGTGACCATCATGGCTGTCGCGGCCGCGGCGGGCGAACAGCCAACCGGAATTGGACTGCATTACGGTGGCACCCCGGAGATGGGGCAACCGGAAGATGCACCAGGTTGGGTTAGGGCGACGGCAATTGTACAGGTAGCAATCAGCAGTACCGTCGTCGTCATCGGAGGCTTTGCGGCGGCAGCGGAAGCCTCCGTAGAACATGAGACACGGTGCATCTTTCGAGAAATTGGTTATCCCGGAGCGACCGGACGGGGCAGAACGCCACCTCCTGCAGACGCCGCGGAAAGTGACGAACTCCTGGAGAGGGAGGCGGTCCGAGATGGATTCCAAGACCTCCGGCAGCATCTCAGACCACCGATCATAATCCATTGCTAGCTAGATAGGTGTAGAGGAGCAAGAAAAGATGAATCAAGCAGGCTTTCACATATATAAACATACAAGATTCTCTTCCAAATTTTTATTATTTAAAATTTTTAAATCTCTCCCTCTCATTTTAAACAAATTCATCTTTATCTTAAACAAAATAAATTCTATCCATCGCTTCAATTTTTCAAGTAGAGATTATCTTTTTTTAAATAGAGATCAATATATTTATTTTTTATTTTTCAAAATAGATAGATTTGTTTGAAAAAAAAATCTAAAATAATATATCTTTCAAAAATAAATCTATTTTAAAATATCAATATTAATATTAATATTTACATAATATTTATGTTAATAATAATATTAGTATTAAAATTATTATTTTTAATGTTAATTATAGTGTTAATGTTAATTTTAATGTTTACTGTTACTTTAAATGTTAATTTTAGTGTTAATTTTAATTTTAGTTTTAACATTAATATTAAAAATTAAAAATTAATATTAATATTAAACTTAACATTTAAATTACTATTATTATTAACATTAATATTAATATTGATACTAATATTAATACTAATACTAATATTAAAATAAGTAATAATATTGACGTTAATATTACCATTAACATTAATATTAAAATCATAATTAACATTAATATTACCATTAATATTAAAATTAATTTAGCATTAAAATTAATATTTTTAAATATAGATTTGTTTCTAAAGATAGATTTAAGGATAAATTAATTTTTTAGATTTGCTTGAAAGATAGATTACACATTAGATTTATTTTTAGGGAAAGATTCAGATTTAAATATTAATGTATTTAAATAGATTTGTTATAAAAGATATATTATTTGTCTAGCCAGGGGGCTCGTTCTCTCTTTTGAGAATATGTTCATAACTTGCTGGCCTATTGGAGGAAAACCTGTTTTGATTTGTCTCCTGCTATTTTTTTTAACATTAAATATAAGAATTATAAATTGTTCGATTACCTGGATCCATATAGCCAAAGGTAGGGGTGAGTATATAATGGTTGAAAATCGAAAACCGAACCGAACAGAAATATGACAAACGGTTCGATTCTTCGGTTATCGGTTCGGTTTTCGGTTTGAAAATTTAAAATTTTGAAATAATGGTTCGATTTTCGGTTATTGATTCGAGTAATCGAACCGAAGTGAAAACCGATTTAGATTTAGTAGTTTATCAAACTACCCTCAATCTATATATACTAATATTTTTTAACCTATAACTAAGCGCACTCTCTTTTCATATTCTCTATCGGTGCTTCTTTGAGCACTCTTTCTGTACCCCCAATATATATATATATATATATATATATATATATATATATATATATATATATATATATATATATATATATATATAAATTGATAATAAAATAATGTCATATTTTTTTAAAAAAATTTTGTTATTTAAATAGGCTCATTTTGCTAAAAATTTAAAAGTCCGACATATTGGTCCATGAAACCGAACCGACCGAAAACTGAACCGAATTAGTTCGGTTCGGTTTTGTTCGTTTTTTATAAAAACGGTTCGATTCGGTTTTGTTCGTTTTTTATAAAAAACGGTTCGATTTTCGGTTTTGAGAAATACGGTTTACGGTTATTTTGGTTTTCATATATTCGGTTCGGTTTAAACCGAACCGAACGTTGCTCACCCTTACTCAAAGGTGCCCGAAAAAGTTGTCGACTATAATGACTGACGTTTGTCATCAAACTAGAGTTTTGTGATACCGAAATCTCCGACATGTGCAGTCATGTTTTCGTCAAGGAAAAAACTTTATGTGCCTCCAAAATCATATCCTTCCATGTACCTCCGCCACGTGGCCCTCTCTTATTCGTTCATGTTTTCTCCCAACCTTCCTCCTATTTGCTTGGGTAAATAAGGAAGTGCCACGTGACGGAGGAACATAGAGGGATGAGTTTTTTGGAGGTACATATAGTATCACTCTTTCGTCAAATAGTATGTTACTGGGCTTTAGATTGCATTAGATCAGAATACCTATAGAATGAGATCAGAATGCCTATCGAAGCAATAGGAAGGAATGCCATATTTGAGAAAATATATAGTTTGTTATTGGATTTGAAGGAATATGTGATGGAAGGAAAAGGTGAAAAAGGCTAATTGCGTTGCTTCGCACAATGCTACGTACATTTCCCTTCAGAAAAGGGATGTTCTCTACCTTCAAGAATTTGTCCTTCCGATTTGTTGTTGAAAGAGAGGTCTCTTGCAAGAGACGATGGTATTGGCATAGTAACCTCTCGTTGGCTTCCAATGTCATATGTCAATATCATGAAACCTGCTTCGAGAGGTCCAACCTAAGATCCCTGCAGTGTACGTTACCAAAATTGAACTCCTTTGCAGTTGGAAAAAGAGCTACGTGATATGAAGCCGAGGGCTCCACTTAGCTGGTTGTCGTACACAGACAGAGTTTGGAGCCAAGGCAGCCACTCCTAAAATCATAACTTGCTGGCCTTTTGGAGAGAGAACCAGTTTTTATTTGTCAAAATCCAACAAATCAAATTATAACATTTCTTAATAAGATATTAATATTCTCAATAATTAGATTTATAGATATGCTCATTTGTTCAATTATTATTTGTGCTCATTATATATATATACCGGCTTCATGTGATGGGTGCAAATGCTTTGGGCATAAGTAAGGTGCAGTGTATGGATCCAAAGGGAAGCGAGGACGGGGAGGTCACAAGAAATGCCAGCAGGGGGGCAAGGGGAGAATCGAGACATAGAACCAAGTGCACCATCCCAGGAAACAATCACGTACAGACCAACCTAGGATTTGTAGAAGAAGATATGCCAGACATGATGGAGACTCTACAAACATCAATACTAGGGAAAAGGCAAGGGCCATATAGCAATGCCAACAATTCAGAGGCATCTATGGCATTGGTCATATATGAGGAAGGGAGAAGAGACAGGGGGGATACACGGCCTCTGAAGAATGTGGCAACGACGAAGCACACCCAATGTGACCCGAGCATGGTAAATGAAGATAGGAGAAGCACACCCAATGTGACAACGACAAAGAAGGCGGCGACGTCCAAACCGCCATCGGGAATACAAATAGAGAGGAGAAGCTGTGATATGTCAGCCGAGGGATCTGGCCACGGATAGATGGTGTTGACGACGGAGAACCCGGCTTGGCGTCGTCGATTAGAAGCATCGGGAGAAGACAATACTATTCTGAACAAACAACTGAGCCATAGAACGAATAACGCCGCTCCACCCGACCCCAAGGAGAGCCGTGGACTGTCAGGGGTCGCACATCATTGTTAATCCATGTCTATCGTAACATGGAATGTGAGAGGTGTTAACTCGTGTGCGAGATGGAGAGAAGTAATGAATGTGGTGCGAAGACAGAAATGTTCGGTAGTAGCGATCCTAGAGAGTAAAATTAAAAAGGCAGATAGAATCCGAGACAGAACTCCTCCACAATGGGCTAGTATTCACAATCTAGACATGTGTGGCATGGCGCGTATCTGGCTCATGTGGGATACGAGAGACTGGGATGGTCAGGTAAAGTTCCTATCAGAACAATTGATTGTTTTAATTCTAACAAACAAATTAGATGGTTTGCAGATCGCTCTGGGTGCAGTATACGAACACAATGACAGAGGGCGAAGATGGCAATTGTGGAAGGATATAGTCAAAATCACGGAGGAAATAGCAGACACTTTGCCTTGGTTATATGCGACGATTTCAATGCAATGATGGCACAAAACGAAAACTGGGTGGTAGACAAGTTCCTGCACCCATACTAGCAGAATTTCAAGACTGCCTGCTGAGCTCTGAGCTAGTTTGCATGGAGCGCACTGGACATCTCTGGTCGTGGAGTAATAATTCCTCGACTAATAAAATAGCTTGCCAATTGGACAGGGCGCTATGCAACAACAAATGGCTTGATATGTTCCCGAGTGTGAAAGCGGAGGGCCTTCAAAGCGGAACGAGTGATCATACTCTAATCCTTATCCGACTTGTAGCCGATGAACCTAAGAAGAGAAGAGCTTTTAGATATAATAACGCTTGGAGAATGTCGGAGGGGTATAAGGAGGTGGTGGATGGCGCCTTTGAACCAGAAATAGAGGGGAACGTGCAATTTCAACTAGTCCAGAGGCTCAAACTCATTAAGAAAGCTCTGAAGATGTGGAATCAAGGACGTCCAAAGAACGAACTTCAAAAGGCGGAGGAGGAACTCACCTCCGCTCAAGAGCGGGTGCAGGCGGACCCCTTAAATCCCACTCTCGTCAATACGGAGCTGATGTTACAGGAGGTTGTCAGGAAGCTTCGACATCAAGAGGAGATACATCTTCAGCAGCGGGCAAAGTGTACATGGATCCGCGAAGGAGATCGTTGTACAAAATTCTTCTATGCCAAGGTACGCGCACGTCAACATAGAAATACTCCTTCTTTAGTCGACAACAATGGTAACCTCATCACAGATGACCGAGCAATGGCTGAAGGGGCGATTGAATACTATAACAGAAATTTTCATATAAAGTAAAGAAATTTACCGAAATTTCGAAAAAAGTAATAAGTTTATGTAAATTACGTATAACGTAACGAAGCGACATCTCCGATGGCGCGCTGGCCAATTGCGCACTATCTTTCCTAGGGAGAGCCATGGGCCATGGCGCGTTCTAGGGGGAGCCATGGCCCTTGGCGCGCTGCCATTGGTTCAGGACCACGTGACGGGGTTCAGAGTTGGGCCACGTGAAGTGGGGTGGGGGGAGCCAGCGGAGCGCCATGGACTATGGCGCGCTCCAGGGGGAGCCATGGGCCATGGCGCGTTGTGAGCCAATGGTAGGTGAGCCAATGGTAGGGATGGGAGGGAAAAAGTCAGAGAGCTCCATCAATGATGGCGCGCTCCCACATATCCATGCCCCTCTCTCCCAACGGCTACATCCAACGGCTACATGTCCTTCTCCCCTGCACTTCCAACGGCTATATGTAAAGTAGAGTGCGCCAACATTTCTGGCACGCTTTTTCCAACGTCTACACTTTAACGTCTCTATTCTCATCGTCTATATATTACAATGTTAACTCTCTCTCTACGCAAACACATCTCCTATCTCTTACAGAAGCACACAACTCTTTCTCCTATCTCTCACAGAAGCACTCCTCTGAAGCTTGGAAGCGCAAGTCTTCAGAAGCTAGTATCTCCCTCTTACAAGCTTCCAACTCCTCACGGAAGCCAGTATCTCCCTCTGAAGCTTCTCTCCCTCTTACAAGTTCTCCTTCTCTATTAGCTAAACATTGTCAACCAACTTATTTTTTCCATGGATCATAATATTAAAATAGTCTGCTCACATGGTGGTAGAGTAAATGGGTTAACTTACGAAGGAGGTGACACCCAATTTTTTACAACTTATCGCCATATTACCTTAGAAAATTTACGCAATTTAATTTCAACGCGTTTTTCTATTAATTATCAATTTATTTTAAAGTCTGTTTTTGGTTCCACATGTTTATTGATAGATGGTGAAGAAGCATGGAATTTTATTCTTGAGATTAATTCACAATCACCTTATATTAGTTTATATGTTACTCAAGTTTCATCATTTGCTAATAGAACTAATGATGAATTTGTTTCTAATTACCCACATGTTAACACAGGTGCTAGTTCTTCTCAAACAATTGCTCCCTTACAAGATGAACATAATGATGATGATGATTATGCTGATGATGATGATGATGATGATAATGATGATGATAATGATGATGATAACGAAAATAGTGATGATTTAATTGAAAATACTGGTTATGAGATAGATGATGATAGTACTGATAATTCTAGCACTCTTGAATTATTTGTAGGACAAACATTCGACACTCGTGCGAAATTTAGAAGTTTTATAAGTAATTTAGCAATTCAGCATAATTTTAGTTGTTCAGCCAGTGCTATGAATAATTCCCATGGAATTATATATAATTGTGATAAACAGAATTGTCATTGGAGAGTATATGCCAAATCTATAGGAAAAGGACAAATAGTTAAAGTTAGTACACTAGAAAGTCGTCATTCTTGTTTAAGTGGACTTACGACAGGACGTCATCGACTAGCTACCGGCGCATGGGTTAAGACAAAAATAGTTGATTTAATTAGAGATAATCCGTCATATAGTGCATCACAAATTGTGAAGGATAGTTCTATCTGTCTAAGGCCAAGTCGGGCTCTTCTTTCATCTGTGGTCTCCTCCGCTCTTCTTTCATCCTCTTCCTCGACCTCCTGAGTAGGCACCGGGGCTGACGGAGACGTAAACAATTGCGAGTAATACGACATGCCTTCAAAGGAATACGCTGCGGTAGTGTTGATTTCCTCAGTCGTGATGCGTTGATTATAGGGCTGAAAGGCTGAGGACGAGCCCATGCCCACATACTGTGGACTAAGCCCTTCTCCAGCGTAGTGTGGGGTAGTGTACTCTGCAGCGTAAGGCTGGCTAGGGTACTCTGCAGCGTAAGGCTGGCTAGGGTACTCCGGAGCGTACTGCTGGCTGCTGCCCTCTCCATGGTACTGCTGACTTGTGTACGCTGGAGGGTACTGCTGGCTGCTGCCCTCTCCATGGTACTGCTGGCTAGGGTACTCCGGAGCAGCGCCCTCTCCAGCAGCGCCCTCTCCGGCAGCGCCCTCATCTGCCTCGTCCTCTGGATCAACCACCCTCTGACGTCGTGAACGTCTCAGGGGCACAGTGGCACTCGGATAATCGGCCGGGATACGGGTATACAATGGAGGCATATCAGGATCCCGACCAAGACTAAGTGAATCGACACGAGTTAAAATATCGTGCATCCACTCCCGCCCATGCGGCCACAACTGGCTCTCTGGTTCTTGGTAATATTGTCATCCCGTAATTGCCTGAAATTTGAAATCTGAAAATGAAAATTGTGATCATATAGTTCTTATTTTGGATTAGTGGTAAAGGCGTACCGCTTCAGATATGCCTTCAGCAAAAGCTCGCAGAGTAGGTTCATCTACGGCTTTAGGCTTGAACCGTGGCTCCTCGAATATGTACGCTCTGTTAGTTATACGAGGCGCTCCCCACCAGTGCCTATAAGCAATGTTGCCTTCATCTGCATTACGTTGGAACAATAGTAAGACAAATATATTTGTGTACGCTATCTGTCCAAGTATACTACTAAGTTGGAACTTACATTCATCTGCGTGCGTTATCCGGGGAAGATTTGCCACACTATAATCCTGGAACCGCCTAAACCAGGAAGCTCTAGCAGAATCAATTCTGTTTCTTGTATTAGCTATATCATAACTCATGTATGGAGGGTCAGGCGGGATTATCTGGCAATAACCGAATTGTCGTAGAACGCGGTCTGCTGGATGATACATAGTATAGCGATCATATATAATAAAAGATTTGTGTAGGCTTAGCTGGAACGCTGTCCTTCTTATTTCTGGACCGTTTTCATCATCCGAGTAGGGTATCCATATAACCTATTGAAAGACAATTATTCATGATAAATTTGTACCAAATTATTAACTAGAATGACTATACTAAATTTATTAGTTATCTCATTCCACTGCAACGTATCAAATTCTCCCCGATACAGTGAAACATCTCTGTGTAAATTATGATGTGGGTCCACTACATTTGTGGCCCATCGCGTAGCAAGCGGAATAATTCCAATATCACTTAGAATGCTGGTTACAGGTCGACCAATAAAAAAATGTTCGTAACACCATACCTACGACAGAAATAATTCAATATTCAAGAAAATTTATGTAATTGAAATCAATTTAGATATTGATTTTCCATTACCTGAACCAGCGTCGCGCACCCACACAAATTTTTGGAACCATTCGATCTTGCAAATTCCGTCAAGCTGGCATATAGATACGCTAATGTAGCAGCTCCCCATGCATGACGAGTAGGTACTTTAAGATCATCTAAGAATAGTAGCAGTCGTACGTTTATTCTATTTCCCTGTCCGTCGGAAAATAACATTTCCCAGGACAAATAGAGCAAATATGCTCTAGTACAGCAAAGTATCTGCAAATTATGAAACTAACATATTAAATTTAACTCGCTATTAAAATTAATAAATATTAGCCAAAAATACCAAAGAGGGACATACCCTGTAATCATCGACCGCGACTGGACCGTCGATAGTCCTATCTAAATCCATAAAATTACCCCGAAGCCAAGTTATCGTGACAAAACTCCTTGCTCCTAGGTCCGCAGGGGGCGTAATACCTAGATATCTCCTGACTATTTCACACGGATTTAAATGTGTATCAAAATATATTGGTTCACCTGTAATAGGTAATCCAAGAATGTTTGCGACATCCCAGAGTGTGATTGTCATTTCACCAACAGGCAACTGAAATGCGTTGCGTTGAGGCCACCAACGCTCAGCAAGACTAAATATGAGGTGAACATCGTGGACTAAAATTTGAATTTCATCCAGATAATGAAATCCAAATGAACGCACCAACTGCTTTTGATCATCAATTAACTCCCATGTCTGATACCTTCTCTGATTCCTCCAACTTCCATGCTCCCGTGTTCGAGCCTCGGGAGGATAATCATATAACTACAAGCGAATTTTATTTGTTACATTTATGTAAAATAAATAAATAATACAGAATAACGAGAGTTACCATTTTAAAATTTACCTTCCCCTCAAAAACTAACTTAGATATATGAGTTTCTCTTTCCTGTTTCACGACTTCTGTAGTCGGTCCCCCGGGAATAAATCCGTCATTCGGTGGATTCATCTGTTACGTTTTTTCGAAAATACAATTAGTAATACAAATATTGAAATAAATTCAAAATTTAATCTTGTTCAAGAGTTACTTACATTCGAAAAAGAGGATGAAGATGAAGATGAAGATGAAGATGAAGAACAAGAAAAATAGGTGCTGTGGTGCTGTCTAAATTATGTGAGGAAGAAGAAAGAAGGAGAAATTTATAGAGGGGAACGAGAGAAAGAGGTTCTGCCAACAAGAAGAGGAAAACCACATCCGGCCAAAACATATTTCCTTCCCAACGTGACTCCCCAAAATTTTTTCCCGCGCCATCCCAAACCCCAACGTCTGACCAGCCCTTTCCCAAACCCCAACGCACTGAACGCACTTTCCCAAACCCCAACGCTGACAGCCCTTTCCCAAACCCAAACCCCAACGCTGACAGCCCTTTCCCAAACCCCAACGCAACGCACTGAGTGCAGGAGCAACTCATTGCGCGCCATCATTGATGGCGCGCTCTTGACCGCTTTTTTAGTTCCCCGCGTCTTTCCTGTCTGGTTCCTCCACGTGGTCCTGCAGCAGCGCGCGCCATCAATGGTGGCGCGTCTTTCCCCGCGTCCTCCACGTGGTCCTACAGCAGCGTGCGCCATCCTCCACCTCCACGTGGTCCTGCAGCAGCGCGCGTGGTCCTGCAGCAGTGCGCCATCAATGATGGCACGTCTTTCCGAGCTGAGATGATGTGACGTGAGGAGGAGTACGCGCCATCAATGATGGCGCGTCCGTGAGAACTATGTTTGCTTTCAACAGAGCGCCATGGGAGTTGTCGCTCCATTACTCGCTTTGCAATTCTCTCAAACTTCTCCCTTTTTCTATAATTTTGACAAAATTCTTTACCCCCCATGAAATTTTCTGATACTATAAAGCCATGTATAACCAGACCGACTATGCAAATGAGTTTCCTGATACCATATGTAAGCGTCTTGTAACCGAGGAAGGCAACAAAATATTGAAGAGAGAGGTATCCATGGAAGAAGTTGAGCTAATAATCAGAGAAGCAGACACAAACAAATCTCTCGGGCCAGATGGATTTAATGCGACGTTCTATAAACAGCACTGGGAACAATTAAAACACCCCGTGTTGCGTGTTGTGCAAGATTTCTTCAGGACAGGTAGACTACTGAAGGAACTGAACCATACCTTCTTAACATTAATTCCCAAGAAGAAGGGGCTACTACTCTAAGCGACCTCCACCCAATAGTGTGCTGCAACGTCCTCTACAAAATTATTATGCACTTAATGTGCTCTAGAATGCAGGAGATCATGCCAGGTCTAATCTCGGAAAACCAATCAGCCTTCATAAAGGCAGAGCGATCACTGAAAACTGCATGTTAGCTCACGAGCTTGTTCGAGAGTTCAATAAAGCAGGTGGCAAGAAGAGCTGTATCAAACTTGATATCAGGAAGGCATATGACATGGTTAATAGAGGGTTTGTCTGTCAGCTGCTTCTAAGTATGGGATTTGAAAGCTGGTGGGTAGACAGGGTCAGAGAGTGCATTAACACGCCCACATTAATTCTCGCTATTGATCAAAAGGGAAGCTTGCGGGTTCTTTGGTAGCAATAGAGAATTGCGGCAGGGGGATCCATTATCACCATATCTGTTCACCATCGTTATGGAGTACTACACATGCCTGATGGACGTTGCCGCCCATCAGAAACGCATTGTCCAATTACATTGGTGGATCGATCCGACTGTCTCCCATCTAATTTATGTCGATGATCTCCTAGTATTTATCGAGCCGACGGAGAGTTCTATACAAACATTAATGGAAGTATTGGATGAATTTGCCAAGTTATCTGGTCTGATGCTGAATAAAGAGAAAAGCCAAATCTACTTAAATAGAGATTGCTCCCAGAAAAGGAGAGATGGGCGTCGCTGCTACAGGTAGATATCGGTCAACTTCCGATTAAGTACCTGGGCCTCCCTCTATCAATAAATTATGCTCGAGATGTTGACTATCAGGGACTGACTCAATACATCCAAGCAAGACTAGAAGGGTGGCAGGCGTAATTGCTATCTTTTGGAGGCAGAGTAGAGCTTGTAAGAACGGTTATCGAGGCTACAACAAGCTACTGACTTCAGGCTATATTCATCCCAGATAAGACTCTTCATAACATTGAAATGATGTGCGCGAACTTTGTTTGGAGGGGTGGATTGCATGCCATTGCATGGAAAGAATTATGTCAACCGAAAAAGGAGGGGGGAATAGGCCTCCGGTCTCTCAAAGTACTGCGAGAGGTAGCTCTCTTGAAGATGGCGTGGAAGCTATTAGAAAACAAACCCATGTGGGCTCGATGGATGAACAGTAGATATTGTAGTGCCAAAAACTTCTGACTCAAGACGTTAACAACAACTTCTCCGTAACGTATAAGAATATTCTTCGCGTACGCCCCAAACTTCAGGAGAAAATAACGAGGATGATACACGATGCAAGGAATACCAATTTATGGATGGATCTATGGCTAGATCATAGAAGTATGATATAAAGATGGGGGTGGCCTACCTATGAACTGTGCGATCGGGACGAGCCCCTGTCAGTGCTCATTCAAGAGGGACGTTGGCACACGGACGCACGACATGTTGGTACGTGGCATGCGGATGAGATAAACCACATTGTACTGAATCATGCAGTGGCAGCAGATAGGTAGATATGGGACAACTCGGCTAATGGCAAGTTTGAGTCGGGTGCTTGTTATGAACAATGCAGAGACAGGCGACCAAGCATCAGGTGGGCGGAAGTGATATGGCCCAAGGTAGAAGCGACGAAGATGAAATTATGTGGGTATAAGGCAATGAGAGAGAGGTTGCTCACCAAAGAGAGGTTGGCTAAGTTCGGCATCCAGACAAATAATCTATCATGTGTATTCTACATGAGGGACATAGAAAGCAGAGATCATATCTTTTTTAAGTGCCATTATACTGCACACATATGGCAGCAAAGCAAACTGAGACTTGGCGTAGTCGGAAGGAACAATAGAGGCCTTCCAGAGATAGTGGAAGAGGTTCTGGCGTTAAAAGGGTCGGATCCAGACAAGTATAACAAAGCTAGGCTGCGAATACTATCAGCTCTTTGCATGTCTGACGAGAACGGAACGGACGCATCTTCAATGGAGTGGTTACGTCCATCCAAGGAACCATAAACAATATCGAGACAGATGCAAATATCATGGAAAGATAGAGTTTGTAGTAAATCTGATGTGTAAAGTGGATAGTATTTTGATTGTAGCTCTTTTATTTAAATAAAATTATCCATTTTTCAAATATATATATATATATATATATATATAGAGAGAGAGAGAGAGAGGCCGACGAATATGGATCGCACTGGGGGCGGGACCCCCAGTGAAATCCCAAAAAAAAAAAAAAAAAAAATTGAGCTGCAGAACAGCTCTTCCTAATTTTTGTTTGTGCAATCTCGGTGGGATCCCCAGTGAAAGTTTGTAAAGAGTTTTAACACAGCAACAGCTACAAGTGCAACACCACAACGTGGTGTGGGGCCCTCAATCCCATTCGTTTCTTTCCATTTCATTTCTCTGCTGCTTGGCTTTTGCATTAATTTTTCACCACCACATGTTGTGGGCCCCCCAACCAAACCTTTTAGTCCCGCCCCAAAAGCATAGCAGGCACAGCAAGTAATCCCTCTCCTCCGCCCCCCTTCATTTCTTCGGCTTCTGCTTGCTTGCTTCTTCTTTTTTTCCAACATAATTTTTTTTTTTTTTACAAAGTTGAAGTTGTTGGATGGAAAAGCTGCCGGAGGATGGCAGAACGTAGTTCACGGAGTTCTTCTGGAAAGAAAGCAACATACAATTGCAAAGGTAATTCTAAAATCAAATTAGGTCAAAATAAATTTGGGTGAAAATTATTTTAGATGAAAATTAAATCATTTTTCCATTTCTATGATTTGTAGGGACTAGGGATATTAGGTTTCTATTTATATTATGTGAATTAAATTAATTTGTGCATTTGTGAATTATGAAGCCTCTAATTAAAAATTTATGTCTATGTTTGTATTTGTAGAATTGATTTTTGAAATTGGAAGTCTGAATATGAAAATGTTTTTTAAACAAAAATTGTCACAACAAAGTACAACTGGAAGTTCAGGAGAAGATGCATCTAATAGTCCTCAACAATCTTTTTCTCCAACTTCAACTAGTAAAGAAATTGTTGATTTGAATAGCCTCCCTTCAGATCCGGCAGAAAGGAAAAAAATTCTGAATATCAACCAAACCAAGATGACAAAATTAGAAGAGCTTACTTGCTAAAGGGGTTTTGTCAACCCCATAGCCATGATTTTTCCAAAAAAAATGATTGAAAATAAATGGCGTCGATTTAATTCGATTTGGTTTGATCAATATGCTAATTGGCTAGAGTATAGTGTAAAAGAGATGATGGATGGGAATCTCCCCTAAGTAATATCACCACATTTTGCAATGAGAAAAAGATTGACTCTTTGGATATGAATGATGGATATCATGTTGATCCTTACCATCCTCGGCGTAAAAGCAATATTACTAATGAATTTCATTATCGTGTGGAATGCTTTTATGCAATTATGGATAAGCAACTTTTGGAGATTAATGATCGATTCAATGAGGTCAATTCTGAGTTGCTTCTTTGTGTTGCTAGCTTGAATACACATGATAATTTTTGTGACTTTAATGCATCAAAATTGACAAGGTTGGCTCAATTTTATCTTAATATTTTTTCTCTCGTTGAATGCAGGACTCTTCAGCATCAATTACAGACATATTATGGATGTGCAAAGAGATGACAGATTTAGTCAACTGAAGGGGCTTGGTGATCTATTTAGATTGCTAGTGCAAACAAAGAAGTACCTTTCATATCCTTTGGTGTATCGGCTTTTGAAGTCGGCATTGATTTTGCCTATAGTAACAAGAAGTGTTAAAAGATGCTTCTTTGCAATAAATATTGTCAAGGCAGATTTACAAAATCGAATTTGTAATCAGTTTTTAAATGATTGTCTTATATGTTCCATAGAAAAAGTATTGATGAGTAGTATTACAAATGATGTTGTAGTTAAACGCTTTCAAAGTATGAAAACTCGTAGAGAACAATTATGAGATCACAGAGATGTAATACTTTATTTTATGAAAACTCGTAGAGAACAATTTCTACCTTTTGTACTAAAATTTTGTCCTTTGTTTGGAGTTGTTTTGAGTGGTATGTATGTTCAATTTTTAATTATGTACTTTGCTCCTATATGTTTAATTTTTGGGGACGTTGTCTCCGAACCCTCTTATGATTGTGCCTCCAGTAGAATCTCATCCTGGATCCGCACTGTATATATATATATATATATATATATATATATATATATATATATATATATATATATATATATATATATATATAATGTTAATATTAATATTAATGTTAATGTTAATATTAATTTTTATTTTATTTTTATATTAATGCTAATGTTAATGTTAATATTAAGGTTAATGTTAATATTAATTTTAATGTTAAATTTAGTATTTAACATTAATATTAACATTAAATTACGGTTGAGAGTGAGAGAGTTTTAGGGGGGCTTTTGATCCGCTTCCATATATATATATATATATATATATATATATATATATATATATATATATATATATATATATATATATATATATATATATATATATATAGGGAGCGGATCGGGAGCCCCGTCCGCGGAGCCCCGCCGAAGCCCCGTCCCCCCTTAGCCGTTGGATCGCGCGGGCGGGCGCGGGCCCCACGCGGGCCCCGCGCGATCCGATGGTGCAGGGGGGGCGGGGCCTTTGATCCGCTCCCATATATATATATATATATATATATATATATATATATATATATATATATATATATATAATTGAAAAGTTCAAAAAAAATGCCACTAGTCCTTGAACATATGTCCTAAATTTTACATAGAAAGTGAAATCAACTTTGTTATTGTCACATCCTAGTCCCAAAATATATAGAACTAGGATATGTGACAATGGCCAGTTACGTATCAAGTGGACTCCGGTCTAACTGTATACGTATACGTTGTCCAAGAATGGTGTAACTATCTCTAAATCATAATTCTCTATATAGCTCAATCCATATGATAAAATGAAACATAAAAAATAGACAATATGGACATTAATCTGCAGACTATTATACATACTTGTTCGAATAGACTCGAAAGAACAATATGTGTCTACAAACACTAGGCTATATATCCACCATATACAAATAGCATAATGAAATATACTACTACAAGAGAGACATATACATGTAATAAAAAGAGATCTATCAACAATCCATCCAAAGTACTCTGTATAACCAACCCAACCAACCTGGAAGGAAACCAGATCCTCAGAGGGACGTAGCAAGATACAAACAACATGTTATACATAACAAAGGTAAATAAATGCAATAGGGAATTTCTAACATCCTAAGTGCATATTTAAATGACAACGTTCAATGCATGGACAAGTCATGTAGGCTGAAATAGTAAATTCACGTAGCTCGAGGCTAGTAGTATACATATATCGTCCAATAGTAATCTGTAAACTTCCATAACACTCGGCAAAAGACAGAGGGTATCAGTAAATAAGGGATCATCAATCCCATAGTTTCTACCGGACACTATGGTTTAACGATTTGGGTAGCCCATACGCTTAGTGACTGTCCTCCCTCTCAATCCTCACACTGACCAAGTCGTATATACAACATGACCAGCTTGTAACTGCTTGAGTCTCTAATGCACTAATCATAGCAGTTACGTTCCATGCATCACACACGTTCCACACGTATCAATGATCAATCGGAAATAATAGTCCGTGTCCTATCATGAATATCATATACTGTGTTATGTGAGTGTCAAGGTCAAAGGAGACATGAGAATGTCCCCTAATCATAAATCATAAGACAGTCCACTAAAACTAGGCCATCATGCATAAAATAAATAGAAGACACATAGAACGACGAACTTCGTCGTTCGCACTCAACTCTAGCTTGGACGCATATTTTATATCATATGAACTAAAGCAAATAAGGAACATATATATGATATGCTGAAATAAACAGTAACATAGCAATGTATACTTGCATGATCTCCAGGAAGAGTTTAGACTACAATCGAGAAGCTAACGCGTCAGATTTGGAATAATCTGGCAAGTGGAAATGGAATAGACTGGCAAGTGGAAATGGAATAGACAACTCTAAATGCTGAAATAAATATCACCAATGAGTTCGAAATATGTGAGAGAGTCAAACAGTATACCTATAAGCCCAACTTTGACACGGGAACAAAAATGATCAGTTTTGGGTCAAAATAAAATCCGCAAGTGGGTCCACTTTACACCCAAAAAAATGTATCAGGACGAAGTTATCGAAACTCAGCAAATTATATGTCATTTCAGTAGGTGTGCAACTCGGACGAGTTAAACCCGAGCTCAATCGGGTAAACCCGTTAATGGGTTGGGTTATGGTTGAAGATACTCGGCATCAGACTCAGGTTAAAATATTTGAACATGATCAAAAATTGGATTTGGCTCGGGTTCATGTGTCGGGTTACCCAAAGAACCCGAAACCTATATATACTTCTTAAATAAAAAATTTAGGTCCTAAATTTCTCCACCAAAACTCTTTAACTCATTATCCTAAATCGCATTTCAATTTGTATTTTGTAATAATCGATGCTTGATTGCTATTTGATTTCGTGTGTAATGTTACTTTTGCTTAAAATTATTTTAAATATTATATTAGAGTCCGATAAACACGATGGACCCGACCCAATCCGATCCACCGAACTTGGTCTTGGGCTTCATATGTTGAACCCGAGGTCGGGTCGGGCTTAGGCTTGGGCTAGGCTTATGATTTATCGAGTTGGACTCGGGTTGACCTCAAGCCCGACCCAACCCGTCCGAGTTGCACCCCTACATTTCAGGGTAGAACAATGTCACGAGTCCAATGGTGGTGTCATATTCGGAATATGAAATTTTGGGTTCAAAAATAGAATTTTATTTGGTAGAAATTGTGAATTCGAACATCCAACTTTGGCGTCCAATTCAAACAACCGAACGATCCAATAATGGAATAAAATTTATACAAACTGAAAGGTGGCTATGACTACTATGCAAGGGCACTGACGGCTTGTCGAACGAAGCTAAGACGAGGGAGAAACAAATCTACGAAGTTGGCGCCACGAAACTATCAAAAATAAATACAGTTTAAACACTCAACTTGGCAACTAGTTTTGATTTACCAAATGATTGAATCAGCGGGTGAAAGTTGATAGACCCATAGAGGAATATACAGAGATGGAGAAAGCAGTCTGTTGTCCATACGAGTCCGGCTCGATAAATGGTTTGACCGCGGGCCGTCCGATTGAATTAACAAACAGAACTTGAACATTTTTTTGGTCCGTTTAAAATAGGACCCGGACACGATAATATCTATGTCGGGTCCAAATTTGTCCGCGGACCGTCCCATAGTGAAGACTTCTTTTGATTTTGCATCAATTATGTCATATTATTTTGATTTTGCATCAATTTTTTGTTGTCTAGTCCGAATTTTCGTTAACACTTTACCCTTTTTTTTTGTATTATATAACCTTCAATTGTATCTCCTTTCAACTTGATTTTTTGTACCAGCTAACAAGGTATCTTGATAAAGTAACAGCTTTTGGTAATATATTTAATTTGTCCGCGGACCGTCCGATTGAATTAACGAACAATGGATTGCCTGTGTTCGTCTGTCCCGAACTCGAATAATGGATTGTCCGTGTCCGGCCGGCCGAACTCAAGTTTTATTTTCGGACCGAACACGGACAGTGCACTATTCGTGTTCCATCCGACTCGTTATACCCCTACATCTCAAACATAATATTGGAGCGGGACGTGTTTGATTTCCAACATGCTCCACAACCGGAAGAAAAGATGGTCTGTAAAGATGTTATCAACTGCCATAGATACACACATAAGCACACAAATCTGATTATTATGGTCATGCTCAAAATATTTGTCACTCAAAAAAAAAAAAATTGTATTCATAAGTACTCTATAAAAATTTATAATATAAAGGTAATAAAGCTAAAGGGCTCATAGAGCTAGATTTGATTAGCAACCATCATAACTTTCTAAAACAACGAATGAACTTGTGTTTTACTCAGCTATATGAACTTGGGTTCTATCCACGAAGCTTTCAGCCGCTTTAGTTGGTGGGCATCCGATGATGATTCGCCGTCGCCGTCGTTTGCAGCAATAACTCTAGTTCCCGACCAGACCCCAACAAAATAAGGGGGGCCCACATAATGCAGGGGCCTGTTGCTCAGCGGGCAAATGGAGACGGCGATGCCCCCCTCCCCCTCTCCCTCTCCAAACATCTGCAGCCAATTCTTATGGTGATACGTGTCCTCCACGAGCTGGAACATGATTTTTTTTATTTCGGCGCTTGCGTTCTCCGCCGAGACACTTCTACCGTATCCGTACGTCTTTGTTGTACAGTCGTAGACCAAGATTTTATTGTCATTTGCAATGACGAAGAGCTTCCTCGTCGTGTCCTCTGTCATCAAGTAGACTGCCGACATGGTACCAAACTTGTCCTTGCTCACCTCCACCGCGTGGCTCTCCCACTCGGAATCACCAATGTGGCACAGGCTAACCTCCATGGTCGTCTCGTTCTTACGGCTCACGATGAAGCAACAGGTGGCGGCGGTGGCGGCAGCGAAGGGGGAAGTGGAAGTAGTTGTTTCTGTCGACGACATCGCACAAACCTGATCTTCGTACACCCGATGATCCGGGAGGTCTATTTTCGCAAGGGTGAAAGGGTTGTGCAGGAAGAAGTGACCATCATGGCCGTCGCGGCCGCGGCGGGCGAACAGCCAACCGGAATTGGACTGCATTACGGTGGCGCCCCGGAGATGGGGCAACCGGAAGATGCACCAGGTTGGGTTAGGGCGACGGCAATTGTACAGGTAGCAATCAGCAGTACCGTCGTCGTCATCGGAGGCTTTGCGGCGGCAGCGGAAGCCTCCGTAGAACATGAGACACGGCGCATCTTTCGAGAAATTGGTTATCCCGGAGCGCCCGGACGGGGCAGAACGCCACCTCCTGCAGACGCCGCGGAAATTGACGAACTCCTGGAGAGGGAGGCGGTCCGAGATGGATTCCAAGACCTCCGGCAGCATCTCAGACCACCGATCATAATCCATTGCTAGGTAGGTAGGTGTAGAGGAGCAAGAAAAGATGAATCAATCAGACTTTCACGTATATTAACATACAAGATTCTCTTCCACATTTGGAATTTTAAATCTCTCTCTCTCTCTCTCTCTAAAACAAATTCATCTTTATCTTAAATAAACAAATTTTATCCATCGGTTTAATTTTTAATATAGAGGTAATCTTTTTTAAATAAAGATAAATAAATTTATTTTTTATTTTAAAAAATAGATAGATTTGTTTGACAAAATAAATCTAAAAATAATCTATCTTTTAAAAAAAATCTATTTAAAAATATTAATTTTTTAGTGTTATTGTTAATTTTAATGTTTATTGTTATTTTAAATGTTAATTTTAGTGTTAATTTTAATTTTAGTTTTAACATTAATATTAAAAATTAAAATTAATACAAAAATTAACATTTAAATTATTATTAATATTAATATTAATATTAAAATAAATATTAATATTAACATTAATATTAAAATAAATATTAAAATTGTAAGAAATCTAATTTTTCTGGTGCTCCTCAAAATTTTGGACCTTGGACAATTGTACAGTCAGTCTGTTCTAAGTCAGGATGGAGTCATGGACCCGGCCAATGTTGTTGCTTCTCTCGTGTTTCGTGGCATCAACTATTGGGTATATGCTTCATCTATTTCCTACATAACGATCAAGTTGATTACTTATGGTCATTTGTCGACAATAATGTTGCTCTTGCTGATCAGACATGGATATGACACGATAGACACTGTAAGGAGACGGCGGTGTCACGAACACGATATGTTATTGCCGGGAACGCCGGGGCACGCTATTCGATAAAAAATACAGAAACTGAAACAGTTGTAAAGACAACGTTTCAAATGCAATTCCTTAAAGAAGGTTTCGCAACAGAGATCTAGAAGGATTCTGTAAATTACGAGATCTAAAAAGATATCGTAATACACGAATAATCTAAAGAGATTTTCGTGATCGTAGCAAACTGGCAGTAGTGCCTTCTAAAAAGAAGATACTGACAGAACTGCTAAAGGCAACAGAAGGATGACAGGCGAGAGATGGAAATGCTGGGGTGAATGATCACCGTTGCTCAAAGCTTTATTCGCCCTCTACGAACAGCTTCCAGGAACCAGCAAGGTTGACGGAAAACCTTGGAACACTCCTGCTCTTCTGACTCCTCGGAAGACGACGAACTCCTCTGGCAATGGCTCTACTCTTCTCTCTCTGTTTGAAGTAACAGAACCCACGCGTACTAAAAAGTACTAGTGTTTGTGTTAAAGAACACGCTCACTACTCTGTTGTGTTAAAGAACACTTAGAGTTTTTCTCCCTGGAATTCTGATTACTTCTGCACTCAGAGAGAGGAGAGAACCTGCATATATAGCCCACGGAGCGGTTGCCAAGCAGTTGCCTGAACTTCAGGGTAGTGGCAGAACCACTCCTGAACGTGCAGCAACTGCTGCAACCGTTCCCGCTCTAATATGCAGCCAGCCATACGCACACTACGCACTCTACGCATACTGCGTACGCTGCGCACACTGCGCACTCTACGCACGCTGCGTACGCTGCGCACACTGGGTGTACTGGGCTGCATACTGGGCTGCGTAACTGGGCCAGCGTAACTGGGCTCGCGTAACGGGCCGCGCAAGTGGCTCGCGTAACGAGCGCAACTTAAGCGCACTATGCGCCTAGCGACGATGCTGACGTGCTAAGTGCAAAGTGCGCCAACAAAACGCCACATTACGCCTCATGAGCCCGAGTCCGAGCCCGAGTCCGAGTCCGAGTCGCTAAGCTCCTACGGAGCTTAGCTCCATGGAAATAAATTTCCAAGAGCAAAAAGCTTACAGCTTCTTAATTGTTGATTAAGCCTTTATACCATTAATAATTAATCCCACATGGCACACACCCATGTGCACTACATGTGCATCTCCATAAAGAGAAAAGACTCATATACATGAAGATACACATTCCTTTCTAGCCGATGTGGGACTAAAAACCAAAACAAAAGGCTACAAACCCAACAATCCCCCACATATCTCTATATATATGAGTACGAGTGTTCCCCACAGTAACTGTCCATTATGCTTTTAGGATAGATGCCACTTAAGACTTGAATCTTCCCACGTGAGTCAAACAACAGACTACAAATACAAGAATGGACTAAACCTTGAATTCTGCATCATAGCTGAAATTCTTCCCACTCACATAATGTAGTTACATGTGCCTCTGGCTACACATTAAAGGTCCTGTGCCAGCCTGGTTTTAGTATATAATTTTGGGTGTCTACAAGTTTACCCTCAAGAGACGGCCTGATATCTCTGTCATACACTATAGGTGAGTTCATTATAAAGAGACATGGCATGAAGCGCTTTGCGCTTCCCTTGCGGTGCTACGCCGCTATGACATGGCTTAAAGCCGAGGCCTTACCCCGTACCGGGAACCTCATCGTAGTGTCATACTACAGTAGCATGAGGCAACCGCCTCTTTGTAGTGCCAAACTACCCAGCATGAAGCCTTAGGCTCCCTTGCGGTGTTACGCCGCAACGACATGGCTTGCAAGGCCGAGGCTTTATCCCTAGCTGGGTACCTCATGGTGGTGTCGTGCCACTGTAACATGAGGAACTCCTCTTTGTAGTGCTGACTACACCCCTCTTTATATTTAACATACAACATTAGGCTAACTGCCTATTTGCGGTGCTACGCCGCTGTGACTTGGCCTGCAAAGTCGAGGCTTTATCCTATTCCTGGGCATTACCCCACATATAGGAACCTCATTGTGGAGTCACCCCACTGTAGCATGGAGTTTCACTCCTTGTAGTGCTGCTCTACCGTGCTTCCTGTAAAGCACTCCAGGCATTCACTCTGCCTGAGAACTCATTAAGGCAATTAAGCCAACCTTCCCACAGGAACCGTTTTCCGCAGAAAACAATAGTAGACAACAGTGGTTATAGGTCCGTAACCTCTCCATGCCCAATAGAACATGTACCCACCGTTCCTGATATTCTTCCGATTAGTGGTCCTCCCTTGAACCAAAAGCTAGATGCCTAGTAGATAAATCTTTGAACTATTAGCATAAAACTTTATGGTAGGAATACAAAAATTCAATATCAGAATGCCTTCAAGCCCATTTTACAAGCTGTGTCATCAACCAGCTGGCGCTTGAGGCCCTTGGTGAACGGATCCGCCAGATTCTCCTGACTCCGAACATCAATTACTGCAATAACACCTCTCTTGATAAGATCGTGTACTGCCCTGTGCTTCAACCGCACAGTCCTCTTCTTCCCGTTGAAGAGGTCATTTGATGACACCGCCGCAGTCGCCTGGTTGTCGCAGTATATCGGTATCGTCGGTATTTGCGCTCCAACCAATGGAAGATCATACATGAGCTCCCGAAGCCATTCTGCTTCCTCGGCTGCGGTATCTAGTACAAAGAACTCAGATTCCATGGATGACCGCGAGAGCATAGTCTGCTTCTTCGACTTCCACGATATAGCAGCTCCACCCATTGTGAAAATGAATCCACCTGTGGACCTCTCGCTCTCCACCTCTGAACACCAACTGGCATCACTGAAGCCTTCCACTACCGGAGGATCTCCGCTGTAGTATAATGCATATGTCTGAGTCTTCTTGAGATATCTCATAACCCGTTTCACAGCTTTCCAGTGTTCAACACCTGGATTGCTCGTAAAACGACTCAGCATTCCCACGGCGAAAGCTATGTCAGGTCTTGTGGCAGTAGTAGCATACATCAAACTCCTGATTATGCTTGCATACTCCAGCTGCCTGACGCTTTTCCCTGAATTAGGCTTCAGCTTCAGATCACACCTGTACGGCGTATCGATCCCTGGAAGATCCCGATACCCATAACGAGTGATCATTTTCTCAATATAATGAGACTGTGACAGCGCTAGTCCAGTGTCTGTCCGGATGATCTTGATCCCTAAGATCACATCAGCTTCCCCCAAGTCCTTCATACTGAACTTGCTTGAGATGAATTTCTTTGTCTCCGTGACACAGCTAATATCCGTACCTAGGATAAGCATGTCGTCCACGTACAGACAAACGATCACACCTCTTCCATCAGCGAACTTCGTGTAAACACACTTATCCGTATCGTTGACCATGTAGCCATTTGACCTTATAACTTTGTCAAATTTCTCATGCCACATCTTGGGAGCCTGTTTAAGACCGTACAAAGATTTCACCAACTTGCAGACTTTGTCTTCAAGACCCCTGATGACAAATCCCTCTGGCTGTTGCATGTAAATCTCTTCGGTCAGCTCGCCATTTAGGAAAGCCGTATTCACATCCATCTGATGTATCACCATTTTATGTATTGCTGCGAGAGCAATCAACATTCTGATGGTGGTCATCCGGGCTACTGGAGCATACGTGTCAAAATAGTCAATCCCCTGCTTCTGAGAAAATCCCTTGGCTACCAACCTAGCCTTGAACTTGTCAATAGTTCCGTCTGCTTTCATCTTCTTCTTGAAGATCCATTTGCATCCGATGGATTTCGCTCCTTCAGGAAGATCAACCAACACCCAAGTGTTATTTGAGGTGATGGAATCAATCTCATTGTCAATCGCCTCCTTCCAGAAAACTGCGTCTCTGGTCTTCATCGCCTCATCATAGGTAAGCGGATCTGCTTCCATATGATAGGTGACAAAGTCACTTCCGAAGTCCTTCGGCCTCCTCATACGCTTAGCTGACGGCTCAGCTTGTTCTGGTTCAACTGTTGTATCAACAACAACATCTTCTTGGACCACATCTTCATTGAAGACTTCAGTCTCTTGTGCACCCTCATTATTCTCCGGAACATCCGGAAGAACAATATTCTTGTGCCTTGCAAACTTGTCTTCAAAATATTCTGCATCGCGAGATTCAATGATATGATTTGACTCAATATCAAGAAATCTCCGAGCATCACTCTTCTCGGCATACCCGAAGAAGATCGTCTTTGTAGTCCTTGTCCCAAGCTTCTGAATCTTTAGATCTGGAAGCTTGACATACGCCAGACACCCCCACACTCGAATGACATTCAAGTTAGGTCTGACCTTGAACCAGAGTTCATGAGGAGTAACTTCTGAAGTTGCATGAGGCACTCTATTTAGAATAAAAGTGGCCGTCAATGCAGCTTCACCCCAGTAGCACTTAGGAAGGCCAGCAGTCAACAACATTGAATTTATCATTTCTGTCAACGTCCTGTTCTTCCTCTCAGCTACTCCGTTTGATTGAGGAGAGTACGGAGCCGTAGTCTCATTGACAATTCCATGTTCCTTACAGAACGATGCGAATTTATGAGACCTGTACTCCCCACCTCGATCACTTCTTATCCTTTTGAGTTGTTGTCCAGTCTGCCGCTCAGCTTCGGCTCTGAACTCCTTGAACTTCTCGAATGCTTCGTCTTTAGCCTTCAGCAAGTAGACGAACGCATACTTTGAGAAGTCATCGATGAAGGTTATGAAATACTTCATCCCGGCCTTTGTAGAGAACTGTTTGAAGTCACAGATATCGGAGTGAACCAACTCCAGAAGATCTGTACTTCGATTAACCCGAGGAAAGGGTTTCCTTGTGATCTTCGTTTGAGCACAAACTTCACATTTCTCTACCTTACCCCCACATTTGGAGATAAGTCCTAGACTAGACATTCTGTTTATTCGTTTACAATGAACATGTCCTAGCCTATTATGCCACAACTCAAGAGTATAAGCAGAAGGAGTGATTTCATTAATCACATTAATTACATTGGACTGATTTACAAGCTGAATTTTGAACATTCCTTCGATATGAAAAGCTTTCCCGAAATATGTTCCCTTGATAGACATCACCATCTGGCCAGCATTGATGTCCATCCTGAGGCCTGCATTGCAGAGTAGGCCTCCCGAGATCAGGTTCTTGGCGATAGCAGGTACGTGCTTCACGCCTTGAAGCGTCAGAGACTTGCCAGAAGTTATCTTCAACACCACCGTCCCGATCCCGAGCACTTCAGCTTGTGCTTGGTTCGCCATCATAACCACTTCAGAAGTAGTGTATAGGTGGTGAACCACTCCTTACTGGAGCAGACATGGCAGGAGGCTCCAGTGTCTACCCACCAGTCAGAGTCAGTCCTTACTGCATCAACCTGTACAATCATAGCAATTACGTCAGTTATCATAGATACCTTACTAGGCTCTCCTTGCTCTGATTGCTTGGTTTTTGCTTTGCACTCATTCTTAAAGTGGCCCTTCTTGCCACACTTGAAGTAAGGCATTTCAGACTTCGGCTTCTTTTTCTTGATAGAAGTTCCCTTGACTTTTAGATTGTCAGGGTTCTTCTTCTTGCTGTGGAAAGCCGCCAGCTTTCTCTTTGGTTCCTTGGTCTGAACCAGATTGGCGTTAGCCAATTGCTTGGACAGTGTGTCCACCTTCAGTTGAGCCCGCATCTGGTCCTCAACATAGATTTCCTGTAGGAGATCTTTAAGGGTGATCTCCAACTTCTTCCTATGCATGTTTGCATAGAACTTGCTCCACCCAGCGGGGAGCTTTGAGACAATCCCTCCAACAACAAACTTGTCGGGGAGGGGCATCGCCTCGTCTTCCAGCTTCTGTCGCAGTTTCAGGAACTCCTTTACCTGCGGCAGCATAGACTTTTCGTCCTCAAAGAACCACTTGTGATATTTTTCAACCACAAATATTTTACTGCGGTTTTTGTCTTCTTCGTAGAGTTTTTCTAGAGACTCCCATATGTCTCTAGCAATTGGTTTCTTACTGTAGGATTCTGCTAGAGAATCCTCCATAGCATTCAGGATAAGCAACCTGTAAATGCTATTCTCCCTTCTCCACTTGGCCTGAAGTTTAGTAGCCGCAGAGATTGCGGCAGCAGACCCAGTATCTGGAACGGTAGTTTCCTCTTCAAGCAGTACGTGATCAACGTCTCTAAGTTGAAGAGTGAGTTAAACCTTCCTCTTCCAGACTTGATAATGCTCTCCATCAAACTTCTCTAACTTACAGAAGTCAGTGTTTAGGAGAGAAGAATTAATATTTTCCATCGTAGCAATAAAGCTTTGAGATTGTTATTGCCGGGAACGCCGGGGCACGCTATTCGATGGAAAATACAGAAACTGAAACAGTTGTAAAGACAACGTTTCAAATGCAATTCCTTAAAGAAGGTTTTGCAACAGAGATCCAGAAGAATTCTGTAAATTACGAGATCTAAAAAGATATCGTAATACACGAATAATCTAAAGAGATTTTCGTGATCGTAGCAAACTGGCAGTAGTACCTTCTAAAAAGAAGATACTGACAGAACTGCTAAAGGCAACAGAAGGATGACAGACGAGAGATGAAAATGCTGGGGTGAATGATCACCGTTGCTCAAAGCTTTATTCGCCCTCTGCGAACAGCTTCCAGGAACCAGCAAGGTTGACGGAAAACCTTGGAACACTCCTGCTCTTCTGACTCCTCGGAAGACGGCGAACTCCTCTGACAATGGCTCTACTCTTCTCTCTCTGTTTGAAGTAACAGAACCCACGCGTACTAAAAAGTACTAGTGTTTGTGTTAAAGAACACGCTCACTACTCTGTTGTGTTAAAGAACACTTATAGTTTTTCTCCCTGGAATTCTGATTACTTCTGCACTCAGAGAGAGGAGAGAACCTGCATATATAGCCCACGGAGCGGTTGCCAAGCAGTTGCCTGAACTTCTGGGTAGTGGCAGAACCACTCCTGTACGTGCAGCAACTGCTGCAACCGTTCCCGCTCTAATATGCAGCCAGCCATACGCACACTATGCACTCTGCGTACGCTGCGCACACTGCGCACTCTACGCACACTGCGCACTCTACGCACGCTGCGCACACTGGACGTACTGGGCCTGCGTACTGGGCTCGAGTGCTAAGTGCTAAGTGCAAAGTGCGCCAACAAAACGCCACATTACGCCTCATGAGCCCTTGAGCCCGAGCCCGAGCCCTAGTCCGAGTCCGAGTCCGAGTCGCTAAGCTCCTACGGAGCTTAGCTCCATGGAAATAAATTTCCAAGAGCAAAAAGCTTACAGCTTCTTAATTGTTAATTAAGCTTTTATACCATTAATAATTAATCCCACATGGCACACACCCATGTGCACTACATGTGCATCTCCATAAAGAGAAAAGACTCATATATATGGAGATACACATTCCTTTCTAGCCGATGTGGGACTAAAAACCAGAACAAAAGGCTACAAACCCAACACGATATATATTCTGGTATGTTCTAGTATATTTTGGAGTGTCCAGAATGTGTCCGACATGAGATCGGCCAAAAAAAAAAGCTTTCAAGTGTCCGAGCTCCATAGGCCGACACCAGCGAGATTTGAAACCCAAGCAGTAGTATTTAACAACAAAATAGGACTAAAAACTTGCAAAGTACCTCTAACTCAAGTGACTAGGGTGGGAGACATTCCCCCAAGGGGTTGTGGGTTCAAGACGTGAAGTTGGGCCAGGCGGCCTTCGGGCTTTGTTGCAATATTTGTGATTTGATTGAGAGTTTTCTGCAAAAAGTAAACCTGTAGACCAGAAGAATGGGTATATACAAATACCATGCGGATATTATTCAACAGTAATGCTAGCTCGTGGCATCCAACCAGTATTGATATATACTGATGTTTGCATGTTGCAGTTTTCTTTCTTTTCTTTCTTTCTGTTTGATGCGAAAAATTGCTGAGAGAAACTTCATATGGTAGGTGTTTCCCTTCCCAATCTGATGGAGTTTAAGTAGTCCCTGGGGCTATGTGCTGACAAACCGGGCATCGCAAGCCCGCAAACCCTGAGGAAGATGGAGAACCATCCTTCTTTGTACTCCGGCCCGCACCAATGTCCAATGGTGAAGCTCCTGATGAGCTCCCACACTGCATTTAGATACTCTGGGAGTATGTATGCCAGACCAAAGTAGTTCCTGTTAGGCTCTTCTTCCACTGTCTTCATCATCATATGGAAAACCAAGAGATTCAAATTAGATCACCAACAATATCCAACTTTCTCAAGGTAATTTGCGTAAGACCACAAGATGATAACAATTGTTGGCTATCAAACAAATAAAGAATCTTCGAAAAAAGATGACATCAAGTTCCGTTTTTTTTTTTTTTTTCTAAACATGGGTTGTTCTTATTAGGCTCTTCATCGTATTGAAGAAATAAACATAATCATCCAACCCTTCTCCCATCAGAACCGGCCGATCCCAGATTCATAAGAAAGCTCCATAGAAATTACATTTGCATTGTGTACTTTTTTTTTTAGTACCACTATATTGGGTTGCTCGGGCTCATACATACGTTTCGAAATCCTTATGTTCCATTAACTCTCTCTTTAATGATGTGCGGGGAGCTCTTCCTCCCACTTTTTATCTCAAAAGGACAAAAACTCCAAAAGAATGCCTTAATTTCAACTTGATACCCACATTTATTTTAATTTGTCAACTTGATATCCTAAACTTTGATATGTATCATCTTGATAATCTAAAAAAACTAGCGAAACTATCTTCGCCCTCCCCCCTTTTCTCTCTCCGGCAACGGCGATAGCGGTAGCCCGCAGCGGCAGAGAGAGGAGGAGGGGGGGGGGGGGGGGGGGGTGGCGGCTGCACTGGTGGTGCATCCAGGGTGGGGTGGGGTGGGGGTGGGAGATGCTTAGGGGGTGGGGGCAAGGCGCGGGGTTGGACTGTGGGGCAGGGGTGGACCAAACGGAGGGAAGGGGGTAGTTCGTCAACTTTTTTTAGGGTACGAAGTTGATGCATATCAAAATTTAGAATATAAGTTGAAAAATTATTCCTAAGTTGAAATTTAGCCTAAAAGAATTAAGCATGCATAATTACCTTACCCACATGGATCAAGAATGATCCTATATACCATATATACCATGACACGCAATTGTGAAAATAGGATTCTCAACCATATTTAAACTAAGATTAACAACATATGCCTAAACTAAAGGAAGGATAGATTAGCCAAGTTGGTAGTCAGATGTTATGGGTACCTGCTCAGTGTAGATGCTGTTGTAGTAGTGACACAGGCCAAAGTGCTTGAACAAGAAAGTGTTGTTGTCGTAGGGCAACCGAGGTACGAGATCATTGCAATAGACCACCCTCCAATACTTCGACACAGGATGGCACATGCGAGCTTCCATGAACCTCCCCAGTTGCCTGTCCCCAACCCTCGGCTGCCCAAAAGTATAAACCCCCAACAACCTCTCCATCAACTTCGCTTCCTCATGTAGCAACAGCACCATAGGAAACAGTATCGCTAGTGCTCCGCCCAGACTATGCCCTGTCACGATGAACTTTGCGTTCTTGTGCTCCTCAAGCAAGCTTTTCAGCCTGCTCTGTACAGCATAATAAGCGGTCGTTTTATCTTCCCTAGTGGAAGAACTAGTACCAGAAGGGTGTCCTATCCCATTGGATGGGTTGGTCTTGAGAACGTGACCCGTTGGCTGGAGATGAGCTTGGAAGGTGGAAACTTGAGCTCTGCTGCCCAATCCAAGTGCCTCGAGGAATCCCATGTGAACTTTGCCTAGGTTTGGGATCTCATACCAGGAGTAATCAAAATCTGTGCTCCAATCATCTGCGTCAAAAGGTTCAGTCCCGCGGAAACTGATCAATATTAGATTGGCGTCTTTTGGTTTGTCGCAGAGAATGAAAACTTGGGTAGACCTCTCTTTCTGATAATCTGCATCAATAGTAAGAATGCAATAAGTAGCCATATAATTGGTGAAGGAATTAAGCAATGTGAAACCAATAGAAGTATATTGTCACTGGGAGGAACAAGTTCAGAAGACTTCTTAATGGGTGGCCTTTGCTACAACCCTTGTTGCTAACTGTGCCACAGTTAATAACATAATCTCGCATTTTTAGTTCAAAACCTTGATATACTTGTAAATCACTATACACAAAAAATTGTCGACGGGACCAGCTGGTTATGGCAAAACCATGAATCACCAATACTCATAGCGATCTGAAAGTTTAGAGAGGACTAGTATTCTTACCATTCCAACAATTACAGAACTCCACAAAGTGCATCTGATAATTTCCCATAGTAGTAATGACAAAAAATAAAAAAAATAAAAATCAGCAAATTTATTGAAATATTTAAGGTAATGTGTGATTCTATGTGTGTGTTCGCGAGCATGCTTAATTACCTTCCAGCGATCTACAACAATGTTCTTGACAACATTAGCATTCTCATAAGCTAGTTTGGAAGCCATCATACACAGATCCATAAGAACCCTGCTTCCAACTTTGGAGACATCACCGAGCTCATTGTTAAGATCAGCTAAATTCAAACAAGAGCCATCCTTATGGAGATCCAATCTGGAATCCAAGTGTCCGATGGCACTGATGAAGGTATCTGAGCCTCGTTTTGGCACCAAAACAATCCCTGCCATGCCCAAAAGCAAAAGACTAATCATACGGACAGGGCGGGCGTAGAAATTTAAGAGAGGAGGGTCAATCTCCAATGTAAAAACAATCCAAAAATAAAATCACATACTAAAAAATAATATATTTTTTCATACGTCTCACAAAAAATAATTTTCTACCTTGTTAACTATCATTCATGACAAAGTAGGTAGCTAAAAAAGAAAATTTTGAGGTTATGTAGCAAAATTTTCAGTTCCAAGTTTTTCGTTGAGAGAAGGTCAACATTATCTCGTTATAATGTATACACAGTATCGGTATCGGAATCGGTATCGAACTAGTCCTATGTGTATTGGTATCAGCGGTATCGGCAAAATCGACGGTTTTGAATCGGAGTATCGAATGTTTTGGTATCGGAAATCAAATAATTATTAATAAAGTATTAATATTACAGAAGATATATTTTATACATTTAGGCATAATTTTAAGTATTTTTAGTGTTATTTCTTAGTGGTTCTCAAATTGAATGAAATAGTAGTCACCCTTGTCAATTGGTTTGCAGGCATACATAAGTTTTCTTCTTTTACATACTTTTACAATCTTACTATGCTTTTACACCCTTGCTAATTGGTCTTTTCGATCAATTTTCTTTGTCAAATTAACCGAAAAAAAGACTCCCAATATTGGTATTGCTCAGTATCGGTCAGTATCGAACATCGGTCGGTATCGAATCGGAACATGCCAAACTGTATCGATATCGGTCGTATCGAAACAGTATCGGCCGTTATTGCAAACTATGACTTTATATGCTACATAGTAACGTCGGGTTTAAATGTGCAAGAATATATGTAAGTTCAAACTTGAGCTGCTATATATTAACTTGTTGAGAGCAGCTCTTTCTCAGCTACCTACTATATAACCTACTTGTTATATAACTTCTAATTTTTATTTTTATTTTTGAGTGGGGTCATATGAACAATCTGACATGGGAGTATCTGGTTTCAATCAACAAATTCTCATTATTAAGAATTTTGGTTACTTGGTTTATCTTTGCTTATCTGCCTAAGCATGGGGTCTAGTCTACAACAGTAACAACATAAGTGATAGAAAGTGCAGACACAGCAAATTGGAAGCAGGGGTAGCCATTGTTGGGTGAAAATTTATTTGTGAATATTAGAAGGGAAATTGGAAGCAGGGGTAGCCATTGCTGGGTGAAAATTTATTTGTGAATAGTAGAAGGGAGAGAAGAACAGGGGTCTGCCTCATCTGTACCTAACTTAACTGGCTCTTGTGGTCAGTGAGGAGAGGTATAACTTCATTGGCTAGGCGGACTATCTCGGGATCGAACTGCGGGGGAGGTGTGTGTGTAAAAATTGGGACAGTGGGCCCAATGGCATGCAATGCAGCGTGTACAAAATCTCGTACGTTACGCTGGGCATCACAAAAAAGAAAAAGAAAAAAAAAAGCCTCACCTTGTATCTTGTATTTTTCCATTATTCTTTTGTATGTTTTTTTTTTGTATTGGATTTTTTTTCCGTTAATTATATTAATGAAACATCGGTTCTTCTTACGGTTTATTCTAAACGAAAAACAAATGCTAAAACATACCATTTTGCAAGGACGGATTCAGATTTCTTTTTCCTATAAAAAATAATATTAATACTACAAATAAACAAAATTATTAATGGGCTCCATTTATTCTTTCATCATTGTGGAAGTTTTTGATTTTTTTTAGCATTAGATGGGTAGACCCTCTAGTTTCTTTTAGCACACTGAGTGGAGTACTGGAGTGAAGGCACAAACAATTTTAGAATCTAATCTTATATTATATATTCGAGAACTTTTTGAAAAGAAAAAAAATCATGTGCACTCTTACCCTACTATATATATAGATCCACATGTCATTATGATCAATATACTCAGGGCCGGCCCTGGGGTAAGCCTGACAAGACTTCAGGCTTGGGCAACCCCCCTCCATAGGGCAACCCCCCAGGCCATTTAGTTTTCTTAGGACCGGTCCAACAAAAATCTAAATTAAACATTTATCTTTCAATAAGGGTAAAGGGCAACAAAATTTTGCTCCGGCTAAGGCAACCCAAACCGCGGGGCCGGCCCTGAATATACTGTTGGCTTAGACTGTACCTAGAAGAAATCTATAAATGAAGAAAGAAAAACCACGGATATATACTAACAAACTTTAGTTATTTCATACACCACACTGATGACAATTTTTAAAGGTAAATGTTAAGAGCACTACAAAATTACTAGGAGACAATATATTTTTGCTAGTCGTGTACATATTCAGGACTGTAAAAAAAATGGCAATCCCTGCTATTTCATGACTGCCAAAATTTTAAGATGTCTTGATTTTATATGGACTGTTAAAATTTTGACAGTCTTGGATATGCACAAGAGTGTCAAAATTTTGGCAGGATTGGTTTTTCAGGACTGTCAATGGAACATTCACAAGACTGCCAAAAAATTGACAACCCTAGAACAACCAAAAATGTGTTATCCCCTAACAATTTCTGTAGTGCTTTTAACATTTGCCTTTCTAAATAGCACCACGTCTCTGTTAGAAAAGGCCAACACTAAGGACATCACATTTGTTGTTAAGGATTGTCACTATTTTCTGCAGTCATGTGCATAATCAAGAGTGTATAAATTTGACAGTCCTTGATGCATTACTTAGAACTGTCAAAAAATTTACAATCCTGGATATGCAAATTTGGCAGTCCTCATGTCAATAGTGAAGAACCGCCAGTAAGTTAGGGGTGAACATTATTCGGTTTTGGACCGAAAACCGAACCGAACCTTATAAGAGATTCGGTTCGGTTTTAAAAAAATTTGGTTCGGTTTCGGTTTTGAAAATACTAAATTTTCTTATTCGGTTTTGGGTTTCGGTTTCGGTCCAAAACCGAAAACCGAATAAGAAAATTTAGTTTATATATATATATATATATATATATATATATATATATATATATATATATATATATATTTAGTTATTATATATATTAACAAAAAAAGCACAAATAAACCCAAAAACCAAATAAACCGAAAACCGAACTGATTTAATTCGGTTCGGTTATTGACCAATTCGGTTTGGTTTCGGTTTTGCTTATTCGGTTTCGGTCCAATTCGGTTTTCGGTTATTCGGTTCGGTTGGAACCGAATAAACCGAATGCTCACCCCTACAGTAAGTGTGATTTCCCTCAACAAATTTTGTTGTGCTAAGTCTCATTTGGTTCTCAGAAAGGAAAGAAAATTGATTCTTTGATATTTCCTTTCGTTTGAGAAATTACAATTCCAATCAATTTCTTTTTCGGTGTTTGGAAAAACCAAGGAAATTGGAAGGGAAAGTTAATCCTTAGAAAGGAAAAAATGAATCCTTGGATTGGTGGGAGAACCACTTCCCCCCTACTTTCCTTCTTCTTGGGAATTACTTTCCTTTTCCAAGGCTCCAACTTGGTACATTGACTAGGGTGCAATTAACATAAATTTGCGAAAAGAGGAAAGTAATTAGTGCACACATACCTGCAAGAAGATTTGTTAGCAGACCAAGAACACCACCATTCTGAGAGAGCAGGTTGAGGAAGAACTCGACGAGGAATCCGTTCCACTGCAGGGGCTTCCCAAAAATGGCAATGAACTTCCTGACTAGGACGGAGACGACGATGACCCATCTGTGGTCCCCACCTACTGCTCTCCCAGCCCACTCTCCTCCTCCTCCATTGCTATGATCATCTGAGCTCAGCTCTAGGAAGTCTACATCTGCTGCTTTGGCGTTGCCTATCAAGAACTTGGAGAGGTTTACGAAGCCAGCCTTCTCTGGCTTCAATATAAAGTAGCTGCTACTCGTGACGTCACGTCTTTCTTCAACCTCCCCTTCTCCTCCTCTCTCTATGAACATTGAACTCCTCTTCTCCTCCTCCTCCTCCTCCTCCTCCTCCTCCTCTCTCTCTCTCTCTCTCTTAATTTCTATTTCTTTATTATTATTATTATTTTTCCTCTGTTGTCATGGCAATGGCACGAGCATAGATATACTACACGTGGAGAGATTGGTGGGCCCACCATATACTAAAGAGTGCGGAAACGGGTTGGACTTTGGAGAAATCAGTTGCAACTTTTCCGAAGTTGATGAGCATGAGGAAAAGGATGTTTCAAGCTCAGGCAGGAGTTTCTCTCCCCCTATTTATACAGTATAAACACATTTTAGAAGGAAGTAGAAATGGAGAAGCATTGAAGAGGTTTTTTTTATACAATTTCTATACAGAAACTCCACCAACTGGAATAAAAAATTTCATAGGCCATCCCCAATTGCAATTTCTAAAATTGAATTCCTATCCTTGTTGGCATTATACTTTAAGAAAATTTCTATCCTAGCTGGTAGAGTTTATATATATAAATTACATACACAAAAAATACTCTCCAATGATTCTTCATTTTTATTCTATGTGGCAACAAATAAAAGGATCAATTTAATGAAGTTTCGTCCAATATTAGTTGGTATCACAGAGAGAATTTATGTTAGGATTCTACTTCAAGAAAATTTCTATCCTAGTGGGTATAATTTCTATATAGAAATTGCATACACAAAAAAATAATTCGAATTGTTCTTCATTTATATCGTACGTGGTAACAAATAAAATGATCAATTTAATGAAGTTGGGTCCAATATTAAATGGTATCATAGAGAGAATTTATGTATGTAAATTTTTTTTGTATAAACTCTTCATCCTACACAACCACCATATAGAATAGAAATTGAATTATAAATTACCATTGAGATCAGTTTTTTTTAAAAATTGAATTTTACCACAGAAATAGGGAAGATAGAGGCCCCATATTGGAGATGACCTAGGCCAGAGCCTTGTTAGCAATTCGGCAAAGGAAAAAAATTTGGGACGGCAAAAGTACGAGTATAAATCAGCTCAGTGCAAATAAAATACGTTCAAAAATTCGATCAAAAATTCGAAAATAAAAATATTGAGGTTAGAAACTTCACATTCTTAAATATGTTGTCAAATTTGGTTAATTAAATAGGTTTCCAGCATATTTATTGTGCCAAATTTGTCAATATTTTTACAGAACACGTTTAAAATTTCGTATGCTTAAAATTTATTACTGAATTGGATCTTTCAAAATTATGCAAGTATTATACGTTTATGAAAGAGATGAAAAAATTTGCGGATAATACGAGTTTTATGCGGGTGATTGCTAACAAGGGGCCAGAGTGTGATGTCATGGTTATAAAAAATAAAATCACTCTTCGTCAGACATTTTCTTAGTTTGGAATGAAAGAATATATATATATATATATATATATATATATATATATATATATATATATATATATATATATATATAATCTTCAGCAGTAACTTTACTTAATCACGAACATCCTTGGTCCCTAGTGCTTGTCTCAGTCACAAATAGGCAAAATACAGTGCATGCAGCCAAAAGATTTGTCATGCACCAAATTAATTAAAGAAAGTACTCATTTTATTTTTAGAAATCTTATATTCTCTTGTTTAATTCAGGAGCGGTCCAGTACAGAATGGACAACGGTTCAAAATTTAAAGATCAAAGGAACATCAATATGAACATATTTAAAATAAAATAAAGATGTACTATGAGCAACTTTTAATTTAAAAGAGTTGCAATGTAGTAATTCAAAATGGGGTCTATGTCAAAAAAATTAGACTTTTGTAAATTTTAGGACATCTTTCTAAAATTTGAAATCCTAACCCAGAGCCAGCTCTGTATAAAATTTTATAGTTTTTCAAATTTTATTATTAATTGTGTTTAGTACAATCATCACTTTGAGCAGGATCCTAACCAAAGTCTTAAAAAAAAATATTTGAACAGTTTTCTTTCGAAACCTAGCTCCTCCGCAGGGTCGGTCTTGGCGTAAGTCGGATAAGACTTGGGACTTGGATAACCTTTCAGCCTCAGCGTGATCCCACCAAAGACCAGGATCACAGATGACCATCAGGACAGGCTCACAATAAGAGTCAAGGGACAACCAAAATTAACTCCGAATAGGACAACTCAACTCTCTGGACCGGCCCTGCTCCTATGCAACATTGGCAATTAATTAATCTACTCAAATATGCAAATATATTTATGATTTATGCTTATATATTAGTAATAAATAAGTATAAACAAAAAAAATTTTGTTCCTGTGCAAATGTATGAAAAATTATAATAAATAGGAGAGAAATATGCTTCGTGGGTTTCTTGAGAGTTGATGCTGTTTGTGAAGAACTTGTTAGTCATTTCCATTAACATAACCAAAAATTAAAAAAGTATGTATTTGCAATCTAATGCTCAATAATTACCATAATATATAGATGCTGTGCTGTTTGTGAAGAACTTGTTAGTAATTTCCATTAACATAAGCAAAAATAAAAAGTATGTATTTGCAATTTAATGCTCAATAATTACCATAATACATAGATGCTTTGAACACTTAAAAATTGCTCATTAATATACTCAAATATGCAAATTATGTTGAAGGGTTCGTACGAGCTTTAGTAGTTGGAGTCAACGTCATATAGTAGAAGGAAGAAACTAAGTTGGAAAATCAATTGTTGCTTCCAAGGTGTTGTTGCTTAACTCTCACTTAAACTTTGTTGCTTCTCTGCGTTGGTATTTGCTATTATTGTTTAAATTGGATAAGTTCGATGTCATACTAAAAGTATAATAAAATAATATCTTCTCCTTCTTTCAAACACAATGTTGTTCACACTCTACAAATTCCTTCTCATGCCGTATTTGTTCTATAGCATTAGTTTTGCATAATAATGGGCATTCGAAAGTCTATATATTGATTTTTGGGAGAAGTCAGATACTCTTTTTAAAAAAAAGGGATAAGTTGTTAGATTTTTTTTTTTTTTTTTTCTGTAGCAAGAACAAAATGAAACAATTAGAGGTTAGAGTTAGCAATATACGAAAAAGTTATGCACGAAGCACTGTCCTAAGAAATTATTTGAGGTCTATGTGTATACTTCCTCTCAAATCCTCGTAGAGGTAAAATCTCTTGCTACCGACTTTCCATTGTTGTACAACTCCGGAAGAATGATCTGATCTTAACTTTTGTCCAGAGCAGAAGATATTGGAATGGAAATAAAAAAGAAGAATCATATGATTGCGATTTTTGGAGGAGGAGGAATGGAGATATCCTTCTTCTTCTTTTTCATCCTACAACACTATAGAAGAAGTGTAAAATATATAGGTGTAAGGCCTCTGATGGAGAGTTAAGACACTCAATTAATAGAATTTTAGGGCTAATAATTGTCACTTCTCGTTCCCGGAATACGTAATTTTTTGACTTTTCTGTATATGGTATATGGCACCTATATCTTGATTGTATGTATCATGTATTTGTAACTGGCCATGGCATAGAGCAGTATCTCGTCGCGAAGTAGTATGCCACCCATTATCCTTGTCTGGTTGTAGGCGTGGCTCACTACTTCGATGATAAGATATCTGAACCGTGTTGTGGTTAGGATTTTATTTAAATAATTTAATTAGTTGTATCATGTAGTGTCACGACCCGTACCATGTTTAGGGGCACGAGAACGTGGGTATGTCCAGCCTACGTCGCAGTGTCGGCGGTAGAACGCTGTATAGGTCATCTATAACATCTAACAACAAGATATATAAACTTGTCATCTCCGCACGGAAGTATAATATAACATCTCTACTATATAATCTCAATCACAATTCTAAGGAAGATAGAGCACGATATGGAATCAGATAAAAGGAAAAATTGAATATAAATAGAGTTATCACACCACACAAAATAGATGTCCAACACAAATAAATACAAGTCCTGAATATAAATAAGTCTCAACTAACAATTGGAATAATCCGATACAAACTGAAAGCTATAAAGTACTAAGTTATAACTAAGCACACTCTACTGGGCTAGGTCCTCCTCTGGCTGCTGTGTAACACCCTCATAAGCCTCATAGAAGGTAGGACAGTCATCTATATCATCTGTAATATTTGTCAACATATCCAGTCAGGATGGAACGAGCACATCACCTCTAACAGTTCAAAATAATGACAAGCGCTATGAGTATGAAATAATAATAAAATTCTTGATGATCAAGTTATAAAGGTAATGTATAATAAAAAGACAAGTGTATAAAGAACATATGAGAACAGGCAGATATGTAATAATGGTAAACCTGTCATACAAGATATGTTGTAGACAACTCAGAAAAACTGTGTTAAGACCAGTGATTTGAAATACCAAGTTTGTCATGTGAACGGCTAGAGAGAGAGATCCGGTAAACCATACACTTACGTGTGTGGTCGCTATTGTTCACGCATGATGAATAGAATAGAAAGGGTATGTTCACATATTTCATAGGTATTTTTTCGCCCCGACTAGTATACATGGAATCCAGGTTCTTCGACACGTATTTCATTATTCGTGATAGATGCATTAGTCATGATTTATATTGTTCGTGATAGTATGAAACCACGTATCTATGGTCAAGGAATCCATGAATATACCAATTCGTGAGTCCGTCGTGTCGGAATCAAGATAAAACACTAGTATAACATGCATCACAGGATATATCAAGTAAAGAGAACTATCAGAGAATGTACTCGTCTGATACCCTGAATGACTGATATGAATAGATGTCTGAACTGATGTCACAGAGTCCTAATTAGAGCAACACATGTTATAAAGAGTTCAATTTGAAATGATAGAAATTTATAATGCAATCTATATGTTTCTAAGTCAATACCAATACCATGGTTGGAATCCAATACCTTAACTTGGGTAAACCTAACCTTACCTTGATATCTTGATACCTTACCTTAGTACATTGATACTATACCTTGGTCATAAGATAAACTAATCATTTACCTTGAAGGTAAAGGTAATTCATATTTACCTTAAGATACTAACTTGGTATCATCAAATACCAAGATATCCCTCAATTATCTAATTAACTAACTATCTAATGTACTAACATAACATCCTAACTAATATCTAACATATAACCTATAGAGACTAACTTGCTAACATACCAATATCTAGAACTAACATAACCTACTAACATATCAATATCTAACATACTAGATATCTAACATCAAACTATCTAACAATATATCAAATATCTAACAAAATACTAACCTCTACTATCTAACTAACACTCATACTAACAAATATTACCTAACAATAATATATATATATAAAAATAAAAAATAAAAAATAATATATATATATATATATATATATATATATATATATATATATATATATATGCACTATATCATATATATACTCTATGATACCTATATTCACTTAATATCCATACTACATAGGCTCATAGGTTACACAAAATGCCTATGTCATATATTCACTCTTCTACTTAAAATCAATACTGTACCAATTGGGCCTTCACTAAATTCTGGAATTAAAGTATGTTGTAGCTCTTCGTGTTAGCTTTCCGAAACTTTAAACGGATGGCATTTTCGTGTCCGAAAGCTCCCGAAATCACGAAAACACCGAAATACGTTTGTCTTTCGGACAGCTGACACTCAAATAGTTTTACAGAAAGTTCTAGAACGATTTTGGCTTATTAAAATTATATTTGGAAAGCTAACTTCGATACGGTTCTTTAAAAAAAAGGAGATTAATCGGAGTTCTGAGCTAAAAGTTATGGCATTTCTAAGTTGCTATGGTTACTAAAAACGTGGATGAATATTATGACGAATTTGGGTTGTTTTGGACAAAAGAAACACGTAGGTCAAGATACTTGGATACCAACATAGGTATACAAATAAAACTCATTCTAACCATCCTAACTAAGATCAATCCACTCTCTAACCATTCTAAAACTGAATTTAAAACACAATTAATCCTATTAGGCAATAAACCAAACACATGGGGTGTCCTAATTTGGGATCTATCAAGTAGGACACAAAATACATATCTAAAATCCTCAAGAGAGCTCCAAATGGCCTCAAATTTGAATCTAAAGGGGGTATATACATGGGGGTGGATCCTATGGATTCAAAACTAACTAATATGCATAGAAAATCAATTTAGAGGGTTGGTTTTACCTATTGGGAGTGGGATCACAATGATACTCTCAAGGACACGGCTCCGATACGAAGATCCTTCCAAAATGGATACTCCTCCTTGCACTTTGCTCCAAATCTTTGCTAGCACCCTCCCTTGGTAGTATGAGAAGGTTGGATGAAAGTTTTGGTGGAGGAATGAAGAGATTTGGAGATCAAATCAAAGAGGAAAGCTCTCTAATTTGGAAAAAAACACTTTGTAAAGGAAAAGAGGCAAGATGGAATGAAATGAAAGAAAAGGAGGCTAACCTACCTATAGTGGCTGCCATTAAACCCTATTGGGCCTTGGGGGAAAGCCTATTAAGGCCTCAACTAGTCCTCTTGGTTAATTTTATGTTAGGTTCAAGTTTGGGATCAAAAGGGTTAAGTTTAAGCCTCTAACTTAACAAATCTAACAAGTGGGATTAGTCTAAACTTACTAACTTAATTAGTGGGGTTTGTGAGCCATGACTAACTAATCTTGGGGTCCCGTCTAGAGTCTAAGCTATCCGGGTCACTAACACAAGTCGAAACGCAACGAAACTCAAACCCGACTAAACAAATCCCGTAAAATCAATATTAAAATATAAAAATTTTCAAAATATTAAAATATGAAAAATGACCAAAATTATAATACATAAATTTAAATATTATTAAAATAATATAAAATTCACCAATTAATTAAAATCCTAAATAATTTAAAAGTCACAAAATGATCAAAATACCCTTAGCCTAAAAGGTGGTAATTAGCTAATCTAATCACATGGGTTAGGCCTCCATTGTCATGGTTAGTCTCTAGGCTAAGCAGCTCTAAGGTTACACTAGCCAAAGAACAAAATCACAAAATACTAATTTAATGATATTAAAATAATTAAAATTTACCAATAAATTAATAACATGATTTAAACCTATTATTAAATAATCAATTTTATAAAAGTTCAAAATTGCCCTCATTTTAGAAAAGTGGTGGTTACAAATATACCCTCCTTAGAAAAATTTCGTCCTCAAAATTAGGATGGCCATACTCCTTCTAGGTTAAACCCCCAACAATCAAGGTTAAGAAAACTATATCTAAAACATGCAAATTGTGGTCCTACTGGCCGTGATATCACGGTCTTGATCAGGGTCACTAAACTATCTATCATAGCAGAAAACATCCTCACAGGTACTAATGGAATCACACAACAAGATAGAAAGAAGAACAGGAAAGAAAGACCTGCTAACCCGTCACCCGTAGCATCGGTCTACTCGACTGTCAGCGCAAAAGCCCTGCCCCTCTGGGGTATATCCCTCTGATGGTACGGGGCACGGTGCTGTGCTACAGGTGGCCTAGCCCCCTCTATCTAATCCATGATTCTCAAGTAATATCCATACTGATATTCTACTCCATTATACTAGGGCACCATCTATATGGTATCTATTCTGCAATCTGATAATCATACTCGTCTATCCAGAACCATGTTACCAGAATCCTCGTTACACCAGTAAGTATGGCTGCAATAATCCATAGAGTCTGCAACTAATGTACATACCTCTAGAATCATGGTATTTAAAATTTTCGTATTGTCGCTAGCTTGGCTGCGAATACTTTAAATTCCCACACCCGAGAAATACATTCAAAATCAGACTCTATACCTTCGCCTTGCCAACTAGTATGACTGTAGAAGACTCTAGATTCTATAACTGAGGCAACATATCCCATAAGATATATCTTGGTAAAAAATCAAGTCAACAATGAACACCAAGAATCAAATTCAACAACGAAAGGTAGACAGAAGCTGTCAGAATCGAATTTCGAGATAGTTCATAATAAGATCCTCAAGGGTTATCCCAGGAATCTTCTCAAGCAGTCCTAACTGTGAATGAGTAACTCTCTATACTGCCTATCATATATCCTAGCAGCAGGCTCGTAGCAGCACTCTAAGTCGAGCACCACTACGAAATCACACTAGTTGCGACTCTGACCTGCATGGGCCACCACATGTAGCATTTAACATGTCATTAGTCATATGGTTAAGAGCATGCTTAAGATTAGGGTTTCTTTGAGTCAACCCAACCCCTATAAATATTATTTTCCTCACTGTCACTCCCCGTTCCCGGAATACGTAAAATTTTGATTTTTCTGTATATGGTATCCGGCACCTGTATCTTGATTGTATGTATCATGTATTTGTAACTGGCCATGGCATAGAACAGTATCTTGTCACGGATTAGTATGCCATCCCTTGTCCTTGTCTGGTTGTAGGCGTGGCTCATTACTTCGATGATAAGATATCTGAACCGTGTTGTGGTTAGGATTTTATTTAAATAATTTAATTAGTTGTATTATGTAGCATTTAACATGTCATTAGTCATATGGTTAAGAGCATGCTTAAGATTAGGGTTTTTTTGAGTCAACCCAATTCCTATATATATTCTCTTCCTCACTCTCTCTCCTCATTCACTCTTTCATTTATTTTTCCTCAAACAAACTTTTAGGCAAGTACACCTTGTACTAAATGGAGAGATTCTTACCTTTTTATTTCTTAATTTTTCCTTTGATATGATCTGTCTATATTATTCTTCTCATCATCCTCTACAAGTTTAGTTCTTGGAGTTTTTGATTTTAATAGCTAGTTTTGTGTAGATCTAAGTTTTTAAAACTAGGGTTTTATAATTTTTGTGGTTTTGATCTATCAAACTTGCTTATTTTCAAAAATTACTTTTTCCATGTTGTAGGGAATTTAATTTTACCCAATTTTGGCTTTTGAACCGCCGAATTTTGACTTCATATGAGAAAGTTATGCCATTTTTCGTGTTCATGGGTTCCCCACACCTTTTGGTGCTGTCGAGACGATGAACAGTACCGCGTGCATCGTATTCGCTGCCGCGCACCGTACGCCGTGCTTGCGTGCAACGTGCGCCGTGGGCAGTTTTGCTCGTGCACCAGTACGCAAATCACTCCAAATGACTGTTTTTGCCTGTTTGAGCTATTTTGTACCTAAAATCTTGAAAAACTCAAAACATAAAGTTGTAGATCATTGTCTTGGCTTCAAGAATCTTTATGTCTCATTTTAACCATAATTAATATGTGACTTTTATGTCATGAGGGGTCCACGTGACTTCCTGACTTGACCGTGTTCCTGACCTGATTACCTGTATACATGCTGGTACATGTTCTAAGTGTGTATTAAGATACAATATTAGTATGCACTGTAGTACTATTTAATGAGTACAATGAGGTGTGACTCTGCGTGCTAAGTGATCATTTGTGTTATATGTCAATACATGTGTACCTTCCAGCACAGTCATAGTAATTAGTCGGTAATAGTGTCGTGGTATGTTGATTGTTGTTTGATGCATTACACTAAGCATGGATCTAGATTTAGGACTCCTTGAGCCGATGTGGATTCATACTTAGGGTACACGTACTATGATACGACATATAGGAGGATGACCATGTGACCACGACATGTAATTCCAAGATCAAGATAGGGTTTAACTAAGCAACTTAAATCGGTAGAAGCATTGGGAGGGAACAGAATCTTGAGATCGTACGTCACCAGCCACCCCAGGTCCTGTCCTGACGTGTCGGATTGGCCGCCACGGATACGGTTTCATACGCCTGTAGTGGATGACTATATTCGACTCCTACGTGCTATATATTATATGTTTTAGCATGGTAGCCTTACGGGGGGACCAGCATATTAGCACATAAGGACATAAATAAAATAAAAAAAAGACATGAGTTAGGAAAAATAGGGTGATAAACGATAAGATAACTAAAGGACTATTCCGGTAACCAAGTTACAACCCTTAAACCAAACAAGGACCGGAGTTGTAATATTTCATCTGAACAAAGCTTAGTCTCTAACCAATTATCGAATAAGTAAAGCATAAGCAAGCATGTCCTGAGATAACCATGTACTAGATCTAAACAAGACAAGACAAGATTGGACTCCATCCAACAATCACGGTCAAGCAATGAGTACGGCTTGATACTTTAACTAACTAGGGTTATCACAAGCCTAGTTACTAACAAGATGCAATGAGATTTCCAAGTCCAATTACCCGCCTGCTGCTACCTCTCCAGCAAAAGAAAAACAAGTATAGCAGACACACTGCAGTAAGATACATGTGTCCTAAGGAGGTGCCTCACTCGACGGTGGGCTGGAAATGTGCTCATCATGACAGATAGCTCCAAGTCCCATGTATATATTATATATAAGGCCAGGATCAAAGGGGCAACATATAACTGGGAAAGTCTCTTCATGAACTACTTGATCAATCTAGTCATTAATCCTAGCCAGATTCAGTATGAATCCCTGACCGTGGTCATCAGGAATCCATGTCTTAGACATGATGCAAGACGAGACATGTAGCTTACACAAGCACAAACACCCACGGTGTCAAGACAAAAAGTTACTCAGCAAGTCAAGATAGCCGTCACAACAGCATATCAAGATTACATGTTAGGTTACTTATCAAGATTACTTATTACGTCAAGAGTGCGTCACGACTGACCACCATCAAGAATTATCATGTCAATTTACTTGTCAAGAGTGCACCACGACGGGTCACTATTTAGGAGTTATCATGTCAAGGTACTTGTTAAGAGTGCACCTTAACAGGCCACTATCGTGTTATCATGCAAAGACATGTTCAAGAATGCACCACAACGGGTCACCATCATGTAAACAAAGAAGTGACATGTAACGTAAGAGCATACAAAGCAAAGAAAAGACATAAGCCATGAGTGCACCCCAATGGGCCACTATCTAAGAAAGAAAACATGCAACAAGGATCGCATATAAGAAAGAATTAGATAAAAGACGTATCATGGCATGGAAGAAGAAATAAATAAAAGTGCTACTTGACATAAAACAATAAATGAATCTGTGCTAGTGTTAAAAATATAATGGGATACAATTATTCTCCAACTGTAGGATATTATCAAATCCTGTTAAGAAATTCATTTATTAAAGAAATATCAAGCTATTTAGTAGGGTCATCGCAATTTAGGCCAAGATAGAAAATATGCAATGCAATCATAAGCTCCATATCAAGAATAAAAGAAACTTGCATAAAATAGTTGGTAACATATTCTTGAAGCCAAGGAAAGATCTACAACTTTTATGTTGGGAGTTGGAAGAAATTCTGGCCATAAATCTGCCAAATAGGACATAAAACAGCCAAAAACAACCAAAATAGGCACTATACGGTATTATGCGACACTATTCATTCATGCGGCACTATGCATCCATGCGGCACTATGCATCCATGCGGCACTATTCATTCCTGCAGCATTATGCATTCCTGCGGCACTATACAAGCCATGCGGCACTATTCATTCCTGCAGCACTATTCATTCCTACGGCACTATGCATCCATGCGGCACTATGCAAGCCGTGCGGCACTATTCATTCCTGCGGTACTATGCATCCATACGGTACTACGTAAGCCATACGGCACTATTCATTCCTACGATACTATGTATTCCTATGGCACTATGCAAGCCATGCGGCACTATTCATTCCTGCGGCACTATACATCCATACGGCACTATGCAAGCCATGCGACACTATTCATTACTGCGGCACTATTCATCGTCTCTGCCAGATTTAGCACAGATGAACTAGAAAATGCCCAAATCTTATTTTGGCCATAACTTTCTCAAAATAAGTCAAAATCTAACTTTTTAAAGGTCTATTTTGAGTAAAATCGAATTCTCTACAACATAGAACAATCAAAATATAAAAATAATAAAGTTTGATAGATCAAAACCCAAGAAATCTGAAAAGGCTACAAACTTAGATCTACACGAAATGAACCATAGAAATTAAAAATGATATGTACTAAAGTGTCTTAGAATCTCGTGAGGAAGACAATAGACCAACAAAAATTGAGTTCCTCTATGAAGCAAGTTGCAGTTGCTTAAGCTTCTCTTGGTAGGTGGAGAAGTTAAGAGAAATAAATAAATGAAGAAGGAGAAGTAAATGAGGAGAGAGAGAGTTGGTGGGTTTATAAAGAGGGGTGGGTTACATGTTGAACCAACCCAACCAAGCCAAATCGAACCATACCATGCCAATATTGAACCAATACAAGACTAAACCAAGATTAGCTAGTTAAGACAAGTCACAATACGGGTCAGAATTTCGTACACGTATACTGGAAATATGTATAACGAAAAATGGAGATGACAGTGCCGCATGGATGAATAGTGCCGCATGGATGTATAGTATCGCAGGAATGAATAGTATCGCAGGAATGAATAGTGCTGCAGGGATAAATAGTATCATATGGATGCATAGTGCCACATGCATGAATAGTACTGTAAGGATGAATAGTACCACAGGGATGAATAGTGCCATAGGCATGAATAGTATTGCAGGAATGAATAGTGCCGCATGGATGCATAGTGACGCAGGCATAAATAGTGTCGCATGGATGAATAGTGCTGCATGGATGAATAGTGCCACAGGCTTGCATAGTATCGCATGGCTTGTATAGTACCGCAAGCTTGTATAGTGCCGCAATGTCTTACATAGTGCCGTGGGCTTGCATAGTACCGCAGGCCTCATAGTACCGCAGAATGCTGTATAGTGCCTATTTTGGCTGTTTTTGGCTCTTTTATGTCCTATTTGGCTAATTTGTAGCCAGAATTTTTCCCAACTCCCAACATAAAAGTGTAGATCTTTTCCTTGGATTCAAGAATATGTTACCAACTATTTTATGCAAGTTTCTTTCATTCTTGATATGGAGCTTATTATTGCATTACATATTTTCTATCTTGGCCTAAATTACGACGACCCTACTTAATAGCTTGATATTTCTTTAATAAATGAATTTCTTAACATGATTTGATAATATTATACAGTTATAAAATGATTGTACCCCTCTCATACCCTTAACACTAGTGCAGATTCGATTGGTGTTTTAGGCCAAGTGGTTACCTTATTTATTCCTTCTCTTATGTTATGATGCACCTTTTATCAAGATTTATCTACAAGCTTTCTTACATCTATGATTGCTTAACATGATAGTGACCCGTTGTGGGGCATTCATTATTTATGTCTTCCTTCTTTTGCTTAACATGATAGTGACCCGTTGTGGGACACTCATGATTTATGTCTTCCTTCTTTTGCTTAACATGATAGTGATCCGTTGTGGTGCACTCATAATGTATGTCTTTCTTCTTTGCTTAACACGATAGTGACCCGTTGTGGTGTACTCAAGTCACATGTCACTTCTTTGCTTAACATGATTGTGGCACGTTGTGGCATAATCCTAACAAGTACCCTTAACATGATAGTGACCCGTCGTAGTGCACTCCTGTAGCTCCCTTTTCCAGAAATTTTGAAATATTTTATTATTATTTATTTTATTTAAATGGTAATTTTTAGATTTTATAAATAATTATTTAGTTTATTATTACGGTAGATGATTTTAGTCATTGTTAGGAATTTGAGTACCAGGTGACTACAAATCGTGGCACGGACAGTACAGTGGCGTACTTTAACCAGTGTGTTAGCCCTGGTAGGGAAGACCGAGCCATAGTGATGTTCTAACTAGAAAAACCAGGCCAAGTTGCGACCTAACCTCTATAGTTATTTTAATTATTTATTAATTAATTTATTGACGTATAGAAGACCAGGTTGTACCAAACTAGCCTGAACTGAGCCCAAGCCTAGGTAGTCATATAGTGCTTCCCAAGACGTCCTTGTAGACATGCATTGGGTAGCAGTATTTTAACTGAGTAACCTAGTAGACGATATTCACCAAATATGGTTATATATATTATGAGTCCTTGATATTAAATAATATTTTATTTTCTAATTTAGTAAATAATTTCTTTAACAAATATGTTGGATTTTGGGATTTATCTGGATTTTATATATATATATATATATATATATATATATATATATATATATATATATATATATATATATATATATATATATATATATATATATATATATATATATATATATATATATATATATATATAGAAGTATATTTATAGTGTATGAATATTAGGCTTATATATATATAGCAAAATAATTATATTTCATTTGTATGAATTTTAGTATATAAAAGTAGAATTCTATATTGTAAATATTGATTTTATTTAGAATATTTCATAGTTGGTATTTATACAAGTAAATATATCTGCTTAGAATGGTATTGATGGAATGATACATACATACATACATATATATATATACATATATATATATATATATATATATATATATATATATATATATATATATATATATATATATATATTCCAAACCCCCTCATTTTATTAAAGAATGCTCAAAAAACCGAAGCCTGCAGACGTATACAAGACAGAAACAAAATGCCTATACAAGTATACCACCAAAAGAAGGACGAGGGGAATAGACTACTCCACCACCCAAGGTTAGGGGTTGAGCGAAGACCAGAATGCTGTCGGACTGTGGGAGCACCCGGTGCTCCGTTTGCGGCATTGGCGAAAAGTTTCCTGAATGAGCTGGTTTGCTGAATATTGGTGACCTTTATATCTAGCCTTGTTGCGATTCTTCCAAATCGCCCACGTGGCGGCCGCTGCGACGATCTGGTGGCCATAGGATGCTGATCCCCAGGAGGCTGCAAGATCATTGAAGCGTCCGCCGCTCTTCTCAATACTGTACATCTGGTTAAGAGTTCTCCATACACTTCCGGGCAGGCCCCCCTGACAAAAAATGTGATCAATAGTCTCCATCTGGGGCTCAGAGCAGCACGAGCAGGCAGATGCTAAACTAATACCGATAGTGTTAAGAATATCGTCGGTAGGCAGTTTCTTTCTGTTGACTCTCCACATTAGGATCGACCACTTCTTAGGGATGCAGGATTGCCAATAGTGAGCCATGGGAAGGTACGCCTGCCCGAAACCCTGGACAGTAGTTCTCGTCGACCTCACGGTAAATGCCCCTAATGCCTCTAACGACCATTTCAGGGCGTCGCCCTCGTGGCTGATTCTTAATCCGCGAGTGCGGATGCTATCCGCCGTTCCGTTGCCAGACCATTCCCAAATTTTGTCCCAGTTCCAGTCGTCGGTGGTGGGATTCCACAGGTCTTTAATCCTGGAATCTCTCGGGGTCTCAGTAACGCTCGGGATCATGCTATCCCCCATCCATCGCTCCAGGAATGGGTCAGAGTCGCCCGCCCCCAGATGGAGTCTCATTGCTGGCTCGGCGAGGTCTCTCCCGATTAGGATCCGACGCCAAGCCACTGAGGATCTGCAGTCGAAATGGCCAGAGCAGGGTGGATGTGCTTGAAGTATCTGGCCTTCATGAACCTGGTCCATAGGTTGTTGCTCGTACGAAGTTTCCACCACAATTTCATCGAGAAGGCTTTAACAATGTGAGTAAGTTTGGTAAATCCTATTCCACTATCGGCTGTCGGATGAGCCATGGTATCCCAGCTAGCCCAGTGATGCTTGTCTTTGCCATCGCAGTGCCCCTAGAAGAAATTACTGAAGATTTGTTCGATCGAAGAAAGAACAATCTTGGGTGGAGAGCTGCCGCCAGAGTGTGGATGGGGATGGAAGTGAGCACATGATTGATGAGCGTCATATTACCGCCGGGGGTAGCGTGGCGTTATGCCACCCTTCTAGTTTCTTCCTAATTCTCGAGATCAAATTCTCAAAGATGCCCGCTTTGGATCTCCCGTATACAAGAGGGCCGTCGAGATAGTTGAACGGAGGATGGTCAACTGAAAAGGATGTTAAATTAGCAAGGATAGTAGCGTGCTCTTTCTTGATGTTATGGTAGGCGTAGATGACGCTCTTAGAGGTATTGATCTTTTGTCCTGAGCATCTGGCATACCGCTGCAGGGTATTGTGGACCACTTCCACCGCTCCTTCGTCCCCCGAAGAGAATATGAGTAAATCGTCGGCGAATGCCAGATGAGTGATGATGGAGCATCCGCTGGATGTGTGGTAGTGTTGGAAGTTCGGGGTTCTGACCATGTTGTTAAGGTTTCTGCTCAGAGCGTCAGTATATATATATATATATATATATATATATATATATATATATATATATATATATATATATATGTTCTGCTCAGAGCGTCATTATATATGTATATATACATGTATGAAAACATGTATGTCTATAGATAGAGATTAAAAGCATCAAGCCCATACAGTGTTTCCTTCAGCCAACAGAACAAACCGAGCCCACATCCCATCCCAGCCCGCAGCTAGCTTAGCCAGGCCAGCCCAAAGGCTCAGCCCAGGCCGAGCAATTCTTCCCGAGCCCTGTACAAATACACATGCGCGTAGGAATGCATTCGAGAGATCGACAGAACAAACGAAATCCTAACCCTAACTCCGGCGCGCCCTGAGGACCTCCGCCGTGCGTGCGTGCAGCTACCGTGCCGCCGCCGGGGTAGCCGACCGCGGCCAAACGTGCAGCCTGCACAGTAACGGCAACGAAAACAACATATCGACGAGGGTACCGACTTCATTGTTATGTTTCTTCGCGTACACTTTGTCGTTTTCAATTTCATAAATTAGTATGGAAACCCTATATGACCCTCTAGAGGCCCTAGCAAATAGGTTGCAATATGGTTGAGCCTTTGATTCACAAAATCGAGGCAAACTTTGACAAAAACCTGTCCAAAAACAGGACATATATCAGTCCAAACACCCAAGTTGGAAGGAAAATTCCTGCCAATCCATTAACCTATTCAGAAATATACCTGAACACAGTTATAGACAACATATAGGGCTCCACAACCCAATTCGCAGAAGTCGATTTCATCGACTAGCACCGAGAAATTGGATCCCAAAGTTTACCGAAAATATGTTTTAAAAACTAGAAATTTCCTCGATACGACGTACGTCCCGCCAATCCGGGCGACGTGGTCGCGAACCGAAAGCATAGAAAGGCGCATATCGCCTTCGTGGACGTGTGGGCTTTGACGAAATTTAAATTGGTTGTGTGTGCGCGACGAATTTGATGCGTATCCGTCGAAATTTATCGTATCGACCTCTGTGCAAATTTTCTAATTACTTCGTGTACGTTTGTCAGATCGAGACGAAACTTGTGCCAACAAGACCGTCTCATTTTTCTGGTCCTGTATTCCAAGTTTGGTCCCATTCTGAGACAGTTGATCGAATCGCCGTTTTGCGGGCCCCATGATCCGACTCAACAGGCGATTTTGTGCACGGCCCGCCGGAATCCAACTTTGGACATACGGTTGGGTTCGTATCAGAAAACCGGACCTGTAGACATATAGTTTGATGACTTTAGAGACCGTTGACTCTGGTGCACTTTTCGGTACAAAGTGGGTCCAACGGCGGACACCGTTTTGATCCAAAATTACCGTTTTACCCCTGTGTCTAGAATTAGACTTAAGGACAGACAATTCTAGCTAATTTGACTATTCTGAGAATATTGGTAATATTTATTTCAGCATTCGGAGACTTCTGCATGTGTTGACTGATTGTGGCTCATTGAGTGGTATAGTATTATCGGTTGCACTAGCACAGGACCTCAGACGAGTACATCTCTGATAGTTTTTGTATTTAATTATCTCTATATTTTCTGTATTTAATAATGTTTTATATTGATATCATGTTGATTCTTGACACGCTTGTCACACGAGATAGTAGTTATGGATTCTTGCATGTTGTTCGTGATCAATTTATTATCATGTTCGTGACCTGTTTGGGATCCATGAGTACTGGTCGGGCAGGAAAGTACATTAGTAGACATGTAAACATACCCAGAAATATTCCCAAAATGTCTATTCTTGTCTGATAGCAGTTACACACGACACGTGCAGGGTGCCGAATTTACCCCTTAGCCGTTTACATGTCGAAAGTGTATTTCAAATCACTTGTTAGATATAGTCTTGCTGCATTACAGTTTTTGTCATTGCTTGTCTCGTGTACCATGTCTCCCTGCTTTTACTCGCATAATTCCTACCATGATTCCATGTTTATCCACTTATCATGTATCTCAGTATTATTACAGATTTATGGATTTCGTCATTTATTGATTTTGTTGTGAGATTATACTCGTTCCATTCCTGACTGGAAACCAACCTTTTACAGGTTAGCTGCGATCACTCTTAATACTGGGAAGGCATGGGTATGCTGAGGTCAACCTAGATAGTGGAACTGGCTGACTTTACTTTTTGTGAGACATTGTATTTTTTTTAATTATAAATGTTGTAAATGTTGTAATAAATTTAGAAATGTGAATGAGCAATAAAGTTTATTTTGAGCTTTTATTTCTTGTGGGCTTGACAGCGTTCTACCACCGAATCTACGGCGTAGGCTGGCTTGGACACGTCTCGTATCCGAAAAAGCGGGTGCGGGTCGTGACAAGTTTTTGTGGTGGCCCATGCAGGTCAGATTTTGCAAAATATGCGAACTCGTGATAGTACTTAAGTTAGTCGTACAATTGCGAGCCTGCGCCTAGAGAATGCTCATTCACAATTAGGATTAAAATGATTTAGAAGAATAACTAGGATAAGGGTCCCTTATTAATTTGACTAATTGGGTAGTTAAGATTTTCTGATAGGCCATGCAATTTAGATACAGAATTATTAAATTTGGATAGCTTGCTAGATCTCTATAGATACACTATTGCTTTTTATTTGACGTTATGGTCCAATGTGGATATACTATTCACCTGGTAAGTTAGGTTTTCCTAGAATTAAGGCTCTAGTCTTGATAAATTGCTCAATTTTCCTTTGCTCTATTTAGATGTAAACCTTATATCAAAAGTTAGAATTGCCTATTTTTAATTCTATTTTGCTGTAAGGAACTGGTTTATAATTTCTGATTCTGCTATTCATATACGAACCTCCATGTTAGATTTGATTCAAAGTTTTCTCCTCAACCATTTGAAATACGTATGAAATAAAGATTAGGATGTTTTTACTTCCCTTGTCTTCAGTTACTTCCTCCCCGACCAATCTTTTATTTTGAGGATTGAGACTCATAGATAGATGTTTACGCTCTCTATCATATTTAATTAGTTTGAATCTCTAGCAGCTCCTTGAAGTTCTTAGGAATATAGTTAGAGTAATTTAACGACTGCGATGGCTAGACAGCAGCGTACTGTCGCCAATTATTTGAGAAGGGAGAATGTGGGTTCACTGCAGCCAGCAGCGCACTAGCGAGGCACAACCCATAGAATTGAAATCATTTCAAAGGAATCGCAGGTTATGAAACATTGCTAAGACTATACCTTCGTTGACCTCTTTAGACCATGTGTCAATATAACGTAGAGTATCTGATAGCATATCATATCTGAACCATAAAACCAAGGGTTTACCACAGCCCGAGTATACGGGCGAGGCATAATTCTCGGTAAAATGACTACAGACGTGATTACAAGTTTAGGATACTATAGAGGATAGGAAAATGTCCTGTATGTCCCCTAAGATCCAAAGCCAATAATAGTGGAAGTTCTGTAAGTTGGGTAGCACAACTCCCAACCTAGCATTCTGTGGTCCTTGTGATCCATTAATAAGGTAATTGACTGACATTAATAAGTTTACCTAGAATATAGAGTTCCATAATCCATTAGTCGACCAAGGCCTTATGGATAGTAGGAAGACTGTATAAGCAAGAACACCAGGTAAGGTTTTGACTTTCTCAAAACTCGAACTACTTGTGCCTCCTTTTCAAAATCTCGCATGCTTACATTTTGACTATCTTAACCAATGCTGCTATTACCGCCTAGTTTTGCAATCTTACTCTTTTATCGAGCTTGATTCAAGACATATGTTTATTAGGGACGCCTATTAACATATTGTCTAATCAGAATCAGTGTATTACGGTCTGATCAACCTTAGTGCACTCGGTTTGCTCTTTCTTTGATTATCCTACGTGGTTTGACACAAATAGAAACTCACGACTCAGTTGTTAGAAATCTTTTCATATGATATGCCTTAGAGTTGGTTACCCCGTCGATAACTCTTGTATACTATAGACGAGTAGATCGTTCTCCTTCTATCGACCATGTGTCATTGTACACACTCGTTTTCCATTTATTAAGGAACGATCATTGACTTGACTTATATCTACCGTATTTGTAGCTCCCCTTCCCGGAATTTTTTTAGAATTTTTTTTTATTTAATTGATTTGAATGGTAATTTTTAGATTTTATAAATAATTATTTAGTTAATTATTACGATAGATGATTTTAGTCATGGGTAGGAATTGGAGTACAAGGTGACTAGAAATCGTGGCACGAATAGTGCAGTGGCGTGCCTTGACTAGTGTTTAGCCATGGTAGGGGGATGCCGAGCCATAGTGACATCCTAACTAGAAAAACTAGGCCAAGTTGCGAGTTAATCCCTATAGATGATTTAATTAGTTATTTATTAATATATTGACTTTTACGAAATTTGGTTATACCAAACTAGTCCGGACTGGGCCCGAACCGAATCCAAGCCTTTGTAGGTATGTAGTGAGACCAAAGACGACCATGTAGGCATATTCTATGTGTGTACAGATATTTCCTAAATTATTAGGTATTAATGTGCATTTTTAACTATTTGAATATTTGTACAAAAAATTGGTATTCTTATTATTAAATATTGTTTTACAATAGTTGTACAATTTTCTGGACCCGGATAAGGGTGAGTAGTATGGATTCACCAAACCACTAGTTAAATATTATTTTATTATTTTGTGGTGATTAAATAAATATATTTACTGCCATTAGATATTATTATTATTGGTTAATTGAGTATTTATTGATATATAAATATATGAGGTATATATATAAATGGATGTGTGTATACATAGATTTTTTTTTTTTGTGTGTGTGTATACATATATATATATACATATATATATATATATATATATATATTATATATATATATATATATATATTTTTTTTTTTTTTTTTTTTTTTTTTTGTGTGTGTATACATATATATATATATATATATATATATATATATATATATATATATATATATATATATATATTTACATATATATATATATATATTATATATATATATATATATATATATATATATATGTGTGTGTGTGTGTGTGTGTGTGTGTGTGTGTGTGTGTGTAGATAAATATATTATATATATATGTGTATGTATAGAGGTACATAAAGATATATGGGTGTATAAAAAAAAGGTATATATAGATATATGTGTGTACGTGTATGTATATATAAATATATATTATATATGGGTATATGTGTATTTATATATAAATATATATTATACATATGTATATGAGGGTATATATATATATATATATATATATATATATATATATATATATATATATATATATATATATATATATATATATATATATATATATATATATATATATGTACATAGGTATTTATATGTACATAGGTATATATATATGTGTAATAATAATAAATAGAAAGGAATGAACTAAAGTAGGTAAAGGAAATCCCAGCTAACAGCCCGGCCCAACTATTTCCCAAGCTTTCCATCCCAGCAAATCATAGAATCCCCTCAGCCAAGCCCAGGCCCAGCCCAGGCCCAGGGGACTTCCCCACAACCGCTCGGGCTAATCGAGCACCCTCCCACAAACCGCTCGGGCTAACCTCTCTATATATATACATATATAGATCGAGAAATGGAGGATGAACCCTAACTCCTAACACCATCACCCCCACACTCGCCATGGCCGTGTGCGCCACCTTGCACCACCGTGTGCCGTGCCAGTCAGCCGTCAGTCGACCGAGGATGCCACAGCCGCACGCGCAGGTTACAACAGCAACTACAGCAGCAGCGGCTGAACATCGGGTCACTTCGAGGTATGTTTTCTCTATCCCTTCTCCACGAAATTTTGAGTTATGAATTTCTATGGATAGCTGGGTTAAACCTCTATTAACCCCTTCAATTATATTTGTTTGGTTTTCCTAGATAAATCATAAAAATTCCTGAAAGTTCAGGAAAAACCATATATAATAGAACGTTTATTCAGTCCTGAAATCCTGATTTGGAAGACGGATTGCGAACCGAAAGATAGGAATTTCAGAAAACCATCTGAAGGAAGTTATAGACAACATATACCAGACTAAAACCTATCTTATAGATCCTGATTTCATTGACTATACACGAAGTTATTGTATTTCAAAAATTCAAAAAAAACGTAGTATTGTAAATTAAAAATTATAAAAACCTTCGATACGACGTGCGTTCCGCCATTCCGGACGACGTGGTCGCGAACCGAAAGCATCGAAAGGTGCGTAATGGCTTTGTGGACGTGTGGACTTTGACGGAATTTAAATTGGTCGCGTGTGCGCGACGAATTTGATACGTATCCGTCGAAATTTACCGTATCGACCACTTTGCACAAACTCCAATTACTTTGTGCACGTTTGTCAGATCAAGACGAAACTTGCGCCAATAGGACCATATTATTTTTCTGGTCCTGTATGCCAAGTTTGGTTCGATTCTGAGATAGTTGATCGGATCATCATTTCGCGGGCCCCACGGTCCGATTCAATGGACAATTTTGTGCACGGCCTACCAGAATCCAACTCTGGACATACGGTTGGATTCTTATCATCAAAACGAATTTGTAGACATATATTTTGATGACTTTAGAGACCAAGCACTCTGGCACATTTTTCGGTGCAAAGCGGGTCCAACAGCGGACACCGTTTTGGCCCGAAAGTATCATTTTGCCCCTGTGTCCAAAATTGGACTTAAGGACAGGCAATCCTAGCTAATTTGACTATTCTGAGAATGTTGGCAATAATTGTTTCAGCTTTTGGAGACAGTTGTGATGGCTTAGACTTTATGGCTTGGCAGTTGACTATATTGTTGTTGGATCTGTGTGCAACCTCCAGGCAAGTATACCTTGCCTTCCTCTACAGTTTTATTTATATGTATTATATTTTATTTCCCAGTTTTGATTGTTATGGATATGTGCTTTCATATTATATTCTTTTGAGTTGTTTTCATTGCATATAGCCGTGTTCATGTTTGGTCTTGTGGTTCACACTTGGAGTTTCTCGTCAGTACCTTGCTTGAGTCATGTCATAGAACGAGTACGTATAATTGAACTGCTAAATCCTTGATATTATTTTCTTGGCACCAGAGAGTCCACTCGGGACGAAGGTATTTTTTTGATCTGTTTACATCAGTGAGTCCACACTCAGGACGAGGATGTCGATTATTTGCACCAGAGTGTCCACATTTGGGACGAGGGTGTTGACTTGACTTGCACCAGAGAGTCCACTCGGGACGAGGGTGTTTACATCAGAGAGTCCACACTCGGGACGAGGATGTCGATTATTTGTGCCAGAGAGTCCACACTCGGGACGAGGGTGCTTTGCCGTGAACTAACCAGAGAGTCCACACTCGGGACGAGGGTTAGTACTAACCAGAGAGTCCACACTCGGGACGAGGGTTAGTGATTAGTTCAAACCTGCGAGTCCACTCGGGGCGAGGGTTTGGTTCTTCCATTGATCTCGTGTTCATTGTTTACCCGACAGTTCATTTATACGTAGTTGTTCTAGTGTTCGTGTTCGTGTTCGTGTTCGTGGTCATTTGTCGTATTCATGTTGTTCTTGTTTATTTCCTTGCGCATAATAAAACTGTTAGATAGGCATGTATATTATGTATCTTGTTATGTTCTCTGAGGACCTGATGATCTCTTCAGGTTTAGCGATTGCATGGAGTTAGTGGCAGAGCGGGATGGTGGATGATTGTGATATATGTCTCAGGTATTTGTTAGTGATAGTACATTGTTATTCTTTCATGCTTTTCATTCCTTATCATGAGATATTCTGCTGATTGATTCAGTTTAGAGACTCTTGTTATACTCTTGGAGTCTTATCTGACATATATGCTAGTGGGCTGCAGACCACGACCCATAGTGTCCATTTATGTTTATATACTCATTGTGGATTGAGATAGAGATTTACTTCACCATGATTAGGCCTTGACAGCGTTTACGTATTCGAGTTGGGCTGGAGTTCGCTCGATACGTAGCTGGCTTGCTCACGAGCTTGCGTCCGAAATACGGGTGCGGGTCGTGACAGTATTCCGTTACACAGTACCTTATTCCTTATTAACAAGAGTCGAGGCACAATATCCAGACTTTGGAATTCTTCTAACCTCATTATTCCTAAAACCATATTCTAGCTTCTAAGGTGGGTAGACTGTAAGCCTTCTAAAATTTTGAGATATACAAGGATTACCAATTTATTAGAATAATTTTCCATTAGACTGATAGTTAGTGCCCCATGGACTCCCACTTTCTATTTAGATCATTTTGTGTCCCCGGCCGTGCCATTAATATTCGGAGCACGAGACCAGTTGTTACCTTCCAATAAATTTCATATGCAAGATCTAGACGAGTTCACCTTCATCTAGGTATATCATGTCTCACTCAAACACGTACCCTTGTACTCTATTTTTATGGTACGACTTTCAGGTCAAAAGGACTAGCTATAACCCTTACCACAATACCAGTAAACTTTCTGACTTCCATTCGAGCCTCAACTTCGACTCAATTCCATCGACCCAGTATATGGTTACGATCTACTCGAAGCCTACTATGCACATGCCACTAGTGTGCCACTCAATTGAGGCCTCATGTGCTACTTAAACACAAGTCACTGAAGGCGCATTTTGGGCTTTAGGGACAACTAGCTCAACCACTTGGATTGAAACCTATTCTAGGTTACCCTAATCTAGTATAAATAGTTTTATCATTGGGGCCTTATTCAGTCCATATAGATTGAAATCCAAGGTTCATCCAACCAACGAGTGATGTCTAATTAGGGAACCCATTAAGACCCAGTAAAACTCATACACACATACCACCATAGTTGGACTATAAACCGAACCAATTGAAATAGGTCCCTATACCTATTATTTAGTCTCCAACTCTTAGAATGTGTAGTCATCCGTAACCCTTATTCCATCTACCTGGAAGTCACGATACGATCTAGTATCACATTTATATCTCTTGCTCGTGCGTTTAAATAACCACGGAAAAGATCACAATCTTGATTACTCAAATTCCGTTCCATTATGAAATCTTGTTCAGATAAAATTTTGAGAACGGAATTTATGTATTGCACGAATTGCAAGCCCCTCTGGAAAACGAAGAGTTCTTCGATTTAGCAAGTGACTAGACTAGAGTAGCCCAATCTAGTAAATGAGTCAATGGTTCATAAACACTCTTTCTATCTGTATCATTGGATACTCTCTACCGCTCTTGAAACTTCATAATTGCTCGATTATTTTTTTTAATCTTCCTGTCCTTCCTATTTCAGAGCGACGAATGTCACGCTTATTAGAGTTTATCAATATTTCTTAGCTACTTGTGTAAGTTTGTTGCTTGTTAAATTTCTGGTTGCTTGATAGATAGGAGAGGATTATAGATGCCATATGCCCTAGATATCTGTTGGTACGATTGTTGGCATCTAGTTAGAAGATTATAAGATTTTAGTTTGAGAAGTAGTGTGACCAAAGGTGGGTAGAAGTCCTAGAGGTTATGTAGTTGCAAAATGGCTAGGGGGAGGACACAAACTATTTGGAGGAATTAAAATTTAAGAAGATTAGGGTTAAGGTAGACTTTCTTTTGAATTCTAAGGAATAGTTATGAATTAGACTTTCGAGGACGAAATTATTTTTAAGGTGGGTAGATTTGTAGCTCCCCTTCCCAAAATTTTTAAAATATTTTATTATTATTTATTTTATTTAAATGGTGATTTTTAGATTTATAAATAATTATTTAGTTTATTATTATGGTAGATGATTTTAGTCATTGTTAGGAATTTGAGTACCAGGTGACTAGAAATCGTGGCACGGACAGTGCACTGGCGTGCTTTAACCAGTGTGTTAGCCCTGTTAGGGAAGATCGAGCCATAGTGATGTTCTAACTAGAAAAACCAGGCCAAGTTGTGACATAACCTCTATAGTTGTTTAATTATTTATTAATTAATTTATTGACGTATAGAAGACCAGGTTGTACCAAACTAGTCCGAACTGAGCCCAAGCCCAGGTAGTCATATAGTGCATCCCAAGACGTCCTTGTAGACATGAATTGGGTATCTGTATTTTAATTAAGTAACCTAATAGACGATTTTCACCAAATGTGGTTATATATATTATGAGTCCTTGATATTAAATAATATTTTATTGGTAATTTAGTAAATATTTTTTTAAAATATTGGATTTGGGATTTGTCTGGATATATACATGTGTGAATATATATAGAAGTATATTTATAGTATGAATATAGGCTTAATATATCTATATAGATATATATATATATATATATATATATCAAAAAAATATATATTATATAATATATATATCAAAATAATTATTTCATTTGTTTGAATTTTAGTATATAAAAGTAGAAATTCTATATTGTAATATTGATTATTTAGAATATTTCATAGTTGGATTTGTACAAGTAATATATATGCTTAATAGTATTGAGGATATATGATCTATATATATATATAATATATATATTATAATATATTATATATATAATATATATATATATATAATATATATATATATTTTATCATTATATATATATATATATTATATATATATATCTATATATATATATATATATATATATATATAGATATCTATATATATATATATAAGATATATCTATTATATATATATATATATAGAATATATAATATTATTATATATGTATATATATAATGATATATCATTATATATATACATACATATATAATATATATATATATATATATATATATATATATATATATATATATATATATTAATATATATATATTATATATATATATATATAATATTATATATATATATATCTATATATATATATATATATATATATATATATATATTATATATATAAAATATATATATATATATATATATATATATATATATATATATATATATATATATATATATCATTATATATGTATATATACATAATATATACATGTATGAAAACATGTATGTCTATAGATAGAGATTAAAGCATCAAGCCCATACAGTGTTTCCCTCAGCCAACAGAACAAACCGAGCCCATATCCCAGCCTGGCCCGCAGCTAGCTTAGCCAGGCCAGCCCAAAGGCTCAGCCCAGGCCGAGCAATTCTTCCCGAGCCCCGTACAAATACACACGCGCGTAGGAATGCATTTGAGAGATCGACAGAACAAACGAAATCCTAACCCTAACTCCTGTGCGCCCTGAGGACCTCCGCCGCGCGCGCGCACAACCACCGCGCCGCCGCCGGGGTGGCCAACCGTCGGCCAAACGCGCGGCCTGCACAGTAACGGCAACGACAGCAACATATCGACGAGGTACCGACTTCATTGTTATGGTTCTTCGCATACACTTCGTCGTTTTCAATTTTGTAAATTAGTATGGAAACCCTATATGACCCTCTAGAGGCCCCAACAAATAGGTTGCAATATGGTCTAGCCTTTGATTCGCAAAATCGAGGCAAACTTCGACAAAAACCTGTCAAAAAACAGGACATATATCAGTCCAAACACCCAAATTGGAAGGAAAATTCCTGCCAATCCATTAACCTATTCGAAAAACTACCTGAACACAGTTATAGACAATATATAGGACTCCACAACCTAATTCACAGAAGTCGATTTCATCGACTATGCGCCGAGAAATCGGATCCCAAAGTTTACCGAAAATCTGTTTTAAAAACTAGAAATTCCCTCGATACGACGTGCGTCCCGCCAATCCGGGCGACGTGGTCGCGAACCAAAAGCATCGAAAGGCGTGTATCGTCTTCATGGACGTGTGGGCTTTGACGGAATTCAAATTGATTGCGTGTGCGCGACGAATTTGATACGTATCCGTCGAAATTTACCTTATCGACCTTTGTGTAAATTTTCTAATTACTTCGTGCACATTCGTCAGATCGAGACAAAACTTTCGCCAACAGGACCGTATCATTTTTTTGGTCCTGTATGCCAAGTTTGGTCCCATTCTGAGACAGTTGATCGGATCGCCGTTTTGCGGGCCCCACGATCCGACTCAACAGGCGATTTTGTGCACGGCCCGCCGGAATCCAACTTTGGACATACGGTTGGATTTGTATCAGAAAACCAGATCTGTAGACATATAGTTTGATGACTTTAGAGATCGTTGACTCTGGCACATTTTTCGGTGCAAAGCGGGTCCAACGGTGGACACCATTTTGACCCAAAATTACCGTTTTGTCCCTGTGTCCAGAATTAGACTTAAGGACAGGCAATTCTAGCTAATTTGACTATTCTGAGAATGTTGGTAATATTTATTTCAGCATCCGGAGACTTCTGCATGTGTTGACTGATTGTGGCTCATTGAGTGGTATAGTGTTATCGGTTGCACCAGTACAGGACCTCTGGCGAGTACATCTCTAATAGTTTTCTTATTTGATCATCTCTATATTTTTTGTATTTAATAATATTTTACATTGATATCATGTTGATTCTTGACACGCTTGTCACACGAGATAGTAGCTATAGATTCTTGCATGTTGTTCGTGACCAATTTATTATCGTGTTCGTGACCAGTTTGGGATCCATAAGTACTGGTCGGGCGGGGAAGTACATTAGTAGGCATGTAAACATACCCAAAAATATCTCCAAAATGTCTATTCTTGCCTGATAGCAGCTGCACACGACACGTGCAGGGTGCCGGATTTATCTCTTAGCCGTTTACATATCGAAAGTGTATTTCAAATCACTTTTTAGATATAGTCTTGCTGCATTACAGTTTCTTGTCATTGCTTGTCTTGTGTACCATGTCTCACTGCTTTTACTTGCATGATTCCTACCATGATTCCATGTTTATCCACTTATCATGTATCTCAGTATTATTACAGATTTAAGGATTTCGTCATTTATTGATTCTGTTGTGAGATTATACTCGTTCTATTCCTGCTGAAACCAACATTTTTCAGGTTAGACGCGATCACTCTTAACACTGGGAAGGCATGGGTATGCTGAGGTCAACCTAGATAGTGAAACTAGCTGACTTTACTTTTGTGAGATATTGTATTTTCTTTCAATTATAAATGTTGTAAATATTGTAACAAATTTAGAAATGTGAATGAGCAATAAAGTTTATTTTAAGCTTTTATTTCTTGCGGGCTTGACAGCGTTCTACCGCCGACTCTGCGGCGTAGGCTGGCTTGGACACGTCTCGTATCCGAAAAAGCGGGTGCGGGTCGTGACAACTCCAGGCTAGTAATATAACAAGTAATATAACATGACATGAACCATGAATACTGTTGCGACGACTTTATTGGCTTACAAGTAATGAATGATTTGGACACCGTGGGTGTTTCTCTTGAGTGTGTTTGTACAAGCTACATGTTCTGCATTGCATCATATCTAAGGCATGAATTCATGATGACCACGGTCAAGGATTTATACTGAATCTGGCTAGGATTATGACTAGATTGATCAAGTAGTTCATGAAGAGACTTTCCCAGTTACCTGTTGCCTATTTGATCCTGACCTTATATATATATATATATACATGGGATTTGGAGCTATCTGTCATGATGAGCACATTTCCAGCTCACCGTCGAGTGGGGCACCTCCTTAGGACACATGTATCTTACTACAGTGTGTCTGCTATACTTGTTTTCTCTTGTTGGGTCACTCCGATAGCAGCAGGCGGGTAACTGGACTTGGAAATCTCTTTGCATCTTGTTAGTAACTAGGCTTGTGATAACCCTAGTTAGTTAAAGTATCATGATGAACTCATTGCTTGGCCGTGATTGATGGATGGAGTCAGTCTAGTCCAGTCTATTTTTGTCTAGGTAGTGTCCGTATGTTTATTTCAGTACACTATGGTTTATGCTTTACCTTGTCGATAAATGATCGAAGGCTAAGTTTTGTTCAGGAGAAGGGTTACAAACCCGGTCCTTGTTTGGTTTAATGGTTGTAACTTGGCTTCCAGAATAGTTCCTAAGTCATCTTATCATTTTTCTTCCTATTCAGTACTCACATTCTATACATGATCTTTATGCTATACAATGATCGGAGGCTAAGTTCTGTTCAGGAGAAGGGTTACAACCTCGGTCCTTATTTGGTTTAAGGGTTGTAACTTGACTTCCGAATTAGTTTCTAAGTCCACTTATCATTTTCTTTCTATATAATTCTTACATGCTTACATGTTCAATTATCTCACAAGCTATACATGACTCCCTATGCCGGGTCACCATGCTCTTATGACCCGGCTATCTCACAAGTTCACATGTTCAATTGCTTTTACATATTCTCAAGCTTCTGTTTACTTAACATGTCAACACTTTACATTATGTTGCATGATAATTACTTTATGCTCCAAGATGCTTACTTATTGTCTTTCAATGTTTAGGATAAGTGCATTGGTAGTGCACGAGTCTCGATCTACCTTACTCATTTGTATCTCTAATTGTTGATGTTAGTTATTACTGGTTTTAGTTCATAGTTTGGCTTCCTTTGTGGTACTTGCTATTGGGGGTCTGACCCCACTGGTTTTGTTTGGACAGATCTGATAGAGAAGCCCAGAGGATCTTTCGCACAATCTATTCGACGGTGAGCATCCAGAGCGCCAGAGTACCCAAGTGGGTTTCTTATTTTATTCTCCTACTGGTTATGTACATTATTCTTTTGTGGCGTTTAGCCTCCGAGCACGTGTTTAGCTCGTGTTTTGGTCCTTGACATTTAGCATACGGGCATAAACATGATGTGCGTATTCTAGACTGCAGCTAGAGCTATCATGTATGACTAATACTCTTGCTAGTTTCTCCATTTTGTATTACTAGCTTCATGATCATCCATGTATATATGGTTTGGGACGCTTTATTTTGTATGTTTGATGATCATACTTCTTGTACCTTGTATAATTGCTTGTGATTGAGATACCTAGGATTGTTTTTGTCACGCTCTGCTCCCGTAGGAGCGATCGTCCTCGCTAAGGCGTGATGCCGCACGAGCCTAAATTGCGCTCGTGCAAGGCAGTTTCATAACAGCCGATTACATCGGCGACGACGGGTTCGTCGCATAGAAGTCCCAAACAGAAATATTGAACATTGCAGCGGAAATTTAAAGGCAAACACAAGTTATTCAAAAGAACTCTTTTATTGATATTGAAGAATAATATTACAATGGGCGCAAGGCCATGATTACAAGTCTCTCGTGCTCACTTTTCTCTTATTTTACAAGTCACTCTGCTCTCTCTCATCTCTCGATACAATGCTTGAGCCAGCGGAAGCTTCGGAAGACGATGTCCATACATTATGTCATGTATAAGTCTTGAGTTCACGCGGCCGTACGCTTCGACTCGCCAAGGAACTCCGTGCCTCGACGCATCCAAGCGAGCTCCGCGCCACGAGCTTCTACCTGTGCCTGCACATGGAAACTATGTGGGTGTCAGTACTCAACTGTACTGGTGGAGTGAGCTCCTCGCCCACCCATACAAAACTGACACGTTCATTTACTTTGTGCAATATAGTCTCTTCTTATCAATTGTCTTTCTACTCTTGCCTTAGGATCAATTTTAGGACCGACGCCTTGGCCTATTCTGTGTCTCTAGACCATCACGTGCTTACAACGCAACGTTAACATATACCTTGCCTTTAGACTCTTCTCATACCGACAACGTTAACCTATCAAGTCGTGTTTGCCTTTACGGCTTAAAATCAGAGATGCACTACGCAATGAGGCTCCATTTCCGTATGACCATGCTTCAAACCCTTGCTGAGGCCGTGCCTCGCAACTCAGTGAGACTTAACTATATCGCCGCCTCGCGGCCCTTGCTACTTTGATCATCAACTGATCCAATCGAGACTTGCGAACTTAGTGTCACTTAACCATCTTTTCTTGCGGTGATTCCTGACTTAAACCCGAGACGACTCAATCCAACTTATGCAACTCTATGCCAACATCTTAAGACTCGACGCTGTTAGACCAATGATTATATCATGTTTTTGAATATGGCTAATCAATTAAGTTTAACATAATAACATCACTAATATTCATATAATCACTATCATGTTGCTACTTAAACTTAGCATTGTCCTAATGTTAGCATTGTCATAAATATTTTATATCATATGATATGTTTGTATCATATTGTTCTGTTCGTCTAACATGTTCTTATAGATATGCTGTAAGCATGATCAAGCTTTGTCAAACCAGGACATATGCAATGGGCCAAAGACGGTGTTGGCAAAGCCCCCGAAAGGTATTCAGATTTCCAGATCTGTTTATCTTTGGACGACCGCCGTCAGTAAAAAAGGCGTCTTCAAGTCTGCTCAAATATTTGAAGAAAGGCGTCATCAAAGGGCTCTTGGTTTTCCTATTTTCATCAATGTATTTTTTATATTTATTGAGTCTAGGAATACGATGTACACTGCATCGTACTGGCAAATAGGCTACCCAAGAAACGTTTTCAAAATACCCTTTCATTTTGAAAACAAGCCCACTTACAAAAGCCCAAACTACTTCCTAACTGTCTGACTTTACAAAAAGCCCAAAACCAATTTGCAAAAACCCTGACAGAACTCCAACAAAACTCCAGGAGAATTCGGCCAGAGTTTGGCCCGAATTCGGCCAGAGTTCGGCCAGAGTTCGGTTAGTGAACGTTGCTTTTTGAACTTGGTCTTCCTACAGTTACGGATCCCAACGAGATTTTCTCATAGAGTTCTGTCCGAATTCTGCCCGAATTCTGTCAGAATTCTGCCTTTGGAAAAACTATAAATAGAGAAGGATTTCGATCATTTCAACTCACTCATTCACTTTCATATCTCTTCTCTATAAGCCTACTACTTCTTCCAAAGTATTCTGAGCTATTCATTTTCAAATTCCAAGCCAGTTACAATCCTCTAGTCGATTTGCCAGTGCGGTACGGTCTAGAAGTTTCTGAGAGATTGTAATCAGAAGGCTTGATTGAAGTTACACACTTCACAATTGAAGTTGGTCGAGTACTTCGGATCAAAGCTCGCGTTGTAGAAGTTGCAAGAACTTCGGATGAAAACTTTTGGTGATTTTCCATAGTGGATTCAACTGGAAGCTAGAGTTCTTCCGACTGGACTAGTCCTCACAAGAGGGAAACCAGTATATATCCTTGTGTTTGTGTTTGATCTCTACTCTCTACTTTTCATTTACATATCTGTGATATATTATCTGTATCTTGTTACTAACATTTTTTCAATAGTTAATTTTCGTTGCCTACTCTATTCACCCCCCCTCTAGAGTATTGCACTTTACAACTCGTTCCTACAATCGGTCCTGCAATTGGTATTAGAGCCAGTACTGCAACTCGAGGTAATATATTCTGATCCCAATTGTTCCTACAATTGGTATCAGAGCAGGTTCTCCAACTAGAAGTAATATATTCTGATCCCAATTGTTCCTACAATTGGTATCAGAGCCAGTGCTGCATCAAGAGGTATTATATTCTGATCCCAATTGCTCCTACAATTGGTATCAGAGCCAGTGCTGCAACTAGAGATATTTTGGCTTAACATCCTTGGAGCAAATCCTCATTACCAGAGCGGGTTATACAGGTAAAGCAAGGTAATATTGTTATTATATAACTGTTGTTACATAGATCACTATATCACATATGGCAAGTATGTACTTCACAACTGAAGAGCAATCCTCAAATAGACTTCCACTATTTGATGGAACAAACTATAGCTATTGGAAGACACGGATGAGCATCTACTTGAAGTCTCTAAATTTTGACTTATGGTCAATTGTTGTCACCGGCTACAACAAGCCTACTATCACTTCTATTCTCACATCCTCTATAATCAACAAGCCCTATTATAGTTACACGGAGGAAGAGAAAAAGTTAGCTAGCCTTGATGCAAAAGGTATGCATATATTTTATTGTGCTGTAGACATAAATATATTTAATCTTATTAATACTTGCACAACATCTCATAAAATTTAGAAAGTTCTTGAAGCTACTTATGAGTGCAGGTATGAAAGCAAAGCTAGCAACTCCAGAGAGAAGGATAGTCTTCATAATGATGCAAATATGTGCATGATGGAATTGGGATTTATGGTACAACACAATCCCTTATATGAAGAAGAGCTTGTATGTGACAATTGCAAGAAGATAGACCACATCCAAGAAGATTATACTTCTAATAGAAAGGAGAGTCACTACGAACAATCAAATGAAGGAAGATCATCATCTCACAAGCACATTAGCACGAGCATATGGTGTGAAAGCAAAGCAACAGATTCTGAAGAAGAAGAGAGACCTCATCAAGCTGCAAATTTATGCTCAATGGCATTATCTAACGAGGTACAAAATAATTCTTTTTCTGAAGAGAGTGAATTTTCGTATGATGATTTATCTGATGCTTTCAGTGATCTGTTAGAAGAACACAAGAAAGTATTAGATAAATATAAGCAAGCTAGAAAGGATATTCTATCCTATAAGCGTGAGAATGAGAAGCTTACTTGCTTATTGAATGATGCAAGAAATACTTCTACTTCTGATAATTCTACTGAGATTTCCACACTTGAGTTTAGATTGCATGAGGCACTTGATTGCGTTGAGAAAAGCACTCAAAAAATGCTAAGCTTAAGGAGGAATTAGAATCAGAAAAGAAGAAGTATTCTATTGCTTCATATAGAATTGATGCTCTTTCTGCTAAGTATGATGAGATATGTGCTAACTCTAAAAAGTTAGAGATTAGACTGGGAAAGCAGGTAGTACAACCTACGACTCAGTCTAACACAAGACACTTAGCACATCACAAAGTCACACACGTCAGATCTTTTACAAAGGAAGCAAGCAAAGCTAAAGCTTCACATAACCATGTTTTCTATTACAAGTATCCACGTACATCATATCACACTACTGCACGTTCTCATACTACTGCACATAGCACTAATGTTAATTCTTTCTGTCATTATTGCGGTATGAATGGACATGTTTCTAATAATTGTCAGATTAGAAAACTTGTTGATATGAACTTGTACAAATGGGTTCCCAAAGCTAACAAATGTGGATCCAAGTATTGGATACCAAAGTCTTCACCTAATATTGCAGGTGAAGCTTCTCATATCAAATAGAACCATGGAACATGTTGGTGATTGCAAAGCTACAAAGGTCATCTTCCATGCAATTGCACCAACAGAAGTGTGGTCACTAGAACCACTTCGGTAACATGCTTTCTAAATAAATTTTTTTTTATATTTAGCATGTTCTTTTGATGTCTAGCTACTAGCTCTCATTTATATCTTTTTTAAGTGTTTATTATTTTTGAATCAATGTGAGACATAATCCTAGCTTGACTAGCTTTTTAACTTAAATGTTTAGTTCACACTAAATTGTCTTTCACTCACTTTCCATTAGTGTGACACATTTGTCTATGTATGCTATTTATTGTTAATATTTATTCTTGAAGCATGCATAGGAGCTTTTTTTTGTGAATATGTTTTGACTCTTCGTCTTTAATATTTTTTAATGGTCACTTCTTACCGATTTGTCTTTAACATGTCATATTTACTTTGATCAGTATTTTGTGAGTATGTATGTTTAGCACAAGTCTTCCATTTACTTGAAGAGTATATACATATACTTTTATGTTAACCTTGTGCTTGCATAATATATTCACTATTGATTCTCATGTTTTATTTTGATTAACTTCTTATGAATCAATTACATCTTTGTCTGATAAAGTTTATTTACGCATATTTTTGATCTTGCGATATTTTTTTATGCTTGTTAATGATACATGAATAATTCATTTTCATTTATATATTGCTCATGTTTCTTATATCTTTATGGGGATATATGAGTTAAGTTCAAGTTCTATATTATATTATTTTGAAAAGTATTTTCAAACTTGTACTTATCTCATACTTCAGCTATTGATTACTTTGAACAATTTATGTTCTTATCTTTATCAGCTTCTTCCTCAAAGCCTCTTTTAATGATGTATGTTTTTCTTGGCTTTTTGGTTGACATTTTGGGTACGTGATATTTTTAAATATCTTGATCTTGATAAACCATTCCTTGGGTATTTACTTTTAAGGATTCTGGATTTCGACGATGTTCGATGATACTGCATATATTCCTTTGAATCTAAGTTCTTAAGAGTAGAAATTATTTTGGAAACAAGCCGAAAGGGTCCTTCTGTCATACAGGTGTAAATAGCCTGAAGCGACACGGTGCACTAGTCTTCGGACTACCGCTAGCTGGGAACCGGCCCCTACAGCTAACCCGAAGTGATCAATACTTTATAGACTTAAAATTTATTAAGGTCTAAATGTAACTATCATCTATTTCTGGATCCAAGGTACTGAACCCAGTCCCCTAGGTTCCAAAATACATCAGCGTATCTAGATCCTATATTTTGATTTACAAATGTTTTATATTATATTGTTACCCAATGATTTTGTAGCACATATGGATAAATGTAATTCATACATCTTATACCATATGCTATATTGTTCTATGTTTTTTTAAGTCCATAGAATATAATTGATTTCATATTGCACTAATTCTTCTTAAATTCTCGGTTATTAAAGAAGAGATTTATTTTGGGTACAACCTACAAAAGGTCTGTCTGTCACCACGACTACGGTCGAAGTGAAGCGGTACTTAAGTGTTCCCCGGTGAACCTCCGTTAGCTGGGACAGTACCTCTACAGCTAACCAAGATTGATCGACGCTTTTTAAACTAAAGATTTATTGAGATCTAGTTGCAATTATTATCTGATGGATTTTGATTTTTAGATTTGATGAATAATATTATTTAATGATTTATTTTCACAAAAGGTAGCATATGTTGATCTATCTTGTCGAGAGATTCTATAGCATAGATCAATTTATGTCATCTTTTGACTTATACGATTATTCATTATGCTAATTTGAAATATCTTTTGATTGTTTTATTTTTTAAATGTTCATTTAATGGATATTTCTTCTTTTGTCTAAAGATGATTTTTTTTTGTATTCGTGACTACTCATTGAATATTATGGTATTGTGATTTCATCTTTAGCTTATGTAATATTCGTAATATTCATGTTTTTGAGCTTTATATTATTATCTTCTTATTCTAGTTACTTACTGTCTATAACTGTAATTCTTTGCGGGGAGAAGTCATGCAAATTGAATCTCTCTCTCAAAGCGTTTCTTTTCTTTAACCCTACGGTTGTCAGTGAACACCGTGCTAAGGCTTTAAAAGGGAAGAAATGAACTTTGATAGGAAGACCTAATATTTTTGAATTAGTTTCCTACTTCCGAAAATATGTCTCTGAATTTTATTTTAAAATTTTATCTATACTATTATTTTTTGGATATAGCCATGTAAAGGTGGAGCAGTTAATTGTTTCAAATCAATTATCCCCTTGACATGCCATATATCTAGAATACACCTTTCTTTGGACATTTATCCAGTTATGTTTTCAAAATGGATTTATTTATGATTTATGTTCCGTGATTCGAATCTCCAGCATTCAGTCTGAGGACTAAATGGACGCATTCGAACATTTACTAAGACAGATTTTCGTAATAAATTCTGCATTTTTGAAAAGTCTTTTTGATTTCCTTTTGATTTATTGAATCTGTCCGGTACTCAAATATTATTATTAAAGACAGTTTTCAAAATCTTTTCATGTCTTGAAATATTTCTTTTATATATTGGAGATATATATTTTGTTTGTTCATCTTTAAGCATTTATTCATTGGATATTTCTTTTATTTGCCTAAAGATGATATTTGTTTTGAGTTTGGAATTTTATATGCATTTGATCAAAGGAAAGAAAAGATGCATATCTTTGATATCCCTTAGATCTTGTGATTATTTATTTTATCTATTTTATGCATATAAATTATTTTTGAACTATATACGCATATTTTAAGGGGGAGCAAATTAATTGTTTCAATTATTTTATGCCCTTAATATGTGGTATACCTAGTTCATCATGGACATATATTCTTTTACTTAAAATATCTTGTTGAATTGTTCATGATATTTGGATTTGTATTAGATGAGAGAATATATGATTATTATTATTATTTATTTTTAATTCTCTCATTTTTGAGTTTCTAAAAATTATTCTGCCAAAATTAATTTAATTTATTAATAATCCTTTTGAGTTTAAACTGATTTAGCATTTTCTATTGAGATTTTATCTCAAAGTTCATGTTTTCTATATTTAGACTGATCATACTTTGCGGGGGAGCATTCAAGTCGACTGAATTTCTCCTTCTCAAGTATTTTGTCTTCATTACCTTCATGTTTATCTGATGGATATATATCATGCTAAGGTAATTGAATTCAACTGCATGGACTTTGGTATAGATTTTGCATAGATTCTAGTATACGTATTTTGATTTCTTTTCAATGATTATACTCTTTATGGAATTAATTCACTAATTTGTATGGGCGATTTATGAATCATATTTTTTTTTGTGATCATTGTTAAAAGTCTTATTATATTTTTATTTTCTTATTTGGTATATACTAGATCTGCGAATTTCTATTCCATATGATTTATTTATGACCAATGATTGATTCTTACTATATTGATAGATTTTTTTGGTCAAATGACATTCAAAACATAAATCATTTTTGGATTTCTAGTTGGTAAACTATGTGTTGATTGATTTCAATGTTTTTAAGTTCAACCAACTATTTTTGACAAGTTTTTATTCTTTAGTTATGCATTTTATGTAATTTTCTACAAACTTGTCGTTACACTGTTCTCCTAATCCTTGATCATGATTATTTTTTCCTCCTTTACTTATACTTGAGTTCATTCTAGCTCTAGTTACGGGGGAGCTTATTTTTGATCATGTCAAAGGGGAAGAAATAAGTTTAAGTGAGAAATAAGTTTAAGTCAGCACACAATATTCTAGTATTATGTGTTTATTAGTGATATATGCATCTATTGTATATATATTAAACTTAAAAGATTTGCCATAATCAAAAAGGGGGAGATTGTTAGCCCAATGATTATATCATATTTTTGAATATGGCTAATCAATTAAGTTTAACATAATGACATCACTAATATTCATGTAATCACTATCATGTTGCTACTTAAACTTAGCATTGTCCTAATGTTAGCATTGTCATAAATGTTTTATATCATATGATATGTTTGTATCATATTGTTCTGTTCGTCTAACATGTTCTTATAGACATGCTGTAAGCATGATCAAGCTTTGTCAAACTAGGACATATGCAATAGGCCAAAGACGGTGTTGGCGAAGCCCCCGAAAGGTATTCAGATTTCCAGATCTGTTTATCTTTGGACGACCGCCGTCAGTGAAAAAGGCGTCTTCAAGTCTGCTCAAATATTTGAAGAAAGGCGTCATCAAAGGGCTCTTGGTTTTCCTATTTTCATCAATGTATTTTCATATTTATTGAGTCTAGGAATACGATGTACACTGCATCGTACTGGCAAATAGGCTACCCAAGAAACGTTTTCAAAATACATTTTCATTTTGAAAATAAGCCCACTTACAAAAGCCCAAACTACTTCCTAACTGCCTGACTTTTCAAAAAGCCCAAAACCAATTTGCAAAAACCCTGACAGAACTCCAACAAAACTCCAGGAGAATTCGGCCAGAGTTCGGCCCGAATTCGGCCAGAGTTCGGCCAGAGTTCGGCCAGAGTTCGGTTAGTGAACGTTGCTTTTTGAACTTGGTCTTCCTGCAGTTACGGATCCCAACGAGATTTTTTCATAGAGTTCTGTCCGAATTATGCCCGAATTCTGTCAGAATTCTGCCTTTGGAAAAACTATAAATAGAGAAGGATTTCGATCATTTCAACTCACTCATTCACTTTCATATCTCTTCTCTATAAGCCTACTACTTCTTCCAAAGTATTCTGAGCTATTCATTTTCAAATCCCAAGCCAGTTACAATCCTCTAGTCGATTTGCCAGTACGGTACGGTCTAGAAGTTTCTGAGAGATTGTAATCAGAAGGCTTGATTGAAGTTACACACTTCACAATTGAAGTTGGTCGAGTACTTCGGATCAAAGCTCGCGTTGTAGAAGTTGCAAAAACTTCGGATGAAAACTTGTGATGATTTTCCATAGTGGATTCAACTGGAAGCTAGAGTTCTTCCGACTGGACTAGTCCTCACAAGAGGGAAACTAGTATACATCCTTGTGTTTGCGTTTGCTCTCTACTCTCTACTTTTTATTTACATATCTGTGATATATTATCTGTGATCTTGTTACTAACATTTTTTTAATAGTTAATTTCCGCTGCCTACTCTATTCACCCCCCCTCTAGAGTATTGTGCTTTACAACTCGTTCCTACAATCGGTCCTACAGACGCCACAACTCTTGTCGAAGCACGACGCCTATGTTGATGCCAAATCTTAGGCCCAAACATTCCTTGTGTTCTAACTTGTACACACACCTTCAACTTGACTCCTTGATGTAGCGCACTCAAGACTCGACTCAATCCAAAGGCACACTCGCGGATTGCCGCCCGTGCCGACTCATCTATATGAACTTGGTCACTAGCACGACAAGCTATCTTGGACCCTCATTGGATATGAGGGTACGTTCGTCAAACGAGGCGTGATCTCGCCGAATTTTCTCTAATATCCTCTCTACGGCGCACCCCTTGGGTCAGGTCGCACACCATCCAAGGGTCCTGTAGGCACGTGTTCCTCCTAGGCCAGACCAGTCCCCTGTGGCCACAGGTACCGTCTGAGGAACAAAATCAAATCCTTGTGCACCGGTACACAAGTTGTCCATTGACCATGCAGACTCAACCCACTTTCTCATTGGAGGACCGTTTGATTGTCTTTACTTTCATTGTTTTACTATCTTTTGAGTTCCACATTCAAGACTTCTATCATTTGAGACCCCTCAACGATCCACGGTCGCGAGCATTCTTTCCATGTTACCATATCATTTCATTCAACTCATGAATGCCTATTCGATAGTTCTTTCTCCAAAACTCATTAAATCAATCGTGGTTCATGCATTAACGCTAAGTCCGTGCATCGTGCCTCAAACCGACTTACGTTCTACGCGACGCTATCGCCCAAGTCATACTTTATATGACGGACCTTGAGACCGTAAGACTATATGGTTATACCCAACCGTAGAACTCGTAGGACCGTGCATGCTACCACTCCGATAGCCTTTTTACATAACTGGCCTAACTCAACGCACAACGAATCGACGAGCAATGGCTGCGTCAAGCCTCGCATTGCGAAAACGTGCCGCACATGCATTAAACTTTGAACGACCATATCGTTGGGTGCCTATACTTATGCCAACAGCCGTGCGACGCCACTAAACTCATGGGGCGGTCAGGGCTATGCTAAGCCTTTGGACGATGGGACCGTTCATGTTTTATGAAGCATTTATGCGGGCGACGCCTATGACTTAGGCTAACTCTGAGCTTTGTGTCGAATACCAACTTTCCTTCTCTCAAGCCACGGGACGAAGGACCGAGTGTAATTTTCAAAGCACGCCGTACACCAACTCTAAACCGACTATTGGACCATTCCATATTCTATCTCAATTCGACCCGTCGGGATTACTCCCTTTAGCTATGTGGATTCGTCTCTTTTATTATTAAACCTACTTGTGAAAGTTGAAAACATGCGATTTATTATGTGAAGGCAAAGATGAGGCAAGTTTACCGAAACTACCCCACCTGAGCGAGCGGTCGCCTCGACCGAGCGATTTCTTCGAGCAGCCGTTGCAAGGCTAAGTCCGAACGCCGTTGGCGTTTCGATTCCTCCGATTGACTTTGCGGGACGGGCCACTACATTTTTAACCTATGATCGACTGTTGGCTTGTAGAAGTAACCCCCATGTCTTGACAGCTTATACGTGATTTCAGAGTACTGGTGTACTTTAGTATTGCGTAGCTGGCCATGTCTGTCCCCACTTGCCAGTATTCTGGTTCTGGGGCGTGACACAGGTTCTAGTGGTGGCCCATGCAGGTCTGATTTATCAGATATGTGGGGGTTACTAATGTTTAGTTATCTTAATCACAATTATCCTTTATTGATATCCTTCTCTCTGATCCTTTGACCTGATATCTGCCTTGATCGTTGATCTCTTCTGTTCCCTCGATTTGATCCTTGTGTCCTTTAACTTTCAGGGGCACTGTTTCTAATCATTCCGATTACCTTGTTTGGGTTCTGTCGATGGCAGATCAACAATCTTCTATTAGGCTAGTTGTGGGGGATCAGTCTCAGCATTCAGACGAAGAGTCGAGAGTTGACTCGAGGGCAGAGGTGCCAGTCCATCCCGATCAGCCAGCTCAGCCCGTACAATCAGCAGTCCGAGCAGAGGTAGTACCAGGTCATCCCGATGTACCTACACTTATAGGTATTATCAAAGAAATGTTGGAGTCACAACAACGACGAGATCTCGCTCTCCAGCATAGTACCCAGATGTTGATAGACCGTAGTAGGCAAGGAATACTCGAGGAATTTCAAGACGCGAACTTACAGCCAGAGGAAGTACAGATTTGAGCCAGACAGTACCAGTCGTACAACCAGTCATCATATCGAGCCCGACCTACTGTGGACACAGTACGAGAGCAAGAGCATGGAACTAGGAGGACCGTATCTAGAACCGAAGGTCGTAAAAGGAACCATTCGCATGTATCAGGCTTTTTATCTCGACGTCCATCACCAGTACCAGCAGATCAACATCCATATCAGAGCTAGGAGTTATCGGTCGTATGTTCCTTCTGTGGAAGGGAAGGGCACATTCATCTTACTTTTCGGAGGGCTAACTTTCTATGTTTATCGTGCGGTTCACCTGACCACATTATAGAAATTTGTTCCCGAAGATGTCAAGGTGGATCATCATCCTTCCAACCTTCCAACCAACAGGCACCAGCGTCGGTTCAGCAGCAGCAAGCTCCAAGGTAGAGAAACCAGCAGCAGTATCGGACAGAACAAGCCTGTACCTATTGTGGAAAGTTAGGGCATTCTAGATCAATTTGTCGGACGTCCAATAGACGATGCTTCCGCTGTAGAGCAGAGGACCATTCAATTAGTACTTGCCCATATTCGACATCTCGAGAAAGACCATCTACACCAGATATACTCCTGCCATCCTTTCAGTCACCCCCGTCATCGCCTCTAGTAGTGGACGAGCAGTTAGGGCCAATACTAGATGTTTAACCATTGGCACAGTACCCACCGCCATCGCGAGCTCAGAGGATCAGACAGCTCAGAGCACAGTTGCATGCACAGTACCAAGAGCAGCTCTAGTATCAGCACGAGGGTAATACCTTGGGAGTCTCAGGTACCATCTTCATGGTCTTCCATCAGTTCTTCTCTTGGGATTTGTATTTCAGTGGCAGGCCAGGTAGTGGCGATATATCTTGGGTTCTTACAGGCGACCTTGTATTCTATCCACGTATGGAGTACAATGGCCGGCTTGATTTATTCGGTGAGTGAAGGCAAGTTTTTCGTCCCCAACTCTTATGTCTTCGTAGTCGAGGGATGTGATAACTTCATTGGTATCGACTACGACGATACATCCTGGGTAGAGTCATGTCTTAGACTAAGTCATTAGTGCCGAACTTTGAGGCTTGACCTTATCCATTTTGGAGTCAACGTAGGCCAGCGAAGACGTTGGTCCCTACTCATCTATCTCAGGAGACATATTTATTCATATGCCTCCAGCCTTTCTTGATTGTGATTGTGTTATTGCTTACGCATTTATTTACATTACAGTTGCCTCTATTTACTTATATGCCATGTTACGTTTTATAGAGATAGTTGTGTTTTCTTGAGGTTTTATTTTAGTTATCTTACTTGACTGGCTTTAGGAAATTCTGAGGACAAAAGTTTTCTAAGGATGGGAGAGTTGTGAGACTCGTCTCACTGTATCAGTATTTATGTACGGGTATGTATTTTGAGCCATATTTCATATTTCTTGGTTTTTGAATATTTTAAAAAAATTCCAAAGTATAGGTTAAACTTGACTTGGTTTAATTTGGTTCGGTTCAACTTGGTATAGGACTTGGTTTGGTTTAGGTGGGTTTGAGATGAGAAGGTTTGTATAAAACCCAACTCCTCTCTCTCTCTCCTCCATTATTTTCACTCTCTTCATCTTCTTCCTCTTCATTTCCTCCTGCAACCAAAGGCAAATACATCTTGCAAAATGTTGGACAAATGTTATTTTGTTTGTTCTAAACTCTTCCTTACATGATTCTAAGCATCTTTAGAACTTGGCATTTTTCATTTTGGTGGATAAATTTTTGTCGATCTAAGTTTATAGCCTTTTCGGTTTTCTTGGGTTTTGATCTACTAAACTTCATTATTTTCAAGTTTTGATTGTTCTACGTTGTAGAGAATTCGATTTTACCCAAAATGGACATTTAAAAAGTTAGATTTTAACTTGTTTTGAGAAAGTTATGGCCAAAATAAGATTTGGACATCTTCTATGTTCATCTGTCCTAATTCTGGCAGGGATGATGAATAGTGCCGTAGGGATGAATAGTACCGTATGGATGAATAGTGCCGCATGGATGAATAGTGCTACAGACATGAATAGTACCGCAGGGATGAATAGTGTCGCAGGCATGAATAGTGCCGCAGGGATGAATAGTGCCATATGGATGTATAGTGCCGCAGACATAAATAGTACTGCATAGATGAATAGTACCGCAGGAATGAATAGTACTGTATGGATGTATAGTGCCACAGGCATAAATAGTACCGCATGGATGAATAGTGCCGCATGGATGAATAGTACCGCAGGCTTGCATAGTGTCCACTACCAAAATAAGTCAAATCAACGACGAATTTAGAGACGCCAAGTAAGAACGTCGCTAATGTTTGGGGGTTTAGCGACGTTTTATTATTACTTCGCTATTAGTCGCCTAAAGGGACTAATAGCGACGTCTAGCGACTACTGTTTATTAAATTGGAACCTGCGTCGCAAGATCGTCGGTACACGTCGCTGATGTAGCAACACGTAGCGACGCAATGTAAGCGGCGTCGTCGTATATTAAATTTCAGCGACGTTTAGCGACGTCCTTTTTGGACGTCGCAAAATATTTAATATAGGCTGCGAGGGTTTCCTTTTCGATCATTCACAAATTCCCCCCCTCAATTTTTTGCGCGCTCCTCCTCCGCGGCGGTCCTCCGGCGATCGGCCTCCTCCGGCCTCCTCCTCCTCCTCCCTTCTCCTCAGGTAGCTCCCCCATCTCTTTTTCTCTCTCTCTCACACACACACACACTCCCATGTCCCCGCTGCCCCGGCTCCGACGCTTTCCAGTTTCTTCTCGTCTTCTAGCTCTCTCTCTCTCCCTTCTAGTTCGTGTCCACGAGAGCGGGGACTCGCCGCACAAGCAGCAGTCTGTACGTGTGTGTTTTGTGATTTTTTGGTTTGGACACGTCGTGTCCCACTGTGAGGACACGAGACTCAAAGTGTGACACCTATATACTGATACTGGAAGTTTTTTGGGCATATCAACTGTCAATTTGATGTTTTGCTTGGATTCGAATTCCAATTTAGGGTTCGAACCCTATTTACTGATACTGAGAGTTTTTTTGGGGCATTTTCAGGGTTTTGAAATGATGAATAAATTGACTAATAATTATTATCGACTTGTTGAACCCGACTCCCCCTTTTTTTTGGACGGCATATATGTGTATGGGCAGTTTAGTGCGTCTGTCCAATGTGTGCAGGGGGCAACAGAGGGTGTGCATGTTGTGTGAGTATGAAGCCATAGTAAAGGGTGTAGGGGTTTTAGAACTGCTGCAAGGGAGTGTAGTGCCTAAGGTGTGTCAACCAGTGTCACATGAGTGAGAGTGTATTATGCTCACGTGAGAGAGGGGAAGAGTTGGCAGCAGGTAATGTGTTACCTATATAAAGGTTATGATGGAGAGTGAAATATAATATATATATATATATATATATATATATATATATATATATATATATATCCCAAACAAAAAAAAAAAAAAAAAAATATATATATATATATCCCAAACAATCGAAAAAAAAAAAAATATATATATATATATATATATATCCCAAACAATCGCATAAATTCCTCCTCGTCATACGAAATTGGCACATATTTTTTCTATTTTCCAAATCGTTATCGTTGGTAGCATAATTGCTTGTAGCAAAAACAACATTATAGCAGAAACAACTAATCGTACCAATTTGATGTCCTCCAAACATTACAATACATAGAATATCAACACATTATCAATATGGTACGATATGGGCGTGTCATGGAAGGGTTTGGATATGCCTACTGGCGGATAACAATCGTGCAGTCTCACTACCAAGTATAGTTGAGAAGCATATATCAGAATCGGTACAAGCTCTTATCAAAAATGGGTCAAATACAAATACGATGATATAATTACTAAATAAAATAATTAAGCATGGAAATGGTGGTACCGAGAGGGTGCCAGTATTGATATAGGTGCAATGACAATGATGAAATATCGTAAGGACGTGCGACGTCCCATCCACGATCCCACAACATCAGAGGTCTGATGGTTTTTATTAATCAACGGTACTTTGTATACTGCCCCTCTTTAACAGTATACTATGTATACTGTTAACATATAACCCCCTGGACACCAATACTGTAAGCTTGAGCTTGGCTTGATTAGAATTAATCGAGCTCGAGCTTGATAAGTTTTTTATTTTGGAGTTTGAGCTTGGTATCGGAAAATATGAGTTTGGTATCAAAAAATATGAGTTTGGAAAAATATGGATCCCTGATTTGGTGCAGCAGCAGCTGCTTCTTATAATCAAAACTGATGTGGTTAGCCATTGGCCTTAATTTTTAGTTCAGGTTCTATAAGGAATTTGCATTAATCAAAACTGATGTGATCAGGACATTGGGGGTCTGATTTTGAGCTGTGTGAGGAGGAGGAGTGTGTCTGGGTTTTGAATTACATTGGGGTCTGATTTAGGCTTAAATGATCATATCGGTTTTTTGAGTATTGGCTTTCTATATATTTGGATTGTTGTTCATTTGTTGTTCATTCGTGGATTCTCTACATTCGTGGATTCTCTATATTATTGTAAGCTGGGTTTGGAAGTAACTGTCCCATTAATCTGATTTTGAATTACATGTACCAGCCAGACACTGTTCCTGCAGCCATTCGACTGGCGAGGCAGAAATCTATATACGACATTTGCTATAAGGAATTTGCATTAATCTACGGTACGATATCGTGATCAGGACATAGTCCCTGCAGCCATTCGACTGGCGAGGCAGAAACTATGTATCCGTAGATAAAGTTGACTGTCCTTCGACTCCCATCACTCGGCAATGATGATACGACAACCTAATACTATATCTTTTAGTAGTAGATAATGTCTTAGTATTACATTTTGTGGGTTCATCTTATTGATTTTGTTACAGCCTTCAGATACTAGATTCGATAAGAACATATACTACACCATATGTACAGAACATAGATGATTCACACTAATATATGCTAGACTGAATTTTGGGTTACGTTCTGAGCCATTCGTCCTCACACTTGGCAATTAAGCATATGAAATATATCATGGAAAAACATAAAATTTTGGGTTGTTTTCTGAGCTATTCTTCACTTTCTGCAGTAATTATCTTAAAATGGATATGAATTACTATCTGCAGAACCGTTTGTGGATGTACAATCGTCATCCTGATGAATTACTATCTGTGTCAATCTTTGCAGAATTATCTTAAAATGGATATGAATTACTATCTGTGGAACCGTTTGTGGATGTACAATCGTCATCCTGATGACATGTGCGGTGTGCAGGATGAATTTATACAGGATATGCAACAGTTCCTGCAGTTTGCCAAGGCATTTCCTCAGTACATGGACCGTACAAAAATTAAGTGTCCATGTGTGAGATGTCGCAACTTGAAATATTATTCGGAAGTGGATGTGACATATCATTTGTATTCGAGGGATTTTATGCCAAATTATTATCAGTGGACCGCATACGGAAAACTTGTACCTTTAGCCTCCGAGCCGGAGCCTTATGTGGAGCCTTATATAGATGTCCACGAGCATGCTGATTACGACCAAGGGTGGACGAACATGGTTTTCGATGCTGTGGGGCCTAGTTTCGATCCGAACAATCAATATGCAGCTGAGGAGGCACCGATTGCCGATGCTGTAAAGTTCATGGAGTTGCTGGAGAATGCAAGGACTCCTTTATATCCTGGTTGTGATGACCATTCATCGTTGGAGGTGATTACAAGATTGTTGAGCATAAAATCAGATTTTAACATGTCTCAAGAATGCTACAACCGAATCCTGGAGTTAATTAAAGATATATTGCCAGAGGGTGGCAAGTTACCTAAAGACTTCTACCGATCCAAGAGAATGGTGAGATCGCTCTGGATGGGGTATGAAAAAATTGATGCATGTCGTAACGGATGCATGTTGTACTATAAGGACGACAAGGATGAAGACGCCTGCAGATTTTGTGGTGCTGATCGCTTCAAGGCAACTAGTACAACAAGGACTTCTGGTGCACGCAAGCCAACAGATTCGATGCACTATTTGTCTTTGACGTCGCGGTTGCAGAGGTTGTTTATGGCAAAGGAGACAGCTGATAATATGAGTTGGCACAAGAGGGAACAAATAGATGGAGTACTGGATCATCCATCTGACGGGGAAGCATGGAAGCACTTTGATCAAGTGTATCCCGATTTTGCTTCATAGCCGCGTAATGTCAGATTGGGGCTTTCCTTCGACGGTTTTACCCCATTTGGACTTTCGGGCTCACAATATTCTTGTTGGCCTGTGATTGTTACTTCGTATAACTTGCCGCCTTGGATATGTATGAAGACTCCTTACATGTTCCTAACTGTTATTATTCCAGGTCCGAAGAACCCGAAGAGGAACATCGATGTGTACTTACAGCCCTTGGTAGATGAGCTGAATCAGTTGTGGAAAGTAGGTGCAACCATATATGATGTTTCCAGAAAGCAGAACTTTCAGATGAGGGCCGCACTAATATGGACCATCAATGATTTCTCGGCCTATGGAATATTATTGGGTTGGAGCACCATAGTCGTCTCGCATGTCCGTATTGCATGGATCGCACTAAGGCTTTCCGTTTAAAACACGGAGGAAAACCGTGCTTCTTCGATTGTCATCGACAGTTCCTGCCAAAGGATCATCCGTACCGGAGGAACAGGAATGCTTTTCGTGCTGGCGTGGTAGAGAAGTCCAGTCCACCACCACGGTGGTTCGGGGACACGATATGGGAGGAAGTTAAAGAATTGTCAAGTGCTATTAAAGAGCCTACAGCGGGGTACAAATGTGATGGATTTGGCCGCGCTCACAACTGGACGAAGAGGAGTATATTCTGGGACCTACCATATTGGAGTGATCATCTGCTCAGACATAACCTGGATGTCATGCATATCGAGAAGAATGTATTTGACAATATAATAAATACTGTGATGGACGTAAAGGGGAAGACAAAATACAATCCCAAGGCCAGGTTGGACTTAGAAGAAATATACAGACGTCCAGAGTTGCATTTGATAAAGGAAGGCAGTGGAAAGTATAAGCAGTCCAGGGCCATTTTCTCACTGGACAAGGAGGACAAAGGTAAACTTTGTAGGTGGATCCAGGGCCTAAAATTTCCAGACGGGTACGTATCGAATTTGAGAAGATGTGTTGACCCGAAGGAGAACAAACTACAGGGTATGAAGAGCCATGACTGTCACGTTTTTATGGAGAGGTTAATCCCGATTGCATTTCGGGAATTCTTACCTCAGGTCGTTTGGGATCCACTGACATAGCTTAGCATATTCTTTAGAGATCTTTGTTCTACTAAGTTGCTCGTCGATCGGCTTGAAAAGCAGGAGAAGGACATTGCAGTAACATTATGTAAGCGTGAGAGGGTGTTCCCTCCTGGATTCTTCGACTCTATGGAGCATTTGCCAATTCATCTTTCCTATGAGGCACGTGTTGGTGGGCCCATCGGTTATCGGTGGAAGTACCCGTTCGAGCGCCATCTAAACCACCTGAAGAGGAAGGTGAAAAATAAGGCACAGGTCGAGGGTTCTATTTGTGAAGCCTATGTCCTTGAGGAGATTACAAACTTTTATTCAATGTATTTCAAGCCTCATATTGCTACAAATAGAACAAGAGCTCCGAGGAACGATGATGGAGATATAGAATATAATGATGCATTATTGAAAGTCTTCAATGCTCTTGGAAAGCCTTCTGGAAAACTGAAAAAGAGATATTTGAATGATGAGGAACTAAAGGCTGCCCAGTTATATATATTACTCAGCTGCGAGGAGGATGAAGTGGAAAAGCTAGAGTGGTAAGTAAAAATCTTCAACATTCAAGTCATCTATTTGTTGATTACGTTATTATAATTTAACGAGTATATCCCGATATTTATTTGTTTTCAGCAAATTTAATGATGAGGTGAGGTCAAGTTGACCATACATTACAGAAGATGAAGTAGAAGAAGAAATGAGACTTCATTTCCCGTCTTGGTTGAATGCATATGTACGTAAGAAGCTAGTTAGAATCTTCCTCCATTTGTATTTGCACAAGAAATAACTTAACATTGAACTTAATTTTGTATCTTCTCGTGTTTAGGTCGATCGTCCGGATGTCATCCTTGAGAATGAATCTATTAGAACTCTTGCCAAGGGACCAATTTATGCCGTCAAAATATGGCCAAGTTATTGCGTGAATGGGTTTAAGTTCAAGTCAACAAATGATCCCATCAGAGATAGCTTTCTGGATCTTGATTCCACAAAAAATAGTTGCTTGTGTATCAAATCTACAAACTATAAAGATGTCACTCCAGGCAATGATTTCTATGGCGTCTTACGGGAGATCGTGGAATTGACGTACAACTATGGCATAGAGCCTGCCAAGATCGTGTTGTTCAAAGTTGATTGGTTCGATCCGATACAAGATCAAGGATGGAAAATTGACAAGCATGGTCTTGTGGATATTAACTACCGTCGTCGATACCAAGGATACGAACCATTTATCCTAGCAAGTCAAGCTTAACTCGTATATTTTACAACATATCCTAGACGGGGAACAACGAGGTACGACTGGTGGGCAGTATACAAGACTAAAGCCAGGAATACCTACAACGTCGACGAAGTGGCTTATCAGGAGGACGAGCTGCCTCTTGTACCAAATACAGTTGATGTCGACTCAGCAGAAGTTCTCCATTCAATATCTACTTGTGTAGAAGAGATACAAGTATCCGAAGGGGAAGACGAAGGAGATGCTAGTGACGATGAGAAGGAAGAGGAAGAGGAGGAGGAGGAGAAGGAGGAGGCAAACGAAGAAGATGAATTTTTAGAGGATGATTGAGAAACTGTGATTTTAATGTATTCATATTTCTGTAATCTTAAATTATGAACTATGATCATTTCTATTAGTATTCAGATTTTTGAAAACTTAAATTATGAACTCTAATGTATGCAGATATTTCTAAACTGTCATTATATTTATTTATATTTTTAATTATATGTTATTATCAGCATGGCAGGACGACACGGAGGCACCTCAGGACGACGCGGAGATAGGTCAGGACGAGCCGTGTCCTTTGGTGGGCAGAGAGCTTCGTTACCAGAGGATGGCTCCGGACCATCGTCTGACCCGAGCACTCCATTGTACCATACGATCGCAGGTCCGGGTGGCAGTACACCTGCGACGAGCAGTTCCAGGCTTGCTGATACTCCTTCCCCTAGTCTTCCTTCCGTTGACAGCAGTATGGCGGGTAGGGAGCAGGTGGAGGAGGTAGTCCCTACTCTCGCCCGGGCGGATCCATACCAGAGTGACCCTCCATGCGCACCTCAGGATGAGACGAGGATGGAGATTTGGGCCGACGGTCCTACGAAGTAAGTTAAATGAATATATATATATATATGTATATATTTTATACATGTCTGTATATATACATATATATATATATATATATATATATATTCATTAATACGTCGGTTATCGTTGTATACAGATATCGTCCCTCGTCGGTACATAGAGCGTTGGGCTCCTTTCTAAGGTCCAACTATGGGGGTCCGTGGATCAACTACTCGGATGCCTCGAAAGAGAGGAAGGCATTCTGGTTTACCCACTTCAAGGTAATTAAAGATAGTTAATTTAGTATGATTAATATAATTTTAAGCATTTTTTAGAACTTATTATTTTACTTTGTAATTCTTGTAGAGGACTTATTTTTACCCACCACACCGGGCCGAGCAGATTGAGAGACAGTTTCCTGCCGTCGCCGCCAAGTTGATCCGTGATGCAATTGACGATCAGAAAGCTCATCAGTGCTCCAGAAAGCCGATTGCTGGTTGGATCACGCCTGACCAGTGGACCACGATGAGGTCTCGATTTGAGGAGCCCCGGTACAGAGAGCGATCGGAGAAGGCGAAGGCGGCTAGGACGAGGGCCGAAAAGTGGTGTGGTGGATCGATTCCTATGACGGAGCATTTCCGTCGTCTGGTATATAATTTATTGCAATATATAAGATTTTATTGATAGTAGAAGTATATATATAATTTTCTATTTTACTAAAGAATAAAATATAACAAACACGCAGGTACAGAGGGGTGAGGACGCAAATATGGTGACCGTCTTCCTGGCCACCCATCGGAAGGACGGGAAGCTCATCGACGACCGGGCTACTCAGAGCTATGTAAGTACTAATTTAGATTTCGTTAATTTTTAACACAACTTGAAGAATATACAGATAACCATATAGTTAATAATAATTAAATACTTTAGACGTTTATTAGGCTAATTTAGGTAAGTACTGATTTATAGAGATGCACAATAATTTCTAGGACGAGTTTGTTAGGCTACGTGAGCGTGCGAGTGCTAGTACACCGACAGAGGGAGGGGTTGGTACATCGTAGCCCTCTCCGCCTCAGTCGAAGGACGAGCTCTGGAAGACTGACGTTTGTGGTCTTCATAGAGGTACGTACTACGGTACGGGGTCCTACGGCACATTTGTTGCGATGCAGGCATCCAGGGCTCCCTCTGTAAGTGCGCATTTACAGCCATCACAGGCCGAGTCATCCCGAGTCGAGGATACCATTGCCCGCCAGATTGCTGAGCTGCACGACGATATGCTGAGGAGGATTTCTGAGCAGCCATGGTCTCAGGCGAAAGGGGACGATGCGTCGGTCACCGCACGCTTTGACGAGCTCGAGCGCACCATGAGGGACGTACAGGGGATGCAGGAGTCCATTCACGGCACCGTTAATAGGATAGCGGCTTGTATGGAGCAATATAGCGCCAGGCTGCTAGCCCTAGAGGAGACGCGGACGCATCCATCTCCAGCGGTTACACTGTCTCCTTCTCCAGCAGTTACACTACCTCCTTCTACAGCGGTTGCATTGCCTCCTCCTTCATCGTCGTCGGTGGTTCTTACACCGGAGCAGTATGCTTATCTTCTTTCCAGGAGCGGTGATGCTCCTCCTGATCAGTCGTAGTCGACATATATATATATTGTTGTGTGATGGCCCATTGTTGGGTCTTTTATGTGTTTATACATACATTATTCTTATGTGGAGCATTATGTTTGACATTGTTGTTAAAAAATTTCATATATCTGTGTTGATTGATGAGATTGTGTTTCAAACGTGTTCGTAATTGTGTATCTGTGTTGTTTGATACTTTGTGTTCGTGATGCTTTAGGTGCTGCTGCAAATGCTGTAGGTGCTGCTGCAAATGCTGTATTTTCTTTTTCAAATTTAGCGACGTTCGGCGACATTCAGCGACGTCCAACGACAAAAGTTAACGCCGCTAAGTAAGTATCGGAACGTCGCTAACTGTGATACATACCGTCGCTGATCGTCACTAAACGTTGCTATATACGACGTCGCTAAACGTCGCTATGTGTCGGCACTATAGCGACGTAAAAATGTCGCAGAACGTCGCCATTTGGCACTCAAGCTAGGTCAGCATCGATGTATGCAAAGTCGTTAAGCGTCGCTAGGTGACGTCGGCAACTGCAGTCGTTTTACGTCGCTGGTAGTCGTTGAATTAGCGACGAGGATGCGTCGCTAAGTATCGTCGTAATAGCGACGTATTGCGACGTCGTGTTGTTTAGCGACTAGGTAAATCGCGACTACGTCTAAACGTCGCTAAATACGTCGCTAATTGAATTTAGCGACGTATTTTTCCTATTTAGCGACGTCCTGCGGCGTCACTGATTTGACAGATTTTAGTAGTGGCTGCATGGCTTGCATAGTATCATATGGATGAATAGAGCTGCAGGCCGTATAGTGCCGCATAGTGCCTATTTTGGCTTTTTTTAGTTGTTTTATGTCATATTTGGCTGATTTGTGGCGAGAATTTTTTTCAACTCCCAACATGAAAGTTGTAGATCTTTTCCTTGGCTTCAAGATTATGTTACCAACTATTTTATGCAAGTTTTTTATTCTTCATGTGGAGCTTATAATTGTATTGCATGTTTTCTATCTTGGCCTAAATTGCGACAACCCTACTTAATAGCTTGATATTTCTTTAATAAATAAATTTCTTAATATGATTTGATAATATTGTACAGTTAGAGAATGATTGTACCCCTTTCATACCCTTAACACTAGTGGAGATTCGATTGGTGTTTTAGGCCAAGTAGTTACCTCATTTATTCCTTCTCTTATGTTATGATGCACCTTTTATCAAGATCTATCTACAAGCTTTCTTACGTCTATGATTGCTTAACATGATAGTGACCCATTGTGGGGCACTCATGATTTATGTCTTTCTTCTTTTGCTTAACATGATAGTGACCCGTTGTGGGGCACTCATGATTTATGTCTTCCTTTTTTTGCTTAACATGATAGTGACCCGTTGTGGTGCACTCATAATGTATGTCTTTCTTCTTTGCTTAACACGATAGTGACCCGTTGTGGTGCACTCAAGTCACATGTCACTTCTTTGCTTAATATGATTGTGGCTCGTCGCGGCGTACCCCTAACAAGTACCCTTAACATTATAGTTACCCGTCGTGGTGCACTCCAGGCTAGTAATATAACAAGTAATATGACATGACATGAACCATAAATGCTGTTATGACGGCTTTATTGGCTTACAAGTAATGAATGATTTGGACACCGTGGGTGTTTTTCTTGAGTGTGTTTATACAAGCTACATGTTCTGTATTGCATCATGTCTAAGGCTTGGATTCCTGATGACCACGATCAGGAATTCATACTGAATCTAGCTAGGATTAATGACTAGATTGATCAAGTAGTTCATGAAGAGACTTTCCCAGTTACCTTTTGCCCGTTTGATCCCGGCCTTTTATATATATATATATATATATATATATATATATATATATATATATATATACATGGGATTTGGAGCTATATGTCATGATGAGCACATTTCCAGCTCACCGTCGAGTGGGGCACCTCCTTAGGACACATGTATCTTACTACAATGTATCTGCTATACTTATTTTCTTTTACTGGGGTCACTCCGGTAGCAGCAGGTGGGTAACTAGACTTGGAAATCTCTTTGCATCTTGTTAGTAACTAGGCTTGTGATAACCCTAGTTAGTTAAAGTATCAAGTCGTACTCATTGCTTGGCCGTGATTGATGGATGGAGTCATCCAGTCCAGTCTAGTTTTGTCTAGGCAGTGTTCGTATGTTTATTTCAGTACACTATGGTTTATGCTTTACCTTGTCGATAAATGATCGGAGGCTAAGTTCTGTTCAGGAGAAGGGTTACAATCCCGGTCCTTGTTTGGTTTAAGTGTTGTAACTTGGCTTCCAGAATAGTTCCTAAGTCATCTTATCATTTGTCGTACTATTCAGTACTCACATTCTATATATGATCTTTATGCTATACAATGATCGGAGGCTAAGTTCTGTTCAGGAGAAGGGTTACAACCCCGGTACTTGTTTGGTTTAAGGGTTGTAACTTGACTTCCGAATTAGTTCCTAAGTCCACTTATCATTGTCTTTCTATATAATTCTTGCATGCTCACATGTTCAATTATCTCACAAGCTATACATGACTCCCTATGCCGGGTCACCATGCTCTTATGATCCGGCTATCTCATAAGTTCACATGTTCAATTGTTTTTACATATTCTCAAGCTTCTGTTTACTTAACATGTCTACACTTTACATTATGTTGCATGATAATTACTTTATGCTCCAAGATGTTTACTTATTGTCTTCCTATGTTCGGAATAAGTGCATTGGTAGTGCACGAGTCTCGATCTGCCCTTACTCATTTATATCTCTAATTGTTAATGTTAGTGATTGCTGGTTTTAGTTCATAGTTTGGATTCCTTTGTGGTACTTGCTATTGGGGATCTGACCCCACTGGTTTTGTTTGGCCAGATCTGATAGAGAAGTCCAGAGGATCTTCCGTACCATCTACTCGACGGTGACCATCCAGACCGCCAGAGTACCCAAGTGGGTTTCTTATTTTATTCTTCTACTGGTTATGTACATTATTCTTTTGTGGCATTTAGCCTCCGAGCACGTGTTTATCTCATATTTTGGTCTTTGACATTTAGCCTACGGGCATAAACATGATGTGCATATTCTAGACTGCAGCTAGAGCTATCATGTATGACTAATACTCTTGCTAGTTTCTCCATTTTGTATTACTAGCTTCATGATCATCCATGTATATATGGTATGGGACGCTTTACTATTGTATGTCTGATGATCGTACATCTTGTATCTTGTATAATTGCCTGTGATTGAGATACCTAGGATTGTTTTAACCTAGGATCGACTGTTGGCTTGTAGAAGTAACCCCCATGTCTTGACAGTTTATACGTGATTTCAGAGTACTGGTGTACTTTGGTATTGCGTAGCTGGCCATGTCTGTCCCCACTTGCCAGTATTCTGGTTCTGGGGCATGATAGTGGGTTTCTTCTTTACTGCTCTGATATCTTCTATTTTGTACTTGGCATTTATCCACCGGCACCTGTTTAGCCGACTGTTCTGGACATTAGTTTTCTTTTACATAATTATAATCAAATCAGACTTCAGCTGACTACGGTTATGTACCTATGACTCTCGGCACTAGCTTATCATTTTGTATAGCTAGGCTTATGATTTATTTTGATGAAGTATCGGGGACGCCTTACTGCTTTGTCTTATATGATCATTATTTACTGCTTTTTGTTTTGATTGATTGAGACATAGATGCTCTATGAGACCATAGGAGACTTGATTGTAGCATGCACCCCCTTGTCTCTTGACAGCCACGATCGCCGTATGACATTTGCATAGCTCATATGGTGTAGCTGGCCTAGTTACCCTCAGTACTCCGGTACTGGGGCGTGACAATAATATAGCAATTAGGGAATGATAAATATGCCATATCAATGTTGAAAAATGTCAAAAATTAAGTGCAAAGTAATGAGGTTTGTAAGTTGGTTTTTTTCACCAATAATAACAACAATCCTCCCCAAAAAAATTAAGTTTCGAAACAAAAGATAACAAAATTCAAAATGAACAAAGATAAATTTTTTTGGACAATTATATACTATGCACAAATGAGATGGACTACATCCTTGAATCTTACTTAGTGACTATTGTAAAGAAGTGCTTGATGGACTATGCCTTGAATCGGACTTCTTGAAGTAGATTCAGAAAATAACACACATAATATGCTAGAGGTTCTTGGATCTATCGGAGTGGCACTTTTGATTGGTCATGTGCACTTTTTTCTTATTCATGAGAGTTGTATGTGATTGTCATGTCCCATAGTCGCAACATTTACGACCTCTAATATAGGTAAGTCCTCAAAGGGTTGGTAATTGATGTCAACCTTGCATAACCATGCTTGGGTCTATTAAGAGTTTAAAACTAATCATAACCAAATCACACCAAAATACTGTCACCATAGGGATGGGGGTATCATTGTATAACTTCTTACAATCGCTTGGGCATTAGTTAATAAAAAAAATTATTCTCAGGGTCAATGTTCCATATTAGTTATCTGAGTCCAGCTTGTTTCTACCTATTGAACCGACTTCTTGGAATCTCCAGTCAGATTCGATCGGGTTGTCACTGCTGGTGACATACTTATAGGCTTAATCACATCCCCTCGATGATACTAGGACTAATTTTCTAGACATAATCTTTTACAAGAGTTCTGCAAGGTTCTTTTCTGACTTTATATAGTCAAGAATTATATTTTTGCCTTTTATACACTTTAATGACTTGAAGCACATTTGCATGTACCTGTTCATCTTAGAATAAACAAAATTATTCTTTTAGCAATTCTTTAGCATAATTTATAAAAATGACCCGTATGCATAATAAGATGTTTGATCTATTCAGTTTCAATAAAAAAAGTTGTTTTTGTATATATCATTTCATAGTTTATGGTACTCATATCTATGATAGTTTTTTACATGAACCTCAGGAGGTAGCAACTTCTCCTAGAGTAAAGTATATCCAGAAGTGAATTGATATCATGTGAGTCAGTTATTCAGTTTGTTTCTGAATTACCTTCTATGACGTCAAGGTGTCTAATATAAAATAATTTATAATCTTGAATACCCTTTAAAATATTCTTTCTAATACATAACAAAATAACTGGTTTGACTGATTTGGTTACTTCCTAAATCTGATTTGGCGACATCATAATTATTTAACAAATGTGTGGTTCCATGAATTGTTGATATAGATCATAGGATAATGAGCCAAAATTCATGGCTATGTCATCTCTTAAAGTAAGATACAGTGACTTTCTGTCTTGGCTTTAAAGATTTATCTTTACAAGCCATGTTTACAAAAATGACAGTCTAAAGTACTAGAATAATAGTTTAAAGGCTAAATTACAACTTGATATCCTCAACTGTTCGGGTTTTTCAACTTGATACCCCCAATATTTATAGGCATCAAGTTGATACCCTCCCCCCATTTTTGACCTAACGGGGTTAAACGGAGACGGGAAATGACAAAATTACCCCTCTTCATTCTCTCTCCTCTCTCTCTCTCTCTCTCTCTCCATTCCAAGCTAGTATCCAGATGGCACCGTTCGAGGCACTGTATGGAAGGAAGTACAGATCCCCACTAACATGGAAAGATATTGGAGAGAGTCAGATGCTTGGTCCAGAGATGATCACTCAGACAGTTGAGGTGGTCAGGAGAGTCAGATATCATCTTCGTGTTGCACAAGATCGTCAGCGCCATTGGGCCGATTCTCATCGGCGTTCCCTTGAATTTTCTGTCAGCGATTATGTATTTCTGAGGATCTCGCCTAACCGTGGCGTCATTCGTTTTGGCGTACGGGAAAAGCTTAGTCCTAGGTATATAGGGTCGTTCGATATTCTGGAGCGAGTAGAAGATGTGTCCTATCGTCTCGCTCTTCCGTCGTCTCTGAGTGAGGTGCATGACGTGTTCCATGTATCCCAACTACGATGGTATATCCCGGACCCGAGTCATATCCTGGATCATTCGAAATTGGTTGTTGGTACCAACCTTTCGTATGAGGAGAGGCCCGTATCCATATTGGACCAAAGAGAAAAGATACTCAAGAACAAGACTATCAAGTTAGTCCGTGTTGCTTGGGGTCATCACTCCTTGGGTGAGTCAACGTGGGAGCGTGAGGATGATATCCGATCGCGATATCCCGACATGTTTGACTCATGAGGTATAATATCTTTCTTATGCCTCGTGCCTTCGATTCCTTGCTTGCATGAATAATTGCTTGATTGCTTGACTAGTATAGCTTGTCTGTGATTAGTATAGCTTGTCATTGCATCTCTAGCTTCTTGATTAAATTCCGAGGACAGAATTCTTTTAAGGCGGGTAGAATTGTAATGACCATGGTTCGTATTATGTATTTTGGTATACGTGTACGTATTTTGACTCGTATTGCATGTCTCCTCACATGATTTATTTGGCATTTTATTGCTTGATTCGGTTCGGCTTGTTTGGCTTGATTCGGTTTGTGAACCAAACCCCTATCTACCACCACCATCATCATTTATTAACCCAACACTCTTTCTCTCTCCTCATTCACTCTTCTTCTTCCTCACCATTACTCTCTACCTACCAGGAAGGTTTAGGCAAGTGCATCTTGTTTCATGAAAGAATTCTATTTTTTTATTGTTCCATTGTCTTCCTCATGTGTTTCTAACCCACTTTAGTACTTAGCATTTTTCATTTCCGTGGTTAATTTCTTGTAAATCTAGCTTTGTGGTATTTTCGGTTTTTATGAGTTTTGATCTATCAAACCCGTATATTTTGTTATTTGATGGTTCCATGTTGTAGAGAATTTCCATTTTACCCAAATTTGACTACGGGAGTTTGGATTTGGGTTCCTATTATTGTTTGGTGGAGCATGGAGGCCATGGTATTTTCCATGGACATGTTCTCTGTGGAAGCCATTAATTATACTTTTGGCCGCATGTAACATTGTGTTGCTTAGCCGCAGTTGTATTTTTGCTAGCTGTTACTTAGCATATATATTTCATGGCCGTATATGGCCAATTACATGGCCGCATATAGGCATTGCTTGCTTGGCCGCATATGGCCAATTGCATGGCCGCATATAGGCAATTAATTGTATGGCCGCATATGGCCAATTGCTTGGCCGCATATGGCCAATTGCTTGGCCGCATATGGCCAATTGCATGGCCGTATATAGGCAATTAATTTCATGGCCGCATATAGACATCGCTTGCTTGGCCGAATATGGCCAATTGCATGGCCGCATATAGGCAATTAATTGCATGGTCGTATATGGCCAATTGCTTGGCCGCATATGGCTAATTGTATGGCCGCATATGGGCAATCAACTGTATGGCCGCATATGCATTGCTTGCATGGCCGCATGGCATTTGTTTGCTTGGCCGCATGGCCAATCACTTGCTTGGCCGCATGTCCAATCACTTGCTTGGCCGCATGGCAATTGTTTGCTTGGCCGCATGGTCGATCACTTGCTTGGCCACATGGCCAATTATTTGTATGGTTGTATTGCCATTTGTTTGTACGGCCACATATGCATTTGCTTGCATTGCCATTTGCTTGGTCGCATATGCATTCGCTTGCATGGCCGCATGGCCATTTGCTTGCATGCATTTACTTTGGCCACATGGCCATTAGCTTTATTACATGGTTTTAATTGTGGCCGCATGCATTTATATGGTTGGCCGCATATGCCTCCTTCAATTATTTAACTCTTTGCCACATATTGTATAGTGACAACATTTATTGGCTGGCCGTATGGCAATTTCATGCGGCAAATTTTTTCTGAGCTGCATGAGCCGCATGAGCCCTGATTTCTTCTGCCGCATGCCCCTGTCTCCTGAGCCGCATGATTCCTCCACAGCCCTTGCCCCTGCTAATATTTAATTACTACATGTATGCTTGTGTCATATTAATTTTAAATATATTCCCTGACACGATAGTGATCCGTTGTGGTGCACTTTTGACAAATGACATGACATGATAGTGGCCCGACGTGGCACACTCCTGACAGTGAACATGACATGATATGTATTTCGAAGGCTGTTGCGACGGCTAGCATGTCATGACAAGATTGAATGGCCTGGACACCGTGGATGATTGTGCTTGTACAATTGAACCGGCAATGTTTGCATCATATCTAGGACAGGGATCCCTGAGTACCACGGTCAGGAGTACCTACTGCAAATGGCTAAGGCTAATAACTAGAATAATTCAGTAGTCATGAGAGATTTCTCCAGTTACAGGCGATCCCATTATCCCGGCCACCATTGTTGGACTTGCAGCCTGCCGACGAGTAGGACACAAGTCTAGATTCACTGATATATGGAAAAGAACGAGGCATTGCTTAAATGACTCCAAGTCGCCTGGATAACCTGGATTAGCTGCATGGCTTATGGCTGGAGGAACATCTCACTGCATATTGCTAGTAACTAAGGATTGTGATAACCCTAGTTAGCTAATGTAGAAAGCCGTAGTCACTGATTGGCCGGAAGCGATTGCATAGTGTAGTTTCAGTGCTCGATTATTGCAGGCTTGATCGCATGATTGTCACTTTTAACAATAAAGATTCAGAGGCTGAGTTCTGTTCAGGAGAAGGGTTACAACCCCGGTCCTTGTTTGGTTTAAGGGTTGTAACTGGCTCCCGGAGCAGTTTTGAGTCTTCTCTTCGTTTATTGTCTTATTTTACCCCACGTCACACTTGTTATGTTTTACCTTACCAACAAGATTTGGAGACGGAGTTCTATTCAGGTGAAGGGTTACAACCCCGGTCCTTGTTTGGTTTAAGGGTTGTGACCTGGCTACTTGAATGGTTCCCTCGTACTCTATTATGACTGTTGTTATTCTTTTATTATCAAGCTCTTTTGTAACTATTTTTATATTTAATTCTGACCCAGCTGGTTTTGTATGGCCAGATTTTGGAGCAGCTCCAGAGGATCTATCGACCTTCCAGCCCGATGGTGACCACCAGGCGTAACCAGGGCAACGAGTGGATTTATTTTTGGCTCTCCCACTCTATTGTAAAATTTTCATTTTTGAGGCGTTTAGTCGGCGAGCACCTGTTAGCTCGTATTGCATACCTTATTACTGTCTGCCTACGGGTTGTAACATGATTGACAGATCCTAGGGTTGATCATGTATGACTAAACTCTTGCTAGTCATCAAATTTTGTCACGACTAGCTTCATGATCAGCTGAATATGTAATGTTTGGGACGCTTTACTATTGTATATTTGGTGATCTTACATCTTGTAACTTTACTTGCTTGCTTGAGATCGAGACAATTTAGGCTTGTTATTGACCATAGGAGACTGATGGATTGTAGTTAAACCCTCATATATCTAGACAGTCAGGACCGTATAGTGAGGTGGATTCCATTTCATTATACGTAGCTGGCTATGTATGCCCCCGCTCTCCAGTATTCTGGTTCTGGGGCGTTACATGGTTTAAGTAGTGGCCCATGCAGGTCTTGTAAATCAAGATATGTGAGGGTTTACCGAATAGATGTCTCAATCAGCACTCGTCCTTGATCTCTGCCCGTATCTTCTAATCCCTGAGATTCTCGACCTGATCACATGCTTGTATCGTTGATCTGTCTTGGTCCTTCATTATTGTTCCCTATGTCGTCTTCTTCAGCGGCATTATTCCTGGTCCTACCGATCGGCAAGGCGAAGCACCTCCCGTGGACCAGCAGTAACAAGAAGATCAGGTCCAACACTCAGGAACAGCCTCCCGGATCATGCCTCCCGGAGATCCAGAACCCCCGGTACAGCCAGCCTAGTCCGCAAGGCAGGATGATGGAGCCTTGGTTGGACTTATCAGGGAGTTGCTTGCATCGCAGGATCGTCGAGGAGATGCCTTGCATCAGGCAGTGGCAGATGCTGTGGGCAGAGGTGGACATCATGGGAACAATACAACGAACAGTTTCAAGCGCCTGAACCCTCCATTCTTCGATGGCAGCAAAGATGTTATCGCTGCTGATGCGTGGCTTCAGGACACAGAGGTAATATTGGAGGCAGCAAAGACCCCAGAAGATGAGAAGGTGGCCGTAGTACGCCTGCAGTTATTGGATCTAGCCCGCAGCTGGTGGACGGCGCAGGCCGTTGGACTAGTGGCGCCTATTGCCTGGACAGTATTCTGTGATAGGTTCCGGACCAAGTACTTCGATGATGTAGCTCGGTACAATCTACAGACCAGGTTCACCAATTTGAAGCAGATGGACAGGACGGTCGATGGGTATGCGGCCGAGTTTTTCAGGCTTAGTCGGTTTGCTCCCACCTTGGTGGCGACCGAGTTCGATAGAGCCCAGCGGTTTCAGCAGGGACTCCACCTAGAGATTTTGCTGGCGGTGGAGCAGTTTGAGCATCAGACTTTTGATGCGGTATTGAGGGCAGCTAGGAGGCATGAGTATACCTCTCAGAGGATTGCAGATAGGACCGGAGGTCGAAAGCGATCTCATGGCCAGATGAATCAGTCGTCAGCCCCAGCCCCGACAGCTAGGACTTTGACCATTGGAGCTCCGAGAAGGACAGTTTCAGTTACGTCGGTTCAACATTCAACCCCGACGTATCCTCAGCAGCAGAAGCAAAAGCAGTCTTCCCCCATGGGCTGCTCTTATTGTGGGAAGCCTGGACATATTGTTTCAGAATGTCACAAGGCTCGAGGATTGTGTTTTCTTTGTGGAGCGTCGGACCACAAGGTAGGGTCCTGCCCGTTCAGGACTGACTCATCACCAGCCATGACCAGTTCATCAGTTAGGGGACCAGCCCCAGTACCAGTCCAGCAACAGTTTCCATCTCCGAGGCTGTTGCCGATGCAGACCCAGGCTTTTCAGCAGCAAAGGCCTTAGCAGTATGCCCAGGCGCAAGTTCAGAATAGGCAGAGAGGATTCCAGCAGAGAGGGCCGGCACCCGGAGGACATGGTCAAGTATTGGATTTAACCATGGGAGAAGAAGGAGTGGCGCCAGGTGAGGTAGTGGCAGGTACTATTCTCGTCAACACCTTTCCGGCTTCAATATTATTTGACTCTGGTGCATCGCATTCATTTATGTTTGCACGATTCGCGACACGGATAGGACTGGAGCCCGAGTCATTATCAGTAAGGCTCAATTTACTTACTGGTAACGGTCTTGTAGAAGTAGATAGAGTATTTTTCTCGTGTCAGATCGTGGTTATACTACAAGAAAATGCATGTTCAGTGACATAAGCAATAAGTAGCAGAAAGTTAGATTTGTGTCGCCAAAGCGTTTCTGTGACATATCTGGCTATGTCGCATACATGTCGCCATAACCTTGTCTAGGAAAGTCATTGGCGACATAAAATAACACATGTCGCAGAATATAAGTACTTTTTGCGACATATCATACTTTTGATTTAAAATGACTTTTGGCGACATGTGTCTTATGTGTCACAGAAAGATGATACTTTAGCAACATAACACATGTCGCCAAATGTCTAGTTCTTTATTTTTTTTATTAATAAAAATACTTCCTGCTATACAATTTGATGTCGCAAAAGCTAATATAGCCAAACATAAACACACTTTCTGCTACACAATTTGATGTCGCAAAAGCTATTTTATATTTTTTATATTTATTTATATTAAAAAAATCACATATATTCATAAATGTTAAATTCTTATTTGGAAAATAACACACAATGAAATTTATATTCAAAGAACTTGAAAACAAACAAGTTACCGTGAACACAACATAATATCCAATACAATGTCTTTAAATATCTCTTCATAAAATAATCCAATAATGTAATATTTTAACAACATCAAGTAGTTCTTCAAAAAAATACGTATTATATTCCACAAATGTATTACATTCCAGCTTAGACAACTATTGTGTAAACTAAAACACATGAATTGATTGTCTTCCTAAAAAAAATTAGCCTACAATAGATCTCATGATATAATGTCTTCCCCCAAAATTGACTTGTTGTCTACGTGATCCTGCAAACGAACAAGCAAAAAATTATAAGTAAAACAAAATATATACTAAAAGAGTGATAGGTTTAAGGGACTTTATATATATATATATATATATATATATATATATATATATATATATATATATATATATATAGTGCAGCTTTAAGGGACTTACATGCAAAATCTGGGTATCAAAAGGGAAATACAAGTGCAGCAGCAGGTGGCTCCTGCAATAGGTAAACAGTTATATGTAGGTCTGTGAACATGAGTATTCAAAGTGGGTGTCATGTGCAACTAAGAAGAGTATGACTTCTGCAATAGAGAAGGGTATCCAGGTTCCTAATCCTTGATAGTTCAATCAGTATGGGACCCTCTATGATTTTTTTAAAATTAATATGCTAATCCTTATAGATGAAAATATCAAAACTTCCACAAAGCAAATAAATTGGAAACTAACGAACTCGAGAGGATTCCAAAAATAAAATTGTGACAAAACTTTAGGAGTCTGGAATGGTTTGCAGTTCAACTCCAAAATACTGATATTGAAACACCGTTGGCAAAATGGACTAAAAAATGCTAATGTTCTATTTTTTCAAAACTGCTTATTCATTAGCAAAGTCTAAAACTCAAGTATTTTGCATATGATACAGAAAGGGAAAAAAAGCTCTCCATGTTACTAGGAGGTTTAAGATATTAGATTGTAGGTTGTGGAAGAATATATTTGCAAGAATACATTTATGTGTTTTGGTTGATATCAGTTCTAGTTACATGGCTTCATTTTTCCTTTTGAAGTTGCGGTTAAGGTTTAGCTTATGAAGGAGGATTATTTAGACCAGCAATTCTGTTACGTAAGAGATTTACTGATTTCGTGTGATAGCTTTGTCTAAATACGGTGAAATTAATTTTGATGGTGCCTCAAAATAATGCTAGTGATTACATATGTGAACAGCTTAAAAAATTTCAAATTTAAAGTACAAACATATGACAGTTTTTCTCGGTATAGCTCTGTCTAGGAGATGCAAGAGCAAATATATTGGAGTGGGGATGTTGGTTTTGAATAGTATGATAAGCTTACAATTTTGGGTTTTGAGTAGTCTTAAGCTTAATTACCACTTTTGTTTGCATAGTAGGTTTTGGTAATTTGACTATCTTATTGATTTCTATTTTCTAATGTGAGAATTGAAAGCAAGAAAAATGATACCTATAAAGACCTTGTAGGCTCAAATTTATGATCTCAAGGAGAAGCAAATGCTATATAAGTATCTTTTACCTAGCGCGATGACACTGAAGAAGGAATTGATGGTTCAGTAGAACGAGATTGTTCAAATTATTGAGGCCTTTGAACCTGCAAGACGAGTTAAAAGAATCAGTCTCAAGATCGCAGTTACAGAATAACGTGACTTGATTGAATTAGCCCTCAGCGTGAATGTCTGAAAAGGATGAGACCTACTCATAGAAAGTGGATCTGTTTACATGGATGAAAGTAAAGTTTGACATCAAGGTATGCTAATTCAGTAATATCACTCTTTACATTGCAAATTTGTTCACTCTATGTTACCGACACCTTCATAGCCTAACCAAAACCTTTGATTACGTAATTGTGATGTTGTTGATTGCTTTGTCAAGAACAAACTACCTACCATGTACCTAATTTAACTACTACTAATCGAAGGTTTGTGACAAAGGGCTAATTTTAAAAATTGACCATAATTTATCCCCGCATGCCTAGCTACTATTTCTGCAATCGGGATGTGAGGTTTTTACTTCAAATAACCTTATGAAACACATCTACTGTGAATATTTGCTTAGATGTTAAACAAATGGTTAATAGAGACTTTTTGTATCAGTAAAGGCAAGGTCTTCCCATGACTAACTACTTTGTTAACAGTTGGTGTCATCTGTCAGAACATATTATGGAAACAAGTAAAGATGTGCTGCTAATTTCAAGGAAGAAAAGTGACTTTTAAGTAAAACGTGGCCGGGGCAGTTGATATCTTGACCATTCAAGAAACAGATGACAACCTACCACCTTTATATGTTATAGATAGAGTTGCATGAACAAGACAAGATCCTTAAACATGTAACTTCATTGTATCTTTTCGATCTTCTAATTGTATTTGTCCAGTTACTTTTCTTATACACAATCGATACAGTTTAGCCTAAGAAATCCTTATGGTCCATATTAGGGCGTCGAGCATTATGAGATCTTGAACAATACTAGAATATATGTCCAATAATCCAAGTGTAACACCAAGAAAGTACTAATTGGTAAGACTGTATCTAGTTGACTTTTATTTGATATTGATATTTGCTGTCATTTAAGATTTTCAGAAGGTCTATGTCTGATAGCCGCATCTCTGCATATTTAGCAGCTGCAAGTAGCAAAAAGAAAATAGTATTGAGATGCAAATGGAATCTAGTATTTACAGGATAGAGAACATATATTTTTATCTTTTGTGTAATCAACGACGAAGACTATTCAGTTTGGATAACTCACAAATATGTCATTCTTTTTAGCTTTTCAAAAGCACGAGGTTTTTTTCTATTTAACTTGTTACCATGAGCATTCCTGCAAACACATCGATAAATTCCTAAATCTAAGAAGATGAGTTTACCAATTAAATGAGCACTAGCGATCTACCACGTGGTAGCACACCTAAACTTGAAAACAAGTGTAGATGCCATTCGGACACAACACAAGTTTGGAGTGTCCTATCTTTGAATAAAGAGACACTAAGGGCTACATATTATATTCTTACATGAGTTTACTCCCATACACTGATATACAGGCTGAAATTGATATAACTTCAGAAATATTTTTTTATACCTTACTGTCAGAAAATGAAGGAGATACCGGAGCCACCTCGCTAACAAAGCCTTTAATAGTAACACCCTTACCCTCAAATATACCACTGTACACAAGAAATAAGTTAGAAAATAAAAAAAAATACACCAAAACATCGATAATTTAGCTCAACCAAGACAAATAACTACCAAGCTTCATGCACACACCTAAACTTCAGAAGCGCATCAATGTGGATATACCACCTAGCAACATTGACATATTTAGATGATGGTGCTGAGGAGATTGCAGCGTAGACAGTAATATCGTCCTTCGATGCTTGGTAATTGACAACAAATTTTAGTACATATGCTTCCAATGCCAAAATAATTTAACTTACCTTACTTATCAACACTAACCTACTGATGTAACTCCTGGTTAGAAGATAATCATTGAGCTTCTTGAGGTCGGATGCCGAGTTGACACCATCCAAGGTCACCGCCATTGCAATCTCCTTTAAAGATTAAACAGAAAGATCTGACATCTAGGTCTGAACTTCACAAAATAAACATGGTTTTACTTTCAAGTACTGGCTAGTCTATAAAAATTCTATTAAATTAGTAAAATAAAATAAAATACATCATTTTTGAAATAATTGTACTCTTTACTATACATACATTACCCAAAACTAAAATTTGATGTTCATAACTTACAATATCATGTGAGGGTTATAAACAAGAAAATTACCTTTTGAGTTGACTTCACAAAATGAGCATTTTGGATCCCTTGGCCGTTGTTTTTTTGTTAGTATAAATGGAGAAATTTTATAAATTAGTAAATTTAGAAAATGATGGTTGTTTCAAGTATTATTCATAGAAAATGATGGTTGTTTCAAGTATTATATGACATATTTGCAATCTACTATTTCCTGACATAATTACACATAAAAGTTCTCTTTGGATCACCACTTCAAAAAAAACTCTTTGTACTTCCATGCTCTATCCTCTAGGATGGTCTACAAGGAGCAAAATTTACGCTTGTGTAAAATAAGATAAAAGTTGAGGACTTTTCTAAAAATTTGTATTATTCACAAAACCTACAAAGTATATTGCATAAATTTTTACATATAATATTCAAGAAATTTGTAGAGTGATTAATAAGCATACAAATAAACATCAGAGCAGTTAAGAGGATATTAGTGCACTTACAGACTATTGAGGTTCACACAAGAGCTTATATATAACTCTCTTCTCTTGGTATTTGCTTGTGCAACCTTCTAATTTTCTATAGTAATCTTCTTAGTGTTGTCACATAAAGTAACATTGCAGAATGTGGGTTTAAGTTTCATATCATTATAATGTAAATGAATACGTCAATTTGATGTACATTTCAAAGGCTCGAGAATGCATCATATATACATGAAAGAATTGTGACATATATTTCTTTTTCTTGTAACATTGCAAAATGATTATTCCTTATATTAGGAGTTCTCTTTATTGTTTGACATTATCATCCTTCTCCTGTACTGCCTAGTAGTCCAGCTTAATGATGTTGATCTTTATTTCATTTTGCATTTAGTCCATATAAGTACAATTTAGGAACTTAGAGGATTCACTATAAGCTGTATCTTGGCAAGGTAAAGCATGAAACAGGGAAATGTTGGTAGTTATCTGACAGAACCAGTGTTCTAAAAATCGGCCTAGGCACTAGGCGCCCGCCCACCGCACCGAAAACCCCATAGGCGGTGGGCTAGGCGGGCCTAGGCGCCCCTAGGCGGCGGGTTTTTTGAATTTTTTGATTTTTTTTATTTTTTTTTATTTTGTTTATTCTTAGTTGTATTTTGGATATTTGTTTGGGTTTTAAGATAGTATTTGGATTTTAGAACATTGAAATTTCAAATTTCAAAATTCAAATTTTCAAAAATTTCAAAAAAAAAAATTCTAGGCGGCCGCCTAGGCGGGCTAGGCGCTAGGCGGACCTCCGCCGCACCGAGTCCGCCTAGCGCTTTTTAGAACATTGGACAGAACAATATAACAGAAGATATCAAGGTAACTATGTCTCTGCAAATTCTTCGTTTTTTTTCTTACAAAAAAGAACAAGAAAGAAATATTGTCAACGAAGTTGTCCTTTAATTCGTAGCATTCAACAAATCATATCGTTTACAGAATATTTATAGATTGTATTCACCATATCGAAAGATGCTCACAGTGTATCATAAGATGATAACAATAGAGTTTGTTGGTTGTTTAAGCTCAATTGGTCCTAAAGGAAACTGTCATATGGTCACCCATGTTCTACACTTCTTATCTAAGCATATATACAACACCCAAAACATATTTGTTAGCATGACCAGCAATTTATCATATCAATCTTTTACTCTTCAATATTTTGATTAATGTGGTATACTATTGCTAGCTAAAAAAGAACAATACTCAAAAACAGAAATATCATTCCCCTTATGACCAGCAGTGGGCGTAAGTCCCTAGCAATGGTAGTTCTGGATGAGACCACCATGCTATATATTCTAGATAGCCAGATGGTGAGTAAGTCGACCTACCGTTTGGTTCATGCAACCAAGAAGCACCCTCCAAGTTCCCCTAGACTACAAAGAGTCTAAACGGTTTAGATATGGGGATCGAGTAATGTGACTCCAAATTAATTAATTAATCAAAATGGTTGTGCCCACATTACTATGTGGTGATATATTGAAAAGTTCATGAGTCCCATAACTCCAGACTAGGAAGCACAAATACTCCGAATCAGTATTGGCCATGTGTTATAGCCATGTCCTTATTCTATCATATTGTATTTGTCTAGAATATAGGTCCAGATGACGTAGAAGATGGATATGATATATATCTCAACAACAACAACAACAACAAAGCCTTTTATTCCATAGTTTTGGTGTCGATTGTTTGAGTCCTTTCATTTTATTCAGCTTTGTTAAGTGCATATCATCTTTAACAATAAGAAAAAAACATATCATTCTTTAAAACCTTTCAGTAAGAGAGAAGAATAACAAATTTTCCTTGTAGTCATTACATTCAACTAAATATCAAGCAAGCCATTTAATAATAGCTAGCAAGGAATATACCAAACTTACATATGCATTTGTAATAGAAACCAAGTAAAAACAATTTATAATTCCAAATGCACTTGCAGAACAGGTATATTTAACGAAAAATTGATTCGTATATAACATTATTTGCATCTACAAGTGAAAGGCCATCCCAGAATGTCAAGTTGATCTTGCACAATTTTTCGAGCACATGAATTGACAAGGAACTTTTGTCGAACACCAGGTGCTCAAAGATTCAAAAAAAATTTTATCATTTTTTGTTACCAGGAGGTCTCGGTTGGGGACTTCTTAACGACGAGGCAGGACCGGGCGGGGAGCTCTCCTATGGAGAGGTGCTAAAACCTAGAAATAATCCCAAAAGCACTAAAAAATTCAAAAATAGAAGAAATAACAGAAAACTGAGAGAAATTGAACCTATGGCCTTCATTAGTTGTAGCCCCCTGGAACTGGGCTTGGAGAGCATGTCACAGGAAGCCTGAAGGATTTGTCAGTGGACGAAGAGCGCTCCTGGTAGAATCCCATCTGCGGCTAGAGACTTTGGAGTCGAACGCCCGACGCTGAATCCCATCGGCGAGGAAGTGGCTCTCTGTGCTCAGTGTGGAGTAGAACGCCCGACGCCGAATCCCATCGGGAGGGGGACTGTCCGGTCTGAGAAAATGGTGGAGGATATCTTGGGCTCCGTTGCGGATAGTGGAGGAGTTGGGCTCGGGATGGAGGAGGAGCTTCGCCGTGAGGTGTAGGAGGTGGCTCGAGGAGAAGGGGCAGAGGAGGGAAAATTTTGAGATCTGAAAAAATTTGGGCGGCTCTCTACAGAGAGAAGAGAAGATTAAATTGAAAATTTTTGGGATCTTATCGAGTTTTAGCTTACAGGACTCCTTTTTGAAAAAATAAAATAAAAAAGAATGTCACTTAAAAAGTTCAAAAAATTGCGTTAAGTCTTCTACATTTTCTAACCAGAGGTGAGCATTCACTTAATTTGGTTCGAATGAATAATTGAAGTCAAATTGGATCAAAAATCGAATAACTAAAATCGAAACTGAACCGAAATAACCCATAATCGAATAAAATTGAACAGTATTAAATCGATTCGATTTTCTATTTATTCAGTTTATTCAATTTTTAGTTTATTTGTATTTTTTGGCGTACATATATATATATATATATATATATATATATATATATATATATATATATATATATATATATATATATATATATATATATATGGGAGCGGATCAAAAGTCCCCTTAGAAAATCCCCTCAATCTCAGCCGTCCATTTAATGTTAATATTAATGTTAATATTAATGTTAATGTTAATATTAATGTTAATATTAAAACCGAAATTCAAAACCGAATAAGAAAACTTAGTATTTCCAAAACCGAAACCGAACTAATTTTTTGAAACTAAACTGAATCGCTTATTTGGTTCGATTCGATTCAGCTTTCGGTCCAAAATCGAATAATGCTCGCCCCTACTTATAACCTTCATGTTTATACGCTATCGTAAAGTTTTATAATATTTTATTAAAAGGAGTTATAATTATAATTTTTAAAACGGTCATATCAGGCCATTTTTTCTTGTAGTGATGTCTTATAATGTATATTGACTTTATTTGACATCGAAAAAAATCATATTTTATTGTATTATATAATGTCTTTCTGCGACATGTACGATTCATGTCGTCGAACATATAGTGTCTTTTTGCGATATGTACCATTTATGTCGCCGAACATTTTTGCAACATGTGGATGTCGCATTATGTATAGGATTTTTAGCGGGACTAGTATTTCGATTCCCTCCAGTAAAATTTATGTAGATTCTGCGACATACTAGAACTCATGTCGCCAATACATGTAAAAAAATAGCTTTTAGAGACATAAAAGATCCTATGTCACTAAACCATGTTGCTAAAAATGTAATTTCTTGTAGTGAATTAATTAGCGGTAGAGAGTTTTCAGCTAGGTTGATAGAATTTCCGATGGCCGATTATGATGTGGTCTTAGGAATGGATTGGCTAAGGGACCAGTATGCTAGGATAGACTGCCATATTGGCAGAGTTATTTTTAGCATTCCAGGCAAGCCGGAGTTTTCCTTTTCTCGAGGCGAAGTTGAACCTTCTCCTCCAATATTACGGATGGTCGTAGCAGCAGTGCAGTTACCCCGGATAGTCGAGGAATTTCCAGATGTTTTCCCGGAAGAGCTTCTGTCACTCCCCAATCCTGATATACGTATTCTTCATGGATTCTGTATACGGCCTCTGTATTTAGCATGTGCATAAATTATGTTTATTATTTATTAATGGTTGCATGTAGCTTTTAATCTTATCATTAGTGGAATAGATAAAAATTATAGATTAGGGATTAGGGTTTTCTTAAGCCAACCCCTATTTATATTCTCTTCCTCACCCTCTCTCTCCTCATTCACTCTTCCATTTATTTTCCTCAACCACCACCCATAGACAAGTACAACTTGCTCAAAAAGAGGAGATTTTGTGCATTTTACATTCTTGATTTTTCTTTGATATTATTTGTCTATTTTGTTCTTCTCTTCATTCTCTACAAGTTTAGTTCTTGAAGCTTTTGAGTTTGATGGCTAGATTTGTGTAGATCTAAGTTCCTAAAAACTAGGGTTTTATGGGTTTTCATGATTTTGTTCTATCTAACTTGGCTATTTTCGAAAAATAATGGTCCTATGTTGTAGGAAATTTGATTCTACACAATTTTGACCTTTGAAAAGTTAGATTTCGACTTGTTTGGAGGAAGTTATGGCCGAAATAATATTTGGACATCTTCGAGGTTTGCCTGTGCTGGCTCTGGCAGGGATAATGAACAGTCCCCTGCAGCCGCATAAGCAACGGCAGCCGCATGAGCATTTGGGCCGCATAAGCTTTGCAGCCGCATGGCACTCCCGGCCGCATAAGCTTTGGTAGCCGTATAATCTTTTATAGCTGCATAAGCCTTCCGTGTCGCATGGCATTTCCAGCCGCATAAGCTTTCGTGTCGCAGCCGCATGGCATTCCCGGCCGCATGAGCATCTGAGCCGCATAAGTCTTTCCAGCCGTATGGCGCTGGGCAGTTTCAGGCGCATAAAGTGCATTCCGGACCGCATGACCCGCATTGGCCGAGCCGCATGAGACTCAGTCTTACCTGGCTGCATCAAGCCCAGTGATTCACTAGCCGCATAGGACTTAGCTCCCTGAGCCGCATGCGCCCTTTTCTTCTGGCCGCATGTGCATGATTTTCCCCAGCCGCATGTGCCTCTTTTCCACTGTCGTATATGCCCGATTTCTTGAGCCGCATGAGCATCTCCTTTCCTTGCCGCATAGGCCTTAGCCGCAGGGTTATTGCCGCATATGCTTGATTAGTTCCTGAGCCATATAAGGCTCCATCTTCCAACCGCATAGGTCTGCTGTCCATAGCCGCATGCGCCCTTCTCCTTCAGCCGCAGGAGCCCCTGTTTTTCCAGCCGCATGAGCGTTGGCCGCATGAGCCTACGCCGCCTGTTCCCTTGAGTCTCAGACCTCATTTCAATCTGACTACATATATGATGGCTGGATAACCCTATGTGTGTACTAAGGTACAATCTATGTGAGCACCGAGGTGCTATCCTATGTGCTAAGTGTTCCTACATGATACTTGCCAGTATCACCAAGAGTCCAGCATTTACATAAGTAATGGTCGGTGGCAATGACGTGGTATGTGTTGTGTGTTGCATTACACCAAGAAGGGGATACATACGTATGACTCCATGAGCCAGTATAGAATCTTTCTTGGAGTACTCGTACAATGTACGACATCTAGAGGAGCGAACATGTAACCACGACATGTGAACTCTGAGTATAACCTAGGGATTAACTAGGCAACTAACTTGGTAGATGCATTGGGTGGGAAGAATCCCGAGATCGTGCCATACTTGCCACCCCAGGTCCAGACCTGACGTGTCGGGTTGGCCGCCACGGATATGGTTTCATTCGCCTATAGCGAATAGCTGTATCCGACTCCTACGAGCTATGTGTTAAATGTTTAGCGCGGTAGCCCTCCGGGGGACTGGTGCATAATCAATGTGTTATATGACTTATGGTTTGGCTAGCCCTGCTAGGTTGACACGATCTGAGGATTCCTTTAATCAGTATCGCGGAGATAACTCTGCCAAATATAGAAAGCCGCAGGAATGAATGGTCGCTTGAAAAATGACTTGACTGTGCTTGAGCCTTCTGTTAGTAGCCGAAGGACATGGACTGTCAGGATGCGTAGTCCAACCCATGTCCTTGTTTGGTTGTTGGGTTGGTCTATCATGCTAGGACAGGCTGTGGACCGAGGTTACGACCGAAAGCTTATTATTATTTTTGTTATTATTTTATGCTTGGATTTTATCTCACTCTTTTGTGCTCCCTTGTGGTACTTGCTATTCGGGGCTGACCCCGCTGGTTTTGTTTGGCCAGATCACGTAGCAGAGCCTGAGGATCCGGCCTTCTTCCCTGACGTCCATGGTGTATACTAGGAGCATGGCTGGCGGGGGACTCGAGTGGGTTTCTTCTCCACCACTCTAGTATCTTCACTTATGTACTGGCGTTTAGCCACCGACACCTGTTTAGCCGGCTAATCTGGATATTTTGTCTTGCATAATTTGTAATTAAATTAGACTGCAGCTGAATACAATTATGTACCTTTGACTCTCTGGGCTAGCTAACTTATAAAGCTAGATCCCCACGACCATTTTGATGAAGCGTCAGGGACGTCTTACTGTTTTATCTCATATGTTCATTAATTGATGCTTTCTTGCTTTGAATGATTGAGACATAGATGTTCTGTGTGACCATAGGAGACTTGAATGTAGCATACACCCCCTTGTCTCTTGATAGCCACGATCGTCGTATGACGTTTGTATACCTCATATGGAGTAGCTGGCCTAGTCCGTCTTCGTATTTCGGTACTGGGGCGTGACAAGGTTTTATTGGTGGCCCATGCAGGTCTGACTTTTCAGACTCGTGGGGTGTTACTATTATAGGAGTCTCAATCAAAACTCGTTTTCTTTGAATCTCTTGCCTCGATTTCTCTTTCCTCACCTTGATTGATAACCTGAATTGCATCCTCGAATCCTTCTCGTCCTGATAATTAATATCTTGTACCTTTCCCTATAGGGGTGCTTCTTTCTCGGTAGCTGGTGAGGCCAACGTGGAGGAACATCCAGTAGAGCATGGCTCGATGGGATAGTAACCGAAGGAGTACATTCTCCTGACCAGATCCGAGTGGAAGTGATATCAGAGCCAGTGGAACCGCAGGTTCTGGAAACTCCTGCACCCCCAGCAGTGCCGGCAGCGACGCCAGTACCTGATGCTGCAGCACTTCTGGAGGTCATCCGAGGATTCTTGGCCACTCAACAGCGACAGGTGGCAGCCCATCAGCAACAGCAGACCCGACAGCAGGAACAGAATGTGCTACTGAATCAGGGGTTATAATTGGCCCTTGAGAGAAGTGTCAGGAATGATTCGGGAGCGTCGGAGAGATTTTGTCGACTCAACCCGAGATATTTTGACGGTATGGAGGATGCCATCACGGCGGATGCATGGCTTCAGGATACTGAGGCCATATTGACCGCAATGAAGGTTCTAGTAGAAGAGAAGGTTGACTAGGTCAGATTAATACTTCAGGATCTCGCCCATGATTGGTGGGGATCAGAAGAGGTTGGACTGAGGCGTCCTGTTCCCTGGGATAGCTTTCGTACCAGATTCAAGGCCAAGTACTTTGGCGTAGTAGCACGGTATGAGCTACAACAGAGGTTTATCAGTCTCAAGCAGGCTGGAAAGACGGTGGATGGTTATGCAGCAGAGTTCTGCAGACTGAATCGGTTTGCACCGATGATGGTAGCTACGGAGCCCGAGAAGGCGATGAGGTTCCAGCAGGGACTTCATTTGGAGATTCTACAGCTAGTAGAAGGGCACGACTATCAGAATTTTGATGTCGTTTTAACGGCAGCCCGGAGGCATGAACTCACTCAACAGAGGTTGTTAACAAGACATAGAGGCCAGAAGAGGTCTCATTCCCAGAGCAGAGGCGGAGGAGAAGTACAGCAAACATCGGCGCCAGCACCCGGCATCCGTATTCATGAGTCAGGAGCACCGTAAAGGACGGCCGTGTCTGAGGTATCAGCACCAGTTCGACATCAGGAGCTGAGGAACCAGCAGCAGCACCGGGGGCGTCCATTAGATGTACTTACTGTGGTAAGGGAGGGCACACTAGGGATGTGTGTCGTTCAACTAATAGGTTATGCATGAGGTGTGGCAGTCCAGACCATAGGATTGCCAATTGTCCTATGATGTAGTGGCCAGGAGGGCCAGTTCAGCAGTTTTTGACATTACCAGCTCCAGGGACAGCACCGAACAGAGGACCAGTATTGGTCGTGAGGCCGCTAGCCCAGCGTTTACCAACGCAGGCTCAGATGTTTCACCAGGCACAGAATGAGGAAGGCCCACAGAGGCCGCAGCGACAGCATGGTCGAGGAAAGCAGCAGGAGGGAGCTCAGCAAAGCCAGGGCCAGGCGTTTACCTTATCACTGGAGGATACGCTAGCTTCAGGCAACGTGGTTGTAGGTAATATTTCTGTTACCTCTTTTCCTGCAGTAGCATTGTTTGATTCGGGGGCTACCCACTCTTTTATATCTGCACGATTTACGACACGTATCGAATTGGAATTTGAGGCATTGCCAGAGAGGATGAATATACTTACTGGTAATGGGCTCGTAGGAGTTAGTCGAGTATGCATAGCATGTCTAGTCGTAGTGAGTGAGCGATTATTGCCCGCATCTTTGATTGAGTTCCCTATGGACAACTTTGATGTTGTCCTAGGCATGGACTGGTTGAGAGACGGTCATGCGACGATAGATTGTCGGGGAGGTAGGGTAGTATTTAATATGCCTGGCATTGAGGAATTCGTCTTTGTCCGATCATTGGAGGATCGACCGAAGGGCATTTTTGCAGAGGCATTGGCAGAGCAGGAGCAGATTCCAAGGGTGGTCAAAGAGTTTGCTGATGTATTTCTAGATGAGCTTCCAGGTTTACCACCAGTGAGAGATGTGGAGTTTTGCATTGAGCTAAATCCTGGGACGGAGCCTAAAGTTGGCAGGGTCTACAGGATGTCGCAGTCAGAGTTGGATAAGTTGTACTAGCATGAAGAAGAATTGAAGGCGAAGCAGTTTATCAGAGACAGTAATTCGCCCTGGGCAGCACCGGTGATTTTGGTACCTAAGAAGGATAGATCGACGCGGATGTGCATTGATTACCGGCAGTTGAATGCAGTAACAGTGAAGAACAATTATCCGTTATCGAGGATTGATGACTTGTTTGATCAATTGAGTAAGGCTTGTATCTTCTCTGAGATTGACCTTCGATCTGGATATTATCAAGTGAGGGTCCGGGAGCAGGACATACCCAAGACAGCATTTAGATCATGGTATGGGCATTATGAGTTTCTGGTAATGCCATTTGGACTGACTAATGCCCCAGCAGTATACATAGATTTGATGAACCGCATCTTTCTGTCCTATTTGGATAAGTTTGTAGTAGTATTTATAGATGATATCCTCGTCTATTCCAGTAGTGAGGAGGAGCATGAGAAACATCTTCGGACAGTTTTGCAGACCTTGAGGGAGCATCAACTTTATGCGAAGCTTAATAAATATGAGTTTTGGTTGGATCATATTTCGTTCCTGGGACACATTATTTCTGGAGCAGGAGTGTCAGTAGACCCGAAGAAGGTCGAGGCAGTGGAGAATTGGCCAGTTTCGAAGACGGTAGCAGAAGTACGTAGTTTCTTGGAATTGGTAGGTTACTACCGGTGGTTCGTGGCAGACTTCGCTAGGATTTTGGCACCCTTGATGCGTTTGACGCATAAGGATGTAGAGTTTGTTTGGTCGACAGAGTGTCAGACATCATTTGAAGAGTTGAAGAAGAGATTAATCTCAGCCCCGATCTTGAACCTTCCAGTAGGATCGGAAGGGTTTACAGTGTATTGTGATGCATCCGGGAAGGGACTTGGATGTGTATTGATGCAGCACGGTAAGGTGATAGCATATGCATCTCGACAGCTTCGAGATCATGAGAAGAATTATCCAACTCACGACCTGGAATTGGCAGCAGTAGTGTTTTCGCTTAAGTTATGGAGGTACTACTTATATGGGGATCGAGTGGAGATTTACACCGATTATAAGAGCTTAAAGTATGTATTTACCCAGAGGGACCTGAACATGAGACAGAGGAGATGGTTGGAATTACTGAAGGATTTTGATATAAATCTTCAGTATCATCCAGGCAAGGCGAATGTGGTAGCAGATGCCTTGAGCAGGAGAGGCGGTGCATTCATTCTAACCACGCAGAGGCAGATTTTGGAAGATCTTCAGGAAATGGGAATTGAAGTGACCTTGTGTCACGACCCTACCCGCTTTTCGGACGCGAGTCCGTGAGCAAGCCCAGCTACGTATCGAGCGGACTCCAGTCCATCTCGAATACATAAACGCTGTCAAGGCTATGGTTTACTGTCAAATCATGGCAATGCAATCTATATCTCAATCCACAATAAGAATATGAAACATGAATGAACACTATGGGTCGTGGTCTGCAGCCCACTAGCATAAATGTCCGATAAGACTCTAAAGAATATAACAAGAGTCTACAACTGAAACAAGGAACATGATATCTCATGATAAGGAATGAAAAGCACAAGCAGATAATAAATACAAAAACGGTACCTGAATCCCGCAAGAACCACAAATCCTCTGCCATCCAGAACTACTAGCTAACTCCATGCAATCGCTAAACCTGAAGAGATCATCAGGTCCTCAGAGGACATAGCAAGATACATAATATACATGTCTATCTAACAGTTTTATCATGCGCAAGGAAATAAACAAGAAAGAACAAGGACAAGACAAATGACTACGAACACAAACACGAACACGAATACGAACACGAATATGAACACTAGAACAACTACGTATAAATGAACTGCCGGTATGAACGATAATCATGATATCAATGGAAGAAACCAAACCCTCATCCCGAGTGTGGACTCACGGATTTGAACTAAGCACTAACCCTCGTCCCGAGTGTGGACTCTCTGGCTAGCTCACGGCAAGACACCCTTGTCCCGTGTATGGACTCTCTGGTGTAAATGGTCAACCCTCGTCCCGTGTGTGGACTCTCTGGTGCCATTTGATCACGACAAACACCCTCGTCCGCTTTGCACTGAAAAGTGTGCCAGAGTCAACGGTCTCTAAAGTCGTCAAACTACATGTCTACGGATCTGGTTTTCCGATACGAACCCAACAGTATGTTCAAAGTTGGATTTCGGCGGGCCGTACACAAAATTGCCCGTTGAGTGGGACCGTGGGACCCGCAAAACGATAATTTTATCAACTGTCTCAGAATTGGACCAAACTTGGCATACAGGACCAAAAAAATGATACGGTCCTTTTGGCACAAGTTTTGTCTCGATCTGACGAGCGTGCACAAATTAATTAGAGAATTTGCAAAGTGCACGATACGGTGAATTTTGACGGATACGCATCAAATTCGTCGCGCACACGCAACCAATTTAAATTCCGCCAAAGCCCACACGACCACGAAGCTGTTACGCACCTTTCGATGCTTTCGATTCGCGACCACGTCGCCCGGAATGGCGGGACGCACGTCGTGTGGATGAGTTTTTATGATTTTCTAATATTTAAAAACGGGTTTTTTGGTCAACTTTAATACTGATTTAAACAGAATACAATAGACCAATAAATAAACTAATTACTGTGTTTTGATCATGGTTAGGTTGTCTATAAATCCCTTCAAGTGGATTTACAAATCTGTCGAAGGTTTCGCCGGAAACTGCGTTCCAAAAGGGGTCGAGGGATAAGAGATCTGTCATGTTTCGAAGAAGTTGGATTTTTAACCTGAATTCGTTTCGATTTCTCATCGAATCTGAAGTAGTTCAATCCGAACCAAATGACAGGGCTCCTAGACGGTTAAGTCATGATCGTGTACGTGAAAACGAAACGGGGATTGATCGAACGAGGAAAGAGAACTTTACCTGTAAAGTGGGGGGTTCGGCCTGCCATTGCTGCTGTGCGCTGCTACCAGGTTCACGCGCACAAGCGCGCTGTCGGCCGCGGTGGCGCGCGCCGTCTGGAGGGTCGTCCATGGAGAGATGGTAGTGGCGTGGGTGTTCGAGTTTGCTAGGGTTTAATCGAGGAGCTCTCGATCCCTCACGTATATATACGCGCGTGTAACTCTGGGTCGAACAGAGGGGTCGGGGACTTTACTTGGGGTGAGGCTGGGAATTGGGCTGCCACTGTTTGGGCCTGGCCAAATTGGCCTGGGGGTGTTATCAGGTGAGCAGCAACTGATGGGCTTTGTGGGGCTCGGCCTGGCTGGGCTGGGCCGGCCTATTTGTTTTGTTTTTTGTTTTTTATGGTTTTTCTTCTTATTTCCTTTTAGCAATCTATATATATATATATATATATATATATATATATATATATATATATATATATATATATATATATATATATATATATATATATATATATATATATATATATATACTCATACTCACATATACATCTATACGAAATATATATTTATATATAAGCACACATGTACATGTATACAAAATAATATATTTATATATACATACACATACACTTATGTATATATTTATATATACGTATACGTACACACATATATTATATACATACATATATATACATATTTATATACAAATTCACATGTACACATATATATTCACATATACGTTTATATATCCAATTATTTGCTCTATATATATATACACCAATATATATAATTTAGATAAATTACATAGAGTCGAAAATATTTGTTAAAGGAAATTATTTACTAAAATATCAATAAACATTATTTAATATCAAGAACTCATATATATATATTTAACTACAATTTGGGAAAAACGTCTACTAGGTTACTGAATTAAAATACTACCACCCAATGCATGTCTACACGGTCGTTTTGGGATGCACTACATGACTACCTGGGCTTGGGCTTGGTTTGGGTCCAGCCTGGCCAATTTGGTTCAACCGGGTCACTCAACGTCAAATAATATAATAATAATAAATAATTAACAATTTATAATAGTCATGTCAGAACTTGGCCTGGTTTTCCTAGTTAGGACATCCCTATGGCTAGGTTTCCCCGGGCAAGACTAGTACACTAGTCAAGGCACACTGCTACATCTTCCGTGCCACAAATCCTAGTCGTCTAGTACTTCAAAACTCAACTATGGCTAGAGTCATCTACCGTAATAATTAACTAAATAATCACTTATAAAATTCTAAAATCACTATTTAAGTCAAACAAAAGAATAAAAAAATATTTCAAAAATTTTCCGGGAAGGGAGGCTACAAATCTACCCACCTTAAAATAATTTCGTCCTCGAAACTCTAATTCATAACAATGCCTTAAAAATCAAAGTCTACTATCACTTTAATCCCCTCAAATTTAATTTCTCTAAAATATTTCATGGTATTCTCTAGTATTTTATACTCCGAGTACTCGAGGACTTCTACCCGCCTTTGGTCATACTACTCCTCAAAATACGGTCACTAAAATCTTATAATCTTCTAACTACTGACTAACCGTTCTACCAAAAATAACTTGGACACATGGTATCTATAATCCTTCATATCTATAAACAACCAATATTAAATAGTCAAGCAATATATACTATAATTTAAGGATTTTCGATAGATTCTAGACAGCACGATCGTTCGTCACCTCGAAATAAAAGGGACGAGAATCAATGGCACATGAAGCAAGAAAGTATATTCGAGAGCAAATATGGAGTTTCAAGGACGTAGAGAAATTTCTAGGAGAATTTTCAAAGCAGAGTGGATTGAGATTTCTAAGGTTTAGTCATTGTCGCAGGCTCGTAGCAGTACAGTTACGTAACCGGTACGATATGCTCTGACCTGCATAGGCCACCAAAAAAAACTTGTCACGACCCGCATCCGCTTTTCGGACGCGAGTCCGTGAGCAAGTCCAGCTACGTATCGAGCGGACTCCAGCCCATCTCGAATACGTAAACGCTGTCAAGGCTATGGTTTACTGCCAAATCATGGCAATGCAATCTATATCTCAATCCACAATAAGAATATGAAACATGAATGAACACTATGGGTCGTGGTCTGCAGCCCACTAGCATAAATGTCCGATAAGACTCTAAGGAATATAACAAGAGTCTACAACTGAAACAAGGAACATGATATCTCATGATAAGGAATGAAAAGCACGAGCAGATAATAAATACAATAACGGTACCTGAATCTCGCAAGAACCGCAAATCCTCTGCCATCCAGAACTACTAGCTAACTCCATGCAATCGCTAAACCTGAAGAGATCATCAGGTCCTCAGAGGACATAGCAAGATACATAATATACATGCCTATCTAACAGTTTTATCATGCGCAAAAAGGATAAATAAGAAAGAAGGAACAAGACAAATGACTACGAACACAAATACGAATACGAATACGAATACGAATACGAATACGAACACGAATACGAACATTAGAACAACTACGTATAAATGAACTGCCGGATGAGCGATAATCACAAGATCAATGGAAGAAACCAAACCCTCATCCCGAGTGTGGACTCACGGGTTTGAACTAAGCACTAACCCTCGTCCCAAGTGTGGACTCTCTGGCTAGCTCACGGCAAGACACCCTCGTCCCGTGTGTGGACTCTCTGGTGTAAATGGTCAACCCTCGTCCCGTGTGTGGACTCTCTGGTGCCATTTGATCACGACAAACACCCTCGTCCCGAGTGTGGACTCTCTGGTGCACCAAACAACCCTCGTCCCGTGTGTGGACTCTCTGGTTATGTACAATGAAAATCAAGGCTATGGCAGTTCACTACACGCACTCGTTCTATGACACGACTTAAGCAAGGAACTGACGAGAACTCCAAATGTGAAACACAAGGCCAAAACACGAACATGGCTATAAATAATAAAACAACTACACAGAAAATAACACGAAAGCACATGTCCATATATGATTCAAGACAGTAAAATGAAAAGAACTACATGTAAGTAAAACTGTAGAAGAAGGTAAGGTATACTTGCCTGGTGGCAGTACGAAGAACCAACAATGTATCGCCAATAAACAAGTCAGAAAGTCCAAGTCATCACAACTGTCTCCGAAAGCTGAAACATACAATGCCAACAGTCTCAGAATAGTCAAATTAGCTAGGATTGCATGTCCTTAAGTCTAATTCTGGACACAGGGGCAAAACGGTAATTTTGGACAAAAACGATGTCCGTCGTTGGATCCGCTTTGCACCGAAAAGCGTGCCAGAGTCAACGGTCTCTAAAGTCGTCAAACTACATGTCTACAGATCCGGTTTTCTGATACGAACCCAACAGTATGTTCAAAGTTGGATTTCGGCGGGCCGTGCACAAAATTGCCCGTTGAGTGGGACCGTGGGGCCCGCAAAACGGCAATTTTATCAATTGTCTCAGAATTGGACCAAACTTGGCATACAGGACCAGAAAAATGATACGGTCCTTTTGGCGTAAGTTTCGTCTCGATCTGACGAGCGTGCACAAATTAATTGGAGAATTTGCAAAGTACACGATACGGTAAATTTTGACGGATACGCATCAAATTCGTCGCGCACACGCAACCAATTTGAATTCCGCCAAAGCTCACACGACCACGAAGCCGTTATGCACCTTTCGATACTTTCGGTTCACGACCACGTCGCCCGGAATGGCAGGACACACGTCGTGTGGATGAGTTTTTGTGATTTTCTAATATTTGAAAACGGGTTTTTTGGTCAACTTTAATACTGATTTAAACAGAATATAATAGACCAATAAATAAACTAATTACTGTGTTTTGATCATGGTTAGGTTGTCTATAAATCCCTTCAAGTGGATTTATGAATCTGTCGAAGGTTTCGTCGAAAACTGCGTTCCAAAAGGGGTCCGAGGGATGAGAGATCTGTCCTGTTTCGAAGAAGTTGGATTTTTAACCTGAATTCGTTTCAATTTCTCATCGAATCTGAAGTAGTTCAATCCGAACCAAATGATAGGGCTCCTAGACGGTTAAGTCATGATCGTGTACGTGAAAACGAAACGGGGATTGATCGAACGAGGAAAGAGAACTTTACCTGTAAAGTGGGGGGTTCGGCCTGCCATTGCTACTGTGCGCTGCTACCAGCTGATGGGCTTTGTGGGGCTCGGCCTGGCTGGGCTGGGCTAGCCTATTTGTTTTGTTTTTTGTTTTTTATGGTTTTTCTTCTTATTTCCTTTTAGCAATCTATATATATATTTTTATTTATACACGTATACAAATATACGTACACGTATACACTTACACATTCACATATACCCTCGTATATATTTATATATATATATACATATACTCATAATCACATATACATCTATACGAAATATATATTTATATATAAGCACACATGTACATGTATACAAAATAATATATTTTATATATACATACACATACACTTATGTATATATTTATATATACGTATACGTACACACATATATTATATACATACATATATATATACATATTTATATACAAATTCACATGTACACATATATATTCACATATACATTTATATATCCAATTATTTGCTCTATATATATATATATATACACCAATATATATAATTTAGATAAATTACATAGAGTCGAAAATATTTGTTAAAGGAAATTATTTACTAAAATATCAATAAACATTATTTAATATTAAGAACTCATATATATATATTTAACTACAATTTGGGAAAAACGTCTACTAGGTTACTGAATTAAATACTACCACCCAATGCATGTCTACACGGTCGTTTTGGGATGCACTACATGACTACCTGGGCTTGGTTTGGGTCCAGCCTGGCCAATTTGGTTCAACCGGGTCACTCAATGTCAAATAATATAATAATAATAAATAATTAACTATTTATAATAGTCATGTCACAACTTGGCCTGGTTTTCCTAGTTAGGACATCCCTATGGCTAGGTTTCCCTGGACATGACTAGTACACTAGTCAAGACACACTGCTACATCTCCCGTGCCACAAATCCTAGTCGTCTAGTACTTCAAAACTCAACTATAGCTAGAGTCATCTACCGTAATAATTAACTAAATAATCACTTATAAAATTCTAAAATCACTATTTAAATCAAACAAAATAATAAAAAAATATTTCAAAAATTTTCCGGGAAGGGTGGCTACACCTTGCCACAAGATACGGGAGTTATGGCCAGTTTCCAGATTCAGTCTACTTTAGTAGAGAGGGTCAGAGCAGTTCAGGCGGAGGATCCGCGAATCCAGAAGCTTCGATCGGAGTGTGAGTCAGGTCTCAGAAAGGAGTTAGTAATCCATGAGGAAGGAATACTCAGGTTCGAAAACTGTCTTTGTGTACCAGGTGGAGACCTTCGACATGAAGTTATGTCAGAAGCTGTAAAACCCCTAAATTTCTAATATATTTTTTATTATTAAATTTGGTACTGATTTAAAATTTTGTATTGTACGTCGCGTAGTCGTATTTTACGTCGCGCACGAAATTTTATTTTTTTCGTAATTGTTCGACGAGTGCGAATATGTGCGTGCGTACATATTTTAGAAAAACATTTTTCTTATTTTTATAGTTTCAAAATATATATAATAAGTATTTAGTTATCGTTCCAAAATTCCAAGTTTGTTATTTTATTTATAAAGCCTTTCATTTACACAGTTATAATAATAAATAATTTTTCCTATAAAATGGTATATTAGAAAAGTATATTTATGTAAATATTATTTGGACATACATATATAATTAGTAATTATTTATTAGTTTATTTTTAAATAATAATGAATTTTCAAAATTATTATTATTAGTATTTTTGGAAAAATATATTTTCAAATTATTGTGACAATTTAAATCTTGTTTTGAATTTATGGATTTATTTAAATAGTTAAATATTTGAAATTTGATTTATCCCATTTGATTTAAACTAAAAATTTAATTAGATTTAAATTTGATTTGTATTTGGAATTGGATTTGATTGATTACGAATTATCTAAATTGGGTTTTATATCTTTTCCTAATCCTATCCAAATGGGAATTTCCACATCCTATAAATAGGCAGGTACTCCTCCATAAATTCTATCACACAATTTTTTCCAAAAATCTACGTGCATCGTGTCTGTGTCCATCCAAATTCTTATTCCATATATTTTTTACATATACATTGAACCCTCTCCCCCGTGTCGACAATACCGACACGACAAAAAAAAATGTTATCCCTAACCCGATTCTAACCCTGTCCACCGAACCCTCTGACTTGTCCAGCTTCCCTCCACCAACGCCACCACAGTGGCGCGGCCACCATCGCAGACCGCACCTCGCCAACCACCGTTGCCAACACCCTGCCACCACCGTAGCCTTCCTGTCCGAGACCTCACCCCCACCGTCCACAAATTTCCTCCTTGTCGAAACATCCTGACCACCTCCGGCCCGGTCACGACCCGCACCCGTTTTTTTTAAACGGATACGAGACGTGTCCAAGCCAGCCTACGCCGCAGTGTCGACGGTAGAACGCTGTCACGGTCATGAAGATCAAAATCACAAATAATGCTCAATCACATAATTAATTTAACTTACATTGATCACAAGTTTTACATTTGTAGCAAAATATAAACTTGTACAAATAAATGAATGACTACAACTCAACTATCTAGCTAGTCTCTAGGCTTTCGTCTGCAAGTACACCCGTCACTCCCCAAGCTAAGTGAATCCACGGCTAACCTGAAAATGTTGGTTTCCAGTCAGGAATGGAACGAGCACAATTCATTGAATGCAATTTCAAATAAAGAAAATGACTATAAAACAAAGGTTAGACATCAATCATAAGTTTGAAAATAAACAGTAAATACGGAAAACCAATAGCAATAAATAGACACAAAATACTTTCCCCAACTGTTAGAAGTACCTTTGATATGTGATCGGTCTCGAGACAATTACACGACACTGTCTACACTGTCTAAAGTTACACTGTCTAAAGTTATACTCTCTACATTGTATAAAGTTACACTGTCTACAGCAAATAATACAATAAAGAAACATGGTATACTTTGAAATAATAAATCACTGTCTACACTGTCTACTTTGCAATAATAAATCACTGTCTACACTGTCTACTTTGCAATAATAAATCACTGTCTACACTGTCTAAGGTCAGATCACACATCCTTGGTACTTCTCATTCCCGACTCAACAATTTATAATAGAAAATAATCACATAACCAATGGCCAATCAATGAAATATAGTGAAAATCAATATCGAAATGTAGACAATAAACTGTACTCGCCTGTGGTCCTGTGCTGGTGTAACCGATAATCCGAACTACTCAGAATGCCACAATAGTCAAAACTCGTACAACAGTCCCCGAAAGTTGAAATAAATATTACCAATGTTCTCAGAATAGTCAAATTAGCTATGATTGTCTGTCCTTAAGTCCAATTCTGGATACAGGGGTAAAACGATAATTTCGGGCAAAAACGATGTCCGCCGTTGGACCCGCTTTGCACCGAAAAGCGTGCCAGAGTTAATGGTCTCTAAAGTCGTCAAACTAAATGTCTATGGATCCAATTTTCTGATATGAACCCAACCGTATGTCCAGAGTTCGATTCCGGCGGGCCGTGCACAAAATCACCCGTTGAGTCAGACCGTAGGGCCTGCGAAACGGTGATTTTATCAACTCTCTCAGAATCGGACCAAACTTGGCATGCAGGACCAAAAAAATGATACGGTCCTGTTGGCACAAGTTTCGTCTCGATCTGACGAACGTGCACGAAGTAATTAGGGAATTTGCATTGCATGGATACGGGGCGATTCCGACGGATACGTATCAAATTCGTCGCGCACACGCGACCAATTTGAATTCCGTCAAAGCCCACATGACCACGAAGCCGTTACACACCTTTCGATGCTTTCGGTTCGCGACCACGTCGCCCGGATTGGCGGGACGCACGTCGTGTGGATGAGATTTTTTAATATTTTTACTATTTTGAAACAGATTTTTCGTCAAATTCGAAATCCGATTTCTCGACGCATAGTCGACGAAATCCGATTCCACAAAAAGGGAATTGAAGCCCTATATGTTGTCTATAACTGTGTTCAAGTAGATTTTTGACTAGGTCAATGCATTGGTAGGAATTTTCCTTTCAACTTACATGTTTGGGCTGATATGTGCCCTTTTTTTGGGCAGGTTTTTGTCGAAGTTTCGTTTTGATTTCAGTCTCGATACTTCTTAGACTCTCGATTCTACTTGATGGGACCCTTAGAGGGATATATAGGCTTTATAGAACAGTTTACAAAATCAACTTTCATGGAGTATTCACGAAGAAACGGGCTTCGAAAGTAGGTACCTGTCGGTGTGGCTGCTACTGCAAGTGCTCTGCTTACGCACGCGCGAGGCTCTTCCGGCCGCCTCTGGCCGCGCGCGGCGACGGCGACGGCAGCGGGTAGCCGCCCAGAGGTTGGGGAAGGGTGGCGTGTCGAAGGTTTTAGGGTTTTCACAACTCCCCCCTCTCCCGCGATGTATATATATAAGCGCGCGGTGTTTGTCCTCTCGACCTCTCCCTATATATATAGTATCTAACTGCTCGGTTGTGAACCGAGGACTGGTCGGGCCCTCTCTGTGCTGGGGACCCGTGGGCTGGGCATGCCCAGTGCTGGACTGGGTTCGCTCAGCTGCTTCATAATTTCTTTCTTCTAATTCACTGCTTATCTATTTATATATCTATATACACACACATATATACATATATATATATATATATATATGTATATATATATGGGTGTACGGGTATATGGGTGTACGGGTATATATATATATATATATATATATATATATATATATATATATATATATATATATATATATATATATATATATATATATATATATATATATATATATATATGGGTGTACGGGTATATGGGTGTACGGGTATATATATATATATATATATATATATATATATATCATTTGGTGATTATATATACGTATACGTATATATAATATATATATATATATATATATATATATATATATATATATATATATATATATATATATATTTATATATACGTATACGTATATATAATCACCAAATGATATATATATATATATATATATATATATATATATATATATATATATATATATATATATATATATATATATACATACATATACACGCCTTATATATATATATTCACATATACATATGTATACACATATACATAATATTTATTTGACAATAAATAATATAACCAATAAAATGATAATACTAAATAACAATCCAAAAATAATAATAATAATAATAATAATAATAATAATAATAATAATAATAATAACGAAATTTAATAAACCAATGATGGTGGGTGTACGGGTGTATATATACTATATATATATATATATATATATATATATATATATATATTATATATACGTATACGTATATATAATCACCAAATGATATCTATATACACACATATATATCTATCTATATATATATATATATATATATATATATATATATATATATATTTTATATATATATATATATATATATATATATATATATATATATATATATATATATATATATATATATATATATATACATATACACGCCTTATATATAATATATTCACATATACATATGTATACACATATACATAATATTTATTTGACAATAAAATAATATAACCAATAAAATGATAATACTAAATAACAATCCCAATAAAAATAATAATAATAATAATAATAATAATAATAATAATAATAATAATAATAATAACAAAATTTAATAAACCAATGATGGTGCATACATCATTGCGTACAGTTCAATAATCCCCAGAATATACAAGGACCTATTTTATACCAATATCCTTGAATATTAACTAATAAGTATATTTATAATATTTAATTATGATTACTTAGAAATATTCATTAAATCGTTTAAAACGGAAAACCACCCACTCACCAAAATACATCAATACGCATGTCATCGGACGTGTCGTATGACCACATGGGCTTGGGCTCAGTTCGGGTCCAGTCCGGGCTAAAATGGTATAACCGATTTTCCTAAAATTCAATAATATAAATAATGAATAAATAAACCTTCGGTAAGGGTTAAGTCGTAACTTGGCTTGGTTTTTCTAGTTAGGACATCGCTATGGCTTGGCCTTCCCTACCAGGGCTAATACTCTAGTCAAAGCACGCCATCGCACTATCCGTGCCACGATTTCTAGTCATTTTGTACTCCAAAACTCAATCATGGCTAAAATCATCTACCATAATAATTAACTAAATAATTATTTATAAAATCTAAAAATCACCATTCCAATAAAATAAATAATAATAATAAAAATATTCCAAATTTCTGGGAAGGGCAGCTACAGGCCCCCTTGGCCGAGCGCCACCACCGACAATCCGAAACCCCAGCCATCTACATCCTCGACTCAACCCAAACCCTAAACCTAATCTAGCCTGGCCACCATCTCCAGCCAAGCCTAGCTAGGACCATCGTTGTCACCATCATCTTCTCCGGCCCTGACCGAACCCAGTCCGCACCAACCACCGCCCCCGTCACCCGACGGCTGCCGCCACAACCACCAACTGAAGAAAATCCAAATTAAGACACCCACCGCCCTTACCTCGACGGCGAGCTTCCTCCACCGGTCACCGCCCGTCCGCTCGACCGCCTGCTCCGCTGAAACCCTCTGTCGTGCCCGAGCTTACCCCCGCTCGGCCATCAACGCCGGCGCGCCTAACCCCGCAGCTCCGCCTCTCCCTCTCCACCGGCTTCCCTCACCCCGCCGACCGATCGAAGCCCTCCGGCTCCTTTCCCAGCCGTCTGTCGACCCGTACCACCGGCCGACCACCGCACAGCGCCGTGCGGTCTCCTTCCTTTCGCCGCCCAGATCCCCTTTTTCCCGCCGCCTTCTCGCCGCCCCTCTTTCACACTGCGCCCGCCGTCGGACCACCTATACACTCCTCCGCCTGAGCGATTTCTCTCTCGGCCTCACTCCCTGAGCTCCTCTTCCCCTTCACTTTTCTCCGCCTCCGCTGGCCGCCCAGCCACGCAACGTCGCCTCCGGCTCACCGCTCGCCGGCCGACCCACTTTTCTTCGCCCCTTTTTTTTTCTTGTTCTCAGCAAAAGTTTTTCTTTTGCTATTGTCTCTCTCTTCCTCGGGACAACGAATGTAACCCTTTCTTTTGTTTTATTTTTATTTTTATTTTTCTTCTCATTTGTTTTTTATTATTTTTTATTATTTTTTTAATTTTTGTAATATTAGTAGACATTTTAGTATCAAATGTATTTTTAGTTTTTCTTTTTTTGTAATATATGGTTACCTAATTAGCATTACTAATTGTAGTAATGTATTTCTAAATTTTGAGAGATTTTTAGAGCCCTAATATTAATATATTGTGAAAATAAATTATTTGATTATTTTAGGGTACTTAGATATATATTTTGACCTACAAATTATTATTTGGCAGAAGATGGTTGGTATCCCTAAAATCACTTTGCAAGATTTTAGTTCTTCTAATTTTTTTTTATATATGATAAGTTTCAAGTCCTTTCAAGTATTTGTTTTGACTCTAGAAATATAGTTTTCTAGGTTTCCTAATATTTTCAAATATTTTTCTAAATTATTATTACTAATAGTTTTCCATCTATAAAATTTTTGTCAAGCTTAAAGTATTTTAGCCTAAAAACGATTTACATTTTCAAGTATTTATCCAAAATGACTTTGACTAAATAAAATATATTTTCAAGTGTTTATATAAAATATTGTTACTGAGTAAACTATAGTTTAACCTAAAACGATATACTACTTTTAAAATGTTTTGGGATAATAAATTATAGTTTTCAAAGATTTTATATATATATATATATATATATATATATATATATATATATATATATATATATATATATCCAAATTTCCTTCGATTATCCTCATGACCATGACCAAGCCATTAATCCTACTTCCTTCGTCAATTCTGTCCTTCCTCCTATCGATCCTAACTAATTTGACCATTTTGGACCCAACGGAACTGTCCGTGCCACCATCAGAGGTCACCTTGCATAGTTGTTGCACCGAAGTTCGTGCCACATTGATTATCGCAGCACATCAGGCGTACTACCAGACAAGACACCTTGCCATTTGCTGTTTATTTATTTTAGCTCATATTTCATGCATTATTTATTTTCTTTATACAAAATAAATTGTGATACATGGCATAACCTGTTAGAACTTACTGTTCAGTTATATTTCCTGTTATGTATTATTTTTCTTACACATTAAACTTAGAATTAAGGGACCACCTTGTGTGTTGCATTCATTGGCCTTGACACGTTGTACCACGAAGTTGTATGTCGCATGTAGAACATGGACGTACGTGATTGGCTGGCCACCAGTACGTACAAGCCGTACGATAGGAATAACCGCTAATAGAGATTGCATGCTAGTTTGACTTAGCGGTTATAGTGGTTTTGTGTTGTGGATACAACACAGTAGGCATTGGGCGGAGAGGACAATTCCTTAGCGTATGGGCTTCGATGCACTTTTCCTTGTGACCCGGATTCTCCGCTGGAGATACGGGGCTGATGACCCATGATTACTGACGGCCACTGACGATTCTGCGGAACGTCATGCTCTTACTGATGGGGCCTCTGGTGCCCCAAGGGGGGACCATGCCGATCCTATTCAGCCAGGGCCCATGCGTAGGAAGGATTGTTCTTAACTACATTTCACTTAGAACGGTTAGGCACCTTTATCCGTTAGGTACGAGTACTTTTGGTTTGGGTACTTGTATCTGACCGTGGCTTGGAATAATAACTTGTCGTAGATTAGTTCGTCACATCTTGTTCTTGTTTGGTTATAGGTGTGACTTACTACTTCGATGAGAAGGTATTGAACCTTGTTGGGGTCCGGATACCATATTGGATTCATAGCATGGAAAGATACGTCACCGTGAATTAGTTTACCATCTCCTGTCCTTGTTTGGTTGGGGGGATGATAAGCTCGTTCAATAGGTGTGTATTGGACCATGTTATAATTCAATTGACTTATTTATTTGAGCAATATTTATTCAGTTTATATGGCATGATATTATGTGTCTTGTTACGTCCCTCTGAGGACCTGGTTATCTCGCCAGGTGTGTGCTATTATCTTTCGCAGGTGTTCTAGTTCTAGCCGTGACCATCTCTATTTCTTCGAAGATGATTGTGCTTGGATCGTCTTCGCTTCGTTCGCCAAATTTATTTCTTTTTTTATGTATTTCTTTTCATAGTTGGTAGTGGATTTGTCTCCGCCCAACATATTATATCAAAACAATTTCATAGATGATTATATGATATCTTTTATTCATTTATTTTGTGTGGATGAGATTAGTTATGGTTCTACTGTATTTTATAGCTTATGTATATTTATTATACGGCTGGCATGTCTACGTTCCTAGTCCTATATATTTTAGGACTGGGGCGTTACAGAAGCTCATAGTTCTCCTTATTCCATTCATCCCGGAGGCACAAAGATGTACCAGGATATGAAGCAGCACTTTTGGTGAAATGGCATGAAGAGGGAGATAGCGAGATTCGTATCAAGATGTTTGGTATGTCAGCAAGTGAAGGCAGAGCAGCAGAGACCAGCAAGATTGTTGCAGCCGCTTCCTATTCCGAAATGGAAGTGGGAGCACATCACGATGGACTTTGTGACTGGTTTACCTAGATCTTCGACCGGCCGAAACGCAGTTTGGGTAATCGTGGATCGGCTCACGAAGGCTACGCATTTTCTTCCATTTATAGTAGGGCAGTCTACTGAGCAGCTGGCAGAAATATATATGAAGCAGATTGTGAGGCAGCATGGTATTCCAGTTAGCATAGTATCAGATAGAGAAACCCGGTTCACCTCTCATTTTTGGTGGAGTTTGTACCAAAGTTTGGGTACCAAGTTGAGGTTCAATACAGCCTATCATTCACAGACGGACGGACAATCAGAGAGAACCATTCAGACCTTGAAAGATATGTTACGGGCTTGTACTTTAGACTTCGGTGGAAATTGGAAAGATCATCTTCATTTAGTAGAGTTCTCTTACAATAATAGTTATCAGACAAGTATACAGATGGCACCTTTTGAAGCATTATATGGAAGAAAGTGCAGGTCCCCTTTGGTATGGGACGATGTGGGAGAACGAAAATTATTGGGACCAGAGATGATCACGCAGACCGTGGAGACAGTCAAGTTGATCAGAGAACGGCTTCGAGTCGTGCAAGACAGACACCGCCACTGGACAGATCAGCATCGTAGGCCTCTAAAGTTTGGTGTTGGTGACCAAGTGTTTCTGCGGATTTCACCTACTCGGGGTGTTATTAGATTTGGAATCCGAAGAAAGCTTAGTCCGAGATTCGTTGGTCCTTTTGAGGTTCTCGCTCGGATAGGCGATGTTGCTTATCGGCTTGCCCTTCCTTCCTCGCTATCTGGCGTACATGATGTGTTTCATGTATCTCAGTTGCATGGGTATGTCCCGGATCCGAGTCATGTCCTCGACCATTCGGAGTTAGTCGTTGGTACCGACCTAACTTACGAGGAACAACCCGTGTCTATTTTGGACCGGCGAGAGAAGGTGCTCAAGAACCGAACTATTAGCCTTGTCCATGTCGCTTGGGGCCATCACCCTCCGGAAGAGTAAACCTGGGAGCGCGAGGACGAGATTAGATCTCGATATCCGAACTTGTTCGACTCAGGAGGTATGTTTCTCCTCATGCCTTGGTAATCTGTTTACATATTTGTTTTGCACCATTTTGAAAAATATGATCAATGATTGCTAATGATAGATTGCTTGCGTAGATTGTGATTGCACCTTGCTTGCCCGGATTTTCTCTATCTTTGTCTTGGCTGAAATTTCGAGGACGAAATTTTTCTAAGGAGGATAGAGATGTCACTCCCCAATCCCGATATATGTATTCTTCATGGATTCTGTATACGGCCTCTGTATTTAGCATGTGTATAAATTATGTTTATTATTTATTAATGGTCACATGTAGCTTTTAAGCTTATCATTAGTGGAATGGATAGAGATTAGAGATTAGGGATTAGGGTTTTCTTAAGCTAACCCCTATTTATATTCTCTTCCTCACCCTCTCTCTCCTCATTCACTCTTCCATTTATTTCCCTCAACCACCACCCATAGGCAAGTACAACTTGCTCAAAAAGAGGAGATTATGTGCATTTTATATTCTTGATTTTTCCTTGATATTATTTGCCTATTTTTTTCTTCTCTTCATTCTCTACAAGTTTAGTTCTTGAAGCTTTTGAGTTTGATGGCTAGATTTGTGTAGATCTACGTTCCTAAAAACTAGGGTTTCATAGGTTTTTATGGTTTTGATCTATCTAACTTGGCTATTTTTGAAAACTAATGGTCCTATGTTGTATAAAATTTGATTCTACACAGTTTTGACCTTTGGAAAGTTAGATTTCGACTTGTTTGGAGGAAGTTATGGCCGAAACAATATTTGGGCATCTCCGAGGTTCGCCTGTGCAGGCTCTGACAGGGATGATGAACAGTCCCCTGCAGCCGCATAAGTAACGGCAGCCGCATGAGCATTTGGGCTGCATAAGCTTTGCAGCCGCATGGCACTCCCGGCCGCATAAGCTTTGGTAGCCGCATAAGCTTTTATAGCCGCATAAGCCTTCCGTGCCGCATGGCATTTCCAGCCGCATAAGCTTTCGTACCACAGTCGTATGGCATTCCCGACCGCATGAGCATCTGAGCCGCATAAGCCTTTCCAGCCGTATGGCGCTGGGCAGTTTCAGCCGCATAAAGTGCATTTCGGACAGCATGACCCGTATTGGCCGAGCCGCATGAGACTCAGTCGTACCTGGCCGCATCAGGCCCAGTGATTCACTAGCCGTATGCGCCCTTTCCTTCTGGCCGCATATGCATGATTTTTTCCAGCCGCATGCGCCTCTTTTCCACTGCCGCATATGCCCAATTTCTTGAGCCGTATGAGCATATACTTTTCTTGCCGCATAGGCCTTAGCCGCAGGGTTATTGCCACATATGCTTGATTAGTTCCTGAGCCATATAAGACTCCATCTTCCAACCGCATAGGTCTGCTGTCCATAGCCGCATGCGCCCTTCTCCTCCAGCCGCAGGAGCCCCTGTTTTCCCAGCCGCATGAGCGTTGGCCGCATGAGCCTACGCCGCCTGTTCCCTTGAGTCTCAGACCTCATTTCAATCTGACTACATATGTGATGGCTGGATAACCCTATGTGTGTACTAAGGTACAATCTATGTGAGCACCGAGGTGCTATCCTATGTGCTAAGTATTCCTACATGATACTTGCCAGTATCACCAAGAGTCCAACATTTACATAAGTAATGGTCGGTGGCAATGACGTGGTATGTGTTGTGTGTTGCTTTACACCAAGAAGGGGGTACATACGTATGACTCCATGAGCCTGTATGGAATCTTTCTTGGAGTACTCGTACAATGTACGACATCTATGTAGGTCCTAAAAATCAAGTTGCACCCATCAAAAAAGCAATGAAAATCAAATTGCGCACACTTCAAATGAACTGCGCAGGAGCAGACTGCGCAACAAATCAACTGTGCGAGCCCGAACCGCGCTAACATCCAAGCGCGCAAAGCTGACGTGGCAACGTCATCATTACCTGACACAAAATCAGATCTTCTGACAACTGACAGCCCAAAAAGCGAGGAGTCTGTTCGTTTCTCGAGCCGCGCCGCATTTGAGGACAGCTGTACAGCCAGCGCAATCTGAAGCTAGCGCAGTTCGATCTCAGCGCAGTTTGAAGCTAGCACAGTTCAAGCAGCACAATCCATCAAGATAACTGATATTTTACACGTGGCCTACATGCCATCAATTGCTCACCACGTGGCAACCGTCTGTACACGACCATGCGTATTTCAATCAAACAATGCCACGCGTCTAATACAGTAGAGCCACGATCGAGTAACTGCCAGCATAGTTCGCTGCTTGCGCAGTCCAATGCCTGCACAATCCAGTCTACGCAATCCAGAAATAACTACTAATTAGTTATTTTCCAGAACTCTATAAATAGAGTTTTCAGTCCTTCATTATCGACATCAGATCATTCAAGATCATCAGAGAAATCAGGAGTTCTTGCCCAAGTGCTGCTGCATTCTTCAGAGGCTACCGTCTTCACAGTTCACATCGTCCAAGGGATAAAGCGATCGTCTTCAGATCGGATTCCTATAGTTGTACTTTCCCAGAATTCAATTGTAATCTTCTTACAAAGTTTGTGAAATAAAAAGAACTTTTGTTTTTTGCAAACAAAATAGAGACTCTGCTGGGGACGACTTTCTCCTCCGACGAGGAAGTGACAACTCAATGTGACATTGCGTCTATCGGAAAGACGCAGAAGACGCTGGTTGTGAAGGTCAACCAGACTGCCTACGAGGCGATGATCAACTCCGGGGCTACTTGTCGCACTACAACCTCTGCCAAGAGCAAGGTTCGTTCAGTGTGGACTCCAAAGTCCTCTGCGCAATCCTCTGTGCTGTCCTCTGCACAATCATCTGTGCAACCGGCTGTCTTCGCTGCTAAGGAGCCACTGGCTACTTCTGCTCATGCGCAAAACACCACCCGCACTACCAAAGTACAAGCCAGAACTCCTGCGCAGTGTACTGCTCCTCTTGCTGCTGCGGAAGCGACTTCCTATGCTGCTATGGCCAAGTGCAAGACTCCTCTTTCTCTGGCGCAGTTGGCTGCAACTTCACCTGCGCAATCCACTCCTGCAACCAGAGTACAACTCAAACATTCTGAAGCCAGGACTCCTGCTGCGCAAACTACAGTTTCTGTGGCCAAAAGGCCATCTGTCAAAGCTTCCTATGCGTAATCAGCCAATGCACCTACTGCCACTTCAACCCTAGCACAAGCTGTTTCAGCGCAGTCTAATTGGGATAGTCCTTTGGCTAATCTCCCTTCTTCTCACAGCAAGAGGAAAGATTCTGTTCCTCTTCCCAAGCACTCTGTTGCTTCAGCGCAATCCACTGGGGGTAGTCTGTTGACTGTTCCTTCTCCTCCTCAGAACAAAGAAAAAGGCCCGTTGGTCTTTTCTCAAACTTCCTCGTTCCATGACTTGGAAGACAACAGAGGGAAACGCTCTTTAGCCAACCCCTCTTCACAAAATAAAGAAAAAGGTCCTTTAGTCTTTTCTCAGTCTTCTCCGGTTTTTACCGTAGAAGATCAATCTGAACGTGCCTCGGCACCAATCAGTACAAGAACTCTCTCAAACAAGAGTTCTTTCCTCCCTGCCAAAGGGAAATGTATTGATCAAAGAGGTATTCTGCCTACTCCGGTAGCAGAATTCCAAGATCTCCCAACTCTCAGGATATCCCGCTCAAAACAAGGAAAATTACTAGTGTCTCAGACAAAAACCCCTGGGGGTGAATTTGCTGATCTACGAACTTATCTCAATAGACCAGTTTCGGCGAAACGCAAACAGCCAATGCCGAAGATGAACCTGCATCAGAGGCAAACTTCCAAGATGAAAAATGCTGACACCTATGCTTATGAGGTGAGTACTTCTCTATATACTCACGGGACAAAACATCTGAAGAACCGGAACCATGTTCCGAATGTGGTCAAAGAACATATCCCTCAGACTTCTTCTCGTCCCGTCACTGTTCCTAATCTCCGAAAGCACCTCAAGCAAAAGCGGGACGATATGTCAACACCTCCAATTCAGCCACTTGGACACCATTGTAATCACAAGGTTGTCATCAAGTGCTGTTGTCAGACAACAAAACGATCTATCTTCGATCGTTTAAATTTTGCAACTTCTGAACCAATGTCAGAAGATGAAGACGAAGTGTTGTATGCTTCCGTCAACATGGCTTCTCAAGACACTGGGGGTAGAAAGTGCTCCAAGCACGGCAAGCCTCGCAGGCCAAGCCGGCGGTATTTAGATTTACTCCAATAATCTTCTGAAGGAGTATTTCAACACACCAGATCCCGAAGCCGAGACACAATCGGTTAAAAGAATCTTTTAAATCCTTCTGGTCATCTTCCTACTTCTTATTCAGGAGATGATTCCTTCTCTAACTATGATGCATACAGCGAAAGTTCTGAACAGACAGTGTCTTCTACTGTACCTAGAGAAGTGACAGCTTATGTTGTCACTGAAGACCCAGATGCTTCCAGTTCAGCAAATCAAGAACAACGAATAGCTGCACTAGAGGATAAGCTGAAGACCATGGCTGAAATGGTCGCAAGTATGCATTCTATCATTGTGGCCCAACATACAGTACCACCGACCGCACCTGCTGTAAATCCTGAAATTATAGCATCATCGGTGCCTGTTAATGCAGGTCTGGGGGTAGTAACTCCTCAAATACCCCATGTACAAATTCAACCTATACCCAGTCAGTCAGGAGCTGGGGGTAGCTCTTACCATGTTGTTCCTCCTCCTAACACTCAGCTTGCTCCTTCTGCGTCATCGGAGGATGCTAATGAAGCTGTCAAACTCTTGCGCACTCAATTCGAGGCCTTCAAAGAGAAAGACAACTTACAGAGATTGGGGATCAAACAACCCTATCTAGTTGAATGGAAAGAAGTCCCATTTCCTCCAAAGTACAAAATCCCTACAATTTTGCTGTTTGACGGCAGCACTTCTCCAAGTCAGTTCATTAACCACTTGAGGTAATGACTGTTCAACTTCAGCCAAATGACGCTCTTCTTACCAGGGTGTTCGTCGGCTGTTTAGCCGGTGTAGCATACGATTGGTATAGGAGCTTGCCCGATGGTTGTATCACCTCTTTCTCTGGTTTGAAACAAATCTTCTTGGAGAGATACTACGAGGGAATCAATGATATGACCATGTCGGCCCTCAACAAGATCAAACAAAGATATAATGAAACCGCTGAGAGTTTTATTGAAAGATTTTGCCAAGAAGCATTAAAGATGCCTCCTAGAACTCCGGCCGCTGTCACTATAGATACCTGCAAGGCAAATCTTTTGCCTATCATCAGCATGTGGACGGGGTCAACTCAATTTTAAGATTGGCCATCATTCATTATCAATGCTAAAGCAGCTGAAGTTAGCACTGACAAATTCAAGCAGTTGGGGGTACACATGTCTAACCCCGACCATGATGAACACCCGACAGCTAGTAGCGGTAATCGACAGAATAATCGCAAGGGTAAAGAAACTTTGAACATCAATCTGAAAAACAAAGAATCTCTGGCTGTCAACGTAGCTCCACCTATGTCTGCTTCTACTCCTTCTGCCCCTCCACCAAGGGAACCTCGTCCAAAAGTAGAGTACTCCTTTGACGAGAACGACACCGTGAGCATCTTCGATTGCTTAATCAAAAGCAATAAGCTCCAACTTCCAGACCCGAAGAAGCCTGACGAGGTTGGTAAGACTGATCATCCCAAATACTGTATTTATCACAGGTTCATTGGTCATCCCACTCGAGCATGTTACGTGCTTAAAGGCAAAATTTAGGAGTTAGTCAATGCTGGTGTTGTCACTCTTCAACAAGATGAGAAGACTGTTACCGCGAACATGGTCTCAGTACAGTTCGGTAACTTCCCTCCACAGATGGTACAGCATGGTGTCATCCCTATCCCCAAGGCCACTCTTGAGATCGAGAATCTCCCTCTTCCACGGAGTGAAGGTCTCGTCCCCTTATCTCTTGATAATGGCGAGATTATGTGGATCCACCCAGACCTTGTTGGAGACTTCGAGGCTCCTTCTAAGCAAAAAGACCGCTCCAAGGGCAAAACAAAGTTCTGCAATATGGTGTCTTTTGACCCCATAGTTGAAGAGGAAATCCTGCTGGGCACTAGGTTAGGGAAAGCTTATCTACGGGAACTTTCCGAGATTCAAGAAAATCCTGCTTCTTCTTCTGAGTCTACTCCAGTGCAACCTGCTTCTATTGAGGGCATCCCTGCTGTGTCTTTACCGGTTGTAGAACCCATTCCCCCTAAACCGATAGCAGCCGACAAAGGCAAACAACAAGTCTGCTTCGACAAACCTTTGAAGAAGTCATCTCCTTCTGGACTTGAGAAGCCATACAACTTCGATATTTTGGCCCAACTAGCCAATACACCGGCCAGGCTGTCAATCTTCGAGCTCTTACGCCTCTCCAAAGAGACTCGAGAAACTCTGAGTGAAGCTCTCATGCAGGCGGAAACCTGTCTAACCCTTCTGAAGAAGTCGAAAGCAGAGCATGTCTCCTGTCTCCATTGCCACAGTGTGTTGGAATTAATTCCAAACATTACCTTCACACAGGATGATATACTGATGGAAGATAATAGGCATGACCGTCCTTTATACTATACAGGATATGTCGACTCGATGAAAGTCGATCGTATTCTGATAGATCCTGGGTCTGCCCTCAGCATCATGTCGAAGACAATGTTAGATGTACTGAAGATTCCAGTACATAGTCTTTCCAGTACAATCACCACCATCCTGGGGTTCAACCAAGGAAGAAGTGAGCCTCTGGGCAAGATTCGCCTAAAACTCCAAATTGACAATCTTCGCACAAAGGTGACCTTCTACATTATAGACAACCATGGTTGCTCTTACAATGCTCTTTTGGGGAGACCATTCCTTCACGAGCACAATATTGTTCCTTCGACTCTCCATCAATGTTTCAAGTATGTTGATGACAATGGAGAAGTTCAAAAAGAGGTTGCAGATCTCTACCCTTTCAAAGGTGTCGAAGTATATTGTAACGATGCTCGCATGTATAAGGATGAGTTCATGAAGGTAGTACTGGCTTTGGACACTGATGAAGAACAAGAAGCAGTGCCCAATGACACTCTCATTATACCTGTTAAAGGACGTATTTCTCGTCCTTAATCCTCCAAACCACTGGCTATTCACTTGCCAGCCCAGAAGCAACCAACTGATGGTAGTCAAGATCAACGGGAGCTCACCTCTTCTGAGCCACTTGTTATCGACCTACGTCGTAACAAGGATAAAAGGCAGCTCACCTCTCCTGAGCCACTTGTTATTGATTTATCTCATAACAAGGATAAAAGGCAGCTCACCTCTTCTGAGCCGCTTGTTATCGACCTCCGTCGTAACAAGTCCAATCCTCCTCCACGTTCTTCTTCTCTCCCTCTTGTAATCAATCTGACCAAGCCTGCTAAGGCTAAAGGTCCTGTTGTAAATACAGATGTACAAATCAATGAAAAAGCATCTCCTTTCCAGTATACTGATGTCATTTATCATGCTAAGTGCTATTTGGATATATTAGATAGCTTTCAGTCATTTACAATAGGAGTTGTACAGTCTCTTCAAACAGAGGTCTTACTCGAACACCCAGATGATTCATACTTTGTTGTCCCTTCTCGAAAGAGAGGCGAGAGTCTGATACTTTTTAGTAAAGGACCAGAACAAAAATTCAGCTATACGGATGATAGCCAAAGTAACGATACAGGACGTCTCCAACTCCGTCGTTATAGTCAACAATCAAAAGACATCATCCGAAAGATGGGTTATGACTTCAAGAATGGCCTCAACTACGGTCAGGGTAGAAGAACTCCTATCCGTACGGTTGTTCCGGAAGGAAAATCAGAGATGTACTACAGCAGGACAAAAAGAGGACTCGGATATGCTTCACCTCCGGTATTATCTCCAGCAGTCTCCGAGTCTGATAGCGAAGAGCGCTCTAACTCTTCTGATTCCAGATCATGGGACTCTGACACCAGCATTGGTCAGGTTCATCGGCCGATCGTATCTTCTAACATGGTCTCCGCCGAACTTCCAGAAGGCTATGACGAAGATATCGAAGAAAATCCTGAAACAGATCCTTGGGCTCAACGAATGGATATCCAATGTGTAACACCCATATTCTGAATATGTATTTTGTCAAGCTTGCATGTATTTTAGATCTGTATTTATTTTCTCGAATTTTGGCATGTACGTGTAATTGGCTTGACTTACAGATTTTGGTTCTCGTAACTGGGTTTTACCTGGCTTGGTTTATTTTGTGGAGGAGAATTGGTTTGGTTTGGTTTGGTTTAATATGCATGGAATACTTTAACCTATACTCCACCCTCAACACAACACAACCCACCCTTATAATATCTCCACCAACCTTCTCTCTCTTCATTATTCTCTCATTTATTTCTCCATCTTCTTCTTCCTTCCTCTACACAGCACCAACACCCCTTAGGCAAGTGCAACTTGCTTCCACAAGAGAGCCCATTTTTATTGTTCCATTAGCTTCTCCTTATGTTTCTAAGACACATTAGAACTTGTCATTTTCCATTTTGAGGCTTTGATTTTTGTAGATCTAGAAATTAATTATTTTCGGATTTTGGTGGTTTTGATCTATCAAACTTCTTTGTTTTTAAGTTTTGATGGTTCCATATTGTAGAGAATTTTATTCTACCCAATTTTGACCTTTGAAAAGTTGGATTTGGACTTATTTTGACCAAGTTATGGACTATTGAAGTTTTAGGTTCAAACTATGGAGTTCTTGCTGTTTTGGAGAAGACAGTGAGCAGTGCGCAAGCTTTTTAGCTTGCGCTACTGAGCTGCACGTGCTCTTTAGCGCAGCGCAGTCTACCTAATATGCTGCCTTTTGGAAGCGTATGTCTTGCATATGCTGACTTGGTTGACAAGGAGTCGTATGGACCTCATACGCTGCCTTTTGGAAGCGTATGTCTTGCATATGCTGCCTGAGCGTATGCTGACCTGAGCGTAGGCTGACCTGAGCGTATGCTGCCTGAGCGTACGCTGACTGAGCATATACTGCCTGAGCGTACGCTGACAGAGCGTATGCTGCCTGAGCGTATGCTGACCTGAGCGTAGCCTGACCTGAGCGTAGCCTGACTTGAGCGTAGCTTGACCTGAGCGTAGCCTGACCTGAGCGTAGCTTGACTTGAGCGTAGCCTGACCTGAGCGTAGCTTGACTTGAGCGTAGCCTGACTTGAGCGCAGTGTATATTGATATTTTATTAGATATTTAACGTCCATTTTATATCCTTACGCCTTTTGTCCTGAACTTGATAATCATGGAATTGTTTAAGATGTTGGGAATGATACCTGAGCATGACACGATAGTGACCCGTAGTGGTGCACTCTTGACAAGTAACCTGACATGACCTGATAGTGGCCCGTCGTGGCACACTCCTGACAAGTACACTTGGCATGATAACCTGACCTGATATATCTTGAATAGCTGTTGCGACGGCTACCTGACATGACATGACCTGTATAATTAATCATGACACCGTGGACGATTGTGCTTGTACAAATAATCCAGTCCTGTCTTGCATCATGTCTAGGAGGGGACTCCTGAGTGCCACGGTCAGGAGTACCTACTGAATTGGACTAAGGTTAATGATTAGTATAATTCACTAGTCATGAAGAGATATTTCCCAGTTACAGGCGATCCCGTTATCCCGGCCGTAAATGTTTGGACTTGTAGCCTGCCGACGAGTAGGGCACATTTCCAGCCCACTGTTATGTGGGGCACCCACCATTGTCACTTAAATGATTGAATTCTATTGTCACTCTAATGCATTGTACTCTCTAGATTGTCACTATAATGGTTGCCTGGATAACCTGGATAGCTGCAGGACCTGTGACTACTTGGAGCATCTCATTGCATCTTGCTAGTAACTAGGATTGTGATAACCCTAGTTAGTTAGTTAATGTAGAAAGCCGTAGGCAATGATTGGCCGTGATTGATTGGATGGAGTCTAGTCCAGTATAGTATTGTCTAGAAGTGATTGATTGCAAGATTGTGCCAGAATGATTGAATGATTGTCACTCCAGATTGTTACTATAACGATTGTACTCTATTGTCACTCTAGCATATTGTACTCTTTATTGTCACTTTTATCATTGTACTCTCTCCTTTTCACCTTAATGATTGTCACCTTTAGCAATAAATGATCAGAGACTAAGTTCTGTTCAGGCGAAGGGTTACAATCTTGGTCCTTGTTTGGTTTAAGGATTGTAACCTGGCTTCCGGAATAGTACCTTCGTATTCTCTTCATATATTGCCCAGCTATATTTATTTAGCATGATTATCCAGTTATCTTATGTCCTGATGCTTTACTTAATCATTTCCTCTGATTGGGATAAGTGTATTGGTAGTGCACAAACCTCAACCTGTGTTATTTATTGTTGTTTTCTTATGTATTGAATGCTAATGATTTGTTGGTTTTAGTTCTTAAGTGAAGCCTCCTTTGTGGCACTTGCTCTTTCTAGGGTCTGACCCAGCTGGTTTTGTATGGCCAGATACCGGAGCAGCACCAAAGGATCTCCCTGCTTTCCAGCCCGATGGTGGTCACCAGGCGTAACCAGGGCATCGAGTGGGTTTCTTTTATTCTTCCACTGTAATATTGTAAATTATTCTTTTGAGGCATTTAGCCGACGAGCAAGTGTTAGCTCGATTGTACTTACTTACTGTCTGCCTACGGGCTGTGACATGATTGACAAGCCCCGGGGGTTGATCATGTATGACTGAACTCTTGCTAGTCCTCACATTTTGTAACGACTAGCTTCATGATCATTCCGAATATATAATGTATGGGACACCTTACTATTGTGTATTTGGTGGTCTGACATCTTGTAACTATTATTAGTTGGCTGAGATTGAGATAATAGGCTATTTTATGACCTTAAGAGACTGATGTATTGTAGTGAAACCCTCACATATCTAGACAGCCGTGACCGTATAGCGGTATGGATTCCATTCCGTTATACGTAGCTGGCTATGTCTGCCCCCGCTCTCCAGTATTCTGGTTCTGGGGCGTGACACAATGGGAACTCCGATTCGAACAAAGGGAACCTCCTACCGAAGATCAATTGGTCCAAATTGACGTAGGAGAAAACGGGTCACCTCGTCCAATATTCATCAGCAAGAACCTTCCAGAGGCGGATAAACAAGAATTAATTCTTCTTATTCGAGAATACATTGATGTCTTCGCCTGGAGTTATGAAGACATGCCAGGTTTAGATCCCAAAGTTGCTACGCACAAATTGAATATCTTGCCTAATGCAAAGCCAGTTAAACAACATCAAAGGCGATTCAAGCCAAAAATGATGGACGCTATTGATGATGAAGTCAAAAAGCTCATAGCTTGTGGCTTTATTCGAGAAGAACAACATCCAGATTGGGTAGCCAATGTTGTCCCAGTCTTGAAGAAAACTGGCAAAGTTCGAGTTTGTATCGACTTTCGAGATCTTAATGAAGCCTGTCCAAAAGATGAGTTTTCTCTCCCTATCACAGACGTCATGATCGACAACACTTGTGGGTTCGAGCGAATATCTTTTATGGATGGATTTTTCGGATACAATCAGATTTGGATGAATCCTGAAGATGAAAAACACACTTCTTTCCGTACTCCTCGCAGAGTCTACTGTTATACCGTGATGCCATTTGGTCTCAAGAACGCTGGTGCAACTTACCAACGAGCTATGAGTACCATCTTTCGAGATCATCTACGCAAGACTGTCGAATGCTATGTTGACGATATTGCTGTCAAGAGTCGTCTAAAGGAAGATCACATCCAAGATTTGAGAACTATCTTCAATCTAATGTGCCAACATCAGCTGAAAATGAATCCCACCAAGTCATTCTTGGGTGTCTCTAGTGGTAAATTTCCCGGCTTCGTCATTACCTCTAAAGGTATACACGTGTATCCCGAGAAGATCAAAGCCATTCAAGAGATGCGTCCTCCACACAACCTAAAAGAGCTACGAGGATTCCAAGGTCGACTTGCGTACATCAGGAGATTCATTTCAAATCTGTCTGGACGCTGCAGACCATTTACCCAGTTAATGAAGAAAGGTGTCTCTTTCATTTGGACTGAAGAATGTCAACGAGCATTTGACAACATAAAATAGTATCTCATGAACCCACCAGTCTTGGTGCCACCAATGTCGGGCATACCATTCTTAATGTATGTCCGCGCTATGGATCATTCATTGGGTGCTTTACTTGCCCAAAAGAACAAAGAAGGTCATGAACAGGCCATCTACTATCTCAGTCGTACTATGATTGGTGTCGAACACCGTTATAGTCCGGTTGAAAAAGAATGCTTAGCTCTTATGTTCGTTGTTCAAAAGATGAGGCATTACATCATTGGACAAACTATTCATGTAATTTTTCGAGTTAATCCTCTTCGGGTACTGATGAAGAAGCCAAGTACACTCAACTCTCGATTGGCTACATGGGCCATTCTGTTAGCCCAATATGACATGGTATATGTTCCACAAAAGTCTGTCAAAGGTCAAGCACTGGCTGATTTTTTTAGCGGCTCATCCTATACCGGAGACATCTAAACTCTATGATGAAATTCCAGACGAGACATTGGAAGCAAATATGATCTCCGAAGAATTTCCTACTTGGCGTCTATTCTTCGACAGTGCATCCAGGATCGGACCAAATGGTGCCATTGTCGCAGGAGTTAGGGTTGTTCTCGTTTCTCCAGACGGGTCAACTATCCAAAGAGCCTATTCCCTAGATGAACCTTGCTCCAACAATGTAGCAGAATACAACGCTCTTCTCATTGGCCTTCAATTAGCAAAACAACTAGACGTCGAATATCTTGAAGTCTATGGCGACTCCAACTGGTTGTTAACCAGGTTAGAGGAATCTATGAAGTTCGTCATCAAGATCTAGTGCCTTATCATGAAGCTGCGGCTCATATGGCTTTATCATTCAAAGCCTTCTTCATCGAATATGTCCGCCGAGCTTGCAACACTGAAGCAGATGCTTTGGCCAATCTTGCAGCAGTCTTAACCATCCTTGTTAAAAGACAGCAGGTGGTGTAACTCCACTTTTTCTGAAATATGGTAGAATTTAAATTTTATTTATATTAAGTAATGATTTGGGAATATTTTTCTATATTTAATATAGGTAAAAAATTTTGTACATTGAATTTTGAATTGGGCTTTAAGTCTTTATGAAAACAAAACCACCTTAGTGGGCCCATTAATTGAAGCCCATAACCCCTGGCCTTTTAAATCCTAAGGAAAAGGATTTTATTCTTTAAGCTGAGTTCTTAGGTTGTTTTAAAATTTCAAACCCAACGGCCTTGGCTGCCAACGGCCAGGAAGGGTCGGCCATGTGCCTCCTCTCCATTTCTAACAGAATTGTCAGAGAGAGGGAGAGAGGTGGAATTTCCTGCCACTAGTTGCTTTCTCCTTACGCTGGCTAACAACCTATAAGTATTGATCGAACGACCCCTTCACTCCTTGCCCTTCTTTTCCTCACCATTTTCCTGAGACAAATCCCAAATCGAAGGATCAACCATGAAGAAAAGGAGAATCGAAGCAATGGAGTCCTCGTTCATCCACACGCAGTGAACTAGAAGCATCCTCCTCGACGACTGAACAGTGGATCCAGAGCTCTTCGTCGTGCTTGATGAATTCATCGATTCCTCCATCCTCGTCGATGAACTTTTGGTAAGACAGAGCATATCACCTTCTAAAATTTCTCTGATCGATTTTATCCTATCAATTTCCTTTGTTTAATCAGATCTGGACTTGGTGAACAAGTCACTGATTCGATCAATTCCTTCTCCTCATTTTGGATCAACCAAGGTACCGATCGATCGATCGACTCCTTTGTAGTTTAGATGTTCAAATCGATGCAAATTTCAGGTCGATTTATGTTTATAATCGAATTGATGTAGTTATGATTCTTTCATGGTTAAGTGTTCGATCATTTGCTACAAAGGAAGTTGGATCGTGTGGTGGGGAGTAGCTCGTACCATTTCACAGAGATCAGGAGCTATTGACTCAGGTAATTACTCGATTATACAAGGATGCAGATCATAATAGTTTACATAGACAGTAGATTGATGGAAGTATCTTTAGTTTTAGTCCTGTTATTTCCAGTAGCAGTAGGAATATGTAACTCTATTTATGACAGGTAATATTGAGTTGATGAATTGGAGTAATTCCTAACATAAATTCGATTTATGATTAGTCCAGATTGAGACTGGTAATGAGAGGCAACTATATTGATCATGTTCCTATACTGGGATTCATGACTGGTATCTTAATTTGAATATTAGACTGGTAATTTGGATATATAGGACTGGTACACAAATTGTATATGGACTGATATAAGCTGAGATGGGATGATAGTGGTCGAACCACAGGTTTGGGAACTCAATAGCTAGACTAGATATCAATTGTTTTGGAATTGGATTACTGTCCTGATATGAGACTGGATCTGGGATCTTTGTGACTTTTAGCTTGCATAGTTAACAGTAGGAGGTTGGGTGCCCTGAGGAATAGAGTCTAATGTGGAAATTTAAGTTTGTTTTAAGATTGATTCCTTGATATAGATATACAGTGATTGTTCTGCTGAGTGAAATATTACATTGATCCTGAGCAAAGGGAATTGAACCTGGAAGACTAACTGAATACCCTGTTCTAGGCTAATTATATGTCTTAATCAAGATTGACTTGTATCAGTTTAGTGAGAGGTTAACCAACATCATCCTTAGCTGGAACTGACTGTATCAGTCTTATTTAGGACTGATTTCCACCTGGGTATTGAAGTTCAGTTCAAACCTGCAGGAAGGGTTCCTGGAATGTATGTTATGTTCAGGTTCTGTTTTTACTTGCAACAAGTTTGTTGCTTGTGAAGGCTGCAGGCTATGAATTGATGATGGTACCTTGTATGATGTTGATTCAGGAATAGCCTATAATCAGTTATCTTATTTTTCCTAAGGTTGATATCACCACACAAATTACTAAATCCTAAGAAGTGCACTGTTAGCTCTAGAACAGGAGTCCTTTTAACTTATGATGACTTATGAACCTTGAGTTGTATTGCTCGAATTAGCTACTGGGAATAATTGATGCAGGAGGATTGTAGTGCCCCGAAATTCGTGATACGTATTTTATACGTGATCGTATTTCTGACCAGTATTTTTCATTTTTCTTGACCAGTTAAGTTGTGGTATATTTCATACTTAGCATTGTAGTTTAATTGTCATTTATCATTCCTGGATTAATTCTGATTAATGGAGCTTGGTTTTATTTGGATAGGAATTGGTTTGGTTTGGTTTATTATGCATTGGACCATCTTAGCTAACCTCCACCCTCAACACAACTTATCCTCCCCCATTAAAATCCCCACCTAACACTCTCTCTCCTCATTATTTTTCCTCCATTAATTCTTCTTCTTCTTCCTCCACACAACTCTCCAACCCATTAGGCAAGTGCATCTTGCCATTAAATAAGCACCTCTTTTTTTATTTTGTTCATTAGCTAGATTAGGACATGGAGAACAACATTAGAACTTGGAATTTTGTGATTTGGAGTCTCCATTGTTCTAGATCTAGGTTTTAATTATTTTCAGATTTACATGGTTTTGATCTATTTTAGTTGGATTTTATGGGTTTTTGATGCTTCCATATGGAAGAGAATTCAATTTTACTCAAGTTAGAGCTTTGAAAATCTAAATTTGGTTTTGATTTGGCAAAGTTATGAAGTATTGAAGTTTTTGGGTTGGGTGTTCTTCCTCTCGGACAGAGGTAGGAGAAGAACACAGCCTTTCCCTCTTGTTGGCCACGCGGCTCCCGCGTACGGCCTCTGCGTAGAGCTCCTGCGTAGTGTTGCTTGCGTAGAACCCTTGCTTAGGGTCTTCTGCGTATTGCACCCTGCGTATTGCGCCCTGCGTATTGCACCCTGCGTATTGCGCCCTGCGTATTGCACCCTGCGTATTGCGCCCTGCGTATTGCACCCTGCGTATTGCGCCCTGCGTATTGCACCCTGCGTATTGCGCCCTGCGTATTGCACTCTGCGTATTGCGCCCTGCGTATTGCACCCTGCGTATTGCGCCCTGCGTACTGCTCCCCTTGCGTATGGCCTGCGTATAGCCCCTGCGTATGCTGGCCTGCGTATAGCCCCTGCGTATGCTGGCCTGCGTACTGTGCATTGCGTATGGCTTGCGTACTGCTCCCCTTGCGTACTGCTCCCCTGCGTATGCTGGCCTGCGTATAGCCCCTGCGTATGCTGGCCTGCGTACTGTGCATTGCGTATGGCTTGCGTACTGCTCCCCTTGCGTACTGCTCCCCTTGCGCAATGTAACCCTTGCGCAGCCTTGTATGCGCAGTCTATACCCTGCGCAGCCCAAACCTTGACCCCCTTGTGCTACCTACTTGTTTATGATGAATTTGTTATTTCTTGGTCTTGGCTCTTTTATAGTCCTATATATATTGGTATTGTATCAGGTATTTTACGCCCATTTTATATCCTTACGCCTTTTGTCATGAACTTGATTTTACTTATATACTTGGAATGACTATTGTACATGGCACGGTATGACAAGAAACTAGCATGACTTGATAAGTGACCCATGGTGGTACACTTCTGACCTGATTAACCTGACTTGATAGTGGCCCGTGGTGGCGCACTCTTGACTTGACTTGTAACTAGTAACCTGATAACTTGATAGTGGCCGTGGCGGCGCACTCTTAACTTGACATGACTTGATAACTTAGCTTGACTTGTCTTGACACCGTGGGTGTTCCTGCTTGCTTGTGCAATCCACTCGTATTGTCTTGCATCATGTCTAGGACGTGACTCCCTGGTTCCCACGGTCAGGGATTCATACTGAATCTGGCTAGGTTAATGACTAGATTGATCAATTAGTTCATGGAGAATTTCCCAGTTACCTGTTGCCCCTTTGGTCCCGGCCTTATATATATATACATGGGATTTGTTGCTATCCGTCGAGATGAGCGCACTTCCAGCCCGCCGTCGAGCGTGGTACCTTAGGACACATGTATCTTACTACAGTGTGTCTGCTATATCATGCTATCTTTTCCTTTTCTTGCTGGGAGCATTCAGGTAGTAACAAACAGGTAACCGGACTTGGAATTCTTATTGCATCTTGTTAGTAATCAGGTCTGTGATAACCCTAGTTAGTTAAAGTAGTAAGCCGTAGTACTTGCTTGGCCGTGATTGATTGAATGGAGTCTAGTCCCTCTTGTCCTGTCCTGATCCTGTGCAAGGTCATGACATGACATGATTACTCGTGCCTTACCTTAATCATGTTTAATTGCAAGTCTTGAATTCGCGTATTGTATCTTGCCGATAAATGGTGGGAGAAACCAAGTTCCGTTCAGACGAAGGGTTACAACCCCGGTCCTTATTTGGTTTACGGGTTGTAACCTGGCTATTTGAATAGTCCCATGGTCATCTCATCGTATATCATCCTGTCATGCCTTTCCATATGTTCTGTCTTTCATCGATTCTGTACAAGATTTATCTTTTATATCTAACTATCATGCCTTTTTCTTAAATTACTGTCTCTTATTATGTAATTATATTATTGTGCTGATTGCTGGCTTTTGTTCTTATTTCGTGGCCTCCTTTGTGGCACTTGCTCTTTCTGGGGTCTGACCCAGCTGGTTTTGTATGGCCAGATACCGGAGCAGCAGCAAAGGATCTACCTGCTTTCCAGCCCGATGGTGAACACTAGACGGAACCCGGGCAACGAGTGGGTTTTCTCTTTTGTTTCTCCCACTGTATTGTTAACTGATATTCTTTTGAGGCGTTTAGCCGACGAGCACTTGTTAGCTCGATGCACTTTACTTCTGTCTGCCTACGGGCTGTAATCATGATTGGCAACTCGAGGTTGATCATGTATGACTTAACTCTTGCTAGTCCTTACATTTTGTACGACTAGCTTCATGATCATCTGGATATGTAATGTTTGGGACGCCTTACAATTGTATATTTGGTGGTCTGATATCTTGTTATTATCATTACTTGTTAAGATTGAGACAATAGCTTGATTTGATCCTAAGAGACTGATGGTTTGTAGCGTACCCTCACATAGCTAGACAGCCGTGACCGTATAGCGGGATGGTTGCCGTTCCGTTATACGTAGCTGGCTGTGCACGTCCCCGTTCTTCAGTATTCTGGTTCTGGGGCGTGACAAGGATTGTCATCAGAAGTTGGGTTTTATGTAGAGAGCTTAGTGTAGTTTTCAATTATTTGTATCAACCTTGTATCCTATTTTCCCAGTCATAGTGAAGACTACTACTTACTGTCCCTATATTGCAGTTGCTGTAGAGGGAGGTTAGTATGTGTGTAGGCTTGGGTTTAACAGTTAAGATGACAAGGTTGACAGGAAGCATTTAACCCTGCCATAGGTGTCAGAATGGTTGATGGTTTATTCCTGAACCAGAGGGAGGATAGCCAGTACACTTTAGAAGACTGTGTCTATCAGAGCATTAAATGTTCAGTTGGTTTAAGTGCAGTAGAGTCAAACCTGGACTTAGGCACTACCTTGATAGAGTAAACCTGGGGTTATGGTTGTGTATTGAACTGAACCATATTCCTTTAGATTGGTAAGGCAGGAACCCATAGTTAGGATTTGAGTCTCCAGGAAACTGGGGGAATCAACCACAACTGTAATTAACATACATTGGATTAATTTGTGAGGAGTGAACCTGGGACTGGGATGATCAGTCTGATTTTAAACTAAGGTTTTAACTGCTAATTGAAGGACTGAAGAGTTGATTAGGAATCAATAAGTTCACTGTCTCAGGGTTATTTATACAAACCAAAGGAGTCACACTTAGTTGACCTTCATCTGGGATCATGGGCTCTCCTAGTCACTGTTATGATATGCTATAGGAATGTAGGCTTGACTAATTGTGGTATCAGTTAACAATTGTCATCTGAGGTTGGGTGTATGTCAGAATTTCTAATACTACGAAATTCTTGATTACCTAGAAGTATAGGCTAGGATTTAGACATTAAGATTTTTCTCATGTTTTAGATCCAACCCTAAGCTCTAATATATTTCTTTTAACAAATGAACTTTAGAAGATAATTTTATACTAGTAGAGTATTATTTTTCAACTTCAAAACCTTTATTCATGAATAAGCTAGTTTAGAGTAGGATGTTATTAATCATTTGTACTGTAAATCATACCAGAAGGATTCTCAGCTCCACTACTCTTTCTCGATCACCCGGAGACAGGCAAGTATACTCCTCTGATTTGTTCATTTCTCATGTCTTCATATCCTTTCTTGTATCGCCTTGATGACACGATAGTTCACGATATTATCTGGTTCCATGTATCATTTACGTCTGGGAGGGGAAATACTATAGAGATGTGATCAAACCCTGTTACTACCCCTGTGAATAGCTTGGGTCCCGTACCGTGCACGCGGGGCCAAAGACGTACCATTTCATTATCATTGCATCTACCCAAGCCGATCACACTCTAGAAGTATTTCAAATATTGCACATGTCAGGATTCAGTTGGTATTTCAGGATTTCATGGTTGTATTTCATGTTCAGGCTGTATTTCATGTTCAGTTTGTATTTCATGATTCAGGTTGTATTTCATGTTCAGGACTCTTACCATGTTTTCCTGTTTTACTTTCAGTATTCCTATTCAGTTCATGTCTTGTTCTCATTTCCTGTACTTTACATTATTCATGTTTTCTTGATTCATACCATGATGTACATGTTCATTTCTCTGGATATACTTTGCTCCGCTCCTGAATAGGATATGTTGTAGGTGAGTTGGAGGCTTTATGCGATACATTCTATGGCGAGGAGCCTATTGATGCAGGAGAGCTAGCTGGTGCTACTCATGACTTAGAGGCTGCAGAAGCCTAGAGCCTTCCTCAGTATTTTTCCCTATTATTTCCATGTATTGAGACTAGTAGACGTTATAAGATTTCTGGAATGTAATAAAATTCTGATATTGTACTTACTCTGGGATTACATTTACATAGATGCTGTGTTTCATTCTTGTCTTGATATCTGTTTAGTTTCCCTAGAATGGTACAGCTTACTTTGTTATTCTATGACAAAGGCTGGACGTGTCCGACTCGTATCCGGTTATTCGGGAGCGGGTCGTGACATGTTTTTAGTGGTGGCCCATGCAGGTCTATCCTAATGGTACCTAGGACTTAGCGTACTATTGGGGGAACTGATTACACTAGGGAAACTTGAACACAACATAGGAAAATCGGGAATTAAGGGTATATCAAGTATATCAGGTATATTGATATTCTATAAACACTTGTTGTATTTAGGTCTAGGTTATTTTAACAGTTTTCTGTTTTTCAGATAGTTCAAAAGCACGCGACACCGGAACTATTGATCCACCTACACTTGAAGATTTCCAGCCTCCACTACCTTCTATCGCCCTACTATCCCTATGGGTAGTACATTGTTGACGGAGATGTTGAAGAGTCCTTTGACACCAGAGAGAGCATGCCATCCTTTTCCAAGCCAGACATGTGGATACACTCTCCGAGCCAGGAAGGACTTCTGATTTCCAGACTCTCAGGCACTTGGATTTTTCCGACACCGAGCGCATATCTTGCACCAAAGAGCAGATCGAGAACGTGGAGCCCCCACTGAGGATCAATATCCAAGTCTTTGAGGATCCGACTCCTCTGAAGATTGAAGTCACCAACCGGGAGACCCAGCTCGTAACACATACAACAAGATAGGAAGCTGAAGCCCAGGAGAGACATGAAGACTTATGCCGAAGAGCAGCAAGATCTCAGTAGCCAGCACACCAGCAGCTGTATATTCCTATCAGAGGCTGCGTGCTTCAGCCCAGCGGGAGATCCAGATGACGACCACTTGCAATATCTGCCGTCGCCCAGGACATCACCACAAAGAGTGCCGCAAGAGACGAAGGCTATGCCTGCACTGCGGATCGTCTGCCCACCAAGTCAAGAACTGCCCGGAGGCCACTGATCACGCTGCCCAAGGACGAATGCGAGAAGCACCAGGACTACAACAAGGGGGACCCGCCTCTCCAGATTCAACAATCACATGAAGCACTACTGCAGGGATCAACCTATGTCAGGACAATTCAAGAAGTTGAAGTGATTCCAGTCCCGGAGAAACACTGAAGATAGACTGAAGATAGAAGATTTCTTTTGCATGGTTAGAGAAAACCATGGATCATGATTCATAATCTAGTTTTTCCTTAGATTCCTCTTGCACCTAGATTGTTTCTTAGAAACTTCCTTGTTTCCTATTTAAGGATTATTAGAATTTATTTCCTATTCTGGAACCTTGGTCGCTAATCGAGATGTATTTTGGAAGTTTGTTTCCATTCTTGTTCGTAACTCTGCTCTTATTCGAGATCTTCTTCCTGCTCGATAACTTGTTTCCTATGGCGTCGTTTCCTAATTCAAGATTTGATTCTACTTGAATTTTGTTCCCCGTTCAGACCCTGTTGATGTTTAAGACTTTACTTCAGATTACATTCCTATTCAAACTTATGCCATTCAAAACCTTGTTTGAATCTTGCTTTTATTCGAGATTTCATTTGCAGATTTTGTTTTATATCTTGAAATTTTGACTCGTTCCCTATGAGATTTTACTTCTCATTCGTGAATTGTTTTTCGTTCTATTCATGATCTTGTTTGATCTTGCCTCGTATTTTGAGATTTCACTTGTTTCATATCCGCTATTTAATACCATGTTTTCATATTCATTTTTATGACTTTGTTGATACTTGTTTTTCTATTTTTCTTTCACTGTGTACCTTATTGGAGAATTCATTTTCACTTCAAATTTTTGCTCGAGATTTCATTGTTATTCGAGATTTTATTGAAACTTGTTTCCAGTACGGGATTTTATTCTTATTTTGAAACTTGTCTCCTATCTAATACCTTGCCTCAGTTCATCCTTCGAGACTCTGTTATCCCTTCGGGATAATGTCCCATATATGGAATCTTGTTACCATTCCAGATATCAGTTGGAATTCCGTTATAATTTGAAACTTCACTCCCTGTCTGAAATTTTAAATCTCCCTGGCTGCCCTTTTGTACTCACTGATCGGTCCCTTGTCATTTTTAGTACCTAATAAACTCATGTATTCTAACAGTCAGGTAATTTCACCATTTCCGTGACTTGGGCTATTGAAATTCATTTTGAATTCCTTGAAACTCTTTTGAAATTCCTAGGGATAAGTCGAGAGGCTATTCGATGACCTACTATGGCATGACAGTTGCACGCTGCAGCCATTAGCTGGATTATGGAGACTGAGGGTTCACTGCAGCCAGTAGCGCACTGGCGAGACAGGAACTCTAAGTTGAAGTGATTTCAGACACCCATAGGTTTTCGAGTATTGACGAGACTTGTCATATTCTTCATATCTTGATCTCTTAGGTTGTTTCGTCAATGATTGTTGGAAAATGGATAAGGTTGATAGAGTATTTGGAGACATATTGTTATTTGAGTCACGGGGCCGAAAGTCCACTGCAGTCAGATACATACTGGCGGGGTAGGGATTCTAAGCAAAGTGATTTCAGATACCAACATGTTCTTGGATATTCTGGAGACTATAATTTCTTTTCATATGATTAATGGTTTCCGAGAATCACAAATCCTTGCATGTTCACCCTGATTTGATACTGTATCTCCTGAGTATTTCGTACGTTTCTCAAATCAATCCTTGCTAATTACCTTCTAGTATTGCATCGTTAGATCATTGATTTCCTCAAATTATACATTGCCAGATTTTGATTCCATACTTCGTTTGTGTCTTGTCTAAATTTTGATCTTAAATCATGTCTGTCTGACCATGATTTTCCTATCTTGTGCTAGCCACCTGTGTTAAACTATCGAATCTTGATCATACTTAATATTTGTGTCTTCATCATGTTGCTCCTCTAAGTTGTAATTGAAATTCCTTCCACTTCGTGACTATTTGATCCTCGATCCTTGTCAAAGCGTGATATCCCAAACTTCTTATGTGTACTTGGACTCAAGGCTCAGAGCGTCATAGATCGACAGAAGCACTAGGCGGACAACAGCAGATGGTCACCGGAGTTTGCAGCTAGAAGCAGAGTGTTCCTGAAGAATCTCGTCGACCAGAGGCACCATTCGTTTTAGCAGAGGCGGGAAGCTCAGTCCGAGGTACATCGGGCCTTTCGATGTGACAGCACGGATTGACGAGGTGGCGTATCGACTAGCGCTTCCAGCTAGCTTGGAGGGAGTTCACAACGTCTTCCACGTGTCTCAGCTTCGACGCTATATTCCAGACCCGAGCCATGTAGTGGATCACTCAGAGTTAGAGGTAGGTCCGAGTTTGACCTACGAGGAGCAGCCGGTGGAGATCCTGGACCGGAGAGAGAAGCGACTACGGAGCTAGACCATTCCTCTTGTCCGCGTCATGTGGAGACACCACTCTCCGGAAGAGTCCACATAGGAGCGCGAGGATGAGATGCGAGAGCGCTACCCTACATTGTTTACCTGATTGTATTCTTGTATTTTGAATTTTCAAATTTTAATAAATAATTCAGGGTGGTTCGTAAATCAAATTGGATTATTTCTGAATTTCGAGGGCGAAATTTTTTCAAGGGGGAGAGATTTGTAACTCCACTTTTTCTGAAATATGGTAGAATTTAAATTTTATTTATATTAAGTAATGATTTGGGAATATTTTTCTATATTTAATATAGGTAAAGAATTTTGTACATTGAATTTTGAATTGGGCTTTAAGTCTTTATGAAAACAAAACCACCTTAGTGGGCCCATTAATTGAAGCCCACAACCCCTGGACTTTTAAATCCTAAGGAAAAGGATTTTATTCTTTAAGCTGAGTTCTTAGGTTGTTTTAAAATTTCAAACCCAACGGCCTTGGCTGCCAACGGCCAGGAAGGGTCGGCCATGTGCCTCCTCTCCATTTCTAACAGAATTGTCAGAGAGAGGGAGAGAGGTGGAATTTCCCGCCACTAGTTGCTTTCTCCTTACGCTGGCTAACAACCTATAAGTATTGATCGAACGACCCCTTCACTCCTTGCTCTTCTTTTCCTCACCATTTTCCTAAGACAAATCCCAAATCGAAGGATCAACCATGAAGAAAAGGAGAATCGAAGCAATGGAGTCCTCGTTCATCCACACGCAGTGAACTAGAAGCATCCTCCTCGACGACTGAACAGTGGATCCAGAGCTCTTCGTCGTGCTTGATGAATTCATCGATTCCTCCATCCTCGTCGATGAACTTTTGGTAAGACAAAGCATATCACCTTCTAAAATTTCTCTGATCGATTTTATCCTATCAATTTCCTTTGTTTAATCAGATCTGGACTTGGTGAACAAGTCACTGATTCGATCAATTCCTTCTCCTCATTTTGGATCAACCAAGGTACCGATCGATCGATCGACTCCTTTGTAGTTTAGACGTTCAAATCGATGCAAATTTTAGGTCGATTTATGTTTATAATCGAATTGATGTAGTTATGATTCTTTCATGGTTAAGTGTTCGATCATTTGCTGCAAAGAAAGTTGGATCGTGTGGTGGGGAGTAGCTCGTGCCATTTCACAGAGATCAGGAGCTATTGACTCAGGTAATTACTCGATTATACAAGGATGCAGATCATAATAGTTTACATAGACAGTAGATGGATGGAAGTATCTTTAGTTTTAGTCCTGTTATTTCCAGTAGCAGTAGGAATTTGTAACTCTATTTATGACAGGTAATATTGAGTTGATGAATTGGAGTAACTCCTAACATAAATTCGATTTATGATTAGTCCAGATTGAGACTGGTAATGAGAGGCAACTATATTGATCATGTTCCTATACTGGGATTCATGACTGGTATCTTCATTTGAATATTAGACTGGTAATTTGGATATATAGGACTGGTACACAAATTGTATATGGACTGATATAAGCTGAGATGGGATGATAGTGGTCGAACCACAGGTTTGGGAACTCAATAGCTAGACTAGATATCAATTGTTTTGGAATTGGATTACTGTCCTGATATGAGACTGGATCTGGGCTCTTTGTGACTTTTAGCTTGCATAGTTAACAGTAGGAGGTTGGGAGCCCTGAGGAATAGAGTCTAATGTGGAAATTTGAGTTTGTTTTAAGATTGATTCCTTGATATAGATATACAGTAATTGTTCTGCTGAGTGAAATATTATATTGATCTTGAGCAAAGGGAATTGAACCTGGAAGACTAACTGAATACCCTGTTCTAGGCTAATTATATGTCTTAATCAAGATTGACTTGTATCAGTTTAGTGAGAGGTTAACCAACATCATCCTTAGCTGGAACTGACTGTATCAGTCTTATTTAGGACTGATTTCCACCTGGGTATTGAAGTTCAGTTCAAACCTGCAGGAAGGGTTCCTGGAATGTATGTTATGTTCAGGTTCTGTTTTTACTTGCAACAAGTTTGTTGCTTGTGAAGGCTGCAGGCTATGAATTGATGATGGTACCTTGTATGATGCTGATTCAGGAATAGCCTATAATCAGTTATCTTATTTTTCCTAAGGTTGATATCACCACACAAATTACTAAATCCTAAGAAGTGCACTGTTAGCTCTAGAACAGGAGTCCTTTTAACTTATGATGACTTATGAACCTTGAGTTGTATTGCTCGAATTAGCTACTGGGAATAATTGATGCAGGAGCACTGTCATCAGAAGTTGGGTTTTATGTAGAGAGCTTAGTGTAGTTTTCAATTATTTGTATCAACCTTGTATCCTATCCTTCCAGTCATAGTGAAGACTACTACTTACTGTCCCTATATTGCAGTTGCTGTAGAGGGAGGTTAGTATGTGTGTAGGCTTGGGTTTAACAGTTAAGATGACAAGGTTGACAGGAAGCATTTAACCCTGCCATAGGTGTCAGAATGGTTGATGGTTTATTCCTGAACCAGAGGGAGGATAGCCAGTATACTTTAGAAGACTGTGTCTATCAGAGCATTAAATGTTCAGTTGGTTTAAGTGCAGTAGAGTCAAACCTGGACTTAGGCACTACCTTGATAGAGTAAACCTGGGGTTATGGTTGTGTATTGAACTGAACCATATTCCTTTAGATTGGTAAGGCAGGAACCCATAGTTAGGATTTGAGTCTCCAGGAAACTGGGGGAATCAACCACAACTGTAATTAACATACATTGGATTAATTTGTGAGGAGTGAACCTGGGTCTGGGATGATCAGTCTGATTTTAAACTAAGGTTTTAACTGCTAATTGAAGGACTGAAGAATTGATTAGGAATCAATAAGTTCACTGCCTCAGGGTTATTTATACAAACCAAAGGAGTCACACTTAGTTGACCTTCATCTGGGATCATGGGCTCTCCTAGTCACTGTTATGATATGCTATAGGAATGTAGGCTTGACTAATTGTGGTATCAGTTAACAATTGTCATCTGAGGTTGGGTGTATGTCAGAATTTCTAATACTACGAAATTCTTGATTACCTAGAAGTATAGGCTAGGATTTAGAGATTAAGATTTTTCTCATGTTTTAGATCCAACCCTAAGCTCTAATATATTTCTTTTAACAAATAAACTTTAGAAGATAATTTTATACTAGTAGAGTATTATTTTTCAACTTCAAAACCTTTATTCATGAATAAGCTATTTTAGAGTAGGATGTTATTAATCATTTGTACTGTAAATCATACCAGGAGGATTCTCAGCTCCACTACTCTTTCTCGATCACCCGGAGACAGGCAAGTATACTCCTCTGATTTGTTCATTTCTCATGTCTTCATATCCTTTCTTGTATCGCCTTGATGACACGATAGTTCACGATATTATCTGGTTCCATGTATCATTTGCGTCTGGGAGGGGAAATACTATAGAGATGTGATTAAACCCTGTTACTACCCCTGTGAATAGCTTGGGTCCCGCACCGTGCACGCGGGGCCAAAGCCGTACCATTTCATTATCATTGCATCTACCCAAGCCGATCACACTCTAGAAGTATTTCAAATATTGCACATGTCAGGATTCAGTTGGTATTTCAGGATTTCATGGTTGTATTTCATGTTCAGGCTGTATTTCATGTTCAGTTTGTATTTCATGATTCAGGTTGTATTTCATGTTCAGGACTCTTACCATGTTTCCCTGTTTTACTTTCAGTATTCCTATTCAGTTCACGTCTTGTTCTCATTTCCTGTACTTTACATTATTCCTGTTTTCTTGATTCATACCATGATGTACATGTTCATTTCTCTAGATATACTTTGCTCCGCTCATGAATAGGATATGTTGCAGGTGAGTTGGAGGCTTTATGCGATACATTCTATGGCGAGGAGCCTATTGATGCAGGAGAGCTAGCTGGTGCTACTCATGACTTAGAGGCTGCAGAAGCCTAGAGCCTTCCTCAGTATATTTTCCTATTATTTCCATGTATTGAGACTAGTAGACTTTATAAGATTTCTGGAATGTAATAAAATTCTGATATTGTACTTACTCTGGGATTACATTTACATAGATGTTGTGTTTCATTCTTGGCTTGATATCTGTTTAGTTTCCCTAGAATGGTACAACTTACTTTGTTATTCTATGACAAAGGCTGGGCGTGTCCGACTCGTATTCGGTTATTCGGAAGCGGGTCGTGACAGGTGGTGGTTGTCTCTAATCGAAAATTGTTCTGCATCGAAAACAATCGTCATATTGAGTTTAGTAATTTTACTATAGCCAATGTTATCAGTGAAGATTGGAGAACTCCCTTCATCGACTTCGTGGTCCATGATATACTTTCTGAAGACCCCAAGGAGGCTACGAGTATTCGTCGACGATCTCTGCGGTTCTACTATAATCAGACCACCAAAACTCTCTATCGACGGACTTATGACGGTCTTCTCTTACGCTGTCTTGCTGGTGATGAAGCGAAGCAAGTATTACGTGAAGCTCATGATGTTGTTTGCGGAGCACATCAACCCGGCCCTAAATTACAAGATCGTATCCGACGCATGGGTTACTACTGGGCCTCTATGGTATCTGATGCCATCGAATATGCAAGGAAATGTCGAGCCTGTCAAATATATGCAGATTTCATTCATCAACCATCAGAATTCCTTCATTCGACGGCTGCTTCCTGGCCTTTCGAAGCTTGGGGCATGGATATTATAGGTCCCATTAATCCTCCTTCTTCTAAGGGACATCGGTTCATACTAGCAATAACCGACTACTTCTCCAAGTGGGCCGAAGCTATACCTCTGGCTGAAGTTAAGACCAGCAGCATCATCAACTTCGTCAAACATCATGTCATCTATAGATTTGGTATACCTCGATGAATCATTCATGACAATAGACCTCAGTTTATCAGCCAGAAGTTTACAAGATTCTGCGATGATCACCGGATTGACAATGTCGCTTCGACGGCCTACAATTCTGCTGCTAATGGCTTGGCTGAAGCCTTCAATAAAACTATCATCAAGCTCCTTAAGAAGTTTTTATCTACTAACAAACGAAATTGGAGTGAGAAGCTTGGAGAATGTCTTTGGGCCTATCGTACTACGGTCCGCAACCCCACAGGCTGTACACTTTTCTCTTTAGTGTATGGCTACGAAGCAGTTCTACCCCTGGAACTTCAAATTCCGTCCTTAAGGATTGCCATCGCTAATGAGCTGACAATGGAGAACAACGATATTCTTCGACTTCAGGAATTTGAGGCGCTTGACGAGAAGCGGCTATTGGCTCAACAACATATTGAGTTATACCAAGCCCGCATCTCGAAGACTTTCAACCGCAAAGTTAAAGTCAGAGCCTTTCAGAAAGGAGAGCTCGTTCTAACGGTTAGACGTCCCATGACTATGACTCACATGAGCAAAGGCAAATTTGATGCGAAGTGGGAAGGTCCATATATCGTGAGCAAAGTTTTCTCAAATGGAGCCTATCAACTCTCAGAGCTGGACGGTCGAATTGCTATGATGCCTATCAATGACAAATTCCTTAAGAAATACTATGTATAAATGTAACAAGGATTTCATGTAAATACAATAAGACAGTACATAAATAAAGTTTAATTTTATTTCATCATGAATGACGTTACATAATATCAAGGATGGGAATCACTATCGTCCTTTTTATAGACAGGACGAGGACCACTGCCGTCCTTCTCAAAAATAAAATCAGCAAAAGAGCCGAGAACATCCTTGCTCGAACCCACCAGGAACTTGCAAGCAGCCATCCTCATGGCCTCTTCTTCTTCAGTCTTCCCTGGTTCAACCAGGAAGTCCAAAATATCCCGCGGTGGCTGGGATACAGACGAACTTTCACCTGCCTCCGTCTGCTTTGGCTGAGTCGGTTCGGCAGGACGTTCTTCAGTGCTCGCTTCAACCTTCGAGGCGACTTCAACCTTCTTAGATGCATCTCCAGACGACATCTTTATGTTGAAAAGTGAAAGTGATCACTCCATCTAATTTTCTGTTCTATTTATAGACAGAGAAACATGAAACAACGAAGCGACACATTCATCTGACGGTTCGCCCATTCACTACATTCATCTGACGGTTTGCCCGTTCACTACATTCATCTGACGGTTCACCCGTTCATTACATTCATCCGACGGTTCACCCGTTCATTACATTCATCCGACGGTTCACCCGTTCATTACATTCATCTGACGGCTCGCCCGTTCATTACATTCATCCGACGGTTCACCCGTTCATCCATTCATTCAATTCCTCCGACGGTTCATCCGTTCATTCTAATGATTCATTTCGTTCATGCATTTTGACGATTTATCCGTTCAATCATAACAGCAACTTGTCATCTTTGATTAAGTTCTCTACTGAAATAATGGTATTCAACAAATTATATTCTGCCATGTCCACATTACCTCTGAGCAGATATAATGAATATAATTATTTTCTAAATCTCGAAATATATCATGTCCGGACCTCTGAATATATTTTCTATCGCTATTATTTATATCCTAATGAGATATGCAATAAATAATAGAGCCACAAAGAGAATGTCTTTTTATTGATCAAAATTTAAAGGCATTACAAAAAAAGACATGTTACAAAACAGGAGAGAAAAAAAATCTTTCTATTCAGCTGGTGGGGTCATCAAACTAGTCATCTGTTGCTTTAAAGTCTGAAGCCGCTCCTTCCGAGAATCCATCACCCGCCTTCTAGCTTCCTCCATTCCCGAATTTTCATCAAAAGTCGGTAAGGTTACTAGTCGATGGAAGATTTCAGCTTGATGAGTCGCGACATACTCATTTCTTTTGTGAGTCAGAATGTCCAGTTGCTGGACTGCAGCTTGATGTTGAGTAGTCTCTTCTTCCAGAGCAAGTTGAACAATTCTCAACTCTTCTTGAGGTCGATCGAACTCTGCTTTCAGCTCAGCAACTTTCTTTTCCTTCTCCCCAGCAGCGGATGCTATTATTTCCATCTGGGTGTTGTACTCTGAAGACTTGGCAGCAAAAGTATCCAAGAAAACCTAGAAATCAGCTTTTGTAGCTGCAACCTCTCGAGACATCCTCTCAAACTCAGCATGTACCAAGGATTCCACCTCTCCCCGATTGAGATCTTTATAGATCTTAACTGATTCTTCCAGCTCATCCAATATGTGATCAAGGTAAGCAGCTTGAGCTTCATCGCCTTGACTTCGGATGGCAGCGATCAGATAAGAGGTTAGACCTCTAACAGTTATGAAACCAACCTCTTCTTTCTCCATTACCCCTTCTACTAAGGGTCCTAGAGAATTGAAGAATAGGTTGGTGAAGGAGCCGATAATGAATCTGTTAGTTGCTATAGCACCAGGGGTAGCAGCTACTCCCATGGACGTTGAAGCAGCAGGTGCCTGCACAGGCGGAAGCTCAGTAGCATGAACAGTAGTCTCTTTGGACAAGGGAGCCATGGTAGAGCTGGTTGCTCCTCCCAGATGTTCCTCTGCGAAATCAGATAAACCCTATCAGCTTGTTGTCATTAGCAACTATCGAAAAGAATCAAAAGTAAGGGTAATCTTACCATTGTCGGGACCAGTGATAAGTTTGTCATCTGCTGACAGGGGTTGTAGCTTCATGGAAGTAGCTTCAGACATTACTGCCTGGCTACTACCCACTTCAGAGCCGTCTGACAAGTGACGGCTACTGCTGGCTATCTCGTTTATTGGCACTATATCAGTGCATGTTGGAGGAATCGAAGAAATTTGAATTTCTGCGTAGGTAAAAATTAAGATGTCAGCTATTTTAATCTATAAAAGAAGGGTATTAATATCAGTCAATACCAATACCTCCTTGATGGGTGATAGCAGCTCCCTCCGGTGCTACTTCTTTAACCACATTCTTCTTTGGTAATGCATGTACATCAACATCTTCTTCTGGATTTTGAGTGTCATCAACAGCATCTGCTGATGTATCGTCATCACTCGCACTCTCTTCACGTGCTCCTTCACTATCAGTTGCGGCAACTGGATCTGCATCATCGTGGAAGCCAAAGTCACAATCGTCCAGTGCCTCAATCATTAACTTATCTTCTTCGGCACGTAGTGATCGAGGAGAAGTCGGAAGGTGGACGGTTTCTGTTTCTGGCTCATTTGGCTTCGCAGCTTCATCTGCTGTCTCCGCTATATCTTCCCTGGTCTCTACAACCTCGTCCCTTCTCTCTGGACTGAAGGCTTCCTGTCTGGGTTCAATGGCAGGTGTAGGGGACGACATCATGACTCCGGCAACAGCACTGGTCACGACTGATGACAGGATAGGTCTTGGAGGAGTAGCCACTTTCCTCCTGAAAACTATCTTCTTTCTGTGTAAAGCCCTCTCTGGACTCTCTACATCTACGACATCTACTTGCCTTTGGAGAGAGGTCGGGGTTGTCGACTCTTCTCTCTGGATCGACTCAGCATGCTGCCGAGATTGTGACCGAGTGGTGACCCTTTCTGAAGATTCTAAGACAATCTTCCTCTTAGCAACGGGAGAAGAAGGTTCCTCCGCTTTCCTTTTCTTCTTCTCCTTGATTGGAGATTTGACGACCTTCAAGGAGACGCGCAGTGGCTCGTTGACTTCCTCAGGGAAGTTGGCTTCCCTTGAAGCTTCCAACGGTGCATCAACTGGCTCATCTTCTTCATCATTTCCAGGAGCCACCACAACAGATGCTCCCTTCTTTAATCGGGCCGCAGTCGCAAAATTGTCTACCAGACTAAAGTTCTCCGCAAAAGTATTTACCGATGTGTAGAAGAGCGAATAAGTATATAGCATACGAGGACCGTGATCGCTCTTTAGCGGCATCGAGAACATCGTCCTCGTATCCTGAGCATTATAATAAGCCCAAGTCCGGGCTCCATCGATCAGATAACCCTTTCCTTGTAGGCACGTTATGGCGTTGCCTATGTAGAATTGGTCATAGCCGAATTGGCGTACAAATCGGCTCGGGAGATAAGGCTCCAGATAGCACTCATCTTCAAATCGGTATACTAAGTGAGATGGCCGGATCGTCTTCAACCAGTTGAAAATTGTGTGGCCTAGAGGCTGTACCCTCCCAGAATCGACAAGGTTGGTAGACATATGCTCGTAGCCAGCCGGAGGGGGAACACAATAGAAGTTCCATCCCTTTCCAAGATTCAGAGCGCGTCTGCAATCTCTTAAAGTGGTGTATATCCACTTGCTTTTGGAGAATCTCCTCAAGAAGCTGCCACTCACCGCTCCCATATCGGGGTTTATCAGTGAAGGATAGTGCAGAAGCAGCCACCCGAACAGATAAGTATATGGTAGCTCCAGCCGGGGAAAGCTTTCTTTCTCACCCTTTCCTCGAAGCATTTGATCAACAAAAAGACGGAGGCCAGCATTTACTCTGCAAGTCATCACCGATAATAGATCCATCCGGTAGCCAAAGACTAAGCGGACGGCAGCAAATAGTACGCCTCGATGAAAGCGATCGACGGCGCTGGCTCCAGGAACGACGTATCGTCTGAGCCAATAAGTGAGGAAATCCGCCAACTGGGCCTCCTTCGACATGGGCCTATAGCCCATCCTTATATAACTCTCAATAATATCATTTTTCTTAAGAGGAGGATATTGAAGATCATCTTCGATCTTGATATCCATATCCTTGTTCTCCTCCATCAACCCTATTACTTCGCTGTGGCTAAGTGGTCTGAAGAAGGAGGGTTGGCAGTTATCATGCTCCTTTGTCTTTTTCTCAATGATATGGTCGAGAAAGAGATACGACAACCATTTTGTTGAGTAGCAGGTGCCGGATGTACCACTCTTGTAGTACAAGGAACAGATCTTATAGTGGCATAGCAGCTCTTCGAAGACGGCCACCATGTCGGCATTCTCTTGACATAATTTGTCCAACTTATCATTGGTCGGGACAAATTCTTCGTAGGGTATATCCCCCATGGACAAGCTGGAGATGTACTTCATCTCATGTAAAGCCAATCCGATCTCTCCGCAGGGTGTCATAAAAGTCCCTGTTCTGTAATTGTATCTCTCTGCCAATGCAAGAAAGAGATGTGGATTAGGCAGGAAACCATAAACGGTAGCATACACCGCTTGGTATAGCTCAATCTCCTTGAGCCGGTCTTTAAATTGAGCCAATATCTAATTGGCTATGCAGCTCCACCTCTTGTTATCTGGATTCACGAGACCAGTCAATCGAATATCCTGGTCTGGATATCTTCCCTCAACCTTCGCAAACTCGTTTGTGAATATCGGTGTTCTGACCGATAGCAGCAGGGAAGAGTTTTCTGGTGGGATGCACCCAGGTTTCAGTCCTCTGAGTAGGGAGCTGTAACGCTCCGAGGAACTGTAGAACATGTCTTTGTTGTTCGACCCCTTCTTTACACAGATGTTCCCCGTTCGAGCTTGCTGGAGTGGAGTTATATCCCATTCCATCCTTCTAGGATAGCTCGTAAAAGCATAGCGAGACAGGAAAAGGCATCTGGAAATCTCTGGTAAAAGTATCATCTTTTCGCCTCTTTGAAAAAGCCTTTGCTCCATACGGGGTCTAGGCTGGGAGTTCTTGTCGAAAGCCTCACCGAACAGAAACAACGGCTTCTTATGAGTAACCATATCTGCAGTTTGGAGTGGCTGCCCGTTCATTAAACATAGCAGAGTTTCATTATCTTGGGCCATCAGGATGGCTTGCCGAGATGATGGCAAGGCATATTGAGGATATGTCACATGGGAAAGAGCCTCCTTGAATTCAGGTTCAGCTAAAGATCCTGCAAAGACCTCATATTCTGGGTCTTCCCTGAGGTTAACTGCATCAAATAAAGAGATAAAAATCAGTACATGCAAAATCACAAAGTCTCTTTGAAAAGAGTTCATCAAATTATGCTATATGCAAAGCAGCAGATTGCGCCAATGCAACCCACATGTGCAAAGCATCCAATTGTGCCAACACATCCACTTGCGTAAGATATCAGGTTACGCTAACCCATTTGCGCAAGGCATAGGTTGCGCTAACTCGCTTGCGCAAGGCATCAGTTTGCGCCGGCTCAACTGACTTGCGCAAATCGATGGGCTACGTCGAACATCCGCCAGCGCTTTCCAACCGATTGCGCAAGAATATAGTTTTCATAAAAATGAAAAACTATTGTGTGTGTGCAACCAAAACCCTAAACAGGACGGCGCAATACCATTAATCTCTAAAAAGAGAGGGGTATGAAGGTTCGAAAATGTCAAGAACCCTAAAAAGGGTTTCGATCGAGTTTGTCATCTACCTTGCAGTACTGGGTGGCTAACTTCATGACGAAAGATTCGGGGCGCAACCCGAGTCGAAGACTCAGCCGGAGCCTTGCCTTTCTCTGTTGCAGTTCGCTTGGGTGCCATTGCAATCGACAGCGGGAAGAAAAAGAAGGAAGTTGGAGTAGGAGGAAATCTCTTATCTCTTCATAAAATCGAAAGCAAGTAAAGCTTGACAGAAAGAGAATGGGAACTATTTATAGTTTTCAGAAGTACAACGGTCACCTCAGATTGTGCCACATAAGTCGGGGCTGATTCCTCCAAACGCGCAGTCAAAGCGCCACTTACGCAACTTGATTTTAAATTCAAAATTCAAAGTATTTCGAAACTTTAAATATTTCTAAATTTTGAAAACTTTGAAGGAGGTCTTGTAGGTCCTAAAAATTAAGTTACACCCATCAAAAAAGCAATAAAAATTAAATTACGCACACTTCAAATAAACTGTGCAGGAGCAAACTGCGCAACAAATCAACTGTGCGAGGCCGAACCGCGCTAACATCCAAGCACGCAAAGCTGACGTGGCAACGTCATCATTACCTGACACAAAATCAGATCTTCTGACAACTGACAGCCCGAAAAGCGAGGAGTCTGTTCGTTTCTCGAGCCGTGCCGCATTTGAGGACAGCTGTACAGCCAGCGCAATCTGAAGCTAGCGCAGCTCAAGCAGCGCAATCCATCAAGATAACTAACATTTTACACGTGGCCTATATGCCATCAATTGCTTACCACGTGGCAACCGTCTGTACATGACCATGCATATTTCAATCAAACAATGCCACGCGTCTAATACAGTGGAGCCACGATCGAGTAACTGCCAGCGCAGTTCGCTGCTTGCGCAGTCCAATACCTGCGCAATCCAGTCTGCACAAAATTGAAATAACTACTAATTAGTTATTTTCTAGAACTCTATAAATAGAGTTTTCAGTCCTTCATTATCGACATCAGATCATTCAAGATCATCAGAGAAATCAGGATTTCTTGTCCAAGTGCTGCTGCATTCTTCAAAGGCTATCGTCTTCACAGTTCACATCGTCCAAGGGATAAAGCGATCGTCTTCAGATCGGATTCCTATAGTTGTACTTTCCTAGAATTTAATTGTAATCTTCTTACAAAGTTTGTGAAATAAAAAGAACTTTTATTTTTTGCAAACAATCTAGAGGAGCGAACATGTGACCACGACATGTGAACTCTGAGTATAACCTAGGGATTAACTAGGCAACTAACTTGGTAGATGTATTGGGTGGAAAGAATCATGAGATCATGCCATACTAGCCACCCCAGGTCCAGACCTGACGTGTCGGGTTGGCCGCCACGGATATGGTTTCATTCGCCTGTAGCGAATAGCTGTATCCGACTCCTACGAGCTATGTGTTAAATGTTTAGTGCGGTAGCCCTCCGGGGGACTGGTGCATAATCAATGTGTTATATGACTTATGGTTTGGCTAGTCCTGATGGGTTGACACGATCTGAGGATTCCTTTAATCAGTATCGCGGGGATAACTCCGCCAAATATAGAAAGCCGCATGAATGAATGGCCGCTTGAAAAATGACTTGACTGTGCTTGAGCCTTCCGTTAGTAGCCGAGGGACATGGACTGTCAGGGTGCGTGATCCAACCCATGTCCTTATTTGGTTGTTGGGTTGGTCTATCGTGCTAGGACAGTCTGTGGACCGAGGTTATGACCGAAAGCTTATTATTATTTCTGTTATTATTTTATGCTTGGGTTTTATCTCACTCTTTTGTGCTCCCTTGTGGTACTTGCTATTCGGGGCTGACCCCACTGGTTTTGTTTGGCCAGATCACGTAGCAGAGCCTGAGGATCCGGCCTTCTTCCCTGACGTCTATGGTGCATACTAGGATCTTGGCTGGCGGGGGACTCGAGTGGGTTTCTTCTCCACCACTCTAGTATTTTCACTTATGTACTGGCATTTAGCCACCGATACCTGTTTAGCCGGCTAATCTGGATATTTTGTCTTACATAATTTGTAATTAAATCAGACTGCAGCTGAATACAATTATGTACCTTTGACTCTCTGGACTAGCTAACTTATAAAGCTAGTTCTCTACGACCATTTTGATGAAGCATCAGGGATGCCTTACTGCTTTATCTCATATGTTCATTAATTGATGCTTTCTTGCTTTGAATGATTGAGACATAGATGTTCTGTGTGACCATAGGAGACTTGAATGTAGTATGCACCCCTTTGTCTCTTGACAGCCACGATCGCCGTATGACGTTTGTATACCTCATATGGAGTAGCTGGCCTAGTCCATCTTCGTATTTCGGTACTGGAGCGTGACAGCTTCCAGGAATGCCGCCAGAGCGAGAGATCGAGTTTACTATCGACTTGATTCCCGAGACAACACCAGTGTCAGAGAGAGTCTACAGGATGGCACCGTCAGAATTGGAGATATTGTACAAGATGATTGAAGAACTCAGAACCAAGGGATTCATTCATGCTAGTGGATCGCCTTAGGGAGCCCTGATGCTTCTTGTGAAAAAGAAGGATGGTACGTCCAGATTATGTGTTGACTATCGTACCTTGAACTCAGTAACAATCAAGAACAGATATCCTCTCCCAAGGATAGATGACTTGTTTGATCAACTCAGAGGAGCGACAGTATTCTCGAAGATTGATTTGCGGTCAGGATACCACCAGATCAGAGTCAGAGAGCAAGATATCCCGAAGACAGCTTTCATATCTAGATATGGACATTGGGAGTTCCTTGTTATGCCATTTGGAGCGACCAATGTGCCGGCTGTATTCATGGACCTTATGAATCGTATATTCGTGCCTTATTTGGATCAGTTCGTGATCGTATTCATAGACGATATCCTGGTCTACAGCAAGAGTGAAGCGGAGCATGAGCAGCATCTCAGAGTTATCCTCCAGATTCTCCGAGAGCACCAGTTGTATGCCAAGTTCAGTAAATGCGAGTTCTGTCTCGATCGCATTTCATACTTGGGTCATGTCATCACCAAAGGGGGAGTAGAAGTGGATCCCCAGAAGATCGTAGCTATCAAAACATGGCCACTACCCAGCACAGTTGCAGAAGTTCGTAGTTTTCTTGGATTGGCCGGCTACTACCGGAGATTTGTTTCGGACTTTGCTCGGATTTCAGCGCCATTGACACAGTTGACCCACAAGAAGGTGCAGTTTGCTTAGACAGCAGAATGTCAGAATTCTTTTGAGAAGCTGAAGCGAGGCTTGATGACGGCACCCATTCTCACACTTCCAGATAGGACCGGAGGATTTTCAGTGTACTGTGATGCTTCAGACAGAGGTTTAGGATGTGTTTTGATACAGCATGGAAAGGTAATAGCTTATGCGTCACGACAACTTCGTAATCATGAGAGGAATTACCCGACCCATGACATAGAACTGGCAGCAGTAGTGTTTGCACTCAAGCTTTGGAGACACTACTTGTATGGAGATAGGGTGGAGATTTTTACCGACCATAAGAGCCTGAAGTATGTGTTCACTCAGAAGGATCTTCACATGCGTCAGAGAAGATGGCTAGAGCTGCTTGTGGATTATGATGTCAACCTGCAGTATTATCCTGATAAGGCCAACGTTGTTGCAGATGCATTGAGCAGGAGAGTCGGAGTTTATTTTCTAACAGCGCAACCAGAGTTGTTAGTAGATCTTCAGAAGATGGGTATAGAACTTGTCCTTCCTGCCAATATGGCATTGATGGCCAGCATGCAAGTTCATTCCAGTATAGTTGAGAGGATCAAGATAGCTCAGTCCTCCGATTCTAAGCTTCAGCGGCTTAAAGCAGAATGTGAAGCAGGACGACGACCAGAATTATGCATTCATGAAGACGGTACACTTCGACATGGTAAGCGTCTTTGTGTATCCAGTAGAGATATCAGACAGGAGGTCATGGCGGAAGCTCATAGTTCTCAGTATTCGATTCATCCCGGTGGCACGAAGATGTATCGTGATATCCGTCAGCACTTTTGGTATAATGGCATGAAGAGGGAGATAGCTCGGTTTGTCTCTCGGTGTTTGGTTTGCCAATAAGTCAAGGCTGAAGATCAGAGGCCAGCTGGACTTTTTCAGTCCTTGCCGATTTCAGAATGGAAGTGGGAGCATATAACCATGGATTTCGTGACTGGATTACCTCGATCCCCGACCAGTAGAGATGCTATTTGGGTTATAGTTGACAGGCTCACGAAGGTGGCTCACTTTCTTTCATTTAGAGTTGGTCAGTCGACGGCTCAGCTAGCAGAGATGTACCTCAGGCAGATAGTCAGACTTCACGGAGTACCAGTCAGTATCACCTCGGACAGATATTCGAGATTCACGTCACACTTTTGGCGTAGTCTGCAAGAGAGTTTGGAAACTCACCTCCAGTTCAGCTCAGCCTATCACCCGCAGACAGATGGTCAGTCGGAGCGCACGATCCTTTTAGAGTTGGTCAGTCTTGAGAATTGTAACATCGAAGTCACGTGTTGTACCACCTTGATCATCAGAGTACACCAGGCGTCCTACTAGGTAAGACACCTTGCCTTAATGTTTATTTAAATTGCTCAATATCATGCATATTTTTACTTATTTCTAGCAAATATAAATTGTTCTTGTAAATTATTATATTTTAGTTGCATTTGGCCTAGAGTTAAGGGACCACCTTTGTTTATGCCGCATTCATTGGCCGACACCTATGTGCCACGATGTCACGTGTCTCATATAGATTCGGACTTGCGTACCGACCGTGCATCGGTGCGTACAGGACGAGCGTTAGGATATAACTGCTAATATAGTTGCCTAGAAGACTTAGCGGTTATTAGAAATATCATGGTGTAGATTCAGCACGAGTAGTGCATGGGGAGGGTGAAGACAGTTATTAGGCGCAGGGGCTTTCACACATTTACTTTTCTCTAGCTGCCATTTGTGACTTAGTCGAGAGCTAGTGCGCTGTGCATTTATTTACTTTCCTCTAGATGCCACTAGTGCCTCGGTTGAAACACAAATGTGCCATGCATTTACTTTCCTCTAGCTGCCGTTAGTGACTCACCCGAGAGACTAGTGTGCCGTGTATTTATTTATTTTTCTCTAGATGCCACTAGTACCTCGGTTGAAACGCTAACGCGCCGTATTTCTAGTATCGGGAGCCCTTGTGTAGAACGTTGTCTTCAAAATATATTTTCACATAGAATGGTTAAGGACCTTTATTTGTGTAGTCACATATACTTTTCTGTTGAGCTTTATTTATTCAGTTATTGGCATGATATTATGTGTCTTGTTACGTCCCTCTGAGGACCTGGTTATCTTGCTAGGTGTGTGCTCTTGTCTTTCACAGGTGTTCTAGCTCTAGCCGTAATTATCGCTATTTCTTCGAAGATGATTGCACTTGGATCGTCTTGGCTTCGCTCGCCAAACTCAATTCATTTTCTATGTATTTATCCCTTACTTGTTGGTAGTGGATTTGTCTCTGCCCAACTACATGTACCAATGATAAATTCATAGTTGATATTAATATATTTTTTATTTATTTATTTTTGTGTGGATGAGATTAGTTATGGTTCTACTGCATTTTACAGCTTATGTATTCATACGAGGTTTCTATATATTGGAGTGTACTTCGTATGAGTACAGCTGGCATGTCTACGTTCCTAGTCCTACGTATTTTAGGACTGGAGCGTTACATATTTTTGTGGTGGCCCATGCAGGTCAAGATAAATTGTTTGGTTACTTTATCGTACCAAGCAAGCCTGCGAATAGGATTAGAAGTCTAGGATCTCATCCACATACTTGACCTCCTTCCTCGATTCCATATTCGAACTATCGTTCGACTCATCGACTGCATCTTGCTTGATTCCTTCTATCATTATTCTTATCTTCCCTTCATGCTTGCTAGAGATTGACCCTACTAGTTAGATGTCCCAAACATCCTTAGCTTAATTCTTTAAGTTGGGTGGAATATCCCACGACCTGACACACCCTTGACCATTAAGGGAATACAAATAGTATTATCTAGACCATAGAGACTAGAGGAATTTAACCCATTTGCTCAACCAAGCCTTGGTCAATAAGACCGTAGAATGATGGTATAGGAATAAACAAGACTTAGATCCTTATGACTCTTAGACTATTCATATTTGTTTTTATTTCATTTACCATCGTGCATATGTTCTACTATCTAGACTAATGATGCTAATATAGCCTAGTATTTGCAAGCTAATTCTTTATCGAGCTTGATCAAGGCATATGATATTGAGTGGCCGCTCACTAACATATTGTCTAATCAGAACCGGTGCATGATGGTCTGATCAACCGAGTGCACTTTGGTTCGCTTTTGTCTATTATTCCACGTGGATGGAACATAATTAAGCTTAGCCTTTAGAATCCCATCCACGACTGCCTTGACAATTCTTTTGAAATTATTCGGTCGTCTTTGAACCACGTATTCATATTCGATAATAACGTCTTTGAACTCCTTGTTGCTTTCGCCTTCACCTATTTTACAAGAACGAAGGCGTTGTACTAGAACTTCCTTTAGCCTTCCTATCGATTATAGCCATTATCACTCGATGTTGCTATATCTTCATCCTAAACTACTCGTCCTTTTTTCGACCCTATCATGAATTAAGAAGTGAATCTAATTCGTTCTCTTAATCGTGCCCTCGACCTACTCTCAAGCCATAACTTTAATTTGTTTTCACTTATTACCATAATATTCTTTATTGTCTGTTATCTTGTTTTAACTTTAACCCTTACTCATTTTCTTTCTTGCGCTAGCCCATGATTATCCTTGCCATTATTGAAATCACGATTTCCTAATGCATCTTTTGGTTTAACGTTATGAATTGATTTTTCCTTATCGCTACCCCTTTGCGCCTTCTCACCCCTACTAATTCTTAATTTCGAGGACAAAATTCTTTTAAGTTGGGTATGATGTAAAACCCCTAAATTTCTACTATAATTTTATCGATTTTGGTACTGATTTAAAATTTTTGTATTGTACGTCGCGTAGTCGTATTGTACGCAAAAGGCGTATTTCGTAATTGCTCGACGAATGCGAATATGTGCGAACGTACATATTTTTAGAAAAACATTTTTCTATTTTATAGTTTCAAAATAATATATAGTAATTACTTTTATTTACTTAAATTTGTAAAAAGCGTCGCATCAAAATTTCAAAATAATTTATTAATTTTATAAACAGTTTTTATTTTATTTTAACTTAAGAAATGATATTCTCCTTTTTAAAATAATGTTCTGTCATATGCGAAGTACGTAAAATTTAATTCGCGTATATTTTTATTTTTCGAAAGCTAATTGTATTTATTTATTTTAACAAGTATTTTAAATAATTGAATAATTGTTTGGATTTTCGAAATTTTATTTATTATTATTTTTAGAAAAGATATTTTGAATTTATTGTGGTAATTTAAACTTTGATTAGATTTTATTTAATTTAAATAAGTTTAATTTAAAGATTGGAATCATCTATATTTAATCTGGATTTAAAATATCTAGATTTAATTGAGTTGGATTCAGATTTGGATTAAATCGGTTTTAAATTTTTTAAATTAAAAGTAGGATTATCTAAAAGAGAATTTAAATTTCCTACATCTTTATCCAACTGGGAATTCCCACCTCCTATATAAGGAGAGGTACTCCTCCATATTATCCTCTCCACATTATTCCTCCATAAAATCCACCAACGTGCGTACTTCGTGTCTGTGTCCAACACTCCTCCGTGTCAGCCGTGACGGCCTCGAATCCGACCCCGGGTGTCTGAATTCTTATTCCAATATCTTTACATTTATAATTATTCTTCCGTGTCGGACACCTCCCGACACAATCGAAAGCCTAACCCGACCCCAGCCATCATCTTCCATCACCACCACTTACGGCAGCACCCACCAGCCACGTCCCATCACCTCGCCACCACACCCGATCCGCCCCACCGGCACACCCAGCCATCGGAGCAGCACGGCCTCCCACAGGACTCCCCCGCTCTTCTTGAGCATTTCCCCGCAATCCGGCCAAACACAACTTCCACGCCACCGTTCCTCTTCACCATCACTGACCCGACCATCACCTTGGTCGTCGGCCCCAAACAGCCCCACCGTCACCACCGTTAGCAACAGCCACTTTAGCCAGCCCAGGCCGGCCGAGCTCCTACGGCTTCCCCTTACAGCAACCCTACCGGCGACCTGTCCTCCTCCCAGCCCCCTCGACTTCCCGGCCAGAGCTTACCCCGCCTAGTCCCACCACACCAGAAAAGAAGGAGAATAGGAAACCCTAACCTTATTTCGACTCTCCGCAACTCCGGTGATCACCGCGCGACAGCCGCCTCCCTCCGTACTGTACCGCCGCAACCGTGTCTCCGACTTCACATCTGCCTTCGACACCTCCGGCCACCAAACGTGTCGAACCACCGCGAGCGTCGCACGACTTCACCGGTGGACCCAGAGCCCGACGACGTGCTCCTTCTCCGCCTCCCTGTGCCGTACGCGCCCGGCCCGACCATCAACGTCCGTCGTCGTCACGTACAAGAGTCGCCCCGCCGACCAAACGCTGCCCGCTCCGACCGGCCGCCCCCTTTCGCCTCTTTCCTCCCCCACCCGTCCGGCGCCTCTCGCCGCGCCGAAGCCAGAAACTGCCGCCGCCTCTTCTCCCTCAAAACCCCTTTTTTCGCCTCCGTCCTCCGTGCGCCGCACACCGCACGTAACCCACCGTTCTCTGGCGACCGCTTTCGCATGCGCCACGGAGCCGCACCCGCGCCGCTCTCCTCGATCCTTCCGCCTCAGCCATGGTTCCCCGTGCCCTTCCACGGGCTGTGCTGACGCCGCTCGCCTGACCGTGCGCTGCCGCCGCGTCTCGATTCTCCCTCCGCCAATCGACCTGGCTGGCGTCGCCCCTCCGTTCGAACCCTCCGCCTTCCTCCTCCCACTCCCTCTCGATTTCACCACTCCCCCTTTTCTTTTTCCCTAAATTCTCTTTCTATCTCCTTTTTAATACTGTGGCAGCTGCTGCTCTCTCGAAGGAGAGAACCAGCTTAGTTTCTTTCAAAATTTATTTTTATTTATTTATTGTTTTGTTGATTAGTATTTTGTGTTATTTTATATTATATTTATTTTTATTATGGAAGCTGGTGTTAATTGTAGTTTTTATGTATGACCGTTATTATATTATTATTATTATTTTTTGATCTTATAAAAAGAAGAAGACAACAGTAGTCTATACTAGATATATAGTTATTATTATTACTATTATTATTGATATTAAATTTTCAATTGAATACTGCTATCAGGACATCATTTTAGTTTAAAATTGCTATTTGTTTATTTTCGGTATTTATATACTCAATGGTATGATTAGTAAATCTATTATTTTTAGAATTATATATTATTATTCCAAACTATATGTATAGTACAGGGGTTAAAGCTATCTACGTAATTTCAAAGAAAATGAGTTTTGCCCTAAAATATTTTTTGAGATTTTTATATATTAAATTAAAATATTTTGACCCAAGGAAATATATATATATAGTTCAAAATTTTGAAAATAAATCTTTGGGCATTTTCAAATGATTTAAACTAATATAGCTTTCTACCTTAAAGTTATTAAATTATTTTGACAAACCTATAATATTTTTGCCTAGAGCTGATTTTTCACTTTTGAAGTATTTATTTCTAAAAACTATTTTTAAGCTAATGATAATATATTTTCAAAATTTGTATATGTATTTTAAATTCCTTCGACTATCATCCGTCCCTGCTAATCGTATCTTCCTACCCTCTTCCAAAATTGGACTACCTTGTGCCTAACCTAGCTAAATTGACCGTTCTAGACCCGATGGAACAATCCATGCCATCATCAGAGGCCGTCTGGCGTAGTTGTAACATCGAAGTCACGTGTTGTACCACCTTGATCATCGTAGTACACCAAGCGTCCTACCAGGCAAGACACCTTGCCTTACTGTTTATTTAAATTGCTAAATATCATGCATGTTTTTACTTATTTCTAGCAAATATAAATTGTTCTTGTAAATTATTATATTTTAGTTGTATTTGGCCTAGAGTTAAGGGACCACCTTTGTTTGTGTCGCATTCATTGGCCGACACCTATGTGTCACAATGTCACGTGTCTCATATAGATTCGGACTTGCGTACCGATCGTACATCGGTGCGTACAGGACGAGCGTTAGTATATAACTGCTAATATAGTTGCCTAGAAGACTTAGCGGTTATTAAAAATATCGTGGTGTAGATTCAACACGAGTAGTGCATGGGGAGGGTGAAGACAGTTATTAGGCGCAGGGGCTTTCACACATTTACTTTTCTCTAGCTGCCATTTGTGACTCAGTCGAGAGCTAGTGCGCCGTACATTTATTTACTTTCCTCTAGATGCCACTAGTGCCTCGGTTGAAACACAAATGTGCCATGCATTTACTTTCCTCTAGCTGCCGTTAGTGACTCACCCGAGAGACTAGTGTGCCGTGTATTTATTTATTTTCCTCTAGATGCCACTAGTACCTCGGTTGAAACGCTAACGCACCGTGTTTCTAGTATCGGGAGCCCTTGTGTAGAACGTTGTCTTCAAAATACATTTTCACATAGAATGGTTAAGGACCTTTATTTGTGTAATCACATATACTTTTCTGTTGAGCTTTATTTATTCAGTTATTGGCATGATATTATGTGTCTTGTTACGTCCCTCTGAGGACCTGGTTATCTCGCCAGGTGTGTGCTCTTGTCTTTCGCAGGTGTTCTAGCTCTAGCCGTGATCATCGCTATTTCTTCGAGGATGATTGCACTTGGATCGTCTTCGCTTCGCTCGCCAAACTTATTTCATTTTCTATGTATTTTTCCCTTACTTGTTGGTAGTGGATTTGTCTTCGCCCAACTACATGTACCAATAACAAATTCATAGTTGATATTATGATATCTTTTATTCATTTATTTTGTGTGGATGAGATTAGTTATGGTTCTACTACATTTTACAGCTTATGTATTCATACGAAGTTTCCATATATTGGAGTGTACTTCGTATGTATACAGCTGGCATATCTACGTTCCTAGTCCTACGTATTTTGGGACTGGGGTGTTACAGAAGATCACCTGCACCTGGTGGAGTTCTCGTACAACAACAGTTTCCAAGCTAGTATCCAGATGGCACCGTTCGAGGCACTGTATGGAAGGAAGTGCAGATCCCCACTAGCATGGGATGATGTTGGAGAGAGGCAGATACTTGGTCCATAGATGATCACTTAGACAGTTGAGGTGGTCAGGAGAGTTAGAGATCATCTTCGCGTTGCACAAGATCGTCAGCGCCATTGGGCCGATTCACATCGGCGTTCCCATGAATTTTCTGTCGGCGACCATGTATTCCTGAGGATCTCGCCTAACCGTGGCGTCATTCGTTTCGGCATACGGGGAAAGCTTAGTCCTAGGTATATAGGGCCGTTCGATATTCTGGAGCGAGTAGGAGATGTGTCATATCGTCTAACTCTTCTGCCGTCTCTGAGTGAGGTGCATGACGTATTCCATGTATCCCAACTACGACGGTATATTTCGGACCCGAGTCATATCCTGGATCATTCGGAATTGGTTGTTGGTACCAACCTTTCGTATGAGGAGAGGCCCGTATCCATATTGGACCAAAGAGAGAAGATACTCAAGAACAAGACTATCAAGTTAGTCCGTGTTGCTTGGGGTCATCACTTCTTGGGTGAGTCAACGTGGGAGCGTGAGGATGATATCCGATCGCGATATCCCGACCTGTTTGACTCGTGAGGTATAATATCTTTCTTATGCCTCGTGCCTTCGATTCCTTGCTTGCATGAATAATTGCTTGATTGCTTGACTAGTATAGCTTGCCTATAATTAGTATAGCTTGTCCTTGCATCTCTAGCCTCTTGATTAAATTTCGAGGACTGAATTCTTTTAAGGTGGATAGAATTGTAATGACCATGGTTCGTATTACGTATTCTGGTGTACGTGTACGTATTTTGACTCGTATTGCATGTCTCCTCACATGATTTATTTGGTATTTTATTGCTTGATTCGGTTCGGCTTGTTTGGCTTGATCCGGTTTGTGAACCAAACCCCTACCTACCACAACCATCATCATTTATTAACCCAACACTCTTTCTCTCTCCTCATTCACTCTTCTCCTTCCTCACCATTACTCTCCACCTACCAGGAAGGTTTAGGCAAGTGCATCTTGCTTTATGGAGGAATTCTATTTTTTTATTATTCTACTGTCTTCCTCATGTGTTTCTAACCCACTTTAGTACTTAGCATTTTTTATTTCCGTGGTTAATTTCTTGTAAATCTAGCTTTGTGGTATTTTCGGTTTTCATGAGTTTTGATCTATCAAATTCGCATATTTTGTTATTTGATGGTTCCATGTTGTAGAGAATTTTTATTTTACCCAAATTGGACCTACGGGAGTTTGGATTTGGGTTCCTATTGTTGTTTGGTGGAGCATGAAGGTCATGGTATTTTCTATGGACATGTTCTCTATGGAAGCCATTAATTGCACTTTTGGCTGCATGCAACATTGTGTTGCTTAGCCGTAGTAGTATTTTTGCTAGCTGTTACTTAGCATATATATTTCATGGCCGCATATGGCCAATTGCATGGCCGCATATAGGCATTGCTTGCTTGGCCGCATATGGCCAATTGTATGGCCGCATATAGACAATTAATTGTATGGCCGTATATGGCCAATTGCATGGCCGCATATAGGCAATTAATTGCATGGCCGCATATAGGCATTGCTTGCTTGGCTGCATATGTCCAATTGTATGGCCGTGTATAGGCAATTAATTGCATGGCCGCATATGGCCAATTGCATGGCCACATATGGGCAATCAACTGCATGGCCGCATAGCATTTGTTTGCTTGGCCGCATGGCCAATCACTTGCTTGGCCGCATGGCAATTGTTTGCTTAGTCGCATGGCCGATCACTTGCTTGGCCGCATGGCCAATTGTTTGCATGGCTGCATTGCCATTTGTTTGCACGGCCGCATATGCATTTCCTTGTATTACCATTTGCTTGCATGGTCGCATATGCATTCGCTTGCATGGCCGCATGGCCATTTGCTTGCATGCATTTGCTTTGGCCACATGGCCATTAGTTTTATTGCATGGTTTTAATTGTGGCCGCATGCATTTATATGGTTGGCCGCATATGCCCCCTTCAATTATTTAACTCTTGGCCACATATTGTATAGTGACAATATTTATTGGTTGGCCGCATGGCAATTTCATGCGGCAAATTTTTCCTGAGCTGTATGAGCCGCATGAGCCCTGATTTCTTCTGCCGTATATCCCTGTCTCCTGAGCCGCATGATTCTTCCACAGCCCTTGCCCCTTCTAATATTTAATTACTACATGTATGCTTGTGCCATATTAATTTTAAATATGTTCCTTGACACGATGGTGACCCGTTGTGGTGTACTTTTGACAAATGACATGACACGATAGTGGCCCGACGTGGCGCACTCCTGACAGTGAACATGACATGATATATATCCCGACGGCTGTTGCGACGGCTAACATGTCATGACAAGATTGAATGGCCTGGACACCGTAGATGATTGTGTTTGTACAATTGAACCGGCAATATTTGCATCATGTCTAGGACAGGGATCCCTGAGTACCACGGTCAGGGGTACCTACTGTAATGGCTAAGGCTAATAACTAGAATAATTCAGTAGTCATGAGAGATTTCCCCAGTTACAGGCAATCCCGTTATCCCGGTCACCATTGTTGGACTTGCAGCCTGCCGATGAGTAGGGCACAAGTCTAGATTCACTGATATATGGAAAAGAACGAGGCACTGCTTAAATGAATCCAAGTCGCCTGGATAACCTGGATTAGCTGCAGGGCTTGTGGCTGGAGGAACATCTCACTGCATATTGCTAGTAACTAAGGATTGTGATAACCCTAGTTAGCTAATGTAGAAAGCCGTAGTCACTGATTGGCCGGGAGCAATTGCATGGTGTAGTTTCAGTGCTCGATTATTGCAGGCTTGATCGCATGATTGTCACTTTTAACAATAAAGATTCAGAGGTTGAGTTCTGTTCAGGAGAAGGGTTACAACCCCGGTCCTTGTTTGGTTTAAGGGTTGTAATCTGGCTCCCGGAGCAGTTCTGAGTCCTCTCTTCGTTTATTGTCTTATTTCACCCCACGTCACACTTGTTATGTTTTACCTTACCAATAAGATTTGGAGACGGAGTTCTATTCAAGTGAAGGGTTACAACCCCGGTCCTTGTTTGGTTTAAGGGTTGTGACCTGGCTACTTGAATGGTTCCCTCGTACTCTATTATGACTGTTGTTATTCTTTTATTATCAAGCTCTTTTGTAACTATTTTTATATTTAATTCTGACCCAGCTGGTTTTGTATGGCCAGATTTCGGAGCAGCTCCAGAGGATCTATCGACCTTCCAGCCCGAAGGTGAACACCAGGCGTAACCAGGGCAACGAGTGGGTTTATTTTTGGCTCTCCCACTCTATTGTAAAATTTTCATTTTTGAGGCGTTTAGCCGGCGAGCACCTGTTAGCTCGTATTGTATACCTTATTACTGTCTGCCTACGGGCTGTAACATGATTGACAGATCCTAGGGTTGATCATGTATGACTAAACTCTTGCTAGTCATCACATTTTGTCACGACTAGCTTCATGATCAACTGAATATGTAATATTTGGGACACCTTACTATTGTATATTTGGTGATCTTACATCTTGTAACTTTACTTGCTTGCTTGAGATTGAGACAATTTAGGCTTGTTATTGACCATAGGAGACTGATGGATTGTAGTTAAACCCTCATATATCTAGACAGCCATGACCGTATAGTGAGGTGGATTCCATTTCATTATACGTAGCTGGCTATGTATGCCCCCGCTCTCCAGTATTCTGGTTCTGGGACGTTACACTGGTTGACAGAAAAACCCTTTCGGCTTGTTTCCAAACTAATCTCTACTTTAAAAATTTTAGATTTATAGGAACTTGCAATATCACTAAACTATTTTTCTTGACTAAATGTTTCAATGTATCAAAAGAAAATATATGTGTTACGGATTAATGCAAACCAATGTTTTCCTAAAATAATTTAAATATTGTGGCGGGACAATATTGTGATTTATTTCTGACTATAAATTATAATATTGTGATAATATGATTAACTATGATTCAAACATGCAAACAAACCTACGAAGAATATCACTTTAATACCCCAATATACAAAAGCATATATATATATATATATATATATATATATATATATATATATATATATATATATAAACCAAGATAATTGGCTCGTAGACTTTAACAATATATTTGTCCAATTAAATTTAGTAATCAGAAAATGACTAGATTATGTAGGTTGTAAATATGAAAATTATCTTTCCAAATTGATCAGTGCACTTTTGTACTTCTAGACTTCGAAATCTTAGCTAGAACCGTTACAAAAATATTGTAGAATGACTTTTGCAATGACTCTATACAAAATAGAATATTAAACATGTATGCATTATAACAATATTCTGAATATGTCACAAATATTTAATTGAACATTATTTCAAAGGAACCTATTATACTTGTTTCTAAACATAATTGAACAAAATTTGATTGTTACAAATATTTCTAAACTGAAAATAACCAAATGATAAATGTTTCATAATGAGACTTTTGTTACAACCTTCTTTCCTTTGAGGTTATTATATATATCTCTGTTTTGAAATTCTCTATTATTGTTGCAACTAGAAAACATAGTACTTATGAGAAGAACAACGAGTCCAAAACAAGCTGTAAAGTTTTAAAAGATATGAAAGATAATTCTAACAACCTCTTATTAGAGCATGAGAGTAGTATGCTCACTACTTCAACTTACTGTATATCACTAATGTTCATGTCATGAAGAACATGCATAGATGTCTATTAGAGAAATACATATTGGACTACTGCACATACTTAAATATGTTGGACATGAAGGAATGGTTCCTTGCTATAATATGTAGCACATATTTCTTTGTTGTTATTTTATGGGAGTTTGCTACTGTTAGCAAACACTATAATGTATCAATTAGATTGCCATTACTTTAGTCTCTAGAATGTGCAAACATTTGCTAAAAAAATAATATATATTTATGCATACATTTACCTAGTGTATACATTAATTAAATGTGGTTATGCGTGTGTGCGTGCATACGTTCATCTGTGTTTCCTTATGTTTTTGTTAAAACGTGAGGAATGAAGATCAAGAACTACCCAACTTTACAAAGAGCATGGTCCATATAACATGGTGATCAACTAGTTTCAAAATGTGTCATGTCACACGTGTGAAGGGCTCCTTCTTTAGATCTCTAAATAAAAACAGAATTAGTGGCTTAGCCATTTCCTAGGAAAGAAAAGAGCATAATCATCAAGATTTTTCATTCTATAAACATACTTTCTTATCTTTCATTCGCACCATAATATGGACAACGAGAACTTGTACATAAAATAGATACTAGAACTATCTCCATAAAGTAAACAACTCAAGTTGTCAAAATAACAATATCTAAACCAAAGAACAATACATAGAAGCACAAGAAAACCAGATTATGGAAACAACAAACAATCAATAGACAACTGTGTGTAATACTGACATTGATGAAGGCCACACCTTGATAGATTTTATCTCCTTTCTTTGTGTCATATTGTTTGGAAAGAGGAAGAATAATCACATGAATCAAATTTTCTAAAACTGCTTGTATAAAATCTTCTAAATATAAAACAAGACGTGCAAACTAATCAAAAGAATAATCTCTTAGATTGTTAGAAAATATTCTTTTATTTTTTCTGCAGCAAGCTAGAACAAAATAAAATAATTAGAGGTTATAGTTACCGGTATACGGGGAAGTCATACACGAAGCATTGCCCTAAGAGATTATTTGAGGTCTATGTTCAAACTTTCTCTCGAATCCTCCTAGAGGTAAAAAAATTTTGCTACCGGCTTTCTATTGTTGCACACAACTCTGAAAGAATGACCTGAACTTAATTCTTGTCCAGAGTAGAAGAGATTGGAATAAAAATGAAAAAGAAGAAGAATATGATTGCGATTTTTGGAGGAAAAGGATTAATAGAGATATCCTTCTTCTTCTTCTTCTTTTTCTTCTTCTTCTTCTTTTCATCCTACAACACTATACAAGAAGAGTAAAATATATAGGTGTAAGGCCTTTGATACAGAGTTAAGACACTCAATTAATAAAAATTTAGGGTTAATAATATGAAGCCATTAGGGAATAATAAATATGCTATATCAATGTTGAAAAATGGTCAAGAATTAAGTGCAAAGTAATGAGGTTTGTAAATTAATTTTTTCACCAATAATAACAACATAATTTTCCATATCATTCTCTGAAGAGGAGAGAGCACAAAGTATCTCAAGGGTGGTGAGGGTTTTTCTCCAATGATGTTGTGTTTGTATCGTATCATGTTGAACACATATTGAAGAAGACAATGGCATTTCAAAATATAGTAATACATGTCAAAATATACTTCCGTGTAGTATCATGTCGGATACGTATTGACAAGATATAGATCATCATGCATGTAGGTTTAAATAGACAAATTCGTTTGCACTTTAATAATGAGCATACAAATTCACTGCACTAATCAGGTTGATGTTAATCTTATTTGAATAAATATATTTGTTTGCAATCTTTTAAGATTTCATGATCGATTTTGAGACCTCATACTCAAGTCCATGCACAACCTAAGCTCTTATTGTTGGACCAATGACTGTATTATGTTTTTTATTATGGTTAATCAATTAAGTTTAGCATTATATTATCACTAATACTCGTGCTATCACTATAGTATTATACTTAAACTTAGCATAGTCCTAGTGTGCATTAATTTTATCATACTTGCTACAATGTATATTACTTTGTACATCTGACATGTATTTGTAGAAAAATAATAAACAAGATCAACGTGGACATATGCAATGAAGAAATCATGGTGGGCCAAAGACAACGATATTCCACAAGATTTTTTTGAACCGCCTGACAACATCTCCGGAGCCACGCACTCGAGGGTTCCGCTGCCCGGTCAGCGGACGGGGGTCGAGGGGCAGCGCCCCCCGTGGGGGTTCGGGGGCGAAGCTCCCGAAAGGTATTCAGTTTTCACAAATTGGGTATCTTTGGACAGCTGTCGTCAAGGAAAAAAGCCATCATCTATCAAGTGAAGCCAAGCCATTCCATCATCATTTCAAGACTCTGAAGAAGCATGTACCTTGTGAGCCCCCCTGAATTTTAGGGGTTTTTCAAATTTTCTAAATGAATTATTTTCGATAATTAATTTTTATTTAATTATTATTAATGCTCTTTTTCCGTGACTTTGATTTCTGGAGCGTCAGAGATGTCGATCTCGGGGAACTTCCTTCATGAGTTTGTAGTAGACAAGATTATCTTCATTTTGATATATCATGTCCCACCCAAACTTATTTTTTTGTACTCTGTTTGCATCGGGCAACTTTGGGTCAATTTAGGCCATTTGATTGTTGAATAATTATTAATAATTTTCCATTTTTATCCTTGATCATCGTATGCACGTTGCCGTGACTTTTAATTTAAGAGCACAAGACTAGTCGTTTTCTCAAAACTAACTTCTCATGCATGATCTAGTCGAGACACCCTACACCCATGACCTTCGTGTCTCACTCAGACATACCATCTTGTGCTTCATTTGCTTCGCAAAACTTTTATGACACAAGACCCAATCTTAATTCATCCCACGGAGTCACATTTATTTTCGACTTGGTTTACAAGTCCTCCTCCAAGATATATATATATATATATATATATATATATATATATATATATATATATATATATATATATATATATATATATATATATATATATATCTTCCAATCTTAATTCCCCTCTAACTGAGTACACTTAAAGAAGAATTCGGGATTCGGAGGGTATCACAAATCCTCCTCCAATCCAAATGGGGGAGGGGAAAAGCTAGATTTAATTTTTTTAAAATATTTTACTATTCTATTAAACTTTATTAACGCTAATTAATTAGCTAATCACATAATTAACTAATAACTTAATTAACTAATATTTAGTTAATATTTTATATATAATTTTTTATTCTTAATTAATATTAGTATAAATAAGTTGTTAAGATATTTAATTAATATAAATAGTGAATTAATTACTGTTATACTATTATAATATTAAAATAAAAATAAAATATTATATTTAAATAAATAAATTATTTTTAAATTATGATTAACTAATAAAATAATTGTGTTCACATTGTCCATAAGTACCAGTAGTTATGATTACTAGTTAACAATACTATTTTATTAATTAATTAATTAATATTTTATGATTCTTTGTTATATAATTATGATTAAGAATAAACCATAATATTAGATAACTAATATTTTTATAAAACTATAATATCTAATTAGTTAACCATAAAATGTTGTTAATATTAATTATTTATATTATTAGTTAATCATAATACTTTTCTTGTAAATATAATCTACTGTCCAATCAAAAAAATTGGATTATTTTAATTTTTTAATTACAAATTTCAAGTTTAACATACATCTTTTGGTCCACAATCCTGAAACCATAAAATTAGGATTTGGATCAAAACTCAAATATGAATTCCAAAATCCAAATCCAAATCCACCTCCCATTATCTTTCACATAATACTCTCATTCGGATCTTTAGCTGAACAATGTTTTTGATATAGTATAATCGCTCATTAATGTAATAATCCAATAACATTATATTCTCAAACTTTTAAATTACAAATTTACCCTTATAAAGAAACCAACTCCCCTTCCGATCAGACCTAATTTTTTTTTTCTAATCCAGCTCGTCTCCGTCCTCCCGAGCCCCCGGCGGAGTCCGACACTCTCCCCCCCCTCCTCCTCCTTCCTTTGCTCTCTGCCGGTCCCCTCTCCTCTCCGTCCTCCCGAGCCCGCGGCGGAGCCAGACCACTCCCCCTCCTCCACCTCCGCTGCTCCCCGTCGCCGCCGTAGCTCCGGAAACCCTACCTTTGGCAAACCCAAGGTGAGACTATTATTGCTCCTGTGCACTGTCTTCTCTTTTAATTTTCTTCCTGGCCATGGAGCCACATTGCAGAGTTTTGGGTGTAGCATTGATAATGAGTGTTATAACTATCAGATTTTTACTTCTAACATCATCGATTCTTATTGGAACACCTATGAAGCAATTTATCCATGAATAGTGATCAACTTCCTTGTAAATCACTAGTTCTTTCAACTTCTGGAAACTTAGAAAGCAAAGTTATATTGGGAAAAAAAAATGTTTAGTATGAACAATACTCGTGAGCTTTTTGACTTATCAAGACGAGCTTAAAAAAATAAAGCAGAATAAAAGAAAGGATACTGCTATTTGGCCGCGGTTTGTGACCGCCCTTTGGCCCGCAAGCCACGTCTCAGCACCCCATTGGCCCGAATTTTTGGTGGTAGGCCCAAGCTGGCACGGAGGCCAATGGCCCAAGCTGACACTTGGTGTGCGGGCCAAAACGCGGTCACCCTCTACGGGCAAAATAAGGAATAGAGTCAAGAGTTGTGGTCCTTGTGGAAAGGTGATAAATTATGAATTATCTTGACGATGTTGATATGCATGACAAAAATCTACTATCAGTTCCAAAAAGTTAAAAAAAGAAGAAGAAGAGAATTTGGTTGAGAGTCTAAGATTGTCATTGATGGAAATAGTTACACTATTTAACAAAGACGAGAAGTTTTTGGTGGATCTATCAATGAATGAGAACTGAATTGCGTAGTTTGGTCGACGACATTTACAGTTTGTTTCCCATACTTGATAAAAGCTTCCGAGGTCAAGTTGATAGCCTTACAATTTGTTTCCCACCTTCATTTACAACTAAAGTAGTATGTGTAACAAAATACTCACTACCATACTCACAAGTGTTGCAAGCCTGCAACACATTTGTAACTCTACATAGCCAACTAACTTACAATGAACTATGCATCGATTTGTTGTAGATGGATCAGAATTATATTTTACGTCCAAAAATACAAAATTTGGCAAAAATAAGATGTTACGTTTGGCCAAAAATAATATATTATATGACAAAAGCAAACATATGCATAATTGTTTAAATTTTTTAATTTTAAAATAAATCATATCCATATTATTTTCTTCTCTTAATTGTAAATGTTAAAGTTTGACAAAAAATAAATAAATATCAAGGATATATTTGTCAAAATGATACAAATAACAATTATTATTCCATTGCATTACATGTTAAACTAAACATTTGAATTTAATTAATATTATATTACATAATTTGATTACATACTCCAACCGTAATGTAATTATAATTTCATTCCATTACAAACTCAATTACATTACAAACTACATTAAAATGCATTCAAACCCGTTTGAGAGTTTCATACCAAGCCGATTAACCAAAAAGATTATACGGTTCGGATTTGAATGTTACATAAACTCGATCCGCAGTCTCGTTCTAAACCCGCCTCTCCAATAGAAACCCTAATTCCTAATCGAAATAATATAGTCTACTTCTAAACCCTCTCCCCTTTCTATAAAAACTCGAAATAGTAGGAGGAGCTTATGACAACTCAGAAGATCTAATGACAATTCCGGCCGTACGGAGAAGATTCAGACTCCCCACCGCGCGCGAGTCTGTAACTATCCCTTGCCGTGGTTGCACTGGAAAAATACTGAGCCGCCCATGCTTTCTCTATTTGAAAAGTTGTAAATTTCTTTGTTGTACACTTTTTTCTCCCATTAATTTATATTTTTCTTCTTATTTTTAACTGAAAATTTGACATATGATAATGCGCTGTGTAGATGCCATTGTTTCCCAATGCGACGTCAGCCGAAACTCATCAAAAAGGCGCCAACTTTACTTCGGGAGATCACAAAGCCCAGCAATCACAAGCTAGGTAAGAAATCCCTAAGTTTTATTATTCAAAATAGTGTTATTTGTGTTAATTATTTGGTTTTTTCTGCTTTAGGAAGCAGTTGATTGCACAACAGAGGAAATCCCTACCTATAGCAGCAGGTGATTTTTATGTGCTTCAAAGAGTACACTTTTATTATTTCAGTTTGACTTCTTGCAAGATGGGTGCTTATGAACTGTTTGTTTGATGATTTGTATGGGTGCTTATGAAGTGTTTGTTTGATGATATGTTGTTTTAGTCGAAAAGATACTTGTTGCTGAAGTGAAGAAGAATGACACTCTGATAATTGTCGGTGAGACGGGAAGCGGCAAAACTACACGTGAGCTACTTTCTTTCCAATTGCCGTAGTTTCTTTGGGTTACTGGGTGTGCATATATGGAGTTATCCAAATTTGACCATAGTATTTTGTGAAATTCAAAACATAAAGATCACAGAACATGTCAAGGTTCCACAATTATCTTGCATCCTAGCAGTCATACTCTAATAACTACACTACTCCAAAATGTTGTAATGGTTACCTTGGTTGAATCATGAATGTATGATAATTGTAGCACACTGCCCATGATGCCCATCCATCTAAAAACTTACTTTACATTGCAAGTGTGAAATTATTTTCATTGCAACCGTTAAAAATGAAATTGATTTGTTAATTTGCAGTAGTAGTATGCATGCATGCATGCAACAAATTGTCGCAACCTCCGTGATGCTTATATTTCATGCTTAGACTCATGTTAACTTGACGTGTTTACTGTTGTCGATGCTTGAAATGTCAAATCGACGTAATTTTGTTGAGAATCTCTTTGAAGATATGTTAGGTGAAAATGATAAGCTTGACTTTTGAAATCTTAGTTTTTGTTATAGCTCTTTGGTTTCTTTTGGTATGTGAATATTGCTTACTTCCTTCAACAATAATCTATGCAGAATTGCCACAGTTTCTGTTTAATGCTGGATATTGTACTCATGGGAAGGTCATTGGCATCACCCAACCTCGACGGGTTGCAGCTGTGACTGTTGCGAAACGGGTGGCTGAAGAATGTAATGTGGATCTTGGCCAGAAGGTTGGATATTCAATTAGATTTGAAGATGCAACATCTAGCTCAACAAGGATCAAGTACATGACAGATGGTCTGCTAGTAAGGTAATCATTTTATTGGACCTCATACAATGATTTATTTTAATATGTGAGGGTTTATGATTATGTATTCAACACATGTTATTTATTCTCATCATTATATCATTATATAGAAGAACTATAAATTGCCGCAATCTCGAAAATGTCTCTTAAGCAATATACTTCTAACAAAGATAGTGATTGCCAGATCATGTATGTTCATACTCTACATATCAACAAGAACCTTCTCACCTCAGTACCTAATAAAAGTTGGAGAGTTCTTTGTACAACTTCTCATGGGAATGTTATGTGCACATTGATGAGGTTTATTTTGGTTGGTTTTGTCATTATACTATTTTCGAGGCTAGCCATAAATCTGGTTAAGTTTCTTACAAGAGATACTGAGTCAACGGGTTATCGATTCTACTACAAAGATCCCAGTCAGCTGTAGTAGCCAACTTTATACATGATTTATCTTTAATTACCATCCTATCTGATTCAATTCAAATTTTTTGAGGTTCATAGTATATAGTATCCTTCTTCAAAATTGTCGTACTGCTGTACATGTATGTATTATACCTGATACCATACCCCTATACATACCTGTACGGTGGTAGGACAATTTCTATGACAATGGTCAATAGGGACTTCCTGTGCCACCTGATGTTAGCCATGAGATTCGACGAGCGGTGGGTAGCGAGGATCAGGGAGTGCATCTCGACCCCTACCTTCTCTGTCCTCATCTACGGTACACCGTATGGATTCTTCCATAGCAACAAAGGTCTTCGGCAAGGCGACCCCCTGTCTCCTTACCTATTCACACTTGTCATGGAGTACTTCACCTGCTTGATGGATTATGGCGGTTCACATTGGGTGGCTGGTACCGTTGCACAAGAGGATCGAGCCCCCTGTTACTAACCTCATTTATGCTGATGACCTCCTGGTTTTCCTCCAACCCTCTATGGAAGGAATGACCACGATCTCTGGGATCATGGGAGAGTTGGAAAAACTCTCCGGGATTCAACTCAATTGTGAGAAGGGCCGTGTCTACTTCAGCTCCTCATGTACGCTGAAGGAGGAACGTGCAGAAGTCCTGGGCGTCGAGAGGGGCAACCTTCCGGTGAAATATCTGGGGTTGCCTCTGACAGTCAATTATGCGCGGGATCTGGATTATAACAGCCTGGTGGAGTATGCTCAGAGGAGGGTAGAAGGGTGGCAGGCTGCTGGCCTGTCGTTTGGTGGGCGTATTGAGCTAATTAGATCGGTTATCTCGGCACTGACACTATTCTGACTCCAGTCTATTCTAGTCTCCGTTGCCACCATCCGGAAAGTGGAGAGCATTTGCACCAACTTCATCTGGAGAGGGGACATCCATGCGATTTCTTAGGAGCAGCTTTACCCGCCTCGGGAGGAGGGAGTGGTGGGACTTAAACCCATGCTGTATGTCAGGGAGGCATCTGGCTTGAAGCTAGCATGGAGGTTCATCAAAGATGGGTCGTTATGGGCTGATTGGATGTCCAGTCGGTATGTGAAGAGGGGCAACTTCTGGACCTGCTCCCTCAATAACAACCACTCTGTCACTTTCAAGCATATTCTGCGTCACAGAGTTATACTCAAATCATCCATCCGGAGGATTATGAGTGATGGAGCTGGAACGGACCTCAGGCGGGATCCATGGTTGGAGCGCCAATCTCTGATAGGGATACTGGACGACCGGACATACAGGGAGGCTGGTAGGGGGTTGTCTTACCAGCATATTATTAGGAATAGAGTGTGGAGACCAGAGGTCTACCGATATACCTTGGAGCTTGGAGAGGTTATTTGTGCAGTTACTATAGATCCGAGCTAGCCTGCAGATAGTTGGACCTGGGATCCGCCGGCAGCTTCTGGAGGCACTGGGGAGTTCAGTTTCAATAGCTGCTACAATCTCGTGTGACGGACTTATCCTACTAGTGCGAATTATGACTTCATCTGGTGCAAGGGGCTGGCCCGCAAGATGCAATTGTGTGTCTACCGGTTGCTGTTTGGCCGACTGTTGACAAGGGACAGACCCATCACCTTTGGGATCCAAGTCCCGAACCCGAAGTGTATACTGTGTGAAGTGGACAATGAATCAATGAGTCACTTGTTCTTTGAGTGTGAGGTGTCCTGGCATATCTGGGCTGAGCAGTGCCGCAGAGCACTGGGAGGATGCGACACAGGCAGAGAGATTGGAGCCATCATCACCGGGATTCGAGACCGCAGAGGGAGAGGACAGGTATGGTTCAAGACAGCCAAGCTACGGCTTGCAGCCTCCGTCCGACATATCTGGAGGGAACGGAATCGACGGATTTTCGAGGGACTAACTACCCCTCCTGTAGGAATTCTACATAATATATAATGGGTGGGAGTTGATTGATGATTGTAAGATTGTATGATTTGATATTGGAATAAAATCAGTCAGGCTAACTACCCCTCCTTTTTCCATATATATATATATATATATATATATATATATATATATATATATATATATATTGTTCGTCGTCACAGTCTTCTTGCTCATGAGATGGTGAGGGATTTCAACAAACCAAGGGGGATGAAGGCATGTGTTAAACTGGATTTGCGGAAAGCCTATGACACGGTCAACAGGGACTTCCTCTGCCACCTTATGCTTGCTATGGGCTTTGATGAGAGATGGGTGGCTAGGGTGAGCCCTCAATAACAACCACTCTGTCACTTTCAAGCATATTCTGCGTCACAGAGTTATACTCAAATCATCCATCCGGAGGATTATGAGTGATGGAGCTGGAACGGACCTCAGGCGGGATCCATGGTTGGAGCGCCAATCTCTGATAGGGATACTGGACGACCGGACATACAGGGAGGCTGGTAGGGGGTTGTCTTACCAGCATATTATTAGGAATAGAGTGTGGAGACCAGAGGTCTACCGATATACCTTGGAGCTTGGAGAGGTTCTTTGCGCAGTTACTATAGATCCGAGCTAGCCTGCAGATAGTTGGACCTGGGATCCGCCGGCAGCTTCTGGAGGCACTGGGGAGTTCAGTTTCAATAGCTGCTACAATCTCGTGCGACGGACTTATCCTATTAGCGCGAATTATGACTTCATCTGGTGCAAGGGGCTGGCCCGCAAGATGCAATTGTGTGTCTACCGGTTGCTGTTTGGCCGACTGTTGACAAGGGACAGACCCATCACCTTTGGGATCCAAGTTCCGAACCCGAAGTGTATACTGTGTGAAGTGGACAATGAATCAATGAGTCACTTGTTCTTTGAGTGTGAGGTGTCCTGGCATATCTGGGCTGAGCAGTGCCGCAGAGCACTGGGAGGATGCGACACAGGCAGAGAGATTGGAGCCATCATCACCGGGATCCGAGACCGCAGAGGGAGAGGGCAGGTATGGTTCAAGACAGCCAAGCTACGGCTTGCAGCCTCCGTCCGACATATCTGGAGGGAACGGAATCGACGGATTTTCGAGGGACTAACTACCCCTCCTGTAGGAATTCTACATAATATAGAATGGGTGGGAGTTAATTGATGATTGTAAGATTGTATGATTTGATATTGGAATAAAATCAGTCTGGCTAACTACCCCTCCTTTTTTCATATATATATATATATATATATATATATATATATATATATATATATTGTTCGTCGTCACAGTCTTCTTGCTCATGAGATGGTGAGGGATTTCAACAAACCAGGGGTGATGAAGGCATGTGTTAAACTGGATTTGCGGAAAGCCTATCACGCGGTCAACATGGACTTCCTCTGCCACCTTATGCTTGCTATGGGCTTTGATGAGAGATAGGTGGCTAGGGTGAGGGAGTGCATATGCTCCCCCACATTTTCGGTCCTCATTCAGGGTACTCCTTATGGATGCTTCTCGAGCAACAGGGAATTGCGGCAGGGGGATCCTCTCTCTCCGTACCTGTTCACTCTGGTGATGGAGTGCTTCACTTGTATGATGGACCTGGCGGTGCATAGTCGGAAGATTGTTCCCCTTTTCAGGCAGGTTAAGCCGGTAGTATCTCACTTAATATATGCTGACGACCTCTTGGTATTCTTGCATCCATCTATGAGGGGGTTGAGGGCGCTTTCAGATATTATGGAGGAGTTTGGACGGTTGTCCGGCCTGCAGCTGAATAGGGAGAAGAGTAGGGTCTATTTCAGCTCTCTGTGCACACTCAAGGAGGAACGGGCCCTTGCCCTGGGAGTGGAGAAAGGAGAGTTACCAGTGAAGTATCTGGGGGTACCGTTGACGGTTAATTATGCCAGGGATCAGAATTGTCTCAGCCTGGTGGAGTTTGCCCAAAGGAGAGTAGAAGGTTGGCAGGCAGCTGGTCTGTCCTTTGGTGGGTGTATTGAGCTGGTGCGGTCTGTTATCTCTGGCATTGCTATGTTCTGGCTGCAGTCGATTCAGATTCCAGTAGCTACCATTTGGAAGGTAGAGTCCATTTGTGCTAATTTCATCTGGAGGGGAGGTATGCATGCGATTGCTTGGGAACAACTCTGCCGGTCCCGGGAGGAAGGAGGAGTGGGGTTGCGACCTCTTCGGACGGTTAGGGAGGCATCGGGGGTGCGGATGGCGTGGCGGTTCATCAAGGGAGGTTCCCTTTGGGCAGAGTGGCTGGCTAGCAGATATGTGCGGCGAATGAATTTCTGGACTTGTAGGATTGATAACAATTTCTCGGTCTCATTTAAGGCTATTCTTAGGTGCAGACCGGTCCTTCAGTCCGCTATCTGCAGGATTATGAGAGATGGGACGAATACTGATCTCTGGCTGGACCCGTGGATGGGTAATGGCTCTCTTCTGGAGATCTTGGGGGCTCAGATGGACAGAGAGGCGAGCAGGGGAGTGAAATGTAGTCGGATTATCAGGGATGGGAGCTGGAGGCCGGAGGAGTATTCATACACAGCTCAGTTTGGGGAGGAGATTCGTCGGATCACTATCGATACTAGCCTGACTGAGGACCCCTGGTGTTGGGTTGATCCTGGTTCGGTTGGTGGGTCTAGGATATTCAGTTTTAAAAGTTGCTAATATCTGGTTCAGACCCCACACGACAGGATTGCGGAGTATGACTTTATTTGGGCGAAGGAGATTGCTCGCAAAATGCAGCTTTGTTCATACAGACTCCTTCTGGGTAGGTTGATGACTCGGGACAGACTTATTAGGTTTGGGATGCAGATTCCAGACCCGAATTGTGTTCTCTGTACCGGTGACGCGGAGTTTATGGGCCACCTATTCTTTGAGTGCCCATGGACTTGGCACATATGGGAGGAACAGTGCATGCGATCGATGGGAGGAGTTGGCAGTGCCAGAGATATCCGGGGGATCTTCAGCTGGATCAGAGACCGCCGAGGCATGGATCCTGGTTGGGCCAAGATGGCGAGAGTTAGACTTGCTGCATCAGTTTGGCATGTCTGGAGGGAGCGCAATAGACGTATCTTTGAGGGACTGGTTACTCCGCCAGTCGGAATTCTACATAATATAGAATTCGATGTATCTGTAATGGCCCCTTAACTGGGGATGGAGATGTGAGAATAGTGTATTGTAATACCTTTACTGTGATTTGCGTGGAATAAAATTTACCCTTATTCCAAAATAATAATAATATATATATATATATATATATATATATATATATATATATATATATATATATTGTTCGTCTTGCAGCATCAGTCTGGCACGTCTGGAGGGAGCGTAACAGACGTATATTTGAGGGGCTGATTACCCCTCCCGTTGGACTTCTATATAATTTAGAATTCGATGTATCTGTAATGGCCCCTTAACCGGGGTGGAAGAGATGTGAGATTGTGTACTGTAATACTTTTTACTGAGTTCTGCGTGGAATAAAATTTACCCTTATTCCAATATATATATATATATATATATATTATATATATATATATATATATATATATATATATATATATATATATATATATGAGATGCATTAGCAAGTACCCACGAAGTACAAGGAAGTATCCAAGAAGTAACCAAAATTTAAATTGAAATAAAATAAATAAAAATTTAAGTACTTATCAGTAATTCTCAGGAGTACCAGTACCCAGTACGACCTGGTACAAGTACACCTTCCTAAATGCAGTACCCGTGCTTCGTAGGATACACCCAACTGATCATGGATGCATCCAGTTGGATAATGGCGCATGTTTAGATTGAGTCAGCGCTCATTGTGTCTTAATTTCTTTGCCTGTTTTACTGAGTAATGATTCATAAAATGACTTCCTAGTTTTCTTGCTAGTATCAATCTAAAAAAAGGGTTCTATTGTGAGTATATTTTAACACCCATCTTTTAAACAAGCAAGTAGATTCAAGCAATATTTGCTATCCATCCTTTTACAGTATGAGATATAAATATTTATGAACGTAGTCAGAAATAGAGATCAAGTTTTAACAGTATGTATAAATGTTTTACTGATGATTCAGATCTATAGTTTTCTGAATTTTAGTTGTGGGGACTAATTCACTACTTATGTATCTGCAGGGAGGCACTATTGGATCCATTTCTGTCTAGATATAGCATCGTTATTGTGGATGAAGCCCATGAAAGAACAGTTCATACTGATGTCTTACTAGGCTTGTTGAAAAATGTGCAACATGCAAGGTCTCAATCTATGGTTAAACAACAAAATTTTGATAGGCTAAATGGTGACAGTTTGGTATCTGATAAAGAAGCTAAAACTCAAAGCATTGGTGGTTTGAAGGCATGCCAGCATGCAAAACATACTCCTTTAAAGTTAGTTATAATGTCTGCTAGCTTGGATGCGAGGGGTTTCTCAGAGTACTTCGGTGGTGCAAAGGCTGTTCATATTGAAGGGCGGCAATATCCTGTAGATATACTTTACACATATCATCCAGAGCCAGATTATCTGGAAGCCACCCTGATTACTATTTTCCAGGTATAATTAACCATTTATGCTCTGACATTGTCTTTCCCCTCTCTTTTTCATTCATCAGCTGCATTCTCTGCCAACTTGTGACCAAGATTAAAAGGATAACTCATGCTTCCATTCTATTGTTTTCTTTTATATTGATAAGCCCATTAACGATATGTATAATTGGATATAATCTTTGCTTTATCTATTAGTCAGTTAAGAATCAATGCATGCCCTCCTTTATCTTTTACTCTCAGCGTATATGGTCACCAATCAGTAAAACTATTTCTTGAAGTATCCAAATCAAGTTATTCTTGTAGAATTTTTTTTTTATTAGATTTTCTGGAGATTACTTGCTAATTTCAAGTGTTAATTTGTATTCTTTCATATGGAGTTGAGGAGAATAATTTATGTCCTTTCTCTGTTAGATCCATCTAGAGGAGGGTCCTGGAGACATACTTGCTTTCTTAACAGGCCAAGAGGAGATTGAATCTGTAGAGAGATTAGTACATGAGCATGCTCGCCAATTACCTGAGGGTTGTCAAAAGGTTCTTACTGTTCCTATTTACTCGTCGCTTCCCTCAGAGCAGCAAATGAATGTGTTCAAGCCAGCCCCACCTGGTCATCGTAAGGTAAACTTAATGTTATGATATCTTGTTTTATTTCTTACCTGCCAGAGTTCTCATATTAGCTGTAATAAGTTTATAATTGTTAATAAATGGGATAGATTTCTGTCTACTGTATGTCTAGGAGAGCACGGGAATCATTTTTTTGTTTCTTCCCAATGGTTAAGAACTGTCTTCTGATGCATGCTATCCTCTTGTGTTCTTATGCATTCAATTAACCAGACTTACAGTGTCACCTGAAAATTTTGTTTAAATAACAGTACTAGTCAGAATGAATGGTCGACTACTTGACCTATCAACCACCGCTGAATAAGATCCTAATAACTCTGCATAGAGTCAAAGAAAAATGGTTGAAGTGGTCCAAGTGAATAGTGCTTCCAGAGTTTGTTGTGATTAATAGATGCTCTTGAAGGAAAAGTTTCAAAAGTAAAGCCATAAGGCCAGTCATGCTTTATAGCTCTAAATGTTGGGGTGTCTAGTGTGTAGGATAAGATGCCCATAAATGTGTAATGCTAAATTGAGAATGTTGAGATAGATGTCTGGTGATATGGAAAAAACTAGATTCACGAAAGGACTGAAGGTGTTTATTCAAAGAAGAGCAAAGGTAACTCTTAATGAGGATAAGATACATGGAAACAGAGATTGGTGGATATGCTGGTTAGGTGTCGCTACGATGTATTTGAACTTTGAAGGCACTAATAAGAGGGAGGAGTAAGCTCAAAAAGGATAAAGATTAAATCTATCAAAAAGTCACAATGCTTGCTAATCCAAATATTGGTGGTTATTCCTGTTAGCAGTGATGAGATTGTATTTGAAGGTTCTACTTGGGGGAAGGGTAGGCCATCAAAGCCTTTAATCCCAAATTTTTGGGGTTGGCTGTTTGAATCCTCTTCTTCCATTCGGCTCTTTTAAGGGCCATGTCCCCTCAAACACTAACAAAATCCATATCCTTCTTTAACACTTCATACCATGTTTGTCTAGGCCAAACTGTAACAGGATTGGCAAAAACTGATAAGGATTGAAGCTGACAAAGTTCATGAGGTTTGCTAATCCTGAGGAGATGGTGCACGCGGAGGAGAATGGAGGAAGTGGATTCATGTAGCTGAAGGAAAAAATTGGGTGATTTTATTGTTGTGTTATACTTTGTTGTTCCACATTCTCTTGCTACATAACCCATTGTGGATTGTACGCCGGGCCACTTTAAGTTTTGAAAATTGTGGATGTTTTTCCTTATTCACAAGGAATCCTAAGGCAATGATATTACCTGCATGGATTTTGTCTGTATAACTTGAAGTTTTGAACAAATTGGCCTTTGTTCATAGATCCTCAAAAGTTGTCATTTGCTAAAATCTCAAGTAATAGTTCATAATAAATGAAACTGTGATTCTCCAAAAGAATTATCTGGAAAATCAAAAGCATTCTTACCTAAGCCACTTGCTTTTTTGCTCAAAGCCTCCCAAACATTTTTTTTGTATGCATAGAATTGCGCCTTCTGCCATAACTAATTGATTATTATTGGTTACAATCATATCAATCATATCTTTTGAAGTCGAGACACACTTTGCATAAAGTTCAGGTATTAAACATAAATGTAGATGCTACATTGAATTTTCTTTTTCCCTACAACTGTGGAACACTAGTACCTTTAAGACGTGTTCTTTGAAGAAAGACCTATATTTACTTGTGTGTGTGTTTTCATCCAGTCTTGTGTCCAATTATCATATCCTCACCTTTTTTCCTTCTAAACGTCCCATTTTGGAGACATGAATGAATCACGTTTCTTACCATTGTAATTAATGACTGATGATTTAAGATAAGTTATATTGTTGTGAATCAGCCATTGACTCATTGTATATATGTATCTTGTTAAACTGTAAGAGTATGTGTGTATGTATTTGTAGACAGAAGACATTTAAGAGTTTGCAACTTGCTACCATAAACTATTTTCTACAGCTTGCTACCTTGATATCGTTAATGGAAAAAAAAATGAGAAGACAGTTTTTCCCTTCTCCTTCTTCCTCGATATTCAAGCCATCTCAAAACCGAACCCCAACTCCCTAGCTCCACCCTTCCAGACACATCACTGCAGCCTATGGCAATGACCAAACTATTAGCTCATTGACTCGAGCAGCCACCCCTACTCTTCTGTGGCCTTCCAATATATGATACATTCAAATACAACCACCTATAGAAGAAGAATGAAACTGAAGGGCAAAGAATAGAAACTCATCCTGAATGTTAAGGGTTTCCTCTTTAAACATTTACAAATACTATTAATACCATACTAACTATCTAATATAAAGTTTAATCGATAATAAAAAGCATGGAGACATACCTGTGGTAATTCATCTATTACATAAAGCAAATAAATACTGTGAGATCTTAGCGGCAGTTCAACATACACTCATTATGCTGGCAAGGAGACTTCTTTCTTTACTGTTAATGTGATCCATTATCATGAAGGGAGACTTCTTTGTTTACTGTTAATGTGATCCATTATCATGAAGGGAGACTTCTTTGTTTACTGTTAATGTGATCCATTATCATGAAGGGACTCTAGTATTAACCACAGGTTAGGAAGAGATCAGGAAGGACTTCATCATTTCTCTTTCGTGGAATGGAGAAGATGATTATCCATGGGACAACGAAGTTAGAATAATTTTCTGAGTAAGATTAGAGACTTCAGAGACTCATAGAGAGTAATAGATGAATTGATCGAATTGGGTGAAATTTTCTCAATAAATCTCTAACTTTCTTTCTTTCAATTTGAGATTTTGGGTCTCTAAGTTCGATCAATTTGTGCAATATCCATGCCCCAATGCATAGAAACCCTCTCGGAACGTTCTCAGTAATAATCAATTTAAGTACTGAGTCTCAACCAATGTAGCTCATCTTGAACAAAACAGAAGTGCTAACCTATATAAAAAGGAACAAAACAGAACTGTTGTGCAGGGCGGGGGGCGAGGTCGTCGGAGTTAGGTTTAGGGATAGATAGTGGGATGGGAGAGAGGGGGAGGGCTTATGGTGTCAAGGGTAAGTTTGTCCAATTTAGTCATGGCAAAGCACGTGACAATCAAATCTAACAGAATTTTAACGGAGGGTAGTTAATTGCTAACTTTCGATAGTTCACAGTAGCAAAATGCTACTGATATTTGATGGTAACAAGTTGCAAAAACGTGAAAGTTGATGAATTTAAGTGCAAATTAGCCTACAATTTTTATCCCTTTCAACTATATCTAATGCCTTTCAACATACCGCTGAATTCCCAAAAAACAACTAATCCTTTATGCCAAAATGTTGAGGCAGGCTACACCAGTCATTATCTTCCATTCAGCTTTTTTAAGGGCCACATCTCACATTAGCCAAAGCCACATCTTTTCCCACTACCTCAGGTCCGGAATACAAGTTCTCTTAGGTCTCCCCCCTGGCTATAGCAGTTAAACTAATAGCCTATCACTCCTAAGTCCTAACTGGTGAATGTATTGGTCTAAATTGCAAATGCACACCATATGCGACATAATATGCCAGTTCATTTCAATATATTGGAGGGCATATGTGCTGGTGTTGTTTGACTGGATGAATGTATTCATACCCATACGATGCTAATCATCTCAAGATGGCACCTTTTCTTTGAAGAGAACCAACTGGTGTAATATTGGTACATTGTGTATTGGACATGCACAAAATCTTTAAGCCCATATGTGGAATAAATTTACCATCTTCTGAAGAAGTGGTTAAATGGAATGCCAATCTTCCTCTTTCAGTTATAAATACACATCATATGGTTGTCCGTATAGTCAATAGTATGTTAAATGTTCAGTAAGTTACCCAACCTTCCTACGATATTAACTGTAGAAGAAAATCTGACTGGTATACTATATCCTATTATTGGCACATTTTTTAAAGAGAATCACCTATGAACATTGTTTTCAAGTTATCATTGGTCAGCAAGTCCGAAGTTCTTTGTAAGTTGAGATTCCTGTGGAGCAGCTGAGAATTTTTAAAATTGTTTGCTGTTTGTGTTTAAGATATAGGCTCATTTTGGTATACCGGGGAGCATGTGTGATGAGAATTTAGCGACTGCATCCTTTGTTTTAAAGCCATAGATCTAGCTAATCACTTATCCTAGTTGGAAAGAGAGAAGGATCCAGCGTTACACAATATAATTCCTCCTTTTCAAGAATTGATGGTAAAAAATTAGGTATATTTACTAGTTACTACTCTTCTAGGTTTATTCTTATTCTTAGTATCCTTGTGTACTCCTACTTTTAGTAAATTAGGTAGATTTACTATTCTAGGTGTATTCTTATTCTTAGTATCCTTGTAGACTCCTATGTTAAGCCCCACCTGTCTAGGAACTAAAGTGTGAGGGCGATCCCTCACTATAATATGTACCAAATGAAAGATAGTCCATCGTGTTGATTATCTCTACTCTAACAGGCGGCACAAATTTAGCTAAATTGCAGAGGCTTCCTAAGAAGATGAATCATGACATGAGACTTTGAGAGCCTCTACACTATCCCTCGGTGCATCATTGACCTTGGAAAAGTCAAAAAACATTCACTCTCTTTTAGGACAGCCCACTGACTTTGATACCCATTAATTTCCACACATATTGTGAAGCCCATAGAGCTCAAGTTGTGCTTGTTTGGAAAAAGCAAGAAACCTTAACATCAACTTGTCTGAATAGATAATGATGCTACTATTATTTCATTTCATTTGGTTCTTTTCCAGCTCAAAACTATGTTCAAGTTGATGATTGCACTGCATTTCTCTTGAAACTGATTTAGATGATTTTATGCGTGGATTGTGTAGGTTATACTAGCTACAAACATTGCTGAAACATCATTGACAATTCCTGGTATCAAGTATGTTATAGATCCTGGATTGGTGAAAGCTCGTTCCTACAACCATATCACAGGGATGGAATCGTTGATCATTATCCCAATCTCAAAAGCACAGGCTCTTCAGAGGAGGTAGGAAAGTGGAATGTTGGTGAATCAATTATCTTTATGCTTCTCGTCTTAAATTTGACTGGTTGGTAGGTATCTGCAACAACCGTCGTTTTTGGACAATATATTTCCATGATGTTTGCCCATCTTTGATCTGAACTTACCGCTATATACGTATGATATAGGCTATAGTTGTTTAGTTGTAGACATTTTGATGTCCAAGAAATTAGTTATTGCTTATATATGAGAAGACAAAGATCTTTAGCAAGGTCATTCCAGCATAATATCTTGGTCGTACAGAGTTGATTGTTTTTCTAAGTTCATTGCTAGATTTAACTGTTCTGTCTAGCCCTAACTATTCTTCTCTGTCCTGTTGTGTTGGCCAAAATCCTCATTTTCTTAAGGTTGAAAAAAACTACATATTCTAATTAAAACTTAAGGATCAATTATAATTTTTCCAGTATCCAGATGTCTTTTACTACTACTGCAATCTTTGCCTTTATCTAGACCTTAGTGTAAGATAAACCTTGAGGGTCACTTCTTGGTTGTTTCTGAATCTTATAATTAATAAGATTGGTTTTGCTATCTGCACGCACTGCTTCTTGGTCTCGAAGTAAACACCTGTCGAACTCGTTCCATTGGCTAGGAATTAGGCACAATATGAGGGTTGACATCAAGATTTCAGCTGATGATAGAGGGCCAATCTTTATGTGAGGTCTTCTTAATTCAGAGTAATGCTCCTTGACCATTTGTTTTTCTTTTTCTTTTTTTTATAGTAAAAGGTGATGATAATATATTAATAATGATGACAGCTTGTGCAACATTTTTGTCAGTGTCTGCTTGTAAGTTGTAACTAGTAACAATCCCTAATGAGAGAAATTTGGGTACTTTTATTCATATGTCTGTTGAATGCTAACACCTGATTCGAAATGGTTGCATAAACATTATGTATCTGTGATCCACAAAAATTTCAGCTGCCATTTGGATTTATGATCTGTAGTTATGGTGTGAATTATCAGTTACTATGGTGTAAATACTAATTTATGCATGTTACTGCAGTGGTCGTGCTGGACGTGAGGGACCTGGGAAGTGCTTTCGCTTGTACCCAGAAAGTGAATTTGGTAAACTTATAGACTCTACCGTGCCAGAGATTAAAAGGTGCAACCTCTCAAATGTTGTGCTACAACTCAAAGCCCTTGGTATTGATGATATCATTGGTTTTGATTTCATGGAGAAACCTTCAAGGTGATAATCGTTCCTCTTTTCTCGTGTAATCTGTTTTTCAAGTCCTTTTCTTTGAATTTTGTAGTATATTTGATAATTAGCCCCAATTTTTCTACGTTGTTAGGAAACACCACCCAAGTTTGATGTTAGGTGCATGGCTATTAGGGGAACTTAGGCTGTTCTTCTTTGGAGCTTTGATGCTCCATAGCCAGTATGATCTTGATGGAATGTCCTGCCATTATCATCTTATAATGTTAGCAAAGCTGATAAAGTATATTGAGATTTTCTTCTTTTTTTGGTCATTAGATTGGTTAATAGATTCAATCTATTTGGAGAATCGTTTGAGAAATTCCACATGACAGTGTTTTTTTTAATTTTTATATTGATTGCCTAGTTCTGGAGTATCTCAATGCAAGGATGATCATGATGTGTGCTGCAATTAAGTGATTGTCTCAAGATTGTTGTCAAGTTTTAAATTTAGTATGCTGTAATTTTTAGAAGTATGCTATAGTAAACAATGAGGAAATTGGTGACTAATTGAATTTTAATTCTTTAAATTAATTAAGGGATGAAGTTTTGAAGCATGCTATTGTAAACAGTAAATAAGTTCTTTCACAGTTGGACATACTTAGTCATTTGTTCGTTTCTAGTTGGAGTTGATCCATGTATATAAATTTACCAATTGATACTTACAACTACCTGTGAAGGTTGTCAATGGAACTTTTCACATATTTTATTTACCTACAACTTGTATACTTCCATTATAAAGAACTTTTGGAGGTTTAAATTGTTTCATGTTTTTCTGATGACTGCTTTCAGGATGGCTATTGTGAAATCTTTGGAGCAGCTATCCTTACTAGGGGCTTTAACCGATGATTACAAACTGTCAGATCCAGTGGGGCTTCAAATGGCTCGGCTACCCTTAGACCCCTTATATTCTAAAGCTCTCATTATGGCTAGTGATTTCAAATGCTTGGAAGAAATGCTAATAATAGTAGCAATGCTTTCAGTGGAATCCATTTTTTACTTTCCCCGTGAAAAGATTGACGAGGTATACATACAAAAAATCCTTGCACATTATAATGCTTGCTTGTTTGCATGATACATCCTGTTAGTACTTTGTACCATTTCTTACACTTCATTTGCACTTCCATCTATGATCTAAATTTATTTTAGGCTAAATTACAACTTGATACCCTCAACTATTCGACTTTTTAAACTTGATATCCTCAACTTTGATAGGCATCAACTTAATATCCTCCTCCCATTTTTGCCCAAACCGTTACGGAAGAAAAAAATGACAAAAATACCCTTCCATTCCCCACCCCCTCTCTCTCCGGCAGCCTCCCTCTCTCTCCGGCGCCGGCAACCGGAGGGGGGGCACACAGCAGCAGCAGCCGGGGACGGCGGGGGCCGCGCGGGAAGGTGGGCGGCGCACGACGGCTCGCGGAAGGGGGGGGGGGTGCAGCGTGGCGGGGAGGGTTGGTGTGTGCTCGGGGAGGGTGTGTGTGGGCGTGCGGAGGGGAGGCGCAGCGGGGGTGGGGTGGGGGTGCTCGGGGTGGCGGGCACGGCGGGAGGGAGGGCGCTCAGGGCGGGGGGGGGGGGGGGGGGGGTGGTTGGCAGCGGTGGGGGGGGTGGGGGGGGGGGGGGGGCAGCTGGGGTGGGGGGGGGGGTGGGGGGTGAAGAGGGTAGTTTAGGAAATATATATTTTTTAATTTTCTGTAACTAAAAAATTAATGTTGGTGTGATGGAGGGTATCAAGTGGAAAATATTAGTTGGAAAAGGGTATTAAGTTAGTACCTATCAATGTTGAGGGTATCAAGTTGAATAGTTGAGGGTATCAAGTTGCAATTTAACTTTTATTTTATACTATACTTTGTTATCAAGGGTTACACCAGAAAATGGTTAAACCAAAAAAAGTAGTATTTTGGTTACATTACAAAATTTACCGTTATTGCAATTTTTTAGGCAAGAGCTGCAAGGAAAAGTTTCTTGAGTTCTGAAGGAGACCATATCACGTTGCTGAATGTATATCGAGCTGCTACAGAATGCCTGAAGAAGAGCAAAGCCGCAAATCGCAAGGAAAAAACTGTGGAAAAGTCTCTAAATAGATGGTGTAGGGAGAACTTCATCAACAATCGTTCTCTGAAGCATGCGCGAGATGTTCACAGGTCTGCTTCTTACCTTGAACTTCTCTACCAAAATTATTTTAGGTATACATTGAATCTTCCAAATAGCAGGCAACATGAAAGAAATAGAAGTATTTGTATGCCTCATTTATCTGTTACTATTCTGATTGTTCTGCTAGGCAATTTATGTTTAGTTTTATCATGGTTTCTTTAATATTTTCCATATCATATGCATGTTATATGTTGCAGTTAGGTTGCTACTTGCGTTTCTCATAATTTGTGAATTCCTATGTTCCAGTCAAATCAAAGGGCATGTGCAGCAGATGGGTCTAGTAATATCGAGTTGTGGTGATGAGATGGTTCAGTTCCGAAGATGCCTTACCGCCTCTTTCTTCCTCAATGCAGCATTGAAGGAACCTGATGGATCATATAGGTTTGGATTCTGCCACTTCGTCAAATTGGAGAAATTTTCTTATCAGCTCTTATCCACATGGTCAATCAACAACAACAACAAAGCCTTTATTCCAAATTTTTGGTGTCGGCTGTTCGCTTGTAGGGCCATATTCCTGTGTAACATTAACAAAAGTCATATCCTTCTTTAAAGCTTCAAAACATGTTTGTCTAGGTCTACCTCTAGTCATTGCGGCTCCATTAAGTGCTATATCATCGCTCCTCCTTACATGAGTATCTTGGTCTGTGTTGCACGGCTCCAAACCACCTAAGTTGATTTTCTTTCACTTTGTCCTCGAGTGATTATTTGTTGTCAGCTAGGTTTTATTTATTCATCATCTTTTAAAATATCTTCTTATTAGTAAGATTGCATTGACTGCCGTCTTAATCACTCATGGTCTTCTTTTGACAGGGCTATTGCAAGCAGTCAGAATGTGCAGATCCATCCTTCTTCGGTCTTGTTTCGAACAAAGCCCGACTGTATCATCTTCAATGAGTTGGTTCGAACTAATCAAAATTATGTTCGCAACCTAACAAGAGTAGATCCGTTGTGGCTACCTGAATTGGCTCCTCAATATTATGAGGCCCAAAAATAATTTCTTGTATGCTATGGGCAATTCTTGTATTTATGTTTTGTAAACTTATTGTATTAGTCAAATTATTTATATAAAGAGAATATAGTTTCATGTCAGTGTATATATTTGCAAATTGTGCACTTATTCGTAAATTTGCGGTACAAGTGTGTTCACGAAGAAGGGTAACGTGCATATAAACCCTCCTTAGATTTGCCTCGCCTCGTTAGCAAAATTAAATCTATTAGAAAACTTGAATAGTTCACACCTCCCGTAAAACCCGTCTTATAAAGGCCCTTTCTGTCAAAGAAATGTTAGAAGTAGCCGTTACAAGTAATTTGTTTGGTAAAGTAAATTACGAATTACCCAAAATACCCCCTTAGAAGCTAACGTTAACAATGTGGCTCCTTCCTTTCATTCTCTATATATATATGATGGTTTTTAAAGACACCACCCAAGCTTTCTATTTTCTAGATTTTCGACCGATTTGTTGGAAAAGTAACATTATATATTTTTTATCTTCGTTTTTTTATATACTTATTTGCTCTCAATTAATGTATTGAAGCTTTTTTTACTTATTCCTTACAGATCTTATATCCAACTGCAAATTATGGCCAGTAGCTGGCAATCTTTATTCTCAAGACGTCCAAATAGAAATTGTGCAAGAACAGTTGATTGCCATTGTGGATTAATTAGTCCATTGAAGGCTCAATGGACACCAACAAATCCTGGAAGAAGATTCTACGGGTGCAAATTTTTTAATAAATTCTTGTGGTTTTCTACTATGGGAGGATGAGAAACTTTCAAAACACTATCAAATCGTAATGTAGAATTTAATGAGAGAATGAAAGGAGCACCGAGGCCAAGGTTTACAATCTCTTTCTAGAGAATCGATAGTGGCGGTGACAGCAACTGAACCAAGGCCATGCTTCAACATACATGTTTTGCAATTTATTTTCGGATTTTTAACATGTTTAGTAATGTTTAAGTTATTTGTATGAGAAATACATGTGATGAAAAGAATATTTGTACCAAGGTTTACAATTCCAGTTTCAATATGAATCCTCAAATATGAAATGAAAGCCATGCATCAAATTTGCATCCTCAAATATGTATCCTCAGTATAAACATTACAGTTTACCAAAATGTTCATCAAATATGTATCAAATTTGCATCCTGAAATATGCATCAAATTTGCAACAATAACAGTAACAGTATAAGCAACACTAACAGTAAAAGCAACATATTAGAGTAACAAAACAAAATATGCATCCTCAAATGTGCATCAAATTTGCATTTGTTCAACACAACAGTAACAAAATATGAACACATTAGAGTTCACCATAGACCATAGACCATCCTAACTGACTGCAACAGAGCATTTGTTCAACCGAAAGCTTCACATCAGCAGTATACTTCACAAAATATGAACACATCCATTTGTTGAAGATACAAAATGAACTTTACATCCAAAATGTAAACTGCACTATTCTTCACACCCTTAAAAGCTAAACAAAATTTTTCAAAAGCCAAAAATTTTGCTTCCACATGCCAGCATCAATCTATCATCCACAGTTTGCAGCAACCTATACAAACTGAAGAAGTAAGAATTAGAATTAATGAAATGAAGAAGTAAGAATTAGAAAGAAACAAGATGATGAAATAAAGAAGAATTAGGAACCTGGCATCCATAAGTTTAGTCCAACAAACTGACATGCATAAATTCCTTAGGGACAGTGGCTCAGAAGAGTTAGTGAGTAAAGGATTTAGGTAGTATCACAAAATACATCAGTTGCTCCCCACAAACAGAGCAACCCACAGAGCTATACAACAACATGTAGCATGACAAAACAGTCACAGTTGCTCCCCAAAATTCATCAGTTGCTCCCCAAAATACATCAGTTGCTCCCCACAAACAGAGCACCCTACAGCACTATAGCAACAAGTAGCATCCTACAGATCCTTATACCCACATAACTCTAATTCATCATTGCCAACTTTCAAAAATGGGTCACCAAAATGATGAAGACCCTTTATTTGTCCGCAGCCTATGAAAGGATGAGTAACAAATAATTAAAATGCCAAATTTTAAAATGAGTAACAAATAATTAAAAATCATGTATCAGAACTAACCTTTTAGATGTAACACTCTCTCCCCTTACAACACTTTCATAATTATGGTTGACATTTCCTTCAAAATAAGGTGTTGGATTACCATGACACGCATGCAGGGTTGACTTGGAGAGCTTAGGCCTACCTGGTTTGCCTTTTGGCTCTGTCACCTTCTCTTTAAAAGGATCTGGGCATGCTCTTGAGTTATGTCCTAACTGCTTGCACTTGCCACAAGTGATAGTGGCTCTAGTCATGACTTTTCCAACTTCCTTCGTAGACATGCTTTCATCATCTTGTTTCTTTCTCTTCTTTTGCCTTCTTCCAGTTTGGATATGGACCACAAGAGGTATCATAGGTACAACATTTTGAAGCTGCTTCTACATCTTCCACAGATTCTTCATTCTCCACAGTTCTTTCATTCTCCACAGATTTTTTATTCTCCACAGTATTTTCATTCTCCACAGTTCTTTCTTTCCCACATGTCCTTCATTCTCCACATGTCCTTGATCTTCTACATGTTGAGGAGGCCCAGATCCTAACTCCACATCTTCATTAGGTTGAGCAGGCCCAGTCAAGTAAATATTAGCCCAAAATTTACCACCCAACTGCACATCAATCTCATCAGCATCTTCAGGAGGACCACAGAGCATCTTGGTTGTTGTAGACTCAGTAATGTCAACATATTTACCATAGTCAATGAGTGACTCAACAAGCTTCCCCAATACATAAAACTTGATAAGACAAGGACTAGCAAGCTTTCAAAGAAGCTCAATATATCATTGTCATCCAATATCTGAGTCTTACTTCCATCTACAGGGTCATATAGAAAATTTCACATGGAGCCTGTACCCCAGCAGCTGCACATAACCCATCAAGGTCAAACCAGCGCATCTCATCTTTGTCCACACATCCATTAAGTTCTAATGAAATACCTCCAACATATTTGTCATCATCATGAAAATTATCCCCAACAAACATATGAACAACATACTTTGTATCCACCAGAATAATGTCTTTGCACATACACACAAAAATAACAATATATATAAAACAAACAAAAGACAATTCCCTATGTACAAGCATATCACATCCCCTATGTATATGCGTATACAAACATACAATTCCCTATGTACAAGCAACAAATTTAATATAAAAACAACAATATCATAGACTGTTAACATATTTTTCCTATGTAGAGGCAATATCAAATGCAATACAAACAACAAACAACCCAACAACAATATCATAGACTGTAAATAACAATATACATAATTTTTTTAATAGATTACAAACAACCAAACAACAATATCATAGACTGTAAACAACAATATATGCCCCTATAATAGACTACAAACAACAATATACACAATTTTCTAACATACTACAAACAATAATATACAGACTATTGGGGACCACTCGTCTCAAATTAGTCTACAAACAATGGACCACTCTTACAGACAATATATACCCCTATAATGGACCACTCTTACAGACAATTCCCTATAACAGTCTACAAACAATAATATACAGACTAAGAAATTTAACAAGTTCCCACTCGTACAAACAATTCTCACTCGTACAAACATCATATATGAATCAAAAAAACTTTTAATTCATTATTTGGGACCACTCGTCTCAAAATAGATAGAAAATTAACAAATTTAATTCATTAATTGGGACCACTACGCTCAAAAGACTAAGAAATTTCAGAGAACTAGGGTTTTCGAATATACCAGTTCGAGAATTCCACTAATAAACCCTTGTTGCACAGAATCTCCACTCCAATCGAGCAATGGCAGTATGGAATATGAAAAATTAGATGATCGGGGAAGGATTTTAGGTTTTCAGACGAACAGAGTTAGGTTTTGGGAACGGAGAAGAGGATTTAGATGTCGGGAAGAAAGGATTTAGGGTTTGGGAAAGAAATGATTTAGGTTTTGAGAAGAAATAGAATCATTTTGGGAGAAGATTTAGGGTTTGGATTTGGGAACGGGAGAGAGGAATTTGGGAACGGGAGAGAGGGATTTGAGAAAAGAAATGAACGTCGGTTATATCCAGGGATAAAATGGTCATCACAGCCCCGACTTAACACCGGTTAACAGAAAAGTTTAATTAGGGGGTCATTTAAGCGTGATTGAAACATAATGAATTTTTTAAATCAATGAGTATTTAATTGTATTTTTCTCACATCTAAGGAGAGTTTATATGAACTTTACCCTCACGAAAAAAGATCTACAGTTCATAAATTAAAAAAAAGTATTTGCTAATAAAATTTGAACTATACATCAAGTCAAAACAACCAATATGTGAATCTCAATTTTAAGCAAAAACAATGCTTTTGCCAAGAGTTTTACACTCCACCGGAGGAGTACGAGAAAAATTATTCTATTAGTAGAACTGCATGAAGACATTTGCTTCTTTCTTTAAGGCCTAAAGAAAATCTTGTTAATAATCCAAACTATTACAATTTTACCTATCCATTAATACTAAGAATATGATCATATTGTATATATTTTTTTCGTTGTACCAAAGTTACAAAATTTTAACCTAGTTATCAACAAAATAATTTTATATTTTGTTCTCCATCAAACTATTAGTACACACTCTTCAATTATCGACCAACTTCTTTTTAGTTGGGACTGGGCACTGGTCCGACCTATTGATGAACAATTTTAGTTAAAACCGGCTGAAGGAACAAATTTCGGACTTAATATCGCAAAATATTTAAATTTGACATTTTAATATATAATCCAAATACTGAGGGTGTCACTATTTTTTAGTGTAACACTCTCTTGACTAAAATTATCATTGTTTATAGATAAAAAATTATTTACTCGTCACTAATTCAAACTTGTATACTAATTTAAAATCGTAATCTCCCCTTGTCTATTCTATTTTTTCTTCTTTCACTGAAAATTGTACACACAATATATGTGTCTCGACTCCTAGCATTTACTTAAACTATTTAGATTTGTCATTTCAATATTATGAACCATTTTGTTGAGTAAGTAATACCTATATGTTTAAAAGTTTTTGCAATTTATCCCTTTGTCAATGAAAAATTACTTTTTGTCTAAAAAAATTTAAAATCATAAAAAATCAAAATACTAAATTATGCAGGATATTAAAGTAAAAAAAAGTACAGTTTAGGATGTTTAAGTACAATTAAATTAAGCATAGTATTACAATTGTACTAATACTTATGAATTATGGAGTCAAAAAATTCAAGAGAAGATTACAAATGACTGTTATGCATTCTAATGTCATGTATATTTGGTTAGTGGGCCACATGGTTAGGTGGAGTTTAAAACTCTTAGGCCTTGTTTGGTTCACGGAATGGAAGAAAACTGAAATCAATTCCGGTATTTTCTTTCCTTTAAGAAATTACACTTTCTATTAATTTTTCTTTTCGATGTTTGAAAATGTCAAAAAAATTGGAAAGCAAAATAAATACCTCAAGGTAGGAAAGTGAGTTCTTGCTTGGATGGATGAAATTATTATTTTTTTTCTATTTTTTCTTCCATTGTGAATCACTTTACTTCCGGAATCTTATGATTTTGCAAACAAAACGGGACCTTAGTGGGCTACGAAATAAAACCGATTTATAGATAGTCACTAATATATATATATATATATATATATATATATATATATATATATATATATATATTCATGCACATTCGTCATATAAATATTTCATATTATTTAGAAATAGCAAAAAACAAACTCTTAATTTTTGTTTACTATTTTTATATATAATTATCCAAATATCTATATTAAACTTAATAAACAAATTTAACTAATAAATTCAGAAAATTTTCTCAGAGTAATATATTTTCATAAAATTGCAGTGGGGATAACAAGTTTAGCAATTTTTCAAACAAAGATACTTTCCGACAGACGAACTGGCGGCCAGTCAGTCTGGCGGAAATCAAGCACATCCAGCACCCTACGTACACGTGTCAGGGGAGAGCTTCATCAGTGGCAAAAAATTGCAGGAAATAGATTTTGTTGTGGTTTTTTGGGTGAGTTTTTTTTTACTCCAACGGCTACTTCAACGACTATATTTTTACTCCAACAGTTACTTCCTTTTACAACAGCTCTCTCATTTCATTCTTATAAATGGCTAGTCTCCATCTCAAAATTTTCAATATCTTTCTCTCCATCTCAAATTAGAAGTAGAAGGCTCGCCAATATTCACAAGAAGTAGAAGATTTTGTTTTTGTTCTTTCACCTACCAATATGGATCAAATTATAACACTTCTATGCTCGCTTGGAGGCGTCCTAAATGAGTTAGCTTATGAAGGAGATTTAACTGAAGTTCTTATAGTGGATCGAAATATTACGTTTAGTAGTTTACGTAATTTAATGACTGGACAATTTTCTATTGATTTTGATGAATTTATATTAGTACATATTTTTGCTTCTAATTGTATAAATTTAAATAGTAATCAAGCATGGACCTTTATTCTTCAAATTAATGTATCATCACCGTATATTAGTATTTTGTTACTCCAGCATCCTCTCAGATAAGTAGTAGACGTGCTCCTAATAATGAAACTACTAATGTTCGTCCTAGTCTTAGTTCTTCTCACCAAGTTATTTTTGTCACCGAAGAAGAAAATACAGTAGATGAAGGTAATGACAACGATGACATTAGTGATAATTTAGTTGAAAATGTAGATGATAAATTTGATAATAATGATGATAATGTTGATACTCCTGAATTACTTGTTGGAAGACAATTTAAAAATCGTATTAAATGTTTAATTTGTGACATAGCAATTAAGCATAATTTTGCTTGTTCGACTACTTTGAATAATGTTCATAAGATTATATACAAATGTAACGAATCTAGTTGTAATTGGAGAGTATACGCTAAATCTATTGGTAATAGCGAGACATTTGTTATTAATACGTTAGAAAATTGACATTCTTGCTTATGTGGACTTACAACAGGTAGTCATCCATTAGCTACTACTGTATGAATTAAGGATAAGAAATTTAAAATTAGAGATGACCAGTCGTATAGTCCATCGCATGTTGTCAAGGATATATATAGAGAACATCGAATACCTATCAAGTATTTAAAAGCTTGGAAAGTTAGAAAAATTGCTTTATCTGAAATAAATGGTAGTTATATCGATGCTTATGATGTCTTGAACGAAATGCTTCTACAATTATCGAGACAAATCCAGGTAGCAGATGTTTTATCAAGACTAATGAACAATAGTTTTGAAAGAATTTTTATATGTTTCAAGGCATGCATTGATGAATTTTTAAAGGAATGTTTACCTATGATTAGTACTGATGCTAATTTTCTTTCATCTAGATATCGGGGTATCTTATTTATTAATTGTGCTCATGATACTAACTATCAATTATATCCAATTGCTTATGTTGTTGCTCAAAGTGAAAGCACTTATTCTTGGAGCTGGTTTTGTCACGCCCCAGAACCAGAACACTGGAGAGCGGGGGCAGACATAGCCAGCTACGTATAATGAAATAGAATCCACCTCATTATACGGTCATGGCTGTCTAGATATATGAGGGTTTAACTACAATCCATCAGTCTCCTATGGTCAAGAACAAGCCTAGTGTCTCAATCACAAGCAAGCAAATAAATGTTACAAGATATAAGATCACCAAATATACAATAGTAAGATGTCCCAAACATTACATATTCAGCTGATCATGAAGCTAGTCGTTATAAAATGTGAGGACTAGCAAGAGTTTTAGTCATACATGATCAACCCTAGGATCTGTCAATCATGCTACAGCCCGTAGGCAGACAGTAAGTAAAATATACACGAGCTAACACGTGTTCGCCGGCTAAACGCTTCAAAAGAATAATTTTTACAATAAAGTGGGAGATCAAAAATAAACCCACTCGTTGCCAGGATTCCTTCTAGTGGTCACCATCTGGCTGGAAAGTCGGTAGATCCTCTGGAGTTGCTCCGGTATCTGGGCATACAAAACCAGTTGGGTTAGACCCCAGAAAGAGCAAGTGCCACAAATGAGGCTTCACTTAGGAACTAAAACCAGCAATTAGCACAAGAATATAATTACATAATAAAAGACAGTAATTAAGGAAAAGCGTGGCAGGTGATATACGATGAGATAACCATAGGACTATTCAGATAACCAGGTTACAACCCGTAAACCAAACAAGGACCGGGATTGTAACCCTTCGTCTGAACAGAATTTGGTTTCTCCCACCATTTATCGGCAAGATAAAATAAGTAATCAGGACATGTAACAATCTTGTACAGGATCAAGACAAGACTAGACTGATTGAACCCCATCCAACAATCACAGCCAAGCAATAAGTACGGCTTGATACTTTAACTAACTAGGATTATCACAGGCCTAGTTACTAGCAAGATGCAAAGAGATTTCCAAGTCCAGTTACCCGCCTGCTGCTACCTGAGTGACCCCAGCAAAAGAAAACAAGTATAGAAGACACACTGTAGTGAGATACATGTGTCCTAAAGAGGTGCCCCACTCGACGGCAGGCTGGAAATGTGCTCATCATGAAAGATAGCTCCAAGTCCCATGTATATATATATAAGGCTGGGATCAAAGGGGCAACAGGTAACTGGGAAAGTCTCTTCATGAACTACTGTATTATTCTAGTTATTAGCCTTAGCCATTTACAGTAGGTACCCCTGACCGTGGTACTCAGGGGTCCATATCCTAGATATGATGCAAGATAAGACGGGTTCATTTGTACAAGCACAATCGTCCACGGTGTCCAGGTCATTTATACTTGTCACGTCAGGTTAGCCATCGTAACAGCATTTCGAGAAATATCATGTCAGGTTTATCATGTCAAGAGTGCACCACGGCAGGCCACTATCAAGAATTATCATGTCAAGAGTGCACCACATCGGGTCACTATCATGTCATGTTACTTGTTTTTGGTTACTGGTTACAGGTTAGAGTGCACCGTGACAGGTCACCATCGTGTCAAGCAATTTTATTCATTAAAGAAGTAGCAAGCTATTAAGTGGGATCGTTACAATTTAGGCCAAGAATAGAAAATATATATTGTGATTATAAGCCCCATATCAAGATAAGAGAACTTGTAATAAAATAATTAAATAACATATCCTTGAAGCCAAGGAAAAGATTTACAACTTTCATGTCGGGAGTGGGAAAAATTCTGACCACAATTCAGGCAAAAAAAATATTTAAACAATCAAAGTGGACCCCATGCGGCCCAAAAGTGGGAGTACATGCGGCCAAAGAGAATGGGAGGCCACCCATGCGGCCTGCCAAAGCTTATGTGGCCAGAAAGTAACTGAAGGGGCCATGCGGCCAGCAAGAAATATTCATGCAACCAGAAAAGACAAAGAGAGAGGAACCCGCAATAAATGCAAGCTTCCACTCAAGCAAAAGAAAAGGACACGTGGCCACTCAAGTACTGGGGCCATGTGGCCTAAAATTACATGGATACAACCTTGTGGGACCCTACTACAATTAATGCTTCATACTAATGAGGCCAGCACACCATGGTGTATGCGACAAAATATGGCACGTGGCCACTCAAACAATGCATACGGCCAAGAATTATTGGCCATGCACATATTATAAGCATACAATCGGCCAAGATGGCTAAGGCCATATGCGGCCAGGGATGTTTAGTGTCCATATGCGGCCAGCTCATAAACTAGTGGCCCATACGGCCACTAAATATTTCCATATACGGCTCATTTGATTGAATGGCCAAGAAATTATAGTAAATAGCCAAAGCATGCATGCAACTGTAGCTAAGTGATGTTTCCATGCGGCCACTTAGGGAATGGCCATATGCGGCTCATTTGAAGTTCCATGCGGCCACTAGATAAATAAGCATGCTAGCAATGCAAAGGGGCATGCCATCAATGCTAGCTTAAATAAATGAATAAGCATGCAAAGGGCCATGCAAGCAAAACCATTAAATATATCTAAGCATGCACTAACGCATGCAATGGCCATATATACAAGCATGCATTAATGCATGCAAAGCCATTAAATATATCTAAGCATGCATATGCATGCAAGCTAGTGCTTAATAATGCATGCGGCTACAAGGATTTAGGCAAGCAAGCAAATGTTGAAAAAGGCCATGCGGCCAAGATGGCATTGGCCATGCGGCCATGGATTGGCAATGCATGCAATTGCATGCACGTAACTAATTAAATGCAAGCTAATTAAATGCAAACTCATTAAATGCACGTAACTAAGTAAATGCAAGCTCATGCAAGCAACTAATTAAATGCAAGCTGGGCAATGCGAAGGCATGCAATTAATTAATTAAATGGCCATGCAGACTTAAATAGCCCTGGCCGCATAAGCAAGAAAGGCCATGCGGCCAGAACTAGGAAATGCTCATTAATACAATAGACCATAATATTAAATAGCCATGCGGCTAGGAAAAACACTTGCCGCATGAAATAGTCATACGTTCAAGTACTGTTCTTCTTCTCCAATTTCTGAGAAGAAGGACGCCATGAAGTCATGCTTCCAAGCTCCATAATTCCATCATCCAGAATCCAAATCCGAACTTCCATAGGTCAAAATGGGACAGAATAAAATTCTCTACAACATGGAACCATCAAAACTTAGAAATAACAAGGTTAAACAGATCAAACCCAAGAAAATCTGAAAATACCACAAAACTAGATCTACAAGAATTTAACCATGGAAATAAAAAATGCTAAGTACTAAAGTGGGTTAGAAACACATGAGGAAGACAATAGAACAATAAAAATGGACTTCCTCCATGAAGCAAGATGCACTTGCCTAAGCTCTCCATTCTCTCAGGATGGTGGAGAAATAATGGTAGGGAAGAAGAAAGTTAATGTAGAGAGAGAAATGTGTGGTAGGATATTTAATGAAGAGGGTGGTGGTAGGTGGGAGTGGTTTGGTCCACATAAAATTAAGCAAAACTGAACCAAGCCAACAAACCGAACCGAACCAAGATAAACCCATCAATAAAATGCCAAAATAAATCAAACAGAGAGACATGCAATACGGGACGAAATACGTACACGTATTCTAAAATACGCAATACGAACTACGGGCATTACAACTCTACTCCCCTTAAAAGAATTCTGTTCTTGGAATTTAATCAAGTGGCTAGAGATGCAAGGACAAGCTATAGTAAGCAATCAATCAAACAATCAATCATACAAGCAAGAAATTCGAAGGAAGAAAGAGGAAGGAAGACATCCTGCTAGAAACCTCTCTGCCGGTTCTAAATCTGAGCTTGGACCAGGGCATACTGCTGGGGTCTCTGCTGCTGAAAGACTGATCTCCGGGTTGCTGCTGGTCCATGGGAGGTGCTCCGCCTTGCTGATCAACAGGTCCAGGAACAATGACGCTGAAGAAGACGACATAGGGAACAATAAGGAATGACCAGGACAGATCAAAGATTTCAAGCATGTGATCAGGACAAGAATTTCAGGGATTCAGAGAATACGAATAGAGATCAAGGGCGAGTACTGATTGAGACATCTATTCGGTAAACCCTCACATATCTTGATTTACAAGACCTGCATGGGCCACCACTTAGACCATGTCACGCCCCAGAACCAGAACACTGGAGAGCGGGGGCAGACATAGCCAGCTATGTATAATGAAATAGAATCTACCTCATTATACGGTCACGGCTGTCTAGATATATAAGGGTTTAACTACAATCCATCAGTCTCCTATGGTCAAGAACAAGCCTAGTGTCTCAATCACAAGCAAGCAAATAAATGTTACAAGATATAAGATCACCAAATATACAATAGTAAGGCATCCCAAACATTACATATTCAGCTGATCATGAAGCTAGTCATTACAAAATGTGAGGACTAGTAAGAGTTTTAGTCATACATGATCAACCCTAGGATCTGTCAATCATGCTACAGCCCATAGGCAGACAGTAAGTAAAATATACACGTGCTAACACGTGCTCGCCGGCTAAATGCCTCAAAAGAATAATTTTTACAATAAAGTGGGAGATCAAAAATAAATCCACTCGTTGCCAGGATTCCTTCTAGTGGTCACCATCTGGCTGAAAAGTCAGTAGATCTTCTGGAGTTGCTCCGGTATCTGGCCATACAAAACCAGCTGGGTCAGACCCCAGAAAGAGCAAGTTCCACAAAGGAGGCTTCACTTAGGAACTAAAACCAGCAATTAGCACAAGAATATAATTACATAATAAAAGACAGTAATTAAGAAAAAGTGTGACAGGTGATATACGATGAGATAACCATGGGACTATTCAGATAACCAGGTTACAACCCGTAAACCAAACAAGAACCGGGGTTGTAATCCTTCGTCTGAACAGAACTTGGTTTCTCCCACCATTTATCGACAAGATAAAATAAGTAATCAGGATATGTAACAATCTTGTACAGGATCAAGACAAGACTAGATTGATTGAACCCCATCCAACAATCACGGCCAAGCAATAAGTACGGCTTGATACTTTAACTAACTAGGGTTATCACAGGCTTAGTTACTAACAAGATGCAAAGAGATTTCCAAGTCCAGTTACCCGCATGCTGCTACCTGAGTGACCCCAGCAAAAGAAAATAAGTATAACAGACACACTGTAGTGAGATACATGTGTCCTAAAGAGGTGCCCACTCGACGGCAGGCTGGAAATGTGCTCATCATGACAGATAGCTCCAAGTCCCAGGTTGTCACCCTCATTTTCCGTATTTCGTATTTATGCTCGTAGTTGGATTTTGGCTTGTATTTTTTTTTATTTTTCTCGACTTGCAGAATTTTGGGTTCTCTCGTATTTCGGGTTTTGGTTCGGCTTGGTTTTAATTGGTTTGGTTTAGTTGGTTGGTTTAATATGTAGTGGAACACCTTAACCTACACTCCTCCCTCATTTCCACCACAACCACCCTCATTATATCCCCCACCTAACTTTCTCTCTCCTCTTTACTCTCCATTAATTTTCTTCTTCTTCTTCCTTCTTCCACACAACACCACACCATAGGCAAGTGCTCCTTGCCACTACATAAGGACCCAATATTATTTGTCCATTAGCTTAAGGAGATGGTTTTGAACAACCTTAGGTCTTAATGTTTTGTGTTTTGAAGCTTCATCTGTTCTAGATCTAACTTTTTCCCATTTTCGGAAATTAGTGGTTTTGATCTATTTTGAGTTGGTTTTGGTGGATTTTGATGCCTCTATGTTGTAGAGAATCAAATTTCACCCAAGTTAGAACTTTGAAAATCTGAATTTGGAGTTTTATTGGCAAAGTTGTGAGATTTTGAACTTTGGAACCCATTGTTAGTGTTCTTCTCAGCCAACTTGGAGAAGAAGAAGGCCACCCGGACCCGTGCCCGCGCTGCGCCGATTGCGCGTGTGCTCCGCCGTGCTGCGTCCTCCCGCGCGCACTCCGTGCCGCCCTCTTGCGCGCGCACTCCGCTGCGCCGCGCCCCTTGCGCGCGCACTCCGCTGCGCTGCGCCCTTGCGCGCGCACTCCGCTGCGCTGCGCCCTTGCGCGCGCACTCCGCTGCGCTGCGCCCTCCCGCGCGCACTCCGCTGCGCTGCGCCCTCCCGCGCGCACTCCGCTGCGCTGCGCCCTCCCGCGCGCACTCCGCTGCGCTGCGCCCTCCCGCGCGCACTCCGCTGCACTGCGCCCTCCCGCGCGCACTCCGCTGCGCTGCGCCCTCCCGTGCGCACTTCGTGCCGCGTCCTCCCGCGCGCACTCCGCTGCGCTGCGCCCCGCGCGCCTCGTCGGACGCGCCCTCGCGCGTTCTGGCTCCGCGTTGCCCCCGCTCGCGCCTTTGGTGTGTTGCGGTTGTTCCTCGAGCGCGTCTCTTGACGCCGCTCGCGCACCCTAACCCGAGCCTTGCCCGGCGCCCCCCCTTGGGTCGCCCTTAGTCCAGCACACCCTGTGCTCTGGTGGACCTTGGTCCTTGGTTTCTGGCTAAATTTTGTTTTCTGAGATTTTCTTGTCCACCACACGACTTGACTTGGTCTAACACGTCTTGACACGATTTTTTATGATTTGACATGATTTGGCTTGCGGCTAGTTTTTCTCCTATCTTGTTAATAACTTGGCGTATAACTTCGTAACTTGGTAGCTTGAACCTGTAACTTGATAACTCGGCTCGACTTGAAAGTGGCCCGCGACGGCGCACTCCTGACTTGACATGACTTGACTTGCCCTGATAGCTTGTAACTTGACTTGTCTTGACACCGTGGGTGTACTACTTGTTGCTCTGTGCAAATCACTTGTCTTGTCTTGCATCCTGTCTAGGACGTGACTTCCTGGGTACCACGGCCAGGGACTCGCGCTAAATTGGATTAGGCTAATTATTAGATCAAACTAGAACATGGAGAATTCCCAGTCACAGGCAATCTCGTTATCTGGGCGCTTTAATGGACTTGTAGCTTACCGACGAGTAGAGCACATTTCCAGCACACTGTCATGTGTTGTACCCACTAAGTCACCTAAGGGTACATTTGTCTCCCGGGCAATGTACCCACCTATAACTCTCAACCCGCGGAAGGATAACTGGATGGTCTGCAGGGCTTGGGACTGCGAGTTTCTCACTTGCATCTTGTTAGTAATTAGGCTTGTGACAACCCTAGTTAGTTAAAGTAGTAAGCCGTAGTACTTGCTTGGCCGATTGTGAATGGATGGTGTCCAGCCTTGTCTAAGTCTTGTCTAGCTCCAGTACCTGCTATCTCCTGAGCATGTTTGTTTTACTTATCTCTAACGATAAATGGGTAGAGACAGTGAGCTATTCAGGCGAAGGGGTACAATCCCGGTCCTTGTTTGGTTTAAGGATTGTAACCTGGCTCCCGGAATGGTTCCACGTCCCTAGTCGTTTATCGCCCTGTGTACCTTACTATTTGTATCTTCTTTTATTCTTTATGTTCTGATATGCTGGCTTTTGTTCTTATTTGTGGCCTCCTTTGTGGCACTTGCTCTTTCTGGGGTTTGACCCAGCTGGTTTTGTGTGGCCAGATTTCGGAGCAGCTCCCGAGGATCTACCAAGCTTCCAGCCCAATGGTGACAACTAGACGAAACCCGGGCCAAGAGTGGGTTTTCCTTTTTGTTTCACCCACTTATATGTAAAATTATTCTTTTGAGGCGTTTAGCCGACGAGCACCTGTTAGCTTGATGCACATTTACTTACTGTCTGCCTACGGGCTGTAAACATGATTAACAAAATCCTAGGGTTGATCATGTATGACTGAAACTCTTGCTAGTCCTATCATTTTGTACGACTAGCTTCATGATCATCCAATATGTAATATTTGGGACGCCTTATAATTATGTATTTGATGCTCTAAGATCTTGTAACTCTGTTAATTGCTTAAGATTGAGACAATAGGCTTGACCTTAAGAGACTGCTGGCTTGTAGTAAACCCTCATATCTAGACAGCCGTGACCGTATAGTTGAGATGTATTCTATTTCAATATACGTAGCTGGCTGTGTCTGCCCCCGCTCTCCAGTATTCTGGTTCTGGGGCGTGACACTTTTCCAGAACCGAACCAAGCCAACAAACCGAACCGAACCAAGATAAACCCATCAATGAAATACCAAAATAAATCAAGCAGGAAGATATGCAATACGGGACGAAATATGTACACGTATTCTAAAATACGCAATACGAACTACGGGCATTATAGGTTTTTAGGCTGTTTTAGAACATCTTTTGAACGGTATTTTGATGCATGAAATAGAATTTCTTTTATTTTTGATAAGCATAAAGGATTAATAAATGCTATAGGTGCCACTTTTCCAGAATTGCCTCATTTTTTCGCATTCAACATTTTAAACAAAATTTGAAATCAGTAGATAGATTGAAACATTTTCGATGTAGATTAGATTCTCTTGCAAAATGTTATAATGAAACAGATGCGAACTATTGTTTTGAAAGAATTAAAGTTGAAATTTTGGATGTTTATAAATGGATCATTGGAGTAGAAGGTGGAAACACGTGTTCTAGCACACTGGATAACAGCTTATGCACCTTATCCTAGATTAGATATTAACACTTTCAACTTTGCCGAATGCTTCAATAACTGGATAAAAATTTTGCGTGATAAACCAATAACAACATTACTTGATGGTGTCTCTGCCAAAATTATAATACTTCAGGACAAAAATCGAAAATATGCTGAATCTCTTGAAACAGCTTATTGTCCGAAGATGTTAAAAACTATGGCTCGTATCAATAGAGAACAACACTACTTGCAAGTCCTGAGTATTGATAGTTATATACTTGAAATAGCAGATCATGAAACACATAGAACATATGTTGTTCGTTTAGAAGAAAAATATTGTTCATATTTAAGGTGGTATCATACTTGCATTCCATGTGTATATGCATGTTTTGCATGTAATTTTTCAAAAATTATTATTAAAAATTATTACCCTGTTGTTTTTTTCCTAAAGAAGCATTGAGAAGCCTATACGAGTTTTGTTCATGTTTAAGACGGATCTGCTTGCATATAATTCCAAATTTCATTGAGTTTTGTTCTCCATGTTTTAGGATTTGGATTTTCGATTGCTTGCTTAATACTTGGAGCCTGAAATATAAGACTTGACAAACTATAAGTGTAGCACCCAGTTTCTAAAATGAGGGTAATTTTAAAATTTTGTAATTATAATCATTTTAATAATGATATTTAAACTATATTATGATTTTTTGGTAATTTTTGATTAATTTAAAACTATTTAAAACCACGACTTGTGATTTTGATGGTTAACTAGTGTAACTCTAGAATTTGCTAAGCCTAGAGACTAACCATGGCCATGGGAGCCTAGTCATATAATTAGGATGACTAATTGCAACTTTTTAGCCTAGGAGTATTTTGGTCATTTTGATAATTTTGTGAAATTGTGATTTATATTAATAAAATATGTGCTAGCTAATTATTTGAGACTTGACCTAGAAGTTTAGCCTAATCTAGGTTAGCCTTGAGCTTATAGTCTTGATTAGGGTAACCTAGTAAATGACAATATCTAGATATTTCTAAGTAGATATTTACCCCTTAGGATATTTGTGAAAAAGAAAGCCTTAGGACTATTGGACCGAGGACTTGGAATTTGTTGGACAAATCTTAGCCACACATCTAAAACCCTAACCCTAGCCTTTATCAACAGCCATCAAGAGGCTACAACCCTATTTTAATCACATCATCAAGTTCTTGCCTCTTTTTAAAATACCTACTAAGAACCCTACTTGTGTTCTTCCCCAAACCTTTACCAAATCCTCATTTCTCCACCAAATTGGACCAAACGAATTGCGTTGGACTCCCCTATAGTATTAGAGGCTAGTGGGGGCTTGCTTGTAAGGAGTGAAGCGCGTTTGGGCATCGCTCGAGGAAGGCAACTTCTTATTTCGGGACCCTTTTCATTGAGGATTCATCCTCAATAGGTAAAACCCTACAAACACCTATAAATTTCCAATTTCTTTCCATAGATGCATCAATTTAGGGTTCCCCTAGGTGTAGCCCAAGTTTGGTAGGAGTTCGTGTCCATTTCGTATCCGTATCGGACACGTATCGGTATTTTTAAACATATGTTCGATGAAATGCCACATAGAAAATTATTTTAGTAATTTTCAAAACTAATTAAATGATTTTGTAGCCCTATATGTGTACTTTAAATCCTCCACTGACTGAGCACGATTTGAACTCGTGTCCGTGTCCAAAATGGACACGAACACGCCGTACGACACCCCCGTGTTGTGTCCTACTGCTCGGGTCCCCTATCTCACTGTACATGACACTTCGACACACCAAATTTGGTGTGCACGTGGGGGCCATGACTGTCAGGCCACCCACAAAATTTTAGGTGAAATTATTGAGTATCGAGGGAGTTCTCGATCTTGCACGGGTCCTGCACTGTCACGCACACACTGTACACGCGCGAAAAATCCGCTGGATACGTCCTTGTATCTCGGACATGACACCACTTGGCCATGACTCAGGTACTTGGACACGTTCTCCTAGACCTACCCTAGCTACTGACACGTGCAAGTGACACATGAATGTCTGTGTCGTGTCCTGGATCAATCGACACGCGTGTGTTTGCCATTAAAATTGTTTTGATTGAAATCTTAATACAAACAGAACAGTGATACAATATAGGACTTAGATGTAGTCATAGGAGTACACTTTTGTTTAAGCTGGGTCCTTAGTGCCAATGGAGCGAGTGGTAATGCGTTGACTCCGTTGACCGGCTGACGACGGTTATCGGTTCTCTGAAGGTGTTGATTGCTCTGGGTGCTGGAGCTTGCTGAGAGGAGGAAGACGTTGAGTGTCTAGAACTGCCTCTCGATGATTCTCTGTTGTGGATTCTTTTTGAGTCTTGTGTGTTCTGAGTCTCTGTGTGTGTGAAGGAGATGATCCTTCTATTTATAGTTTTGCAGGCTGGCTGCTCATGCGCGCATGCAGGATGTGCCGGTGTGGGGATGCCACGTGGAGGTTGCTGATGGAGGCGCACGGATGCTGCGCCCTGATCGAGGGAGAGAACTCTTCATACTGCTGTTGTGAGCCGGCACGTAGCAGAGAGAAGATCTTTCCGTTGCTGAAATCTTGGATGAGTTGAGTCAAAAGACACGTGTCGTCGACTCATGGTTCGAAGATCTCGGATTTGGTGGAGAGAAGTGATCTGGTGAGCTGCACCTTGGATTGGGCGCAGGAAGAGGCTGCGGCTCATAACCTTTAGGAGTTACAAACCATTTGGGGCGCATGGCTTTTGAGGCGCATGCAGGCGACTTTCCTTCTGTCTTTCGGGATCAGAGAGCAGTCTGAGGCGCATGCTGATTTGGACGCATGGCCGTAGAGGCGCATGCTGATGGTGGAGTGGCCACGTGGCAGTAGCCGTGGAAATAAAGTCATGATGATGCTGACGTTGCCGACGCTTCGTTTTCTGAATAAAGCTGTCAACTGTTCAAACTTTGGGAGGCGTGCTGCCAACTCCGTCAGTTCAGCATTTAATGTTGGTGACGTTCGATGGACAGCTGAATGGGCGTGTCGGTTGGCGTTCCACTCGGTATGGAGATGTGTGAGGGTGCACCCTCTGTAATGCGCCGAGTACTGTAGGGCGCGTCTGTGTGATGCGCCTGATGCCGAAGGGCGCGTCCGTGTGATACGCTGTCTGGCTAGCGCATCGGACATGTCTTTTAATGATGCGGCTGTCTCGCTCTTCGAGTGCCATAAATAGCCGTTTGGCTGAATTCGAGGCGTCCGGTTCATCCATTTAATGTAAATTCATTGCTCGGAATTCGGAGGGCCATCCACTTGGCGCGTGGGTTTGATCTGCCCGGCCTATAAATAGTGGCATGGAGAGAAGATTTGCTTCTCATTCCCTCACGTTCTTCCAACATGAACTTGAACATGCGGGTGCATTCTGTTGACGAAGTGCTCCCGAGGGTGAAGATGAGACGCTGTGTTGTCTTCGATGCTCTTGAAGGTGACTGTTACATCCAAAAGACGGAGTCGAGGGCTTCCGAGGCAGGCGAAAGGTGCCTGTTGCATCCAAAGATAGGGATGCTCGGGCCTTGTCTCCGTTATTCCGGAAGAGCCGTAGATCGGAATGGCGGTGCTAGGCTCTCTTGCTCCTTTAGCCGCGGTTTCGATCACGGTCTTCCTTCGGCTTTGGAGGCTCTTTCGAAGCCTCCCCTGGCCACAGCATTTGCGGTGCTCTTCTCTTCCTTGGTTCCAGCCAGAGGGTTAAATGCTTTGTGTATCGAAGCATTTATCAGGCGAGCCTGGTTGGATAACTGGGCTCTGCTCGGCCAGGTGAGCCTGGCTGGAAGAGCGGCACATAACTGGGCTCTGCTCGGCCAGGTGAGCCTGGCTGGAAGAATTTGGCTGAAGGGATGCACATAGCTGGACTGCTGAAGGGACACAACTGAGCTGGATGCACATGACTGAGCTGCTGAAGATATGGTGGGATGCGCCTGGTTGGAGGTGCATGATGTCTGCTGCGCTTGACTGACAGCGCATGGTGACTGGCAGCGTATGATGACTGCTGCGCCTAACTGGAGGCGCATGGTGGCCGCTGGCTGTAGACTTAGGATCTTTTCTTTGTAGAAATTCTCCTTTGTACAACCTTTTCTAGACATGTAATAGACTTTTATATATAATGAAAAGTCCTTCTTCAAATGTCTATACTTATTGACTTTGCTGTGAAGTTCTTCGTCTAAGTTCTAGCGCATGTAGTGTCTGGCGCATGGGCTTTCTGGTTGTGAAATTCCATACTTCTACAAGACCCCCTTCAAAGTTTTCAAAACTTTTGAATAAGTTTTGGAATACTTTGAATAAGAAGCATGGAGGTCAGGGCGCATGATTTCTGGGCGCATGCCTGTTCGGGCGCATGCTTTTCTCAGTTAATGATGATGGTGCCTCGGTAACCGAAAAGATTAATGATGATCTTTTGGTTTTATTTGCTGCTATCCACGGAACCCGAGGCGACGGCTGAGATCACACGTCATCTGTTCACGCGTACGACCAAGCCCTATGAATAGGTAAGAGTTGGAGAGAGAAAGGGTTCTTCTTCTCTGTGCCTCTGCTTCTTTAGAATTTCTTCTTCAAAACCCTAACTTCTCCTTCCTTGAGAGAATGGCTCCCAAGACTCCTCGCGGTGCTGCCGGCAAGGGGAAGGAGAAAGCGAAGGAGTCCGCGGAAGTTACGGCGGCTGTCGTTCCCCGTCGGCCTGTCGAAGTTCGGCCGGAGGTGGTTGGTAAGTCTCATTGTCCGTACGCCAACGCACATAGGCCTTGAGTCTTTAATGATGTGCCGCGGTCTTTGCCCGCCGACGCGCATGGGTTTAAACCCTGGTGATGTGCCGAGGCTATACTGCTGACGCGCATGGGTTCAAACCCTGAAGATGCGCCGAGGCTATACTGCTGATGCGCATGGGTTCAAACCCTGATGATGCGCCGAGGCTATACTGCTGACGCGCATGGGTTCAAACCCTGATGATGCGCCACAGTTTTCTCCTTTAGACATATTGTGTGTTCTCTTCTGACTTTTTCTGATCTTTTACTAGTGTCGATGGCAATCCCGCTTTTGAGTGAAGTTTTCTTGGAGGCTACCTTCAACCAAATGGGAGTAAAGCATAACGAGGAAGTGATAAACCCTGCTCAAGATGCTCTTATGCTGGATCAGCCTCCTGAGAGAATGACCCTAATCCGTGAACAGCAGTATTGGTTCCTCAAACGGATGATGGAGCGTGGAGTCATTAAACCTTCCACATCTGATAAAGTGACCTTCCTGAAGCCTGAGTTCCTGTTTGGAGACCGTCTCACTTCTACTGACTCGTCAGTACTGAAGGTCAAGGAGGACTGGTTCTTTACTGCGAATGGAGTGCATATGACTGTTAAGCAACTTGAACGTCAGTGGCCTTTGACGTCCTTCTGTCGCCTTGTTTCCCAGAGGAGGATGTCTTGGGAGCTTACCCCTTCTCAGGGGGGAGCGGTAACTGGTGTCATCCAAATTGATTCTACTTCCGACCAAAGGGATGCTTTGACCGTTGTACGGTCTGGGTCTTCTTACACTTGGCGGACTTTACGTCCTGGGAGCCTCTACAGTGATGTACCCATTGATACGTTTGCTTATAGTGCTTCGACTTTTACACATCATATGTTTTTGATGGAACGTTCCTATCCGACAGGAGAGTTTTGGGTGGAGGGTTGGTGCCATTACGTCTCCAAATGGGATAAACTGACGCTCTGGATCTTGTCGCGGTTTCGGACTGAGCTCCGAGAGATCGGGTTGACTGCCGCGATCCGTGCTACCCAGGCGGGTGTTGACCTTAATAGGCACATGTTCCTCGCACTCCTGGAGATGTTTGATATCCATACCGGGACCTTCTTTACTCCGGTAGGGGAATTAGGGTTCGCACTTCATGAGATGTATGAGGTGTCTAAACTCCCTTGGGGGTCGGAGCCCTATGAAGAGTACTTTCCAACCAATAAGGAACTTTAGGTCCTGGGGGACAGAGCTGATGAGATGACGGCCGTCTTCAAGGAAGTGGCGAGTCATCATTACTATGTGCAGAGAAGGGATAAAAGCGGGTCGCAGCCCCATGTGACCGCTTGGAGAGATTATGTCTTTAGACAAGACAAAGAGGATTCTTCGAAGTTTTCTACTCCGCCGGCGCTCTCTCGTAGCGAGGTGCTGTCCGAAATGAGCACGTTAGGGGATAAGAATCCCCGAGGAAATGAAGACCAGCAGTCAGATGCACGCTCCTACAGCTGCTTCTGGCACCTTGCTTATCCAATGTCATCCAAGGCGGTTTTGGTCGCCTATCTGATGATATGGCTCCGGGATTGCGTGTTCGCAGGTGGATCCAGTGCCGTCGAGAGGGTGACTCGAAACTTAATCCTGCCAGCCGTAAAATTGGTCTTCGGCCGGCGCTTGGCTCTCCTCCCCGCAATGGTATGTAACCTGCAGCGAGGTTTGCGAGAGTTTGCTGGAAATGTGATTCATGATAGAGGCAGAAAAAATAACTTCCCGCGCGCCGAATTGCCGTTTCACTATTTGATGGGATGGCTGATTCTGCATCATCCCAGTGTGATGAGCCCAGGCTCGAAAGGAGATTATAAGGCTGGAGATGCATTCCTTCGTCGTTTCCATCGGAGGAGCTGGTCGTATACTGGTGTCCCGGTTTGTAGAAAGGTTTTATCCCGTCTTCAGGGTTGGGAGATCACCAAAGTTGGTCCCATCTATTTGGGTTTTGGGGCCAACGAGGATTTAAGGGACCTGGGCGAAGGTACCACCACTCTGCCTCAATGGGGATTCCGCTGGTTGCAAAGTATCCGGCCGTCCCATCTGGTGTACCGGAACAGGAATCAGTGCTACCTGGAACCATACTTGCCGAGCCGCTTTGTGCGGCAATTTGGTTATGCTCAGATGATGTTGGATAACCCCAGTAATACCCTGGGGTATGTTGGAAGTTTGTTGGATGGTGCACGAGCTTGGCATTACTATAATGCCGGATGTACCAGAGCTTGTTTTACGTTGCCCGTCCCCGATCCGCGGCCGCCCATTCTTTACTCGGCCGCCAAATTTTACTGTGTTATGGCTGCCCCGCCCTCCGGATATGACAGGGAGACCAGCCTTATCGCAGGCACCCAGTTAACAGCGACTGGGGATACGCCAGTGAAGGCCCGGCCGCATCGTCCGTCAGGGGTGGGTCAACGGAGTGCCCCCTCCGCATCACAAGCAGAACCCTCGGGCGATCGATCGAAACGATGTGCAGATACAGGGGCTGAATCTCTTGTGTCGAAGAAGCAGAAGAAGGCATCGTTACCGACGGTGTCATCGGATTCGGCGTCCGAAGAGGTAAGGACATCCTACTAAATCTGATTTTGGTTCCGCCACTTACGAGGCCCCATCTTCTTTTGTAGGAGCCGCTAAAAAGAAAACCTCGTACCCCAAAGTCGGGTGGGAGTAGGCGAGAAGAGATGGCGAGCTCGCTTGGAGTGCGTATCCCGCCGACAATGATGTCTCTCATGGAGGAAGGTCCGGAGGATACTGTCATCGTGGAGGTTCCGGTATCCTCGGGTTATGTCAGGAGGGAACCTGAGGGTGCAGCAGCTTCCGAGGTGACGAAGGCCACAGCGGAGGCTTCACATATCGAAGGTTTAGCCAGTGCGCAGCTTCCTGGTGATGAAGAGGAATGGAGTTCATCATCTTCCGATGACATTGCTCCGGAGCTGCAGGAGTCTGTTGCGGGGGCAGCAGAAGTAGTGAGGATAAAGGAGAGGGTTGATTCCCCTCCTGGTCATGATGAAGGGAGATCGGCTGAATCATTGCCAAATCCTTCCTTGGCTTCAACCATGGATATAGAGATGGCTACCGATCAGGCGGTAGCGACAGATTCTGTCCCTGTAGAGGGACTTGAGAAGAATGAGACCCTTCTGTCGGTCTTGTCTCCTGGGGCTGGCCAGGAGATAAATATTGATCTCCCCGTTTTGCCGGGGGAGGTAGCTGATGCTGATAGAACGTCGGGGGTAGAAGAGGTGGCCGTTGACGTCGGCGATTTCTCCGGGCTTGAGAAGGGTAAGGGTGTGGAACCCTCTGTTGCTTCTTCCACTTGGGGTACTATCACGACGCATGTGCCGGCTCCTTCTGTTCCTTCGGCTCCTCGGGCTAGCAGTCTGGCCCCTGTTGATGAAGAGCCTATTGCTGCCAAGGTTGAAACCTCTCAGATCGAGATTGGCGGATCTTCCTCCGGTCCGCAAATTGTAGTAGCTCCCCAACTCCTGCTATGACGCCGCAGGTGCTGGCGGATGCCGACGAGTATGTGAAGTTCCTCGTCGAGGGAGTGTACAAAATACTGGAGAAAGGTGTATCTGCAGTGATGGATGCCAAGGGGAGCTTTGCGACAGCAAAAGCTTTGGCAATGCCTTGTATCGAGGTGATCCGCGTTCACCAAGGCCATGACCATATGGCTAAAATTCTGGAGGTTTCGATGATTGAGCTGGACGAGCGGCTCGCGGAACTGCAGCGCATCCAACGAAATGACCTCTCTGTCTTGATAGATGCAGAGATAGGGAAGTTGATGGCTAAAATCGAGGCTTCCCATCGAGCCGATGTGAGCAGTTGGGAGAGTGAAGTGGCTGGGACTGAGGCTGCGGCAGAGCAGTTGTCTCAATCTATGGAGAAGACGATGGAGAAGCGGGCTGCGGTGGACGCTAACATCGCAGAGGTTGATGCTCAGATGCGCCGTCTTGAAGACCAGCGGGCCCAACTTCAACTAGAAGCTGATCGTGTCCTGGCTGAACACGTGGCATTCAAGCAGGAGGAAGCGACTCTTACTCAGCGGACCCTTGCTTTGGCTCAGCAGCGACGACAACTTGATGAGAAGTATGAGAGTAAAACTTCCGCTGAGGCTGTCGGATTAATGCGTCAAGAAGCCGAGCTGCGAGTCCAGGCGACTGTGGAAACTCGTACTGCCGACCTGAGACGTCGAGTCAGAGAGCTCTCATCCCACCCTGGAGAGGATCGGGGACTGTAGCTTCTTTTCTTTTTATGTGTTTTTGCAACTCTTGCTGGAGAAATAGCGTATTTCTGTACTCCCTTCTTTGAAAAATAAAGAAATACACTATCTCTTTTTTTTGTGATGTGTTCATTTTGATCTCATGAACTTGATGATTTATGTGGACCTATTATCTTTTGCGCACATTGGTTTTTAGGTACAGATAATAAGTTTGAAGGAACCAACATGTTTGCTCAGAGGTAATGTGGACATGGCAATCATTAGGTTCAAATGATAGAATCTTCCTACTCAGAGGTATTTATGGACGTGGTAGGAATGATCCTGGGGGATACGCTGAACAACTCAGAGGTAATGTGGACGTGGAAGTTCTGCGATCAATGTACGACAACACAGGAGTTGTTTGTACGGGATATTTACTCAGAGGTAATGTGGACGTGGTAAACATGAAGGATAGCGTAAGCTCACGAAATATAAGGTTCCGCTTTGTAGGATGTAGAGAGACAGCTCAGAGGTAATGTGGACGTGGTTATCTTTCTACGGAAGGATGCCACGGAACAGCTGGGTTTCGGAAGCGTTTGATTTTTTGTGAAAAGAGGTTGTTTGGGGAAATACATGTCTTGGAGGATGTCAAGAATAGTACTTCTTTAGGAACTTGCCGTTGATGGGCATCATGAACAAGTCCCCATTGGGTTTGGCGAGGCGGTAAGCACCGTTCGAGTATACCGTCTCAATGATGAAGGGTCCTTCCCATTTGGGCTCGAACTTCCCTGGTGTCTTGTGAGTTAACACCATTGGCCTTCTGACTGTTAAAACCAGGTCGCCAATTTGGAAAGTTCTTTGCTTGACCTTCTTGTTGAAAGCCTGTGATATACGGGCTTGGTAAAGTTCGATGCGTTGTTGAGCTAGGAGACGCTTTTCGTCAAGTGCCTCCAGTTCCCGCAGACGACGACGTTGATTGTCTTCTTCTGTGAGATCGTTTGTGATTGTCACGCGGAGCGAAGGTATCTGTATCTCGAGAGGCAGTACTGCTTCGATCCCGTAGACCAGGGAGAATGGAGTGTTGCCTGTTGGGGTCCGTACCGTTGTGCGGTAGGCCCAAAGGCATTCGCCAAGCTTTTCGTCCCAGTCGCGTTTGTTGGATGACACGACTTTTTTGAGCAGCCTAACGATAGTCTTGTTGAATGTCTCAGCTAATCCGTTTGCTGCCGGATTGTAGGCGGTTGAGGCCACGTTTTGAATGCGATTCTTGTCACAGAACCTGCTGAAAATGTGGCTGATGAATTGGGGACCATTGTCATGAATGATTTGCCTGGGTACTCCGAAACGGTAAATGACATGGTGTTTGATAAAGCTGACCACCCTGGAGCTTTTTACTTCCGCTAGTGGGACTGCTTCCGCCCATTTGGAGAAGTAATCGGTGATGGCCAGGATAAAACGATGTCCTCTTGATGAAGGAGGGGTGATTGGTCCTACAATGTCCATGCCCCAGGCTTCGAATGGCCAGGAGGCGACTATAGGATATAGAGGTTCAGACGGTGTATGTATGAAGTCTGCATGAAGTTGGCATGCATGGCACTTCTTAGCATATTCCACTGCGTCGGCGGCCATGGTTGGCCAGTAGTAGCCCATACGTCGCAGTCGATCTTGCAACTTAGGACCTGGTTGGTGAGCTCCGCAAGTTCCGTCATGAGCTTCTCGAAGAGCTTCGGCCGCTTCTTCGTTAGACAGGCATCGAAGGAGAAGCCCGTCGAAGGAGCGTCGGTACAGCGTTTTAGTGGCTGTATCGTAGTAGAATCGAAGAGAGCGTCTCCTGACTGAGACGACTTCCTTCGGATCTTCTGGAAGGATTTCGTAGACGACAAAGTCGATGAACGGGAATCTCCAGTCTCGGACATTAACATCGGTGTTTGTCGGCACGACGTGAGCCATTTGCAAACATAGGTTGTTTCTGGGACAAATCAAGTCTCGGCCAGTTACCGTGACATAGTGTTGAGTCCCAAGGGGCGCGGCCAATGAGGCTGCGAGGCCAGCCAGAGCGTCAGCCTCCAAGTTTTGTAGACGGGATACATGTTCGATGAAGAACCCAGTGAAGGTTGAAATGATGTTCAATGCAACTTCATGGTAAGGGATCAAATCTTCATGGCGAACCTCGTATTGCCCCCGAATCTGGTTTACGACGAGTTTCGAGTCGCCGTAAGCTTCCAGATGATCCACCCCCAGCTGTTGTGCTAGCTGGAGTCCCATGACGAGTGCGTTGTACTCAGCAACATTGTTGGAGCACGACTTCGAAAGAGAGTATGCGCGCTGGATGACCAGCTGATCGGGGGAGACCAAGACTACCCCCACTCCTGCGATGATTTGGCCGTTGGGGCCCGTTCTTGAAGCGCCATCGAAGAACATCCGCCAAACGGGGCTTCCTTCAGTGACGTTTGATTCTTGGACTTCATCCGGGATGTCTTTATAGAGTTTTGAAGATTCTGGGATGGGGTGTGCAGCTAAAAAGTCAGCCAGAGCCTGACCCTTGACCGCCTTCTGCGGGACAAACACCATGTTGTATGGCGTTAGTAGGATCGCCCATGTAGCCAGTCGGGAGTTTAATGACCCTGGCTTCGTCATGAGAACTCTGAGTGGATTGACTCGGGAGATGACGTGAATTGTCTGGCCCGAGACGTAATGACGAGTCTTCTGAATGGCAAATACCAAAGCCAAGCACTCCTTTTCAACGGGGTTGTACCGGTGTTCGGCCCCGATGAGTGTTCGACTGAGGTAGTAGATTGCTTGCTCGTAGCCTGCATCGCTGTTTTGAGCCAGTAAAGCGCCGAGGGAATGATCCATGGCACGGACGTAGAGGAGGAATGGTTTGCCGGCGACAGGTGCCACTAGGACTGGCGGGCTTGTCAAGTAAGCCTTGATGTCGTCGAAAGCCTTTTGGCACTCCTCTGTCCAGACGTAAGAGACTCCCTTCTTCATGAGCTGAGTGAAGGGTTGACATTTACCGGAGAGGTTTGCTATGAACCTCCGGATGTATGCCAGACGTCCCTGTAAGCCCCGAAGTTCTCGAAGGTTCTTTGGAGGGTCCATGTTGAGGATGGCTTTAGTCTTCTCGAGGTCGACATGAATGCCTTTTGTCGTGATGACAAAGCCCAAGAATTTGCCGCTAGAAACCCCCAGGAAGGATTTAGCGGGGTTCATTTTGAGTTGATGTGCCCGCATGAGATCAAAGACCGTCCTCAGGTCCTGTAGGTGATCTCTTTTGAGGCGGCTCTTGACTGTGATGTCGTCAACATAGCACTCAACTGTCTTGTGAAGATGTTGACGGAAGATGGTACTCATCGCTCGTTGGTATGTTGCACCGGCATTCTTCAAGCCGAAGGGCATTACTGTGTAGCAGAAAACACCTTTCGGAGTCCTGAATGACGTGTGATTTGCGTCATCGGGGAACATCTTGATTTGATTATAGCCTGAATACCCGTCCATGAAGGACATGCGTTCAAAGCCACATGTGTTGTCGATCATTACATCGGTGATTGGGAGCGGGAATTCATCCTTCGGGCAAGCAGAGTTGAGGTCCCTGAAGTCGATACAGACTCGTATCTTCCCGTTCTTCTTGGTGACAGGGACGACGTTGGCTACCCAGTCCGGGTGTTGTTCCTCACGGATGAAGCCACTGGTCAAGAGCTTGTCCACCTCCTGATCGATGGCATTCATGATGTCCGGGCGAAAGCGTCGCTGTTGTTGTTTGATAGGTTTGGCATCTGGTAAGATGTTCAACCTATGCATCGCGATCTGTGGATCGAGACCCGGCATGTCTTCGTAGCTCCAGGCGAAGACGTCAATATACTCTTTAGCCAGTTGGACTAAAGATTCTCGGTCTTCTCCTTCCAAGCTTTTGCTGATAAAGATGGGTTTAGAAGAAGACCCATCCCCGAGGTCGATCTGCTCGACTTCGTCTTCGGTAGGAGGTTCTCGTAACTCAAAACGAGACTCCCATTGTTCTCCTAGGCGTTGAGCCCAGGGTTCCTCTTCGAAGGGTTCCGGCGGTTGGTCTTCGCCTTCATCTTTCTGAGGTTGTGCCGATGTCATGTTAGCTGACATCACTTTCCTGAAGACTGATCCGGTACTGGTATCGGAATCCCACGTCGATGCTTCAGACGAATGGGAATGTTCTATGTCTTCTGCGTCTGAACTCTCTGGAGTTGATGGCGGCGTGACATAGCCTAACCCCCGTCGAGTCCGATTATAGTAATCCTGTGGCTTTCCATTGGGCATCGAAAGCCGGACAGGGAGATGCCGACCCTTGCCGTAGTTTAAGCCTTTGTTGCTTTTCAGGTCGTAGCCCATCTTTTGGATGATGTGCTTAGCCACATCTGTGTACCGATAGACCTGTACTCTGCCGGTATCAGGTTCGGGCTCGATTGACGGGAGGTCCCGACGACGCTCGATTTTGCCCGAGATGATGGTGCCTTGGTCTCGGCTCCGTGGAGGGACTATGAAGACTCCTTGAGACGGGACTATTTGATTATGGTAGACGGTCGTTACTTGTGTTTGCAACGACCGTAGAGCGTTGTCTAATGTATACATGGCATTCCAGTGTGGAAGACAAGAATAATTGAAAGACACTCTATTATTGATAAAGTACGAGATTTTATCCCGTGAGATTATATTGTCGAAGGAGGGTGCGTCTACATCAGCAGAGATATATTCGCCAAGCTCCTCATCTGTAAGCACTGGGGCCGGATCAGGAGAGTCTTCCACCGCTCTGACTTTGGGGTCTGAGAGGGTTATGTGAGCCCTCTCCGGCATCTTGGATGACTGCGGCGGCTTGCCTTTAAGATGCACCTTGAGAGGTGCCTCGGTTGCGCCTCCGATGAGTGGCGCCTTCCCTTGTAATTTTACCACTAGGGGAGCCGCTGTTTGAGGTGGCTTTCCCTTGAGGCGTATCTTCAGGGGAGCTTCGTGAGTCGGTGCTTTCCCTGATAGCTTGATGCTCATTGGAGGTGCCTTCTGGGGAGGCTTGCCCTTCAATCGGACTTTCAAGGGGGCGTCGGGAGTCATTTCGGGCTCCAAGTCCGGCTCTGTTGCCGTCTCTGCTTCATCATCGGCGTCGTTGGCTTCCTCCTCGTCAAGTGGCTTGTACAAGTCGGAATCGGTGAAGTAGGCCTCAATCCCTTTGAAGGGATCGATATCTGCAAACTCCGTCCGGATGACGCCGTTGGTGGATACATATTTCTTGCATTGGTGGAGCGTGGAGGGCACCACCATGTACTCATGTAACCATGGTCGTCCGAGTAAGATGTTGTAGTTGACCTCGGCATCCACCACATAACAAGTCACCTCAGTTTTGAGGCTGCCGATGTGACACTTCAGCCGGATCTTGCCCAGTGGCTCGCTCTTGCTAGCGTTGAAGCCACTAATGGTCGTATTGGAGGGCGCCAGCCGGTACATTGGGATCCCCAGCTTTGATAGCAGTGCCTTTGGGATGATGCTTAGGGAAGACCCCGGATCGATCTGAATCCTGCTCACCTTTACCGAATCGATGTACCCTGTGTAATACAACGGTCGGTTATGTCGGTGATGCTTGAGCAGCATGTCTTGTTGGGTGAAAGTTATGTTTGGGATAACTTCATCCGCACAATGACAGTGTGCACAAGTAGTTGGGAGGTCTTCAGGCTGCTTGACTTGACTGAAAAAGGATTCGGCATCCTTCAGAGCTTCGCAGAGAGCTTCTCGGGAGTCCTTGGAGAGACGCAGGAGCTCGAACAAAGACAAGCGTGCAGGAGTACTGGCCAGTTGCGCCAGAATGTCAAAATTGTGGGGCTTGGCTAGCCCCGAAGCATTTTCTTTCCGCAGAGGTCTGTCGAAACGGGCCTCCACTTGCTTTTGTTTATTGGCTGCTGAGGGCTTGGATGGACCCTCCTCAGGGATGGTGCCAGGAGGCACCACTTCGGCGGCAGCTTCACCGGGCTGGGAGTTCTGTTGTGCACGCGTCTGCACAGGAAGCGCCTCTTCCGTTGAAGAAGAGACCGTGCGGCAAGACTTGATCTTCCTGCCTTTTGCTTTGGAGGTAGGGCGTACCTCCGGTTGAGTTACCTCGGAGACGAGGTCGGGGTGAACCCAGAGGACCTCTCCTCGAGATGTGGTGAGTGGGACAAGTCCACTCACATTGTCACGGGTGGGTGGCAAGTTCACCACCTCCATTGTCGCCTTAGGGATGGGGACGACGCCATCTTGTGTGGTAGTCGGCGGCAAGGTGCCGAACTGAAGTGACACCACATTAGCTGACTCCGTCTTCTCTTCATAGTCGACAGAGATTACATCCGCATTGATCATGCGCTGGATGTAATTTTTGAGGACGTAGCAGTCCTTAGTCGGGTGTCCGACAAACCGATGGTAGTGACAGTACCTCGGGTTGTCCACTTTCCCGACTTCATCGGGCCGCTTCGGGTCCGTAAGCTTGATCTTGTCACCCTGCTTCAGTATCTCAAATAGTTGCAGGGTGTCGTCATCATTGAATGAATAAACCTCCTTGGGTCTCGGTGCCAGTGGAGGCTTTTGAGTAGGCGCAGATGCGTCCTTCGAGGCATTAACAGTCAATGCTTGTTTCCCCTTTGTTTCTCGTCCGGAGTTGTTGATTGCGGACTTTTTCCCCTTATCGTCAAATGCGGGGAAGCTAACATCCAGAAGACGTGCATTGGCCGCCTTCTTCTCTGCAGCTTCAGCTTCGATGATTAGGGAGCTCCAGTCGGAAGGGGGAGTAGAGTTAAGCCAGAGCTTTACTGCAGGCAGCATGTTCATACTGCAAGCGGAGAGAAGCGCATGCTCTGGCATGCCTGGAGGTAGCCTGAAGCAGGCCTGACGGAAGCGTTCGATGAATGCCCGAACCGTTTCCTCGTCCTTCTGGCGTATCTCAATGAGAGACGCCATCGTCATGTCCTTCCCACCGTCGTAGAAGCGGTCGAGGAAGAGGCGTATCAGGTCGTCGAAGGATGATATGGAATTATCGGGGAGGCTGCAGTACCAGTCATACGCCATCCCTTTCAGGGCCCCAACAAAGATGCTGGTGAGGAGCGCATCCTCCTTCGGAAGATGCCCTATCTGCGACTGGAAGTACGTCAGGTACCGTCGTGGAGAGTCCTTCCTGTCATACGGCGTGAGTGTTTGTGGTTTATACTTTGGGGGATAAACCACCTTGTTCCACTCAAGGGGATAAGGCTGGGGAATGCCCATCTTCTGGCGCTCCTCCTGCCTGTTCTTGGACTCGAAGCGCTCCCGCAGATCTTTGATCATTTCGACCACGTCCTTCGTGGAGCTAGGAGTCGGGGAAGGAGGTACCACCTGGAGTGGAGCGTTTGAGGGCTCCGACGTCCGGGGTGCTTCTGTGTCTGAGGGTGTCCGTTGGAGGGGCACACTCGACTCTCCATTGGCTCCTGGGTCGGGACCATTTGAAGGAGTCCTGATCAAGGCCGACCGCATCTCAGACACTGCTTGAGTCAGCACTTGCATTGAGGCAGAGAGGGTTTTGAGTCCTCCCTCTAGCGAGTCTATGCGCTGGACAATGTCCTGTGGCGGCGCATCAGTCTCAAGATCACCCCCGATCAGGTATACTGTCATGACACGGCCGGAAGTGGATGGATTAGTTGAGGCTTCGCTTTCAGCCTCGCTCTCATGTGGGGGAGTCACTTCTCCTGGTGTTTGGCCACCCCCAGCCACATTCTGGAGTTCGTCTTCGACAGGCGCATCTGCAAGGGCCTGACTGCCCTCATCTCTGTCTTGAAGGGCCTCTTCGTTTCCAGCACTACCCCCGACGGTGTCCTGGAGGACATCGTCATTTTGAGGGGCTTCAGGGAGGCCATCTTCGCCTTGATGAAGATCCGCCGCAGCTGTGCTTTGGACATCTTCGTCTTCGGAAGGAGGCTCGACAAGGGTCTGGCTACCCCCAGCTTCCTCCAAGAACTTCTTCCTCGACCGAGTGCCTTCGAACACTCCAGAGGTCGTGACAGCTGCCTTGGTTTTCCTCGGCTGGCTTTTGGATGAAGACGAGGAATTGGCAGTCGTCTTCCGGACAGATGAGGAGTTGGAGATCACGTTGCATGAAGCAACCTTTAGCTCCTCTTCTGCTGACACCTTCGTCCCAAGGTGATGTCGGAGGGGTGTCGATGATTGTAGCCGTTGGAAGACCGACTGCTTTGGCGGTACTGCCGTCTTGCAACAGCAGTTGATGGTGACCACTGCACAAGTGTGCCCCGTGAGAGGCGCATCGTGCTTGTTGGTCAACTCTCCTGACCGGCGCTTGTGAGTGATCACGTTGCGCAAGTCGTTGGAGGAGAGTGCTACCCTCACACCCCTCTCAGGCGCATGGCAGGGCCAAGCGCTGGGGTGGTCGGGTGAGTGCTGCGCCCCCTGATCTAATACCAAGCAGGCATCACGATCAGTAGTGGAGGAACCACAGCATTTGAAGTGACTTGAACGGACCTCAAACGCACAACCAGAGGAGGCGCGGGAGTTCAAGACCACTGAGTTTGCCTCTCTCGGCTTGGTTGTGCACGCAGTGAATGCGCCCAAGCGAGATGAGGACTTTGAAGGTCGACTCGTTGTCGGTGCAGAAGCACTTGAGTCAACCTTGTACAGCTTGCCATCGGCAGCGCCCGTGATTGTAAGCGCGTGCCTCTGGTCGGCTGCTGGCATAGAACGTTTGTGGCGCATGGCCCGTGCCGCCTTGGATTTCTTCGTACCAGCCTGCTGGGGCGCATAGTACTCAGCATCCAAATTCTTCTCGCCATTACAGCGAGTGAGTCTGTCAAAGACAGAGGTTCTTTGTGGCGCATCAGAAGTGATGCGTCGGGCATTGGCTGCGCCCCTGCTCCGTCGACGTATCTTCCTCGCCTGAGAGGAAGATGGCTGGGGAACGTGGTCAGCCGCACGCTTCCCCGAGAGATGCGCTGCATCGGCGGGCACACCTTGACTGCTGAGGACGTCAGCAGGAAGGGAAGGCTGGACGGGCGCATCCCCTTCAACGGTGGTGCCCGAGGCGTCGACTTTGTGCACCCAGACTGCGCGGGTCTTCTTCGGCTTCGACAGCCGCTTCGAAGGACTCGCACTTCCTTCAGAAATGAACTCCTCGTACGCCTGTTGATTGAGGCGCACTACCAGCGTCTTGTGGGAGGAGCCCACCTTCACGTCGTCGGCCTGTGACACAACCTTCTCGGTAGAGGAGAAAGAAGTCCCCAGCAGAGTCGCCAGCTTATTTGCCATTAAAATTGTTTTGATTGAAATCTTAATACAAACAGAACAGTGATACAATATAGGACTTAGATGTAGTCCTAAGAGTACACTTTTGTTTAAGCTGGGTCCTTAGTGCCAATGGAGCGAGTGGTAATGCGTTGACTCCGTTGACCGGCTGACGACGGTTATCGGTTCTCTGAAGGTGTTGATTGCTCTGGGTGCTGGAGCTTGCTGAGAGGAGGAAGACGTTGAGTGTCTAGAACTGCCTCTCGGTGATTCTCTGTTGTGGATTCTTTTTGAGTCTTGTGTGTTCTAAGTCTCTGTGTGTGTGAAGGAGATGATCCTTCTATTTATAGTTTTGCAGGCTGGCTGCTCATGCGCGCATGCAGGATACGCCGGTGTGGGGACGCCACGTGGAGGTTGCTGATGGAGGCGCACGGATGCTGCGCCCTGATCGAGGGGGAGAACTCTTCATACTGCTGTTGTGAGCCGGCACGTAGCAGAGAGAAGATCTTTCCGTTGCTGAAATCTTGGATGAGTTGAGTCAAAAGACACGTGTCGTCGACTCATGGTTCGAAGATCTCGGATTTGGTGGAGAGAAGTGATCTGGTGAGCTGCGCCTTGGATTGGGCGCAGGAGGAGGCTGCGGCTCATAACCTTTAGGAGTTACAAACCATTTGGGGCGCATGGCTTTTGAGGCGCATGCAGGCGACTTTTCTTCTGTCTTTCGGGATCAGAGAGCAGTCTGAGGCGCATGGCTTTTGAGGCGCATGCTGATTTGGACGCATGGCCGTAGAGGCGCATGCTGATGGTGGAGTGGCCACGTGGCAGTAGCCGTGGAAATAAAGTCATGATGATGCTGACGTTGTCGACGCTTCATTTTCTGAATAAAGCTGTCAACTGTTCAAACTTTGGGAGGCGTGCTGCCAACTCCGTCAGTTCAGCATTTAATATTGGTGACGTTCGATGGACAGCTGAGTGGGCGCGTCGGTTGGCGTTCCACTCGGTATGGAGATGTGTGAGGGCGCACCCTCTGTAATGCGCCGAGTACTGTAGGGCGCGTCTGTGTGATGCGCCTGATGCCGAAGGGCGCGTCCGTGTGATGCGCTGTCTGGCTAGCGCATCGGACATGTCTTTTAATGATGCGGCTGTCTCGCTCTTCGAGTGCCATAAATAGCCGTTTGGCTGAATTCGAGGCGTCCGGTTCATCCATTTAATGTAAATTCATTGCTCGGAATTCGGAGGGCCATCCACTTGGCGCGTGGGTTTGATCTGCCCGGCCTATAAATAGTGGCATGGAGAGAAGATTTGCTTCTCATTCCCTCACGTTCTTCCAACATGAACTTGAACATGCGGGTGCATTCTGTTGACGAAGTGCTCCCGAGGGTGAAGATGAGACGCTGTGTTGTCTTCGATGCTCTTGAAGGTGACTGTTACATCCAAAAGACGGAGTCGAGGGCTTCCGAGGCAGGCGGAAGGTGCCTGTTGCATCCAAAGATAGGGATGCTCGGGCCTTGTCCCCGTTATTCCGGAAGAGCCGTAGATCGGAATGGCGGTGCTAGGCTCTCTTGCTCCTTTAGCCGCGGTTTCGATCACGGTCTTCCTTCGGCTTTGGAGGCTCTTTCGAAGCCTCCCCTGGCCACAGCATTTGCGGTGCTCTTCTCTTCCTTGGTTCCAGCCAGAGGGTTAAATGCTTTGTGTATCGAAGCATTTATCAGGCGAGCCTGGTTGGATAACTGGGCTCTGCTCGGCCAGGTGAGCCTGGCTGGAAGAGCGGCACATAACTGGGCTCTGCTCGGCCAGGTGAGCCTGGCTGGAAGAATTTGGCTGAAGAGATGCACATAGCTGGGCTGCTGAAGGGACACAACTGAGCTGGATGCACATGACTGAGCTGCTGAAGATATGGTGGGATGCGCCTGGTTGGAGGCGCATGATGTCTGCTGCGCTTGACTGACAGCGCATGGTGACTGGCAGCGCATGATGACTGCTGCGCCTAACTGGAGGCGCATGGTGGCCGCTGGCTGTAGACTTAAGATCTTTCCTTTTTAGAAATTCTCCTTTGTACAACCTTTTCTAGACATGTAATAGACTTTTATATATAATGAAAAGTCCTTCTTCAAATGTCTATACTTATTGACTTTGCTGTGAAGTTCTTCGTCTGAGTTCTAGCGCATGTAGTGTCTGGCGCATGGGCTTTCTGGTTGTGAAATTCTATGCTTCTACAGCGTGCACGATGAATACTTAGTTTGTTTCCTGATACATTGTTTCTTTTTATTTTGGACACTTTGTGTCCACTGTTTGGATACGAGAATACTCCCATATGACACATACACATGGGACACGTGTCTATTTGTCACTGTTTTGGGTTTTCGAATTGTTTTGATATTCAAATTGGGTTTTCTTGAGAGTATTCTGATACCTGTCAAGTTTTTCCAGTTTTGAATTAATGTGTAGAGTTGATATTTCTCAGAGATTCCTGAGTTTCGAATCACCCACCTAATCCTCTGTTCTGTCTTAGAGCCCAGTCAAGTTCACATAGGATTAGGTCTCTACTAGATGCAACAGATACTAAATCAGTCCAGGTACTGAGTTTTGAGATCAGGCACTTGATTTCTATATATCCATTTTCCCTAATGTTCAGATACCCTTGTGCATATGTATGTATATATATGCCTGAGTATATATATGTATATATGTCTATATTATATATATATATATATATATATATATATATATATATATGTCTATATGTATGAATGTATAGATATTTATGGGTGTGTGTATGTATAGGTGAGAGGAGTTAGGGTTTGCGAAGATAATGCAAACCTGAGAAATAACCTGAGAGTATAAACCAGTGAAATGAAAATGGGTTTTATTGATTGTAATCAAGTTTGGGTTGTTAGGTTCAATGGTTGTAAAACTGAAATCAGATTTAGAGGATTAATCGAAAACTGAATGGGAATTAACCCGAGAATCCCAGTGACATGTAACCTGAGATTCACATATAACTATCCATTGTTCAAAGCCATTCCTATCTAGATGTTCAGCCTTTGGAAGTTGATTTCAGTCCCAATTTCACTTATAGTATCAAACCCAGTTACTGTAGGTATCAGCTGACTGAATACTCTTCGAGTATCAGTCCATATCCTTTCATTGGTTAGGCTATGTTGAGTTCAGTCCTCTTTTGAACTTGAATGGTAGTTATAGTGTTCAATTCCTTTTATTCTTGTGTCCAAATCTTTTTGGTTCAGTCACTCCCTACCTATGAAGTCCAGTCCCATATCCATTTGATGATCAGTTAGTGTGTGTGATGCATACATATACCAGGCCTTAGAAGCCATATTTATACCAGTTAACTAATGACATGTAAAGGGAAATAGGTTGAGATTTAACTCATGCATCAGTCCATTTTATCATTTATCAGTATACATGAATGAGAGGAAGGGGACCATTAGTGTTATATGCAATTTATGTATTAGTGAATGTCTAAGGCATGAGGGTGAGAATAGGAAATACAGTAGGTAGTAGGACTTGAGAGAAATAGGCATGTATGTGTTTTGAAATTTATATATATATACATATGTGTGATGTATAGGGATGAAGTTCAAACCCATAGGAAGTTCAGACCTCCACTATTTTGAGTCAAGTCCTTATATGTAGGGATAGTCCACTCTAATAATGTTAGCTCATTTATGTTAATCCAATTAATTACATACTATTTCATAAAAGGTTCACAAGTGAATAGAAGTCTAGTTGAAGACAGAGTGTTAGTTTGAGTGTTATAGCTATAGTCAATATATAGCAATGGTGTATACTTGTATATGTGTACTAGTGTGGGTTATCCTAGTAACTAGATATTAAGTATTGAGGCATGGTATGGATACCATGATACCCTAACTAACTATCATGACCTAGAACATAATGTTTAGTCCAAAACCCCTAGAATTAGACTAAAGGAACTAAGGTTGACTAGAGTTTACCTAGATTTGACTAACTTAGACTAGTTTGACCTAAACAGTTGACCAAGAGTTGACTTTGACCTAATTGACTTAGAATTATGTAGTTTGTATTGCAGATTTCCATTATTTCAATTTGAGTACTTAAATAACCTGTTTTACTCTAAATAGGACTATGTGACACCAGTTCGGACATTTATTCATATCAGTCATACAGGGTGACAGACGAGTAAATTCTCTGATCGTTTCATATTTGTCAGGACTTATATTCTTGCTCTAGATTACTTTACTTGATACTGGCACGATTGTTATCACGGATTGGTACTATATGGATCTTCTCTTGCGATGTTATCTCCATTATGTTCAACAGATACATATTGTGATGTACGTTTCACGAATATATTGTATTTATTGTACACCCCTATTCATGTATACTCATTGTGCATCTTGTACTCTCATGATCATATGAGCTTCATGGAGAAACTATTGTACAAGGTAGCGTAACTGGATTGGATCCTTATGTATTGATTGGGGAGGGTGAGTAGGAAATGGTTGTGATCAAAATCCCATCTTGTACAACTATTGTATATGTCCATTGTACACTCACGTATGATGGAGTTACCCATTGTTATTGTATAACCTAACCCGTTTACATAACCATATTGTGCTCTAAATCACTAGTACTTGCAGTTTTACTTATCCTGTATATATTTTCAGTTATAAATTCTCTCTCGTTTTCATGTACATCTCCTTACAGTTCATGTATCTTACTCTTTTGCATGCTTTATATTTTCCAACATGATATGAACTGCGTGAGATGTATTGTGCTCGCTCCTGTCCTGACTGGACCTGTTAAAAATATTACAGATGATGATGGTGACTGCCCTACCTTCTATGGGGCACATGAGGGTGACCTTCAGGAGCCTGAGGAGCATCTAGCTCAGTAGAGGATGCCTAGTCTAGTCTAGTATTTATAGTTTTCAGTTTGTATCAGATTGTTCCGATTGTTAGTCGAGACTTAGTTATATTTCAGGACTTGTATTTATTTGTGTTGAACATCTATTTTGTGTGGTGTGATAACTCTATTTATATTCAGTTTCTTTCTTTTATCTGATTCCATATCGTGCTCTATCTTCCCTAGACTTGTGATTGAGATATAGAGTTGAGATGTTATATTATACCTCCGTGTGGAGATGATATGTTTATATCATATTGATGTTAGATGTTTGTCACGACCCGCACCTACTGTGAGGGTACGAGAACGTAACAGCTCTCAGCCTACGCCGCAGTGTCGGTGGTAGAACACTGTTCTAGGTCATGAACTATAACTACATAACATGAATATACTCTCCAAAAGGAGGCCAACACAGAGGTACAACTCAATCACAATCTAAGGTAGAATGTAGCACGATGGAAATAGATAAAGAAATCCTCAACTGAGGTACAGTAGAAAGAAATAACAAAGTCTCAACAACTACCAGTCTCAACATCTCTAGAATATACAACTCTGAAATCAAGGACAACAACTAATCATAAAAAGAAGAACAGCCTAGACTATATATGCTAAACATAGGTATCATCCTCAGCAGCTGCCTGAACCTCTCCAGGGGTCCAGGTCGCGAGTGTCATCTAGGCAAGCTCCAAAGTAAGGGGTGCAGGGTTTCTCATCATCCTTTGTAAAATTTTCAACAGGTCCAGTCAGGATGGGAGCGAGTACAATACATCTCACGCAGATCATAACAGGTTAGAGAATATAAACATGTAAGAGAGTACGATACATGAAACTGAAAGAAAGTACATAATGTAAACAGAGAGAGAACTGTAATAGAAATATCTACTATAAGTAGAGAGCTACCAGTGACTAGTGATTTAGAGTACAAAGTCAACATGTGAATGGCTTGATTTGCACATGGCTATACTAAAGAGACGTACATGGCTATACTACTTTGGAATTGTTCACATGACTATTTATACTCCCCCATACCTCAATCAATACACAAGGATCCAGACAAGTTATGTTACGTACATGGTTTTCACATGAAGCCCATAAATGGGTGCACATGAAGTATACATGAGAGCTCATACATGAGTGCACATGAAGTTCACATGGGGGCCCATAAATGGGTGCACATGAAATTCACATGAAGGCTCATAAATGAGTGCACATGAAGTATAGGTTATATATGATATACATGGGAAACATGAATGATCATGAGAGCACATGAGAGTACACGAGCATGCATGAACGAGCATGAAGCACATGAGAAACATGAATAACATGAGAGCGAGGAATACATGATGTACACGAAACACATGACATGATGTATCCGATGCTCCCGAGGGGGATAACATCTCAATGTAGGGATCCATATAGTACCAATCCGTGATAATATCGTGACAACATCAAATAAGGTAAAATAGAGCAGGAATATAATTCTAAGCAAGTTATGAAATGATCAGAGAATGTACTCGCTTCGTATCTGAATGTCTGAAGTAAATGTACTGTCCGAGATGAGGTACCTGACTCCTATTTAGAGCAACACAAGTCAAGATGTATACAGGAGATGATGAATGTAATCTACTATGCATCTGCATGCTGTCTAGGTCAAACTAGACCAAAGTCAACTCTCGGTCAACTCTAGTCAACTAGACTAGTCAAACTAGGTCAACTAGGTCAAGTCCTAGCCCAACAAGTCTAATAAGTCTCACTAGGCCTAACCAAGCCTAGTCTAGCAATCACACACACCATCACAAGTCATAGAGAACACATATTACATATATATACATGTTGACATTACATTCTCATATTATCCAACATTGCATTTATAACTTACATATATGTACCACTCATTAACTTACACTATCATATGCATTGTACACTATATTATATTTCATATATATCATTGCCTACCTACATGCATTTCTATATACTAGCATATATATATACATGGCCTATATTTCATAATCTCATGCTTGCCTACACATATATATGTATAGACATGGGTTAAAAATCAATTAGATACATTATACATACATGTCAATATTCTACATTACCAACTTGTATTCCTACATTACATATATTCATATAACCATGCCTTTCATCATTATTTAACTTGCATATGTTCATCAATGGTTAGGACATAAAGTATCATGATGCATTAACTACTTGGATATGTTATACATTCAAGTCCAACATGCTTGCATTCATGCATTCAATTGTGCATAGCCCTACACGTGCATTGCATATATTTAACCATGCTTTCATTATCCCATTGCATATTATTCATTAAATTACATAGCATTCATAAAAATAAAAGAGAAAAGGGAAAGGTGAAAGGAAGGGAAAATGAAAGGGAGAGGGAAAGTGGGGAATGAACTGTGAAAGGGCAGGGGGCTAACTAGGGACTGATATCAGATTTTGTGTGTTTGTGTGACAGTGTGTGTATATAAACATGGAGGTGTACATGAAAAGAGAATTCAACACTAGGCCATATATCCCTCTTATGTAATACATGATGTATCATATAGAAATCAAGCTTAACTATACATCACATCTATACATAACATATATACAATATGTGAACTCTCAAACAAACAACTCACACTATTCCTCACCCTCTCAAACCATGTGGCAATGGCCCATGCCCTCTCCTGGACCCACATCTTAAACTCTCACCTAGACTCTATTTGATACTCTAAGCTAATCAAGCACACACTCACAAACACTCAACCACATCACAGACACCTATCCTTCCTATAACTAAACACTAACTTAATACCAGTCTTAGGCACTAGGGACACTATCACATATCTAGTAACATGGATCCCCCTGCTCACTACTGTATTTGCAGCCCACAGGGTATACTGCAGCAGCTGCTGTTGCTTGGCAATTGCCAAACGTATGCAGCCAACTAGCTGGCGGTTGCCTACTGCTATTGTTAAAGCCACTGCCTGCTGCTATTAGCTACTGCAATGCAAGCAAGCCAGGCCAACCATGGCCAATTCCCTCTAACCCTTGCACAACTCCCAGAACCAAACCTGGATTGAACCAGTTCAGTCCCTAACATCTCCTAGAACCTCAATCAAACAACCCAACTCAAGTATCAAGAAATGGTGACTCTAACCAATCCCAACATTTCGAACACCCTAATACATTACATATATAAAACAAAATCAAACCCAATATAATGTGTTAGATGTGTATGAGTGTGTGTGTAATAGGTTGTAACAGTATTAATGTGTGTGTAATAAATCACTGATGTGCATAATGTGTCACATAGCCATAGTTAGATAGAGTGTCAATAGGAAAATAGGAAAACAGGGAATAGGTAACCTGTGTATAACAGGAAAATGAGGTCACTGGTGTGGGTGAAACTCAGTTAAAATAGTGCAAGATTCAAGTGTGAGTGTCTAAGTGAGATGGGAGAACAGTGGCTGTGTGTGTGTATGACTACAAGAAAATAGGAAAAAAAAATAGTAAGCTGTACATTGGTTATTAAGAAATGAAATCGATTCTCAGGAATAACCCCCATCACATTGAATCAATATGAAACAATTTCAAATCAGTTAAGGCTAGGAAATCAATTCAGGTATTTAAAAGGGAAGTCAATTCTCAGTTTTGAGAATTGAAACAATCATTCAATTGAATGTATCAGTCAATACCAAACAGTCCATCCCATATCAAAAATCAAAATTGAAACCTAAATCCTATCACAACCAGTATTCCACATTGTAGGGATGCAGTTACACATGTAGATGAATTAGAATGGAAATTTTAACAGGAAAAATTAGTTGTAATAGGGAATAATTTTAGGATTTAAAACAGTGAAAAAATGTATCAGTCCAAACCTCAATGTCTAATTTCCATTCCATGACAAACAACCTAATCTAATATATAAAATTGAACTAACATGAACTAAATAACATGTAGGCTCAAACATGATACTTAAACATTAATTATAAATCAGATTAATAGGATGAACATAAAGGAAACAGGAAATGGGAATATGTATCAGTCATATTCATTGATTTCGAAAGCCACTCAACATCAAATATTCCATACACTCAATAAAACCTAATCCAATCTTGCAAAATCAACTAATAGAGATTATTAACCATGTACAAGATCTAAAATGATAATTTAATCATAAATTTAAACAATTAAAATGGAATTAAACACAGGAAAATAGAAACTGGACAGTGCACAGGAAAACAGTGTCGTGCACACGTGCACGTGTCTGTAGGACACGACACACGACACGTGGGGTCTCGTGGTCATGCCCACATGTAGCCCACATGTCAGACTACACATAGGACCCAATACGACATGACCACGTCGTGTCCAGAGTGGATACGACTTGCGTATCAGTACGCAATTCAGACTGAACGCGCGCGCGCGTGTGACCAGTGTGCGAGTCCTGGCGTGTCCGACACGACGCCGCTGGACATGAGACTTAGGGGACAGGTTCGCAGACACTGCCCCCACCTCCATGTCCAACCACAGCTCGTCACGTGGCCTGTGCAGTGTGCACGAGACCACGAACAGCAGGGGAAACCCTAGTCGCGCGCGAGGCTGTGTCCACACCATCGTATGGACATGACACGACACAGAAATATGGGTTTAGGTTAGGGAAATCAGAAGGCACATTAAAAACAATATTTTTGTTCAAAAAGTTTTCCAAAAACAGTAAAAAGAATCCTCACAGGCATTTCATCAAACACCTACTGTATGCACTGATACGTGTCCGATACAGACACGAAATGGACACCACTCGACACCAAACCTATGCTAGCAGCTAGGGGACTCCTAGGACTTCCTATCCATGCAAAGAAAACAAAATTTGGTGGAGGGAAAAGGGATTTACCTATATATTGAAATTTTAATAAAAAGCTCCAAAGGAGGGGTTTCTCCTTGTTAGCCAAACTCTCCAAATTACTCTCCAACTGGGATTGGCCTCCATGAACAGTAAGAGGAAGCTAATTAGAACCTAATGCAATTGGTTTGGGAAGAAAAAGAAATAAAATGGAATTTATAGGGTTTTAGGAAGTTTAGAACTAACCTTTCTTTCCAACTTTGCAACTCTTTCTAAAGGGAGGCTAACATAATGGAAGAAAGTATAAATAGGTGGGGATTCCTATGTGGGTGTGGCCAGCCATAGAGTTAGGGTTAGGGTTAGCTAATGGGTTGGGCTTTGGGCCTCTACTTGTTAAGTCATAAGTCATGATTCCAATGTCCTTAAGTCATGAACCAAAACCCCTAATCAATAGGTCACCTATTGCGATCTTGATTCTAATGACTAAACATGGGTTAACTTAGATTAGACTAAGATCACATAACCTAACCAAGGCACTCATAACTAGGGTTAGCTAATTGGTCAGTCCACCAAGGTCAATATTAGTCAAAGTCAACCTATTCAACCATCATTCAAATCAACTCAAAATAAATCATAAATTCAAATAAATTATATTAAATTCAAATAACCCTAAAAATGAAAAAAATACTCTCTAGGCTAAAATGACAAATAAGTATCCCAATAACATGGTTAGGCTCTAGGTCAACCAGTCTCCAAGGTTACACTATCAAAACACCAAAATCATAAATCATGATTTAAAATAGTTTTAAAATGATTAAAAATTACCAAAAATTATATCATGATTTAAATATCATTATTAAAAGACTAAAATTACAAAAATTTAAAATTACCCTCATTTTAGAAACTGGGTGTTACAATGTTAGATGTTATAGACGAACTATACAGCGTTCTACCATCGACACTGCAGCGTAGGCTGAACGTACCCACGTTCTCGTGCCCTTCCTCAGGGTGCGGGTCATGACAATAAGTAAGTACTATAAACATAAAGATTATATTAAAGCAATACGTACCATCCCAATCATATGATGATAAAATTCACGCTGACTAGAATCATCTAGAGCTCGTGGTTGGAATCGAGGCTCCTCATAATAGTATAATTTGTTACTTATACGATGAGCTCCCCACCAAGTTCTATATGCATTACTCCCAAATGCTGCACCAATTCAACAAATATGAGCATATAATTTTATAATGATTTTAATCAAATAGGAGATTAAAACTAACCATCTTCTACATCTAACATCGGCTCAGATAGTCGTGCCACACCATGTGTCTCAAATCTTGAATTCCGTCCAGGAATCATTTTTTTAGCTTTTACAGCTGCACTGGCTGTAGTGTCCCGCTCATCGCGGTCCACTATGTAATACCCACGGCTTGCTGGCTCAGTCTTGAACTGAGTATTTGGGAAAATCTTTGCCGGTATCGATTGATCACGGATGAAATGCAATGAACCTTTCCAATTAATGGATCGACTTCTATTAAAATGAATCCAAGGGTTTTGTTGGATGCTTTCTTTTGCTGCTTGGTTTTGATGAATGCGTTTTCGGTAATTGGTTTTTATTGTTCGCTTTCATCGTATTGCCCATTCATTCCGAATCTTGAGAGAAAGAGACCGAAGTATGCTAATCAAATGTTGGTGCCAACGCAGGAGGACGCATAGGCGGCACATGAACGTTGCATGAAGTCCCTCCTTCTCTCGAACAAGATTCTTTTGGTGAGTTGCTTTAACCGGACAAACATTTATCTCCACGTCCTAGTAAAAATGATCTCTAGTCCACTCTGTTGCCTCGTCTCGCTAATCAACGATACCAACCAACAAAAAATAATAAACAAAAATTGACTCAGATGCTAAAATCAAAGAACAGTTGCCTTACTCGTATTCGATATGGATGTTACCAGCTCTTTATTATGATGCAAAGAGATTTCGGTAAATGTTGCTAAAGTTACATGACAGAGAGGATACGGCATGCCGTATAGAGAAAAGAGTAAGACGGAAATACTGAATGATGCATATGTTATCATAATAGAGATTTGCTTGATAGAGTTGCATTCATGCATTGGTCTCAGACAACTTGTGCACAAGGGCAATCCTCACGACCAGTTTGGGGGCGCCTGAACTACTCGACCTAGGGGGATTAGAGTAACACCTTGAGGTAAAGAAACCTCACGATCAGAGGGGTGTATAGAGTGTCCATTAGCGATGAGCTGAACCAAGAGTCACAGCGGCTAATCACGGGGAATGACTCGTGGACCAACAAATAGTTAGGTTCATGCATATAGACAAGAATCATTACAAACCTAACATGCAGGGATGGAAAATAAGTACGCTTTTTATATATGCAAATTGTGCTAACCTTTTTCATGCAGGGATGACTGTCGGCGATGGGTGTAACCCCTCTTCCCAGAATTTTAATTTTTTATTTAGTTATTTTAGTTTAAATATCTTTCAAGTAGGAAATAATTATTCCTTTTATGTTTAAACAAAGGTTATAGATACTTTTGAATAGAAAAGAGAGATTTGCCAAAAATGTATTTTTAATGATATTATTCTTCTAAAAATATATATTCTCGAATTTTTTGAAATTATAAAAATATGTTGTTCAATATTTGGTTTCTAAAATAGTTTTATAGGTTTTTCATTTATTTTAAAATTTTTATTAAAAATATTATTATCTTGATAATATTGTTATATTCAAATTACTTAATATAAGATTGAATTTATAATAATATGCTTTAAATCAGTTTGATAAAAATTAATAGTTTTTATTCTACTTTGTTATCCTTTGTTGCTGAATGCTTCTATTATTTTCTTGTCTATCCTATTTAAATTCGAGGACGAATTTATTTCTAAGGTGGGTAGATTTGTAACCCCTCTTTCCAGAATTTTAATTTTTTATTTAGTTATTTTAGTTTAAATATCTTTCAAGTAGGAAATAATTATTCCTTTTATGTTTAAACAAAAGTTATAGATACTTTTGAATAGAAAAGAGAGATTTGCCAAAAATGTATTTTTAATGATATTTTACGGAAATAGGCTTTCAATGACGGATTTAGTATTATCAAATATTTTACGATTTTAATTCGTAAAGTAAAATTGAATGATATCAATATCCTTATTGAGATTAATTGTTAGATAAAGATTTACTAAAATTGTTTAGATATATGAATGTATTGGACCATATGGGTCATAGTTTAGTATTTTAATCAAATTACATTGGATTAAATAATTGTTTGATAATATGTGATTTAAACTATTTTCTAAGATTATTATGTTGATATTTAATCAACATAGATAGATATATTCATATAATTTAAATAACCTGATATTATCAAATATTTATTTCTATTGGTATTGAGTTTAACTAATTAATGGACTATAACATATATTAGTTTTTGATTTTTATAAGTGAATAATATTTGGTATTACTTAAATCAGATTATATGATAAGTTATATATAAATATTCCTATTTACATGCATGTAAAACCAAAGATAATGATCTATCTCCAACCGGATAGGAAGGCTAATATGCAACACTTAACCAAATCTTTTCAACCGATCTATCCTAACCTTTCCTTGATACATATAAGGATATATGTATACATAATCCACCCATCACCTCTGTAAGCAATTGTCGGCCAGCCTCCCTCTCAAATCCATCTAGCCATCACAACCAAATAATTTCCAACACAACTCCAAGCCGCCACAAACAATAGAAAATATGAAACCCTAACCAGAACCCGCACTCGCGACGACACCGATATCCAGCCCAACTTATGGCGGAAACACCGCGGACCCCACAGAGAATCAGCTGAGCCAACGCCAATTGAACCTCGCATCATCCGTCGTTGGTCTCGATCCTGGCGCCTGGGCCGATGCCTGGTCTCGCTGGTAGCCACTCAATTCAGCACACCGAAGACCGAGCCATGCGTGTCCACTTCCGAGCTTTCCTGCGTGCATAGGAAAGCAGATGGTGCAGCTAAATATAGGTACTTCTGTAAAACTGTATAATAGGAATAAGAGTAGAAGTAGCCAACACAATATTGTTCACGTCATAGTAATCAAAGGGAATAGTCCACTTTACAATTTAACCCACCAAATAATAAAGTAGAAGAATTTTGAGTTTTTGTCCTTTTCTTATCATGACAAATAGCCTAATCAGAAAATTTACTGTAGGGTAACGTACTTTCACGAAATTGCGTGCAGGATAACAAGTTTTGTGAAATTTCGAAAATGAAAACATTTTGACAGAGTGTCTGGTTTCCGCCAGACTGTCTGGCGGAAATCCAGCGCCTATGACACGTGGCGCACGACGCAGGCTCGGCTCGGTTCGGACACGTTGGCGTGCTACCCCCACCCCCACACACACCCGTCTGCAAACAATAGAAGTCGTAGCTGCCCCCCCCCTAAGGCGACTGCAAACACTGCAAGGCATAGCTCCTAACCCCCACCCCCCGTAGGCGCTCATTTTCCGCCAGACTCTCTGGCGGATTGTTTTCATTTTCGAAATTTCGCAAAACTTGTTATCCTGTACGCAATTTCGTGAAAGTACGTTACCCTACAGTAAATTTTCTGAAGAGTAACAGTATAATAATGGAACATCTTTTCCAAGGCAATACACTAGTTGGTAAGAAACTTTATATTTAAGCCCCCATATTTCTCTTAAACACATTAAGTAAAGCTTTTTTTAGAAGGGTTTTTAAACACTGTAGATGTATTGGGCCCGGATTAATTAGAATACTTTGAATTTAATGTATATGTTTAGTTGGACCAATCCTTGGGATTGGTTTGTGGGCTTTTCCCTGTCCAATATCTTAGATAAAGTCTTATAAGAGAAATATCTTCTTAAATAGAATTTAATGCCTAATATACTTCTAAGGTATATTTATAGTAATTAGGTTTATCCCTAAAAGTGAATTACCAGAAATATTGATGTTATTTACTAAAATAAGATATGTATTTTAATTAAAAAAATTCTTTCGATTATAATCATGGATAGTGACTAATCTATTTGTATTCTTCTTGCGAATTTGGACTCCTATTTATCAGCCCTAGCAAACTAGACTATTCTAGACTCAACGGACGATTTTGTGCACGGTCCGCCGGAATCCAACTCTGGACATACGGTTGAGTTCGTATCGGAAAACCGGATCCGTAGACATATAGTTTGACGACTTTAGAGACCATTGACTCTGGCACGCTTTTCGGTGCAAAGCGGGTCCAACGGCGGACATCGTTTTTGTCCGAAATTACCGTTTTGCCCCTGTATCCAGAATTGGACTTAAGGATAGGCAATCCTAGCTAATTTGACTGTTCTGAGAACGTTGGTACTGTTTATTTCAGCATCTAGAGACTTCTGCATGTGTTGACTGATTGTGGCTCATTGAGTGGTATAGTATTCTTGGTTTCACCAGCTAAGGACCTCAGGCAAGTACACTTTCTGATTGCTTTCCGATTTATAGTAGTCTTTTCATTTCATGTCTATATCTATATCTTGCTGCTTGTTGACACGCTCGTCACACGGAGTAGTCGGGAGGGGAAATTGTCACCCTCACTTTTTCCAGTTAGGGGTAAAATGGTAATTTTTCATTTAATAATATTTTTGGGAATTTTATTTCATGAATATTATTATTTAATTATTATAGGAGTCGGATTCAAATTTTATCGTATTCCGAGTTAATTCGGGACCCCGGTGAATTTCGACTTAAGCTGTAATTAGCATGTTAGCTAACCATGGCCCACCACACTAAACTTTAGGGTTTAAGAGTTTGGACTAGTCCCTCATGAGTAATTTAGTTTAATTATGATTTTTATTTATTTTTAGCAACTTCCTAAACCTAATTTGAATTTTATTTAACATTAGGCTTAGGGAGGGGCAAACTTGTAATTACAAGTGCCTCTCACCCACCATGCCTTGGCCGGCCATGACTAGCCCCCCCCCCCTCTTTCTTCTCCACTAAGTAACTCTCTCTCTCTCTCTTCCAAATTCAATTCCTCTCAAGTTCTTCTTCTTCCTCCAACCAACCAATCTAGGTATGCTTTTATTTCTCCATTTATTTCTCATTAGCATTCATGTCCCACACAATAAATGGAGAGGAGAAGATTTTCTACCATTTGCCCACAATTTGTAGGTTTTTCCCTAGAAAAATAGGTTAATGATTTATTAGGGTTTAATCCTTAGAGAGTGCTATATATATATATATATATATATATATATATATATATATATATATATATATATATATATATATATATATATATATATATACATGTGTGTTTTTGTGTGTGTATATATATTGATGTGTTTGTGTTGTGTGAGAATTAGTGTCATGAGGATGAGAGTGGTGAGAATGTGTGTGTCCATGTGTGTGTGTGTGAGTGTCCATACATATCTAGATACATATGTGTGTGAGTGTGTCTATATATATATATATATATATATATATATATATATATATATATATATATATATATATATATATATATATATATATATATAGATGTGTGTGTGTTATATATATATTAGATGGATAGATAGATATCTAGATAGATATATAGATAGATATCTAGTTATGTATATATATATAGATAGATATATATATATATATATATATATATATATATATATATATATATATATATATATATATATATATATATATATATATATATATATATATATATGTAGAGAGAGATATATATATATAGATATATATATATATATATATATATATATATATATATATATATATATATATAGAGATATATATATATATGAAGTGTATATATATATATATATATATATATATATATATATATATATATATATATATATATATATATATATATAAGAAGATAGAAGGAGAAGAAGAAGATGCACAGCAGCAGCAGCAGCCTTGCTGCAGCAGCAGCAGCAGCAACCTGGCAGCAGCAGCTGCCAGGCAAAACCCCCCCCTATGGCCTTTAGCCTATAGAAACCCCCCCCCCTTTATCTATATATATATATATGTATATATATATATATATATATATATATGTATATATATATATATATATATATATATATATATATATATATATATATGTATTATATATGGATAGATACGTAGAGAAGAGTAGAAGAAGTTTAAGAAATTAGAAGTTAGAAAAGAATTAGAAGTTAGAAGGAAAGATTGGAAGAAGTTAGAAGAATAGGAAGAAGGCTAGAATAGGAAATAGAGAAAAATCGAGTTAGAGGGCGAAACGGAGCTCGGAGTATCGGAATGAGTTAAAACTTGGCGTGGGGCAAGAATACGTGATTTAGATTTTGCGGGTAGGCTTCCCGGTGGAAATCCGGATTGTAGGGCGCCGGTATCGCGTCGTACCATCCCGTATCTTGAAATATTCAAGATACCGGCAATGGACCGTAACATGGACTAGATGTCCACTTTACTTAGGTATCTTGATAGGTAATATATGTATAGGCTAGTACCTTACTACCCTAGGGAGCTCGGGTCAAAATACCAAGCGTAGGTAGGCTAACTTGATAGTTGCCTAAGCTAGAATTTTACCCTTTTTAAGGGTAAAATAGGATATTGGCCTACGGCCAAGATATGAGTTTCGAAGTCCAAGATGGACTTGGATATGGGTTGTAGAGGTTGGTAATAGTTAGAAATAGTCGCCTAGACCTAGTCTTGACCCCGGTTGACCACGGTTGACTTTTTAGACCAAAAGTCAACTATGGGTCAACGCTTTACCCAAATTAGTCCCAATTTCCATTAGACTTGTGTAGTTGACCAAAAGTCAACTATTAGTCACCATTGACCTAGGGTTGACCAGGGTTGACCTAGAGTTGACCAGAGTTGACCAGGGTTGACCAGTTGACCAAAAGTCAACTGTAGGCCAACTCTTGACCCCGTTTGACTTTCTTCGACTTGTTTTGACCCGTGATGACTGGTATGACCTAGGATTGACTTGGGTTGGCTTAGATTGACTTGATATAACTTGGTTTGACCTAGATTGACTTGACAGGACTTAGTGTGACTCAGTGAGACCTAGTTTGACCTAGATGCATATCATTCATTGTGAATCATTCCTAAACTTGTTTAAACCTAAATTAACTTACAGTATCTCATATTTAGGTCTTCTGATACCGCTCTGAGCATTGATATATCCTACAGCTCATGACAGCAGGCGAGTACATTCACTGATAGTTTTCATTGTCTTGATATCTGCTATATCCGATTCAGTCGTAGTGTCTTACTTGATTCTTAGTCACGATAGTTCACGGACTAGTAAACATTGGATCATGACATGAGATGTTGTTCCTAGATTTCTGGGTATATGGGCACACTCCCTGTCTTGTTCCCTGTACTTGTATAGACACCGATTTCTAAAGAGGATTTGCTACTCTCTTACGAAATCACGTGCCATGACGTGTCATGTCCAGATCCATTGTACTATTCGGGGATGGGGAATTATTAGGGGTATGTGATCCAAGCCACCCTATCACTATTTATGTGCTCGCATCACTCTTCCCTTACGAAGGGTGTAGCGAGATCCTTTGCCTTGTGCTCGTTATCCAGGTTGGCCGGCATGACTCTCCGTTGAGGTCATCGCGGATTGCCGGGCCAAGTGGATAGCCTGTCCTGTTACTTATCCCAAGTCGATCACATATCGCTCTAATAATTCAAATCATATTTTATATTTACTTTATCTTATCGTATATCCTGCTCTGTTCTACATTCAGTATTTTTTCACCATGCCATGATATACAGTTACTCACATGCTCTACTTGCCTTTACATTGTACCTTGATTGGAGACTAAGTTCTGCTCGGGAGAAGAGTTACAACCCCGGTCCTTGTTTGGTTTAAGGGTTGTAACTCGGCTTCCGAACGGTTCCCAAGTCTTCATATATCTTTGTCTTGTAGTTCATTATACTGTCTCTTATAGAATTTGTCAATTCACATGGAACTGCTGTTAGTGTTTTTACTTGCTTATTTTCCTGACAGGATACCGTTATGATATATTACAGATGATTCTAAGGCGGACTGCTCGACCTATTATGGGCTCGAGTTAGATGGAGCAGCCTTGGATCGTGGCCTTATAGTAGAGCCACTAGATTTTGTACTTCCAGAGTAGTATAGGTTAACTAGGTTTGACTGGACTGCGATCCAGCTAGCTTATCAGACTGTAGTTTCTATATTCTATTTTGATACCCTGTGATGTTGTATATCTGGGCTTGTATTAGACTGTGGACTTATTACTCTTTCATCTATCATATGTCTTTTCTTTTGAGCTATCTACCTTAGTTTTAATCTGTGATTGAGACTGTATTGATATGTCACCTCCATTCGGAGAGTATATACTGTACAGGTACATTTAAACTGTTAGTCGTAGGTATTTACAGACGTTATATACAGCGTTCTACCGCCGATTCTGCGACGTAGGCTGGACGTACCCACGTGCTCATGCCCCTCATAAGGGTGCGGGTCATGACACATTTTTGTGGTGACCCACGCAGGTCCAGTGTCGCAATTAGTGCGATCTCGTAATGGTGCTCGACTTAGAGTACTAATTACGAGCCTGTAATTAGGACGTAGGACCTAGGACATGATAGGAGTTTCTCAATCACACCTAGAAAATTTCTGATCTTTTGATTATCGTGATTATTCACCTTGTATTAAATTAACTGTCCTTCTTTGATAATCTACTCATGTGCCATATTGATCTCTTTGTTTCAATTTGTCTTCAGGATGACGAAGACGCACCCGCAGGCCACTGGATCGAGTAGCTTGCCTGAGAGATCTGATCAGGCAGAGGAGAAGGTTTACGAGACTTTTCCCAGTGATTCTACTATTCCGGAGACCCAGGCAGTTGCACAGGGAGGTCTACCACCTCCACCCCAGAGGGTTACGGCCGTTGTTCCAGAGATACTGCCACCACCATTACCGATACCGACGGATACGCATCATTTGTTCCTTCTCCTTCAGCAGATGATGGAGACACAGCGGGCCCAGGCAGAGGCGTCGCAGCGCCAGTCGGAGGCGTCACACCGACAGATCGAGATGCTGAGGCAGAGTATGGAGAACTCGCATCAGCTTGCCCTGGCAGCAGTAGAGAGAGTGGCACCGGGTACGGTGCAGGGCCCTACTGGCCAGCAGCCGTACCAGCAGCACTCCAGGCCGGAGACAGTATTAGACTTCAGGAAGATGAGCTCCAGGGACTTCACAGGCATAGAAGGCATCCTTTATACAGACGACTGGCTAGAGGATGTACAGCGGAGCATGGAGCTGGCAGAGCTTTCTAAAGCACTTTGGGTTTCGGCCGCAGCCAGCCGATTCTTCGATATTGCGCTGACATGGTACCGTACGGATCCTCGTGCGTCGGTGAGAGGGCTGACTTGGGAGAACTTCCGGAGGCTCTTCAAGGACAAGTTCTTCCCGGACGTGGCTCTTACAGCATTAGAGGGCCAGTTCGTGGGTCTAGTACAAGGGAACTCGTCGGTGGACGAGTATGCAGCTGAGTTCTTCCGCCTTAGCAGGTTCGCTCCCGATATGATCCAGGATGAGGGACAGAAGGCTCGTAAGTTCTGCAGGGGACTTATTCATGCAGTGCGCACTCGCACCTCGGGTCGCCGTGACGCGACATTCGATCAGATATTGATAGACGCACAGATCGCAGAGGAGGACTTCGGCCTCAAGCCGAAGAGGAGCAGAGATACTATGGGGGCGAGTTCCAGTACGGGGCCGGCCAAGCGCCCCCACATTCAGCAGGAGCAGCAGTAGAGGCCGTTTCAGCAGCAGCCTCTGTTGCAGATTCAGCAGGCACCGGCGCGTGCCCAGCAGCACCAGGGACAGGGCCAGAGACCGGCTATACCGTGCGGCTTCTGCGAGAATCCGGGGCACACCAGGGAGGCTTACAGGAAGAGGTTGGGTATCTGTCTCTACTGTGGGGCGCCCGATCACCAGCTGAGGGATTGCCGCTTTCGCGGAGTCAGAGGAGGCCAGGACAGAGCGCAGCCGGCTAGAAGACCAGCGGTTCAGCAGAGGGGGTCCCCCACTCCAGACCCAGCAGCAGCATTTTGTTCAGCACCAGTGGGAAGCACCCGCAGGCAGGGTGTTCGCTTTGGCAGCAGAGGAGGAGGGAGAGCCCGTGGGAGATGTTGTAGCAGGTCATGTTCTCCTAGATTCTTTCCCTGCTTTCGCCTTATTTGATTCTGGGGCGACCCAAAGTTTTGTGTCTGTTTCTTTTGCTCTGAGACACAATGTCATTGCTGAATATATGGGTAGGACTTGCAAGATTATGACCGGGGGAGGTATTATCCTGGTTAATAATATTTGCAAGGGGCGGAGAGTCACTCTGAGAGGCCGGGACTTGAGTGCGTGTCTGCTCGTAATGCCCCTACCGAGGTACGATATGGTACTCGGTATGGATTGGTTGAGCATGCACCATGCTAGCATTGATTGTAGAGGAGGCAGAGTTCTTTTTAGGACGCCGGGTGAGCCAGAGATCGAGTTTGCTCGAGGAGCAGCGGAGCCGGAGGCTGGATTCTGTGGAGCTTTGTTGGCGGGGCAGGATTTGCCACATCCGTTGATTGCTGAGTTCTCGGATGTCTTTTTCGAGGAGTTGCCGGGGATAAAGTCAGACAGGGACATTGAGTTCACTATAGACTTGGTGCCGGGCGCCGAGCCCATCTCACAGCATGTCTATCGGGTGAACAACAGCGAGTTGATAGAGCTGAAGAAGCAAGTCGACGAGCTGCAGGACAAGGGGTTCATCAGATCCAGTTCTTCGTCCTGGGGAGCGCCAGTCCTGTTCGTGCCAAAGAAGGATGGTACGTCCCGTATGTATATTGATTACCGGGCGCTCAACAACCTCACTATCAAGAATAGGTACCCTTTGCCGAGGATCGACGACTTGTTCGATCAGCTGAGTGGGGCAAAGGTCTTTTCGAAGATAGATTTGAGGTCCGGGTATCATCAGCTGAAGGTGAGGTGGGATGACATTTCCAAGACGGCATTTTGGACTCGGTACGGCCAGTACAAGTTTACAGTGATGCCATTCGGGTTGACCAATGCTCCCGTGGTGTTCATGAACTTGATGAACAAGGTATTCCATCAGTACCTTGACAAGTTCGTGGTGGTCTTTATAGACGATATCTTGATCTATTCGAAGACGCAGGAGGAGCATGAGGAGCACTTGAGAGTTGTGTTAGAGACTCTGAGGAGGGAGCAACTCTACGGGAAGCTTTCGAAGTGTGAGTTCTTCTTAGACCAGGTGGAGTTCCTAGGTCATGTTGTGACCGAGCACGAGATTTCAGTAGACCAGAAGAAGATTTCGGCAGTGGAGTCTTGGTCTACGCCCAGTTCAGTTGCCGAGGTTCGGAGCTTTCTGGGTTTGGCTGGCTATTACCGGAAGTTCGTTCAGGACTTCTCGCAGATTGCAGAACCGATGACTAGACTCACCAGGAAGGACGTGGAGTTCGTCTGGACTGATGAGTGTCAGGCTGCATTCGATGAGCTGAAGAGGAGGCTGACTTCAGCTCCGATCCTGACTTTGCCATCTGGGTCAGGAGGGTTCTCGATCTTCAGCGATGCTTCCGGAAAGGGTTTAGGGTATGTTCTTCAGCAGCACGGGAAGATGATTGCCTATGCATCCAGGCAGTTGCGTCCTCATAAGAAGAACTATCCTACTCATGATCTGGAGTTGGCCGCGGTTATTTTTGCTTTCAAGTTATGAAAGCATTACCTGTACGGAGAGCGAGTTGAGATCTTCACAGATCACAAGAGCTTGAAGTACTGTTCACTCAGAAGGAGTTGAACATGCGGCAGAGGCGGTGGTTAGAGCTGATAAAGGACTTCAATATATCTTTGCAGTACCATCCGGGGAAGGCCAACGTAGTTACAGATGCCTTGAGCAGGTATCCAGTTGCTATGTTCTTGACGACAGATCGTCACTTGTTGGCCGACCTGGATAGTTTGGGTATCGAGGTCATCATTCCGGGCGTGAAGATCCAGATGTGGGGTTTGCAGATTCAGTCTGAGCTGATGGATAGAGTCAGGTCAGCGCAGTATGATGATGTTGCCCTGAGGAGCATCAGGGAGCAGGTGAGGATGGACTTGCTTGACGATTTCTCTGTAGCCGAAGACGGGTCGTTGCGGCATGGTACTAGGTTGTGCGTTCCGCGTGGAGGGCTTCGGGAGGAGGTTCTTCAGGAGGGGCATCGCTCTCAGTATTCTATGCATCCTGGAGCCAACAAGATGTATAGGGACCTGAGAGAGCACGTATGGTGGTATGGCATGAAGCGCGAGGTAGCTCAGTTTGTATCTCGTTGCCTTGTGTGCCAGCAGGTGAAGGCCGAGAGACAGAGACCAGGTGGATTGCTACAGCCGCTACCCATTCTCGAGTGAAAGTGGGAGCACATCACCATGGACTTTGTATCTGGACTCCCACGGTCGCAAGGAAGGAAGGACGCGGTTTGGGTCATAGTTGATAGATTGACCAAATCGACCCACTTTTTGCCTTTCAAAGTGGGTTTGTCTACGAAGAGGCTGGCTGAGCTGTATGTTCGTCAGATTGTGAGATTGCACGGAGTTCCGGTGAGCATAGTTTCAGATCGGGATAACCGATTCACTTTCTACTTCTGGAGGAGTTCGCATGCTAGCTTGGGCACCTCGCTCAAGTTTAGTACTGCTTATCATCCTCAGACAGACGGGCAGTCGGAGAGGACCATCCAGACCTTGGAGGATATGCTCCGCACATGTGTGCTAGATCTCGAGGGTTCTTGGGAGGACCATCTTCACCTGGTAGAGTTTGCTTACAACAACAGCTACCAGGCCAGTATAGAGATGTCATCATTTGAGGCTCTATATGGACGGAGATGCCGTACTCCCTTGTCTTGGGACGATGTCGGCGAACGGGCGCTTCTTGGGCCGGAGATGGTTGTGGATGCGGCCGAGAAGGTCAGATTGATTAGAGACAGACTTCGGGTGGCTCAGGATAGGCAGCGGCATTGGGCCGATAGTCACCGGAGACCGTTAGAGTTCGAGGTTAGTTTCAGTTCTTGTCATGTTTGTTGTGATTGTTTGTTAGTTGTGTGTTGAGTTTTTGTCTTGTGTCTAGGTTGGTGACATGGTATTTCTGAGGATATCCCCAACACGTAGCACTATTCACTTTGGCGACGGTGGGAAGCTCAGTCCGCGCTACATCGGACCTTTTACCATCTTAGAGAGGATCGGTGCAGTAGCCTACCTACTGGACTTGCCTACCAGGCTCGAGGGAGTGCACAACGTGTTTCATGTATCTCAGCTGAGGCGGTACGTGGCAGATCCTAGCCATGTATTGGACCATTCAGCGATACAGGTGGGACCTACTCTCAGCTATCCAGAACAGCCGGTGGAGATTCTGGATCGCAGGGAGAAGGTGCTCCGGAACCAGGTCATACCCTTGGTTCGGGTTGCATGGAGACATCACTCTCCAGGTGAGTCTAGCTGGGAGAGAGAGGACGACATGCGGGAGCGTTTCCCTTATCTTTTTGCGCCCTGAGGTATAAATTTATTTCCTTTAATTATGTTTGTGATTTCCTGTGCTTGTTGTCTTCAATTTCGAGGACGAAATTTTTTTAAGGTGGATAGACTTGTCACCCTCACTTTTCCCAGTTAGGGGTAAATGGTAAATTTTTATTTTATAATATTTTTGGGAATTTTATTTCATGAATATTATTATTTAATTATTATAGGAGTCAGGTTCAAATTTCATCGCATTCCGAGTTAATTCGGGACCCCGGTGAATTTCGACTTGAGCTGTAATTAGCATGTTAGCTAACCATGGCCCACCACACTAAACTTTAGGGTTTAAGAGTTTGGACTAGTCCCCCATGAGTAATTTAGTTTAATTATGATTTTTATTTATTTTAGCAACTTCCTAAACCTAATTTGGATTTATTTAACATTAGGCTTAGGGAGGGGCAAACTTGTAATTACAAGTGCCCCTCACCCACCATGCCTTGGTCGGCCATGACTAGCCCCCCCCCCCCCCCCCCCCCCCCCCCCCTCTTTCTTCTCCACTAAGTAACTCTCTCTCTCTCTCTCTTCCAAATTCAATTCCTCTCAAGTTCTTCTTCTTCCTCCAACCAACCAATCTAGGTATGCTTTTATTTCTCCATTTATTTCTCATTAGCATTCATGTCCCACACAATAAATGGAGAGGAGAAGATTCTCTACCATTTGCCCACAATTTGTTGGTTTTTCCCTAGAAAAATAGGTTAATGATTTATTAGGGTTTAATCCTTAGAGAGTGATATATATATATATATATATATATATATATATATATATATATATATATATATATATATATGCATGTGTGTTTTTGTGTGTGTATATATATTGATGTGTTTGTGTTGTGTGAGAATTAGTGTCATGAGGATGAGAGTGGTGAGAATGTGTGTGTGTCCATGTGTGTGTGTGTGAGTGTCCATATATATATATATATATATATATATATATATATATATATATATATATATATATATATATATATATATATATATATATATATATATATATGGATGTGTGTATATGGATGTGTGTGTGTTATATATATATTAGATGGATAGATAGATATCTAGATAAATATATAGATAGATATCTAGTTATGTATATATATATATATATATATATATATATATATATATATATATATATATATATATATTATATATATATATATATATATATATATATATACTTCATATATATATATCTCTATATATAATATATATATATAGAGAGAGAGATATATATATATATATATAGAGATATATATATAGAGATATATATATATGAAGTATATATATATATATATATATATATATATATATATATATATATATATATATATATATATATATATATATATATATAAGAAGATAGAAGGAGAAGAAGAAGATGCACAGCAGCAGCAGCAGCCTTGCTGCGGCAGCAGCAGCAGCTGCCAGGCAAAACCCCCTATGGCCTTTAGCCTATAGAAACCCCCCCCCCCCCCCTTTATATATATATATATATATATATATATATATATATATATATATATATATATATATATATATATATATATATATATATATATATATATATATATATATATAATATGTATATATAAAGATATATATATATATATATATGTATTATATATGGATAGATACGTAGAGAAGAGTAGAAGAAGTTTAAGAAATTAGAAGCTAGAAAAGAATTAGAAGTTAGAAGGAAAGATTGGAAGAAGTTAGAAGAATAGGAAGAAGGCTAGAATAGGAAATAGAGAAAAATCGAGTTAGAGGGCGAAACGAAGCTCGGAGTATCGGAATGAGTTAAAACTTAGCGTGGGGCAAGAATACGTTATTTAGATTTTGCAGGTAGGCTTCCGGGTGGAAATCGGGGTTGTAGGGCGCCGGTATCCGCGCCGTACCATCCCATATCTTGAAATATTCAAGATACCGGCAATGGGCCGTAACATGGACTAGATGTCCACTTTACTTAGGTATCTTGGTAGGTAATATATGTATAGGCTAGTACCTTACTACCCTAGGGAGCTCGGGTCAAAATACCAAGCGTAGGTAGGCTAACTTGATAGTTGCCTAAGCTAGAATTTTACCCTTTTTAAGGGTAAAATAGGATATTGGCCTACGGCCAAGATATGAGTTTCGAAGTCCAAGATGGACTTGGATATGGGTTGTAGAGGTTGGTAATAGTTAGAAATAGTCGCCTAGACCTAGTCTTGACCTCGGTTGACCATGGTTGACTTTTTAGACCAAAAGTCAACTATGGGTCAACGCTTTACCCAAATTAGTCCCAATTTCCATTAGACTTGTGTAGTTGACCAAAAGTCAACTATTAGTCATCATTGACCTAGGGTTGACCAGGGTTGACCAGGGTTGACCTAGAGTTGACCAGAGTTGAGTAGGGTTGACCAGTTGACCAAAAGTCAACTGTAGGCCAACTCTTGACCCCGTTTGACTTTCTTCGACTTGTTTTGACCCGTGATGACTGGTATGACCTAGGATTGACTTGGGTTGGCTTAGATTGACTTGATATAACTTGGTTTGCCTAGATTGACTTGACAGGACTTAGTGTGACTCAGTGAGACCTAGTTTGACCTAGATGCATATTATTCATTGTGAATCATTCCTAAACTTGTTTAAACCTAAATTAACTTACAGTATCTCATATTTACAGTATCTCATATTTAGGTCTTCTCGCACCTCGGGTCGCCGTGATGCGACGTTCGATCAGATATTGATGGACGCACAGATCGCAGATGAGGACTTCGGCCTCAAGCCGAAGAGGAGCGAAGATATTATGGGGGCGAGTTCCAGTACGGGACCGGCCAAGCGCCCCCACATTCAGCAGCAACAGCAGCAGAGGCCGTTTCAGCAGCAGCCTCTGTTGCAGATTCAGCAGGCACCGGCGCGTGCCCAGCAGCACCAGGGACAGGGCCAGAGACCGGCTACACCATGCGGCTTCTGCAGGAAGTCGGGGCACACCAGGGAGGCTTGCAGGAAGAGGTTGGGCGTCTGTCTCTACTGTGGGGCGTCCGATCACCAGCTGAGGGATTGCCGCTTTCGCGGAGTCAGAGGAGGCCAGGACAGAGCGCAGCCGGCTAGAAAACCAGCGGTTCAGCAGAGGGGTCCTCCACTCCAGACCCAGCAGCAGCATTTTGTTCAGCACCAGAGGGGAGCACCCGCGGGCAGGGTGTTCGCTTTGGCAGCAGAGGAGGAGGCAGATCCCGTGGGAGATGTTGTAGCAGGTCATGTTCTCCTAGATTCTTTCCCTGCTTTCGCCTTATTTGATTCTGGGGCGACCCATAGTTTTGTGTCTGTTTCTTTTGCTCTGAGACACAATATCATTGCTGAATATATGGGTAGGACTTACAAGATTATGACCGGGGGAGGTATTATCCTGGTTAATAATATTTGCAAGGGGCAGAGAGTCACTCTGAAAGGCCGGGACTTGAGTGCGTGTCTGCTCGTAATGCCCCTACCGAGGTACGATATGGTACTCGGTATGGATTGGTTGAGCATGCACCATGCTAGCATTGATTGTAGAGGAGGCAGAGTTCTTTTTAGGACGCCGGGTGAGCCAGAGATCGAGTTTGCTCGAGGAGCAGCGGAGCCGGAGGCTGGATTCTGTGGAGCTTTGTTGGCGGGGCAGGATTTGCCACATCCGTTGATTGCTGAGTTCTCGGATGTCTTTTCCGAGGAGTTGTCGGGGATGCCATCAGACAGGGACATTGAGTTCACTATAGACTTGGTGCCGGGCGCCGAGCCCATCTCACAGCATGTCTATAGGGTGAACAATAGCGAGTTGATAGAGCTGAAGAAGCAAGTCGACGAGCTGCAGAACAAGGGGTTCATCAGATCCAGTTCTTCGTCCTGGGGAGCGCCAGTCCTGTTCGTACCGAAGAAGGACGGTACGTCCCGCTTGTGCATTGATTACCGGGCGCTCAACAACCTCATTATCAAGAATAGGTACCCTTTGCCGAGGATCGACGACTTGTTCGATCAGCTGAGTGGGGCAAAGATCTTTTCGAAGATAGATTTAAGGTCCGGGTATCATCAGTTGAAGGTGAGGCGGGATGACATTTCCAAGACGGCATTTCGGACTCGGTACGGCCAGTACGAGTTTACAGTGATGCCATTTGGGTTGACCAATGCTCCCGCGGTGTTCATGAACTTGATGAACAATGTATTCCATCAGTACCTTGACAAGTTCGTGGTGGTCTTCATTGACGATATCTTGATCTATTCGAAGACGCATGAGGAGCATGAGGAGCACTTGAGAGTTGTGTTAGAGACTCTGATGAGGGAGCAATTCTACGGGAAGCTTTCGAAGTGTGAGTTCTTCTTAGACCAGGTGGAGTTCCTAGGTCATGTTGTGACCGAGCACGGGATTTCAGTAGACCAGAGGAAGATTTCGGCAGTGGAGTCTTGGTCTACGCCCAGTTCAGTTGCCGAGGTTCGGAGCTTTCTGGGTTTGGCTGTGTCACGACCCGCTCCCGAATAATCGGACACGGTCGGACACGCCCAGCCTTCATTGTTAGACACAATGAAGTAAGCTGTACCAACTAGGGAAAACTAACCAGATAAACATGAAAGTATAGTATCACAGCATCTATATAATGTCCCAACCAGAGTAAAGTAAAGTAAGGTACAATATCTGAATTATTACTATTCAACTATAAAGAGTCTACTAGTCTCAATACATGGAAAGATAAATGGAAAGCTAATGAAGTACTAGGCTTCTGCAGCCTCTCGGTCAGAAGCAGCTCCAGCTGGCTCAGTAGGAAAGGCAGTATCCTGTCCATAGTATGTGTCACACAAAGCCTCCATCTCACCTGCAACATATCCTATTCAGGAGCGGAGCAAAGTACAGTTCTAGGTAATGAACAATAACATCATGATATGGAAAGTAAATGCTGAAAGAACAGGGTAAGAACAAGGTATGTAAAGAACATGAAGAACATGAAATAGTGCTATAAAGATACATGAAAGATCATGACTATGTAAAGATACAGGAAAGATTATGACTATAGCTAATATCAAGATCAGGATCATAGGAACTAATGTAAAAAAAACAAGATCCTGAACATGTGTGTTATAGATTTGAAATACTTCTATAATATGTGACCGGCTTAGGTAAGACCATGAAAGAGCATGAAAAGATCCTGAAAGATCATGTAGGTACGGCTTAGGACCCGCGTGCACTGTGCGAGGCCTAAGCTAAAGATCATGAATAAGTATCCGGGTTTGGTCATATATCTAGAGTATTTTCCCACCCCAAGATTCAAGTAAGAACATGAAAGAACAAGACAGATAAGATCATGAACGTGTCGCAGTGTGTCAGCAATAAAGAACAAGAAAATGCACTGATCAAAACTATAGATTGTACTTGCCTTGCTCCAAGGAAGTACAAGTAATCAAAGAAACTGGGTGTCCTCCTGTCATGATAATGATGTGTACAAGTTGGTTAATACACAACTAAATCTAATTGGTTTTTATCAAGAGATTCTATTCACAATTTATTTCTAAATATAAACCCTAATTTCTATGATTACTGTAGAGTATCAAAATAATACTCACTATCCAGGCCTATCAAGAAGCTAACACATGATATAGTTATTGCAAAAATTTAACATTAGACAAATACAAAAGTTAAGGTTTAAACCTATTATTATATGTTAAAGCCTTAATAAATACTCCTAGGTAAAAGTGAACAAAAGTTTTAACTCAAGAGATGAATGGAAGTGAAGATTTCCAGCTTAGAACAAACAACTGAAGGGTCCTTAAGCTTTAACAGGAACTTACTTTGATTCTTTGCTAACAGTCCACACAACTAGAATCCATTAACACCCTCCAACATCCATTCCAGTCTGAACAAAGCAAGGTAATAATCCCTGCCAGCATCTCCATGGGTTATGCAAGAAACTTCCTAAGTTATGGAATCACACAGGGTTCTCTGAGTCTTTAAACTACTCAATGTCTCAAGTTACAGTCAGGAATTCCTGAGTTCACTGAATCATGGTATTCCAGTCTCAATGAAATTAGTCAGTCCTGGACTAAGGTCCAGTTCTCATTGCACTGATCTCAGTCTAAGAACAGGCTTTAACCCAACAGTCCTATTTACAACATCTTATAATTACTGTAATAGACTATCAACAAGCTCAGGTAACATCATATCAACTTAATGTTATCAATATCAACTCTTAGTTTCCTGTCAATTGATTCTAAGATACCTATGGTTATTCTCCAACTATCCTGGAAACCCTTTACCAGAAATCGACTGTTGCCAACAGCCATTAAATAGGCAACTACATTCAGCTTGCATCAGGACATGTTCAAACCCATATTCCCAAATGCTCTATCAGTTCAGAATGCAATAGCAGGTTCACAGTAAATTTAGACAGGAAAATATCATGACATCTAATAACTGGAACAAAAGAATGGAAAACAGGATATGATAAGGGACACCAGATAACTCACATCATCTATAAGTTAATCAGGAAGGATCTCACAGGCTCAAAAAGCTATTTGTACCACCAATTTCTATAGCCAAAATAATAGCATAGAACCATTTCTCATTAGTTGTAAATCTGGGAACAAAAGCAGGCCATCACATAAGTATATAGGTCTCACAATGCATCATGCATTCAGTCAAGAATTTCTCTGGTTTTTAGAAGAAAAGGGAACTGAGATCAGTTCCCTACAGATTTTATTGATATCAAACATAACAGGACTTGATTCCATAGGGCAGGACACAGCTAATCAACACAATTTAACTCAGGTAAACTGCCACTTCATATATATATAATTCCAGATTTACTAAATTGGTCAAAACTGAACTGGTAGTTGAACTTCCATACTCGAATTGGTACCCACCCTTAGTTCAGTTGAGACTGAACTGAGAATATCAAGTCCAATCCATGAATACTTGCATATCCAGCTGAACAAGATGATGCTCAAGTTTAGAATTCCCAATTCGAGAGAATAGCTGTAGAGCAACCTCAGATTTCACTAGCTCTAAATCATCATAGGTTGTTTGAAGTATGATTTCAGCCATCCCCAACTTGATGTTAACCCAACTTATATATATCCAAGGGACTGAGATTGATTTCCCAGTCACCACATCATCAAGTTGTTCCAATGGCTGCTAGGTAGCCACTGAAAAAGTATTCCCAGCACAGTGCTTTATTGGTACATGATTCTATTGAACCAATGTAGAAGTACTAAATGCCCAATGACTGAAATGGCTCAGTCACAGCCTCAGATTTCACTCATTAGACAGTATAGGAAACCTTGATAAACACATATCATTCAAACAGAATATGGCTGAAACCATATCACCCCAATATACATGTCATGCTCATTCTCAGGAACAACAGGGAATTATTGGTTGCATAACTCAGGTTCCAGATTGGACCATGCTATTAGAATATAATCCAGATCCATCAAAGATCATGATGTCCAGATTATAATTCCCAGCCCAACAATTACTGCAGTATGAAAATTAACCCAAATTACCTTACGAGATACTAAATAACATAGGAAGACAACTACATTTGCAAGGAGAAAATTATAGCTACCTGATTCCTTGAAAGAGCTGTTGATTCAGAAACAGGACACAACCTCAACGTCCCAAAACAACGAATAAAACTGTTCAGGCATAGCAACAAACACATAGAACACAATATTAATATGATGTTCTCAGAATGTTAGGGACGTCCAAAGAATTGCAATACACTCTAAATCACCTAGTTAAACCCAGATTCAAACTTCCAAGCTAATCCAAAGCAATCGATCCATTGATCTAGCACACGAAACACTAGGAAAAGAAGCCACGGTTGAAATCAAAATTTATTCACAAATCGAGATTCAAAATCACTAAGTTGAACACTCACCACTGTTTCCCGTTCTCGATTGAGGAAGAACGATCGATCGATCACGAATCAATCTTTCCTACAAAATTTGATCAATCCAGAAAAGAATTGAGAGTTGGAATTACAAAACTAATTGATCAGAAGCTTGACTCTTACTAGAATTAGCTTGTCTCAACAGGAGCTCGACTGTTGGGAAGAAGGGTTGCCATGGCTGCCAATTCCATTCCTCCAGATCCAAGGAATCGAATGAGAGAAAATAAATTGAAGAATGAATAGAGGATGGCTTCATCCACAGAGAGAAGGAAAGATTATATAGGTGAATTGATGCGTGGAAGCTAGGCTAACCAAAAAAATGGCGGGAGAATTGGCTCTGACAGGCGGTTAGAACGGTGGAGAGGGGAGCACATGGCCACTCTCCCTGGCCGTTAGGAATTTGAATTTGTGAAGAGCTTCCAGGAATTAAGAAGAAGACTTGAGAAGTTAACAAAGCTCAGCTAACTGTCATGGGCTTTGGAAGTTGGAAGAATAAGGAAGGAAAGTTGGTTTAAAAAGAAAAGTTCAATGGGCCGAAGGCTTGGCCCACATTTAGGCTTAAATGGAATTTAGCCCAACAAAAGATAATTAAATAAAATGTTACCACACTTATGCAAAAATAAAAAAAATAAATCCCAATTCATGAATCAATAGAAAATTTAAATTTTTACAAGATTCAGAAAAGTAGAGTTACAAATCTCTCCCCCTTGAAAAATTTTGCCCTCGAAATTGGAATGTAGACACAGAAAAATCAAAAATAGTGAATCCAAGAGTTGTTTATTGAATTCAAAAAAAAATGTATAAAAAACAAAGCACTCAAGTGAACAAACTAGGATATCGCTCACGCATCTCATCCTCACGCTCCCATGTGGACTCTCCCGGAGAGTGATGTCTCCACATGACGCGGACAAGAGGAATGGTCTGGTTCCGCAGTCGCTTCTCTCTTCGGTCCAAGATCTCTACTGGCTGCTCCTCGTAAGTCAATCTTGGGCCCACCTCCAGCTTGGAATAGTCCACCACATGGCTCGGGTCTGGAATGTATCGTCGAAGCTGGGATACATGGAAAACATCGTGCACTCCCTCCAAGCTAGCTGGGAGCGCTAGTCGGTATGCCACCTCGCCAATCCGTGCCGTCACGTCGAATGGTCCAATGAATCTCGGACTGAGTTTCCCGCCTCTGCCGAACCGAATAACGCCTGTGGTTGGTGAGATCTTCAGGAACACTCTGTCTTCCACCTCGAACTCAAGGGGTCGTCTGGTGTTGTCCGCCTAATGCTTCTGCCGATCCTGCGCAACCCTGAGACGATCTCTGATCAGTCTGACTTTCTCTGCTGAGTCCACCACCATCTCTGGCCTAAGTAAAGCTCTCTCGCCAACGTCGTCCCAAGATAACGGCGTGTGACATCTCCGCCCATACAGTGCCTCGAACGGAGTCATCTCGATGCTAGCCTGATAACTGTTATTATAGGCAAACTCCACGAGGTGTAAATGGTCCTCCCACGAACCGCCGAAGTCGAGTGCGCAAACCCGCAGCATGTCCTCCAGGGTCTGAATGGTCCTCTCGGACAGCCCGTCCGTCTGTGGATGATAGGCTGTGCTGAACTTCAACTGTGATCCCAAACTCTGCTGTAGACTCCTCCAGAAGTGTGATGTGAAGCGGCTGTCTCGATCTGAAACAATGCTAACTGGCACTCCGTGAATCCTCACGATCTGACGCATGTAGAGGTCTGCAAGCTTCTCGGTCGACAGCCCAACCTTGAACGGAATGAAATGAGCGGACTTCGTCAATCTGTCCACGATCACCCAAATAGCGTCCTTGCCACTGGGAGTACGCGGCAATCCAGAGACGAAGTCCATGGTAATGTGCTCCCACTTCCATTCCGGAATAGGTAAAGGCTGGAGTAGTCCTGCTGGTCTCTGGCGCTCCGTCTTGACTTGCTGGCACACAAGGCATCTGGAAACAAATCTGGCGACCTCTCTCTTCATCCCATACCACCAAACATACTCCCGCAGATCCTTATACATCTTAGTAGACCCAGGATGTATAGAATACTGTGACTGGTGGGCCTCCTGCATCACTTTCTCCCGCAAGTCCTTGGGCACACACAGCTGACTCCCGTGCCTTAAGGATCCGTCCTCTGCAATGGTGAAGTCGTCGAGCAGACGTAACTCTGCCCGAGCTCTAAGACCCTGGATTCCCTCATCAAGCAACTGGGCCTCCTTAATCTTCTCTAGTAACCCCGACTGTATCTGCATATGCATCATCTGACCTCCGTACCCTGGGAGAACAATCTCAATCCCAAGGCTCTCCAGATCCTCCAAGAGATGCCGGTCCATGGTGAGATACATAGCAATAGGATATCGACTGAGAGCATCTGCATCCACATTTACCTTCCCAGGGTGGTACTGCAGACTGATGTCGAAGTCCTTCATGAGTTCCAGCCATCTGCGCTGTCTCATATTCAGCTCTTTCTGAGTAAAGACATACTTCAGGCTTTTGTGGTCCGTGAAGATGTCCACTCTCTCTCCATATAGGTAATGCTTCCACAGTTTCAAGGCAAATATGACTGCTGCAAGCTCCAAGTCATGTGTAGGATAATTCTTCTCATGGGGCCTCAACTGTCTAGAAGCATACGCTATAACCTTCTTGTTCTGCTCCAGCACACATCCCAAGCCTTTTCCTGAAGCATCACTGTAGATGACGAACCCTCCTGATCCTGATGGCAAAGCTAGAACTGGTGCCGTCGTGAGTCTTCTCTTCAATTCTTCAAATGCTGACTGGCAGGCGTCGCTCCAGATGAATTCCTCGTCCTTCCGCGTAAGCTTCGTCATAGGCTCTGCTATCCTGGCGAAGTCCTTCACGAACTTCCTGTAGTATCCTGCTAGACCCAGGAAACTACGAATCTCTGCTACTGACTTGGGAGGTGCCCATGCTTCCACTGCCTCAATCTTCTTGGGATCCACAGAAATCCCCTCTCCAGTCACCACATGCCCTAGAAACTCCACTCTGTCCAAGAAAAACTCACATTTCGAGAGTTTCCCGTACAGCTTCTCCTTTCGCAGAATTTCCAAAACAATCCGCAGGTGCTCAACATGCTCCTCCTCCGTCTTGGAATAGATCAGAATGTCGTCAATGAAGACTACGACAAACTTATCCAAATACTTGTGGAAAACCTTATTCATCAGATTCATAAAAACTGCGGGGGCATTGGTGAGTCCGAACGGCATCACCAGGAACTCATATTGTCCGTATCGAGTGTTGAAGGCTGTCTTTGGAATATCCTGCTCCCGAACCTTCATTTGGTGGTACCTCGATCGAAGATCGATCTTAGAAAAGACCTTCGCTCCACTAAGCTGGTCAAACAGCTCATCAATCCGTGGTAAAGGATATCTATTCTTGATGGTGATGTTGTTGAGTGCACGGTAGTCAATGCACATCCTCACCGTCCCATCCTTCTTGGGCACAAAAAGCACCGGTGCTCCCCAGGGTGAAGCACTGGACCGAATAAATCCTTTGCCCTCAAGCTCATCAATCTGCGCCTTCAACTCTGCAGCTTCCTTCGGATTGATCTTGTAACAGTGCTGGGACTTTGGTGCTGATCCGGGCACTAGATCAATACTGAACTCCACATCTCGATCTGGTGGCAATCCTGGCAGCTCCTCTGGAAAGACGTCAAGATACTCTGCAATCTGCGGATGCGACAACTCCTGGTCTTCTGTAACTGCTCCAAAGTAGACTCCCTCTGGCCTCTCTGCAACTCGTCTGCTAATCTCGAACGGTGGAACTCCTGGCGGGCTGAAGATCACCTTCCCTTCATGGCAGTCTATTACGGCAAACTGCTCGCTCATCCAGTCGATGCCGAGGACTACGTCGAATCCAGGCAGTGGCATCACTAGAAGTCGAGCTCGAATCTCTCTTCCAGCAATAGTGATAGGGCATTCCACCATCTCACTTACTGGCACTGACCCTCCTCCTGTCATAATCTGACAGTTCCGCCTAGTGGGCTTGGGTGTGAAGCCGTGTCTATGCAGAAACTCATATGATACAAAGTTATGTGTGGCTCCAGAATCAAACAATGCAATGGCAGGGAAAGAATGTAAGAATATAGAACCTGTGATCACATCTGGCACTGCCTCGTCCTCCTCAACTGCAGCCATGACGTAAGCACGTCCCTGCTGTGCTCCTCCTCTCTGCTGCTGCTGGTGCTGTGCAAACCTCTGATGCTGGGGTAGTAGAGCTCCTCCTCTCTGGGGTGCAGCAGGCAATGCTCTGGGTGGTGCAGCCGGTGGTCCTCCAGCTCCCCGGGGTCCTCCTGCTAGTCTAGCTATAGCCTGAGCGCAGTCCCTCATCTGATGTGCATCTGATCCGCAAAAGAGGCAAAGTCCCAACCTCTTGCGGCACTCGTCGATATGATGACCGGGGCGATGGCAATAGGCACAAGGGGTCGCCAACTGCTGCCTCTGATGCTGATGTGCTGGAGCTCTGGCCTGACGGTGATGCTGCTGCTGGTGCGGCCTCGTCTGGGTCTGAGTCTGAACTCTCTTCGCCGGTGCCTGGAAACTGCTGCTGCCCATATCTCGGTCCCTCTTCAGCTTGGGGTCCGCCTCCTTTTCCACAGCCTGAGCAATCTTCAGAATGCTCGCATACGTCGTCGCCTGACTGATTGCCACCGCATGTCGCAGCTCCCGGGTGAGACCCTTCTTGAATCTCCATGCTCTGTCCTCTGGCTCTCTAATCAGGTTCTCAGCGAACCTGTTGAGTCTGGTGAACTCCGAAGTGTACTGCGCAACCGTCATCGTCCCCTGCTGCAGTGCCTCAAACTGCATCCTCAACTCATCACGCTCCACCTCTGGAAAGAATTTCTCCTTGAACAGTGTTTTGAAAACTGTCCAAGACACCCGGGGCTCCGCCAACTGGGGGTCCTCCCGATACCAAGCTCTGGCCAAGTCGAAGAGTCGCATGCTAGCTACTGACACCTTCTGGTCCTCTGGAATATTCGCTATGGTCAAGGTCCGCTCTGCATTCTCCAGCCATTCATCTGCATAGATGATCCCCTCGTCGCCCCAGAAGTCCATCGGGCTAAGGTGCTGGTACTCCTTCGCCGTCCTTGGTCTCGGTCCTCGCGGTGCTGGAGGTGCTACTGGTGCTGGTGCTGGTGCTGCCGGCTCTCTGGTCCTCAGCGCGTCGACGACAGTCGCTCGGAACTGCGTGGCTTGCTGGTTCTGGGTCTCACGGAACTGGGCAGCCTGGTGGTTCTGAGCCTCCATAAATTGCTGAAACATCGCCATCACCTGGTTACCATCAAACATCATCGTCGACGGCAGTACTGGAAAGATAGGAGGCGCTGTCGGAAGCGGATCTGCCTGAATGCCTGGTGCGGCCTGCTCTGGTGCTGCCTGCTCCGAACCGCCTGCAACTCCAGAAGTGCCTGCAACTCCAGACTGGTCTGCGGTCTTCCTCGTGGTGACCATCCTGCATAAAAAGAAAACTTGTTGAACGACAAACCCTAAAACCTAACAAACAATGTCTTTAATAATAATAAGCACCTGAAAAACTTGAATAATCCTGATATACCCTTATTTCCCGATTTTCCTATGCTGTGATCAAGTTTCCCTAGTGTAAATCAAGTCCCCCAATAGTACGCTAAGTCCTAGGTACCATTAGGATAGACCTGCATGGGCCACCACTAAAAACATGTCACGACCCGCTCCCGAATAATCGAACACGAGTCGGACACGCCCAGCCTTCATTGTTAAACACAATGAAGTAAGCTGTACCAACTAGGGAAAACTAACCAGATAAACATGAAAGTATAGAATCACAGCATCTATATAATATCCCAACCAGAGTAAAGTAGAGTAAGGTACAATATCTGAATTATTACAATTCAACTATAAAGAGTCTACTAGTCTCAATACATGGAAAGATAAATGGAAAGCTAATGAAGTACTAGGCTTCTGCAGCCTCTAGGTCAGAAGCAGCTCCAGTTGGCTCAGTAGGAAAGGCAGTATCCTGTCCATAGTATGTGTCACACAAAGCCTCCATCTCACCTGCAACATATCCTATTCAGGAGCGGAGCAAAGTACAGTTCTAGGTAATGAACAATAACATCATGATATGGAAAGTAAATGCTGAAAGAACAGGGTAAGAACAAGGTATGTAAAGAACATGAAGAACATGAAATAGTGCTATAAAGATACATGAAAGATCATGACTATGTAAAGATACAGGAAAGATCATGACTATAGCTAATATCAAGATCAGGATCATAGGAACTAATGTAAAAAAACAAGATCCTGAACATGTGTGTTATAGATTTGAAATACTTCTATAATATGTGACCGGCTTAGGTAAGACCATGAAAGAGCATGAAAAGATCCTGAAAGATCATGTAGGTACGGCTTAGGACCCGCGTGCACTGTGCGAGGCCTAAGCTAAAGATCATGAATAAGTATCCGGGTTTGGTCACATATCTAGAGTATTTCCCCACCCCAAGATTCAAGTAAGAACATGAAAGAACAAGACAGATAAGATCATGAGCGTGTCGCAGTGTGTCAGCAATAAAGAACAAGAAAATGCACTGATCAAAACCATAGAATGTACTTGCATTGCTCCAAGGAAGTACAAGTAATCAAAGAAACTGGGTGTCCTCCTGTCATGATAATGATGTGTACAAGTTGGTTAATACACAACTAAATCTAATTGGTTTTTATCAAGAGATTCTATTCACAATTTATTTCTAAATATAAACCCTAATTTCTATGATTACTGTAGAGTATCAAAATAATACTCACTATCCAGGCCTATCAAGAAGCTAACACATGATATAGTTATTGCAAAAATTTAACATTAGACAAACACAAAAGTTAAGGTTTAAACCTATTAGTATATGTTAAAGCCTTAATAAATACTCCTAGGTAAAAGTGAACAAAAGTTTTAACTCAAGAGATGAATGGAAGTGAAGATTTCCAGCTTAGAACAAACAACTGAAGGGTCCTTAAGCTTTAACAGGAACTTACTTTGATTCTTTGCTAACAGTCCACACAACTAGAATCCATTAACACCCTCCAACATCCATTCCAGTCTGAACAAAGCAAGGTAATAATCCCTGCCAGCATCTCCCTGGATTATGCAAGAAACTTCCTAAGTTATGGAATGACACAGGGTTCTCTGAGTCTTTAAACTACTCAATGTCTCAAGTTACAGTCAGGAATTCCTGAGTTCACTGAATCATGGTATTCCAGTCTCAATGAAATTAGTTAGTCCTGGACTAAGGTCCAGTTCTCATTGCACTGATCTCAGTCTAAGAACAGGCTTTAACCCAACAGTCCTATTTACAACATCTTATAATTACTGTAATAGACTATCAACAAGCTCAGGTAACATCCTATCAACTTAATGTTATCAATATCAACTCTTAGTTTCCTGTCAATTGATTCTAAGATACCCATGGTTATTCTCCAACTATCCTAGAAACCCTTTACCAGAAATCGACTGTTGCCAACAGCCATTAAATAGGCAACTACATTCAGCTTACATCAGGACATGTTCAAACCCATATTCCCAAATGCTCTATCAGTTCAGAATGCAATAGCAGGTTCACAGTAAATTTAGACAGGAAAATATCATGACATCTAATAACTAGAACAAAAGAATGGGAAACAGGATATGATAAGGGACACCAGATAACTCACATCATCTATAAGTTAATCAGGAAGGATCTCACAGGCTCAAAAAGCTATTTGTACCACCAATTTCTATAGCCAAAATAATAGCATAGAACTATTTCTCATTAGTTGTAAATCTGGAAACAAAAGCAGGCCATCACATAAGTATATAGGTCTCACAATGCATCATGCATTCAGTCAAGAATTTCTCTGGTTTTTAGAAGAAAAGGGAACTGAGATCAGTTCCCTACAGATTTTATTGATATCAAACATAACAGGACTTGATTCCATAGGGCAGGACACAGCTAATCAACACAATTTAACTCAGGTAAACTGCCACTTCATATATATATAATTCCAGATTTACTAAATTGGTCAAAACTGAACTGGTAGTTGAACTTCCATACTCGAATTGGTACCCACCCTTAGTTCAGTTGAGACTGAACTGAGAATATCAAGTCCAATCCATGAATACTTGCATATCCAGCTGAACAAGATGATGCTTAAGTTTAGAATTCCCAATTCGAGAGAATAGCTGTAGAGCAACCTCAGATTTCACTAGCTCGAAATCATCATAGGTTGTTTGAAGTATGATTTCAGCCATCCCCAACTTGATGTTAACCCAACTTATATATATCCAAGGGACTGAGATTGATTTTCCAGTCACCACATCATCAAGTTGTTCCAATGGCTGCTAGGTAGCCACTGAAAAAGTATTCCCAGCACAGTGCTTTATTGGTACATGATTCCATTGAACCAATGTAGAAGTACTAAATGCCCAATGACTGAAATGGCTCAGTCACAGCCTCAGATTTCACTCATTAGACAGTATAGGAAACCTTGATAAACACATATCATTCAAACAGAATATGGCTGAAACCATATCACCCCAATATACATGTCATGCTCATTCTCAGGAACAACAGGGAATTATTGGTTGCATAACTCAGGTTCCAGATTGGACCATGCTATTAGAATATAATCCAGATCCATCAAAGATCATGATGTCCAGATTATAATTCCCAGCCCAACAATTACTGCAGTATGAAAATTAACCCAAATTACCATACGAGATACTAAATAACATAGGAAGACAACTACATTTGCAAGGAGAAAATTATAGCTACCTGATTCCTTGAAAGAGCTGTTGATTCAGAAACAGGACACAACCTCAACGTCCCAAAACAACGAATAAAACTGTTCAGGCATAGCAACAAACACATAGAACACAATATTAATATGATGTTCTCAGAATGTTAGGGACGTCCAAAGAATTGCAATACACTCTAAATCACCTAGTTAAACCCAGATTCAGACTTCCAAGCTAATCCAAAGCAATCGATCCATTGATCTAGCACACGAAACTCTAGGAAAAGAAGCCACGGTTGAAATCAAAATTTATTCACAAATCGAGATTCAAAATCACTAAGTTGAACACTCACCACTGTTTCCCGTTCTCGATTGAGGAAGAACGATCGATCGATCACGAATCAATCTTTCCTACAAAATTGATCAATCCAGAAAAGAATTGAGAGTTGGAATTACAAAACTAATTGATCAGAAGCTTGACTCTTACTGGAATTAGCTTGTCTCAACAGGAGCTCGACTGTTAGGAAGAAGGGTTGCCATGGCTGCCAATTCCATTCCTCCAGATCCAAGGAATCGAATGAGAGAAAATAAATTGAAGAATGAATAGAGGATGGCTTCATCCACAGAGAGAAGGGAAGATTATATAGGTGAATTGATGCGTGGAAGCTAGGCTAACCAAAAAATGGCGGGAGAATTGGCTCTGACAGGCGGTTAGAACGGTAGAGAGGGGAGCACATGGCCACTCTCCCTGGCCGTTAGGAATTTGAATTTGTGAAGAGCTTCCAGGAATTAAGAAGAAGACTTGAGAAGTTAACAAAGCTCAGCTAACTGTCATGGGCTTTGGAAGTTGGAAGAATAAGGAAGGAAAGTTGGTTTAAAAAGAAAAGTTCAATGGGCCAAAGGCTTGGCCCACATTTAGGCTTAAATGGAATTTAGCCCAACAAAAGATAATTAAATAAAATGTTACCACACTTATGCAAAAATAAAAAAAAATAAATCCCAATTCATGAATCAATAGAAAATTTAAATTTCTACAAGATTCAGAAAAGTAGAGTTACAGGCTGGCTATTACCGGAAGTTCGTTCAGGACTTCTCGCAGATTGCAGAGCCGATGACTAGACTCACCAGGAAGGACGTGGAGTTCGTCTGGACTGATGAGTGTCAGGCTGCATTCGATGAGCTGAAGAGGAGGTTGACTTCAGCTCCGATCCTGACTTTGCTATCTGGGTCAGGAGGGTTCTCGATCTTCAGCGATGCTTCCGGAAAGGGTTTAGGGTGTGTTCTTCAGCAGCACGGAAAGGTGATTGCCTATGCATCCAGGCAGTTACGTCCTCATGAGAAGAACTATCCTATTCATGATCTGGAGTTGGCCGCGGTTATTTTTGCTTTGAAGTTATGGAAGCATTACCTGTACGGAGAGCGAGTTGAGATCTTCACAGATCACAAGAGCTTAAAGTACGTGTTCACTCAGAAGGAGTTGAACATGCGGCAGAGGCGGTGGTTAGAGCTGATGAAGGACTTCGATATATCCTTGCAGTACCATCCGGGGAAGGCCAACGTAGTTGCAGATGCCTTGAGCAGGTATCCAGTTGCTATGTTCTTGACGACAGATCGTCACTTGTTGGCCGACCTGGATAGTTTAGGTATCGAGGTCATCATTCCAGGCGTGGAGATCCAGATGTGGGGTTTGCAGATTCAGTCTGAGCTGATGGATAGAGTCAGGTCAGCGCAGTATGATGATGTTGCCCTGAGGAGCATCAGGGAGCAGGTGAGGATGGACTTGCTTGACGATTTCTCTATAGCCGAAGACGGGTCGTTGCGGCACGGTACTAGGCTATGCGTTCCGCGTGGAGGGCTTCGGGAGGAGGTTCTTCAGGAGGCGCATCGCTCTCAATATTCTATGCATCCTGGAGCCAACAAGATGTATAGGGACCTGAGAGAGCACGTATGGTGGTATGGCATGAAGCGCGAGGTAGGTCAGTTTGTATCTCGTTGCCTTGTGTGCAAGCAGGTAAAGGCCGAGAGACAGAGACCCGGAGGATTGCTACAGCCGCTACCCATTCCCGAGTGGAAGTGGGAGCATATCACCATGGACTTTGTATTTGGACTCCCACGGTCGCCAGGAGGGAAGGACGTGATTTGGGTCATAGTTGATAGATTGACCAAATCGACCCACTTTTTGCCTTTCAAAGTGGGTTTGTCTACGGAGAGGCTGGCTGAGCTGTATGTTCGTCAGATTGTGAGATTGTACGGAGTTTCGGTGAGCATAGTTTCAGATCGGGATAGCCGATTCACTTCCCACTTCTGGAGGAGTTTGCAGGCTAGCTTGGGCACCTCGCTCAAGTTTAATACTGCTTATCATCCTCAGACAGACGGGCAGTCGGAGAGGACCATCCAGACCTTGGAGGATATGCTCCGTACATGTGTGCTAGATCTCGGGGGTTCTTGGGAGGACCATCTTCACCTGGTAGAGTTTGCTTACAACAACAGCTACCAGGCCAGTATAGAGATGTCACCATTTGAGGCTCTATATGGACGGAGATGCCGTACTCCCTTTCCTTTAATTCTGTTTGTGATTTCCTGTGCTTGTTGTCTTCAATTTCGAGGACAAAATTTTTTTTTAAGGTGGATAGACTTGTCACCCTCACTTTTCCCAGTTAGGGGTAAAATGGTAATTTTTCATTTTATAATATTTTTGGGAATTTTATTTCATGAATATTATTATTTAATTATTATAGGAGTCGGGTTCGAATTTCATCGCATTCCGAGTTAATTCGGGACCCCGGTGAATTTCGACTTGAGCTGTAATTAGCATGTTAGCTAACCATGGCCCACCACACTAAACTTTAGGGTTTAAGAGTTTGGACTAGTCTCCCATGAGTAATTTAGTTTAATTATAATTTTTATTTATTTTTAGCAACTTCCTAAACCTAATTTGGATTTTATTTAACATTAGGCTTAGGGAGGGGCAAACTTGTAATTACAAGTGCCCCTCACCCACCATGCCTTGGCCGGCCATGACTAGCCCCCCCCCCCCCCCCCCCCCCTCCCTTTCTTCTCCACTAAGTAACTCTCTCTCTCTCTCTCTCTCTCTCTCTCTCTCTCTCCTCTCTCTCTCTCTTCCAAATTCAATTCCTCTCAAGTTCTTCTTCTTCCTCCAACCAACCAATCTAGGTATGCTTTTATTTCTCCATTTATTTCTCATTAGCATTCATGTCCCACACAATAAATGGAGAGGAGAAGATTCTCTACCATTTGCCCACAATTTGTAGGTTTTTCCCTAGAAAAATAGGTTAATGATTTTTTAGGGTTTAATCCTTAGAGAGTGGTATATATATATATATATATATATATATATATATATATATATATATATATATATATATATATATATATATATATATATATATATACATGTGTGTTTTTGTGTGTGTATATATATTGATGTGTTTGTGTTGTGTGAGAATTAGTGTCATGAGGATGAGAGTGGTGAGAATGTGTGTGTGTCCATGTGTGTGTGTGTGAGTGTCCATATATATCTAGATACATATGTGTGTGAGTGTGTCTATATATATATATATATACATTTAAATATATATATGGATATGTATATATATATATATATATATATATATATATATATATATATATATATATATATATATATATATATATATATATATATATATATATATGGATGTGTGTATATGGATGTGTGTGTGTTATATATATATTAGATGGATAGATAGATATCTAGATAAATATATAGATAGATATCTAGTTATGTATATATATATATATATATATATATATATATATATATATATATATATATATATATATATATATATATATATGAAGTATATATATATATATATATAAGAAGATAGAAGGAGAAGAAGAAGATGCACAGCAGCAGCAGCTGCCAGGCAAAACCCCCCCTATGGCCTTTAGCCTATAGAAACCCCCTCCCCCCCCTTTATCTATATATATATGTATATATAAATATATATATATATATATATATATATATATATATATACATATATATATATATATATATATATATATATATATATATATATATTATATATATTATATATGGATAGATACGTAGAGAAGAGTAGAAGAAGTTTAAGAAATTAGAAGTTAGAAAAGAATTAGAAGTTAGAAGGAAAGATTGGAAGAAGTTAGAAGAATAGGAAGAAGGCTAGAATAGGAAATAGAGGAAAATCGAGTTAGAGGGCGAAACGGAGCTCGAAGTATCGGAATGAGTTGAAACTTGGCGTGGGGCAAGAATACGTGATTTAGATTTTGCGGGTAGGCTTTCGGGTGGAAATCGGGGTTGTAGGGCGCCGGTATCGCGCCGTACCATCCCATATCTTGAAATATTCAAGATACCGGCAATGGGCCGTAACATGGACTAGATGTCCACTTTACTTAGGTATCTTGGTAGGTAATATATGTATAGGCTAGTACCTTACTACCCTAGGGAGCTCGGGTCAAAATACCAAGCGTAGGTAGGCTAACTTGATAGTTGCCTAAGCTAAAATTTTACCCTTTTTAAGGGTAAAATAGGATATTGGCCTACGGCCAAGATATGAGTTTCGAAGTTCAAGATGGACTTGGATATGGGTTGTAGAGGTTGGTAATTGTTAGAAATAGTCGTCTAGACCTAGTCTTGACCCCGGTTGACCACGGTTGACTTTTTAGACCAAAAGTCAACTATAGGTCAACGCTTTACCCAAATTAGTCCCAATTTCCATTAGACTTGTGTAGTTGACCAAAAGTCAACTATTAGTCACCATTGACCTAGGGTTGACCAGTGTTGACCTAGAGTTGACCAGAGTTGACCAGGGTTGACCAGTTGACCAAAAGTCAACTGTAGGCCAACTCTTGACCCGTTTGACTTTTTTCGACTTGTTTTGACCCGTGATGACTGGTATGACCTAGGATTGACTTGGGTTGGCTTAGATTGACTTGATATAACTTGGTATGACCTAGATTAACTTGACAGGACTTAGTGTGACTCAGTAAGACCTAGTTTGACCTAGATGCATATCATTCATTGTGAATCATTCCTAAACTTGTTTAAACCTAAATTAACTTACAGTATCTCATATTTAGGTTTTCTGATACCGCTCTGAGCATTGATATATCCTACAGCTCAGGACAGCAGGCGAGTACATTCACTGATAGTTTTCATTGTCTTGATATCTGCTATATCTGATTCAGTCGTAGTATCTTACTTGATTCTTAGTCACGATAGTTCACGGACTAGTAAACATTGGATCATGACATGAGATGTTGTTCCTAGATTTCTGGGTATATGGGTACACTCCCTGTCTTGTTCCCTGTACTTGTATAGACACCGATTTCTAAAGAGGATTTGCTACCCTCTTACGAAATCACGTGCCATGACGTGTCATGTCCAGATCCATTGTACTATTCGGGGATGGGGAATTATTAGGGGCTATGTGATCCAAGCCACCATGTCACTATTCATGTGCTCGCGTCACTCTTCCCTCACGAAGGGTGTAGCGAGATCTTTTGCCTTATGCTCGTTATCCAGGTTGGCCGGCACGACTCTCCGTTGAGGTCACCGCGGATTGCCGGGCCAAGTGGATAGCCTGTCCTGTCACTTATCCCAAGCCGATCACATATCGCTCTAATAATTCAAATCATATTTTATATTTACTTTATCTTATCGTATATCCTGCTCTGTTCTATATTCAGTATTTTCTTACCATGCCATGATATACAGTTACTCACATGCTCTACTTGCCTTTATATTGTACCTTGATTGGAGACTAAGTTCTGCTCGGAAGAAGAGTTACAACCCATGTCCTTGTTTGGTTTAAGGGTTGTAACTCGGCTTCCGAACGGTTCCCAAGTTTTCATATATCTTTGTCTTGTAGTTCATTATACTGTCTCTTATAGAATTTGTCAATTCACATGGAACTGTTGTTAGTGTTTGTACTTGCTCATTTTCCTGACAGGATACCGTTATGATATATTACAGATGATTCTGAGGCGGACTGCTCGACCTATTATGGGCTCGAGTTAGATGGAGTAGCCTTGGATCGTGGCTTTATAGTAGAGCCACTATATTTTGTACTTCCAGAGTAGTGTAGGTTAGCTAGGTTTGACTGGACTGCGATCCAGCTAGCTTATCAGACTGTAGTTTCTATATTCTATTTTGATACCCTGTGATGTTGTATATATCTGGGCTTGTATTAGACTGTGGACTTATTACTCTTTCATCTATTATATGTCTTTCCTTCTGAGCTATCTACCTTAGTTTATTCTGTGATTGAGACTGTATTGATATGTCACCTCCATTCGGAGAGTATATACTGTACAGGTACATTTAAACTGTTAGTCGTAGGTATTTATAGACGTTATATACAGCGTTCTACCGCCGATTCTACGGCGTAGGCTGGACGTACCCACGTGCTCGTGCCCCTCATAAGGGTGCGGGTCGTGACAGAAATATCTTAGTAGACATGTGGATTACCCAGAAATATCCCAAGATGTCTATTCGTAAACAATAGCAACTGCACACGGCACGTGTAGATGTCGGATTTACCCCCTAGCCGTTCACATGTCGAAACAGATATTTACACCACTTAGATAGATGTCTTTTATTAGTTTTTCCTTATTTTCTTCTCTATCGTGCTATGTCTTCAGTTATTTTCCAGTTTTGATATATCATATGTTATTTTCATGTCTTGTTAATTCTATTGTATTTTGCATTGCCGTTGGTTTGTGTACTTGTTCCATTCCTGACTGGAAACCAACATTTTTCAGGTTTAGCCGCGATCACTCTTAACACTGGGGAAGGCTTGGGTATGCTGATGACAACCTAGAAATAGATAGCAGTGGTTTCATATTTCATTAATTGTAAAACTTATATTTTCCTTTAAATATAAATGATGTAAATGTTGTAATAAATTTAGAATTGTGAATGAGCAACAAATATTGTATTTTTGAGCATTTATTTCTTGCGGTCTTGACAGCGTTCTACCGCCGACTCTGCGGCGTAGGCTGGCTTGGACACGTCTCGTATCCGAAAAGCGGGTGCGGGTCGTGACAATGGATAATATTGTTATGAAATGTTTCTACTTTCATGTTTCTTATGAATTGTTAAAAAGAACCTAGACAAGTAGAAAGAACACATAATAAATGTATGCTAGCTCCACATGTTGACTTAGTGCAGATAATTGTGAGTTCGGCCAAAAGCCGCTCGCCAGTACAAGATGTGTACTGACCCACATTGTGGGCATCCTTTTCAGCTAACAAGGAGACATGGGATTTCAAGTGAGGCGTTAAAGCTCGTCCAGCCCAGTAGAGCTTGTGGAATCTCTCGAAGCTACTTTTCATTTCCAGTCAAGTTGCAAATTTTTCTTTGAAGGTGTCTTTTCATTTTCGACTATGTAATAAAAGGATATGATATATGGACATTATGGCTATTTTGAAAAGAGTTTCAAAGAAAGAGATATGTAATCAAATTATGGCATTTGAGTCGCAAGCTTTGTACTTTGTAATCCTATCAAGTTATGAATAAAAGAAGTATTTTCTGTTCAAAATCTTTGTGTCCAATATTTGATTTTCTGCAATTAAAGTCATGCACCCATTTAACTTTTTCATAACTTTATTATCTGACAGCACGCATAAAAAATCTAACATGGAGGCGTATAGATATGCCAACATTGATGCTCCCCATGCGTGACATGTAGGTGCGGTCAAATCTTCCAAGAATGGTAGATAACGCAAGTTTACCATATTTGATGAGTCGAAAAAGACAACCGCACTTATTAAGCCGAGTAAGTAGGCCCTTGTGTAAGAAATGACCTAATGTCACGACCCGTACCCTAGAGTTAGGGCACGAAAACGTAACAACGCCCAGCCTACGCCGCAGTGTCGGCGATAGAACGCTGTCCTAGGTCTCAATGCATCTAACAGTATAAGACTAAACAGTTTATACTCCCCGAATGGGGGTGACTAGCAGAATGTGAACTCAATCACATCTAAGGTAGAGCATAAAGGAAGATAGATAAAACATGAAATCGAAAAGAGGTACAACAGATAGAAGTCTAAGTGTCTAAGGTACATAACCCAGAAATACATCTCAAAACTCAAATACAGTAATCCATAAAATAAATACAACTCCAGACAACTGAGAATAGCTAACTAAACAACCTCTAACGTGGCTCCTCTAGACTAGCAGGAAATCTCCAAGCTATCTGTAAAATTTATCAACGTATCCTGTCAAGGAAAATGAGCAAGTACAAACACCAACAGCAGTTCCATATGAATTGACAAATACTATAAGAGACAGTAATAATGAAATACAAGACAACGATATCGGCGACTTGGGAACCATTTGAAAGTCGAGTTACAACCCTTAAACCAAACAAGGACCGGGGTTGTAACCCTTCTTTCAAACAGAACTTAGTCCCATAACCATGGCACAGTATGAAAGCAGGTAGAACAGGTGAGTTCGACGACTTGGGAACCATTTGAAAGCCGAGTTACAACCCTTAAACCAAACAAGGACCAGGGTTGTAATCCTTCTTTCAAACAGAACTTAGTCTCGTAATCATGGTACAGTATAAAAGGCAGGTAGAGCATATGAGAAATGAATCATAGCATGGTGAAAGTACAAGTAAGTAAAGGTGAACTGGAATGTAAGATATGACAACAAATATAAAAAAGTGATTTGAACTATTAGGGCGAAATATGATCGGCTAGGAAGCAAGAGAAGGTTATCCACTTGGCCCGACAATCCGCGGTGACCTCAACGGAGAGACATGTCGTCCAACCTGGATAACCGGCACGGGGTATCTGCTACACCCTACGTGAGGTGAGGGTGGCGCTAGCAAAATATAGTGACAGGGAGGCTTTGATCATATAACCCCTAATAATTCCCCCATCCCCGAGTAGTATCACGGATCCGGACATGGCACGTCATGACACAGGGTTCGAGAGCAGGGGGCCAGCCCACTCCCAAATCAATGTCTATACAAGTACAGGAAACACAGAAATATCTCATACCCATATACCAAGAAAGTCCAGGAATAACATCTCATGACAGGATCCGACCTATACTAGTTCGTGAACCGTCGTATCGGAAATCAAGTAAAACACTACGACTGAATCGGATATAGTAGATATCAAGACAATGAAAACTATCAGTGAATGTACTCGCCTGCGGTCCTGAGCTGATAAGTATAGAGGGTCCAACTGAAGCCACAGAGTCCTATTTAAAGCAACACAGGTTACAAGGTGTTCAAGTTGTAATAAATAAATCTCTACAAGCAATCTATCTTATCCTAGGTTCTTCTAAGTCAAATTAACTCTAGGTCAACTCCGGTCAATAATTTAGTCAAACTAGGTCAAGCGTTGACTCACAGTTGACTTTGGGTCAACTGGTCAACTCTGGTCAAACAGGGTCAAATCTAGTCTAATTATTAAAGATATAAAGTGTACTTCGTTATTCGTACGTCGAAACTTACGACACGCAAATCGAGATGAGATGATCAACGGTAAAGTTGATAATCTTATTATGGTGATCCACGTGTCCACCTTGTCAATTTCAGCGATGTGAGATCACTGGAATTGACTGAGCTCAGTTTCGTTGTACTAATCCCGAAATACGAGCATTATAAGAATTAATTATTAATTAATTATAACAAGGCTAAACTTAGAGAAACTATCAACAAACATTGTTGGACGATGAAATAAACATCGCCAACGTGTCCAGAATGGTCAAATTAGCTAGGATAGCCTACCCAACGGTCCAATTTGGACACAAGAGCAAAAAGGTAATTTTGGGTCAAAACAGAGTTCGTGTCGGAGCCGTTTTGTACCGAAAAACGTGAAAGAAAACAAGTCTATAAAATATAACAAATTATATGTCTACGCAACCAGAATGACGATACGAATCCAACGGTATCTCCAGAATTGGATTCCGTTGACCCGATCTCATTTTGGTCCGTTGACCAGAACTTGGAATTCCGGTTTGCACGAAAATGCGTGTCGGAGCCAATGTTCTCAAAACTCAGCAAACTACATGTCAACGAGTCCAGAATGACGATACGAACTCAACGGTATATCCGAAATTGGATTCCGATGAGCCGATCTCAAAATAATCCGTTGACCCGGATATTGGTATCCGACTTGCACTGAAATACGTGCCGGATCCAATGTCCACCAAAACCTAGCAAATTATATGTCAACGAGTCCAGAATGACGATACGAACTCAACGGTATCTCCGGAATTGGATTCCGATGAGCCGGCGTCAAAAAGTCATATTGACCCAGAATGTGGGACCCACTTTGTACCGAAAAACGTGTCAGGGCCCACGTTCTCCAAATCTAACAAATTTTATATGAAAACATGCCAGAACGACACCACAAGTCTACTGATGGTGTCAGAAAGGAAATCTGGAATCTCGTGTTCAAAAATGGAATTTTACAAGTTGGAAATTACGAATTCGGACGGCCAACTTTGGCGTCGAATTCAACCAATCAAACAAGCTCACAATGAAACAAAACTGGAGGGGTAGCAAGAGGGTTATACCAGCTTCGCACTGGAACTGGTAGCACACCAAACGGAGCTACGGTGGAGGAGATACAAGCTGACGAAGTTGGCCCCGCAAAACTGTCCAAATTTAAAACAATTTAAACGGTCAACGTGGTGGCCGGTTTTGATGTATCAAACGATAAAATTAACGGACGAAAATTGACATGAGTGAAGGTGGATATACCGAGATTGCGACGAGTAAAGAAATCGCCGATCCAACGGTCGGATCTCCGGGAAAACTACGTACGAAGTCGCTGCGACGGAGCGCCAAAATGAACTCGATTTCGCGCGCGTCACGACCGGACGTCGTGCAAAACGCACGAATCGCCTCGACGGTGCGTCCCGGAGGACGGTGGCCGTCAGGGGAGGACTCGCCGGAGTAGGGCGCACCCACGGCGAGCCACCGCGGCCCACGCGGCTGGCACGACGGTGCGTACGACTGGCGGCCCGCACGTGCGCGCATGTGCGCGCATGTGCGCGGTGCAGCAGCTGCTGCTGGCCGCTGCTTGTACGCTGTTGAGCGCGGGCCAGCCTGGTCGGGAACGGCGACGGCTACGACGGCGGGGCACGGCGGTTGGGGTGGCCGACGGACGGTGGAGGTAGTGGTGATGGCTGATATGGTGGCGCCATGGTGGTGATGGCGGGTTAGATGAGGAGGAAAGGAGGAGGAAGGAAGGAAGAGTTGGAGGAGGTGTGCGGGCTCGGCCAGGGTGGCCGGAGCCACGGCGGGGGTGGTCGATCCAGTGGGAGGAGAGGGAGGTCGGGTTCGATTGGAGGTGGTGGTGGTGGTATTGTAGCTGCTGTTGTTTTGTTGTTGTGAGTTTTGTGGTGTAGGAAATAATAGTTAGGAAGAGAGAGAGAAAGATAATGAATGAGAGGAAGAGAGAGAGAGAAAAATGTTCTCCACAAGAAATTTAGGGCCGGCCACTTGTTGGCTGTGGGGGGGGGATTTGTGAGTGTGAGGGAATTGAATGGTTAGGATTAATTGGGAGGGAATCTATGGCTAGAATTTAATTAGAGGAAAATTGCCATTCCTATGGGAATTTAAACAAATGGGAATTCCAATAAATATTGAAATAGGTAGATAGGGTATTAAATATTATTTTGGACACAGAAAAATGAGGGTGTCCCGATGGAGGGTAACACAAGGCTGGACTGGACTTGGTGGAGCCGGATTGGATCAAAACCAGACATTGTGCAAAAATCAAATTAAAAATAGGTTTCGATGATCATGGGTAAATAAGTAGCACATGGGGACTCCAATAAATGGGACACAAGTGGCGGACGGGTAGTAGGCTCAAAGTGGGCCATGTCCATAGTTGGGGCTGACAGGTTCTGGTCGACAGGGGACCCACAAATCAAGTTGGAAAATGAATGTGACGCCGTGGAGTGAAATAAAATCGGGTCACGCGTCAAAAAAGTTGTGCGAAGCAAATGGAGCACAAAATGGCGTGTCTGAGTGGGAAACGAAGGTCATGGGTGACGAGCGTCTCGAGTAGATCAAGCATGAGGAGTTGGTTTCAAGAAACTGACTGGTCTTGCGCTCCCAATTTGAAAGTCACGGTAACGCGCTGAAAATGATCAAGGAAAAGAGTGGGAAAATAAATAATAATCAAATGGTCTAAATCGACCCGAAGTTCAGCGAAGTAAAAAGAGCACAAGGGAACAAGTTTGGATGGGACACTATATACCTCATGAAGGTAATCATGTCCACTCCAAAACTCATGGAGAAGATTTCCAGAGTTGAACATCCCTGACACTCCAAATCAATGGCACGAAAAAGTACACTTAAGGAAAAATAACAGAAATTATTATCAACCAATCAATCAGAAAATAAAATAAAATAAAATGAAAAAAAATCAACCTGAAATTCAGGGTGCTCACATCCTACCCCCTTATAAAAATTTCGTCCTCGAAATTAAATTGTCCCTACTCCCTCTAGGTCAAACCCCCAAAATCAAAGTCCCAGATTAAAACAACATGTGATCAAAAGGACGACATACATGGTCATGGCATACGGTGGTAGTGGAAGTCTCATCTAGGTACTAGTCATGCTAATACCAAAACGGTCATCGGGTATCAAAACACACAAGCAATCCAGGGTTCTAAACAAAATTACAGAGACAACAAACCATCAAAACTGTAAGGCAGTCTACCATCATATATGAAAA
>JANAVB010021600.1:32768494-33045538 GCA_029216955.1 Iris pallida | reverse complement strand
TGATCTCTCCTCCACTATCTCATATTCCCTTAAGAAGATCTTCTCGTAGTAATGCAGGAAAATCTCCTATTCGTTATGGTTATGAACATAATATTGCTCATTTTCTATCATACTCTAATCTATCTCCTACTTATGGAGCATTCATTGCATCGTTAGACACCACCTCTTTGCCTAAGTGTTGGCAGGAAGTGAAGGAAGATCCAAAGTGGAAAGCTACAATGTTGGAGGAACTTGGGACACTGGAAAGAAATGGGATACGAAAACTTGTTCCATTACCTGAAGGAAAAAAGGACGGTCGGGTGCAAATAGGTTTTCACGGTAAAGGAGAAGCCAGAAGGAAAGGTGGAGCGATACAAGGCAAGATTGGCTGCAAAAGGATTCACTCAGTCATATGGCATCGACTATGATGAGACATTTGCTCCTGTAGCGAAGATGAGCACTGTAAGAACCCTGGTCTCTCTTGCAGCCAACCATAGATGACAACTTCATCAATTAGATGTGAAGAATGCCTTTCTTCATGGAGATCTACAGGAGGAAGTATACATGGAGACTCCCTCTGGATTTTGCACGAGGCAGTCAGCAGGAAAAGTGTGCAAGCTGAAGAAATCAATGTATGTATTCAAGCAATCTCCTCGGGCATGGTTTGAAAGATTCAGAAAAGCTGTCACAGGCATGGGGTACAGTCAGACTAATGCAGATCACACAGTCTTCTTCCGACATGCGAGAGGCCACGTTACCATACTTGCGGTATACGTGGATGATATAGTGATCACATGTGATGAGGAAGAGGAGATTACCCAGCTGAAGAAGAAACTTGCTAAAGAATTTGAAGTAAATGACTTGGGAATAATAAGGTATTTTCTTGGAATCGAGGTAGCTCGAGGAAAAGATAAGATCGTCCTCTCTCAAAGGAAGTATGTACTAGACTTGCTCACAGAAACTGGTATGCTGGGATGTCGTCCGGCAGTCACTCCGATTGACCAGAAAGATAAATTGGGGGCAGAGGCATGAGAGCCGGTTGATCGTGAAAGATATCAGAGACTTGTAGGCAGATTAATTTATCTGGATCACACTCACCCTGATATCTCATTTGCTGTGAGTGTAGTGAGTCGTTACATGCACGACCCAAGGAAGGGCCACATGGATGCAGTTTTTCATATTTTGAGATATCTAAAAGGGGCTCCTGGAAGAGGGATATGGTTCAAGAACAATGGACACCTTAGTGGTGAGGGATATTGTGATGCAGATTGGACAAGTTGCATGGATGACAGAAGGTCTATCTCAGGGTATTGTGTATTTGTGGGGGGTAACCTAATCTCATGGAGAAGCAAGAAACAGTCTGTGGTAGCTCGATCAACCGCTGAAGCAGAATATAGAGCTATGGTTCTGGGAGTGTCAGAATTGTTGTGGGTAAAAGCATTGTTGATAGAGTTGAAACTGGACCAAGGAACACCATTGCGTCTTCTGAGTGACAACCAAGCATCACTGAGTATAGCTAACAATCCAATTCAGCACGACAGAACGAAGCACATCGAGATCGATCGGTTCTTCATCAAGGAAAAACTGGAGAAAGGAATACTAAAGCTCGATCATGTTCGCTCAGAAGAACAAGTTGCAGATTGTCTTACTAAGGGGCTTAATTCATTAAGTCTCGCTAAACTATGTAACAAGATGAGTATGATTGATATCTATCGCCCATCTTGAGGGGGAGTGTTGAGAGTATTAATGGGCTTTTAGTCCCACATTGGGTAGAATAATAGGGAGAGGGGTTAGTCTCTCCTATATAAGTGTAGCTCCACCACAATAATAAACAAGTAAAATATTCTACTAAATTCTATTAACCAAGTTACAAATATTACATGTCTCGTGTCTAGATACCTGAGAGTTAATTTCTGTGTCAAAGTGGAGACTCGTGTCCTGTCCATTAATATTAGATTTTATGAGTTTTATCAATGTTAACTTCTGCCTTCCTACTTCAAGCAAACCAAGGCCCTTCTCTTGTTTAAGGAACTTCATGTTGGAGCCTCCTCTATTCTGTCTTACATTACCAGGCAATCCTAGTTGGTTCTTCAAGGTTTCCTCGTCCTCAATTGATGCAACTTTTGCGTCTCTTTTATAGTAACTTTTCCATGCTTTACTCCCCCTAGTTGTAAGCTATTAATCTTAACAATGTCATGTGCTATTTTCTTCTTGTTTCCTAGGGCTCATTTCATTCCTGAGCATTCTTAGAATACAATTTTAAACTATACAGTTGCTTTGTACATTTTCCCCTGGACTCCTGAATGATGCTCAGCATTGCAGTATCCTAGATTTGAAAAATATATTGCATGATGTTTCTGTGATGCCCTTTAGATAAATATATTACATGAAGGAAATTATCGTAAATTTCAAGTTGTAAAGGCACGGAACATATTGAAATGGTGGAACAAAGGTAAATATTCTGTCTAATTATGACTTCATATCATCTAATCTTCAAAATTTCAAGCTTATCTTCTTGATTGATGTTTGCTTTTGACTTTGTTTGGTGCATTTGGCTTGGCTATGAGTTCTAAACACACACACACATTGAGTTCAAATGACCATGTATAATATATTTATATAAATACATGTATAATATATTTATGATCTAAATGATCACGACACTTTTTGTAATTAACTCTTCTAATTTATGACATCATATCATATAATCTTAAAATTGCATGCTTACCTTCTTGATGGATGTTTACTTTTGACTTTGTTTTGTGCATTTGGCTTGACTCAAGTTTTAAAAGTTGCATTGAGGACTTTAGGGTCTCTCTCTCTTTTTCTCTCTCCCACCCACACAGGGAAGAGACACACCTGCTCATATATATACACGTATAATATATTTTTGATCTAAATAACCATTTCATTTTTTGTCACCACCTCTTTTTGGTGGTCCTGTAGATTTGCTGATTCTTCTTCTCTTGGATATGCAGATGAAACCCATGGGCGAAGATGAAGAGCCTGAAATTGAGATGGCAGCACTTGCTAATTCATTATCAACCACGAGGAAGACATACAGTCCCCATATGCTTCATCACATCGGAACATTGTCAGATGCGACTCAATCTTTCTCTCTTAGGACAACACTTGGGAGACTGTTGAGAAGTATTAGCATCGTGATAATGTCAGCAAAGATTAATGTTTTACTCCCTTTTGGACCTTTATCAATCATACTCCATTATCTTACCAGGAAGCATGTAAGAGTTAATTTCTTGTTTCTTTTTGAGAAAAGGCTTGGGCACTGAGCCTCAGCAGTAAGAGTTACTTTTAGTTAATCTGATATAAATAACTGTACCTTTCTATGTTATTCATCAAAATAGTAGGGCATGCAACTTGTGGATTTGTTTGTAATAACCTCCCTCCTTTAGTTATAATGGATGAATTAGTCCTGGCATACTTTTTTTTGTTCTAAAACTGAAACGACTGTGTCGGAAGTTCAAATTAGTGAAGTATCTGTGCTTGACTCTATGCTATTTATCTCAAATTGACCAAAACTGTGGTCTGGGCCATTGGGGGGCTGACTTGAAGGGAGGGTTCAAACTTGACTGTTAATCTTAGCTGATCCATACTATCTTTTATGTCGACAAATTATTCGAGCTGCATTTCATTTTGTCATGCGATAGTCACACGATTATTCTTTCTTGTTCAATATAATTTGAAAAGGTCATTTTATAATCTTCACTTTTTCTCATCAGGGATTGGTATTTTTCTTCAGCTTGATAGGCATAATACCTTTAGCAGAGCGGTTGGGATATGCAACTGAGTAAGTGTGTTCAGAATGCCTTTTATCTGGAACATTATCCACACTGTTTTGTTTCGCCAATTGACATTCTTTCTCATGGTTCAGGCAACTTGCTTTCTACACTGGTCCCACAGGTGAGATATTGTTTAGATTTGCATCAACTTTATGAAGTAGAATCCTGGATGCCCAGACCTCTTTTTGTTTTTTACTGTTGTGTGTTATTTGTTGCATCGACTTATTGTACTCATTCATCCTGGATACTATAGTTGGGGGGCTTCTAAATGCTACATTTGGAAATGCAACCGAAATGATCATTGCAATATATGCACTAAAGAGTGGGCTAATTCGTGTTGTCCAACAATCATTACTGGGTTCTATATTATCAAACATGCTCTTAGTGCTAGGATGCTCATTCTTCTCTGGCGGGATTGTACACTGCAAGAAAGACCAAGTGTTCAACAAGGTAACCACCTTCACCATTCAGCATAGTACTTGGACAATTACTTAAAAGTGTGATCTTCACTTGCCTAAAAAGTAACTGAGGGTTAGAACCTTTCCGCGGCAGGCGACGGCTGTTGTAAACTCCGGATTGCTTCTTATGGCTGTAATGGGCCTAATGTTTCCTGCTGTTCTGCACTTCACACACTCAGAGGTGCAATATGGAAAGTCTGAGGTGGCACTTTCAAGATTTAGCAGTTGCATTATGCTTGTGGCATATGGAAGTTACCTTGTATTCCAGCTAAAGAGTCACCGCAATCTATATAATCCAATTGACAATGTAAGTTCTTTTGGAAAAATTGGATTTCAACATGGGTACTAATTAAGTACACTTAGAATTAATCATAGCATTCCATGTTAGTTTTAGCCTTTTCTTTTGGTTAGTTGGAGTAGAGGTGGTGATATATCCTATATCATGTAGTTCTGTAATCAGCAATGAAATTCATTAGCAAATGCACCATAATAGCAAATTACACTTATTAATATTTAGTTAACAACTTGTAGGGATAGTACATTCGTTTTGCACATTTATTATTTGCCATAAAGTTTGAATTCTGGATTTGTTTATATATTTTGTGGGAAATGCCATTCCTTTTCACCTGTCCTTTTCACCCGTTGGCTTAATGTCTCAAAGGGATGAATGCACTTCCCTACAATAAATTGTACCGTTTGACCTCTTTGTCTAGACTCCTTATAGTCTAGAGGGCAACTTGGAGAGTGCTCCTTGGTTGCATGAACTTAATTTGCATAGCCAAAAGGTAAGTTTATCTTTCCAACTATGTTGCACGAGTATGGACAAGGACATGATACGGGTACATGCATTTTCAAATATCTATTGTAATCGCCTACATTACATGAATACGGGCACGGATAAGGGTACAAACACGTCGGGCACCATTTTTCCAGTGTGCGTGCAACATTGCTATGTCCGTGCAACATAGCTTCCCAGTAACTAGCCTTCTAGTTTTATGGCATGGCCCACTGATGCTCATAGCTACTTTGCGCTAGGAATTTGGCACCAACATAGAGGGTCGATGACAGTTGAAAGCTGTTCATAGAAGCTTTGTAAATATTTTTATGCATATTTATTATTCTCCATAGTGGACCCCATTCTAATGAAGAAGGCTTGGATGATGATGCTGGTGATAATGTTTGTTTATTTGTTTGTTGGGCTGGGGAATCATGGCACATTATCATCATGCTTGAGCTTATTATGTAAATACTGAAGTTGGGAGCTACTTTTGAATTTTCTATTCAACTATAGCAACTGTGCTGTTTAGTATCTAATATTTGTTTAAGCAGGTTAGTTATCCACTTATCTGGACAAGGATATTTGTGCAGAATCTGACCTATAAATAAACCCAGAAGAGTGCAACTTCTTACTTAACATCCAGAACCAAATTGATCTGATTGTACATGGCACAAAGCAGTCTTAGGACAGTTTTTTTTGCTAATCGTACTGCCCTTTCAAAACATACCTGCTCAAGTCATATTAATAGGAATTTACTGAGAGAATCTGTTCACTGAAGGTCACATGTGTATACTGGCTACACTTTGTAGCTTTACTGCAGAAGGTGTTTTATATTTGGTGACATGGGTACGTTACCTTGTATACAGTGTGGTCATCAAGTTGGTTAGGTACCATTGTCTGGTTCTAGCAATGACAAAATCAATCTTACTGTGCAGGAGCTCTTTAATGACATGATTCTCCAATGTTGCTCTATTAGGTGTTTTTCTTCCTTTGTTGAAAAAGATACAAGAAAAGATGCAGATGGACTTGGGCATCTTATTATTGTTGGAAAATGAACATTTACTTGAATTCTCTTGAACATCTTTTTATATAATTGTGGGTCTATGTTATATGTCACACTGCCATTATGGGGAGTTTCAGATGCCAAACTCTGATAATTGGGATAGAATTCATTAATATTATAGAGAGTCATAGCTTTGATCTTTTAGTTTGTATCACAACAGGTTTTAATAACAAAGTTATGATTGTGTTGTCTGAAGGTTCTTTTATGAGTGTGATCAGTGAGCTTGAGATGTTATTTATAAACATTTTGTGAGAGCATATTACTAGCTTCATGTAATCTCTGTTTGAACTTTGAACCCCGACTTCTAGGAAGTTATGTATTCTATTTCTTCTTTGGGCCTAAAGATTGCTTCTCGTCTAATGACTTAGTTTTTTCATAGTTTTTTTTTTCTTCTCACAAAGCATATTTTAGAAAGCCAACAGTCACTCTCTTAAACGTGGACATTATGCACTCTTACCGAGGAAAATCTGATTGTGATAATTTTTATGTTTTCTAGTGAACCAGAATTGGGTATAGCTTTTGCAGTGCCTCTTCTTCTTGGCTTGTGTTATCCTTGAAACCTACATGAATTATATACATCCAAATATAATACCATTCTGTTGCACACCTATGAAAATTGCAGGAAGAGGGGCCAATTGAGGATGACTCTGATGAAGATGAGGTTCCAGAAGTGACTCTATGGGAAGCAATATCATGGCTTGCTGTTTTGACTATTTGGATTTCCGTTCTGTCTGAATACCTTGTTGATGCTATAGAGGTAACACATTTGCATTCATTATCCTAGCTTTACGAACTTAGCATGCAAAGTTACTAGTGCCTCTCCCAGTCTTCTATATTTATCACTATTGAATCCACATCAAAACATAAATAATTGTTTCCTCTTTTGCGTAGGCACATTATGATTCTGAATCATCACTCTAAGATGTTACAAAATTATTTATGAGATAGAGGACATCAACAAAGTATATAACGCTTCCACTGAGAATCGATCTCCTGACCACTCAGGCTGCATGCCTCACCACTACCGCTAGGCTAGGGGGTCATTGGATATATATATATATATATATATATATATATATATATATATATATATATATATATAGAGAGAGAGAGAGAGAGAGAGAGAGAGAGAGAGAATTTAGTAGAATATTTGACTTGTTTATTATTGTGGTGGAGCTACACTTATATAGGAGAGGCTAACCCCTCTCCCTATTATTCTACCCGATGTGAGACTAAAAGTCCATTAATACTCTCAACACTCCCCCTCAAGATGGGCGATAGATATCAATTATCTCCATATTGTTACATAGTTTTGCGAGACTTAATGAATTAAGCCCCTTAGTAAGACAATCTGCAACTTGTTCTTTTGAGCGAACATGATCGAGCTTTAGTATTCCTTTCTCCAGTTTTTCCTTGATGAAGAACCGATCGATCTCGATGTGCTTCGTTCTGTCATGCTGAACTAGATTGTTAGCTATATTCAGTGCTGCTTGGCTGTCACTCAGAAGACGCAATGGTGTTCCTTGGTCCAGCTTCAACTCTGTCAGCAATGCTTTTACCCACAACAATTATGATACTCCCAGAGCCATAGCTCTATATTCTGCTTCAGCGGTTGATGGAGCTACCACAGACTGTTTTTTGTTTCTCCATGAGACTAGGTTATCCCCCACAAATACACAATACCCTGAGGTAGACCTTCTGTCACCCATACAACTTGTCCAATCTGCATCACAGTATCCCTCACCACTAAGGTGTCCATTGTTCTTGAACCATATCCCTCTTCCAGGAGCCCCCTTTAGATATCTCAAAATATGGAAAACTGCATCCATGTGGCCTTTCCTTGGGTCGTGCATGTAACGACTCACTACACTCACAACAAATGAGATACCAGGACGAGTGTGACCCAGATAAATCAATCTGCCTACAAGTCTCTGACATCTTTCACGATCAGCTGGCTCTCCTGCCTCTGCCCCCAATTTATCTTTCTGGTCAATCGGAGTGACTGCCGGACGACATCCCAGCATACCAGTTTCTGTGAGCAAGTCTAGTACATACTTCCTCTGAGAGAGGACGATCCCATCTTTTCCTCGAGCTACCTCGATCCCAAGAAAATATCTCATTATTTTCAAGTCTTTTACTTCAAATTCTTTGGCAAGTTTTTTCTTCAACTGGGTAATCTTCTCTTCCTCATCACCTGTGATCACTATATCATCCACGTATACCGCAAGTATGGTAACGTGGCCTCTCGCATGTCGGAAAAAGACTGTGTGATCTGCGTTAGTCTGGCTGTACCCCATGTCCGTGACAGCTTTTCTGAATCTTTCAAACCATGTCCGAGGAGATTGCTTGAGTCTATACAGTGATTTTTTCAGCTTGTACATTTTTTCTGCTGACTGCCTCGTGCAAAATCCAGGAGTCTTCATGTATACTTCCTCTTGTAGATCTCCATGAAGAAAGACATTCTTCACATCTAATTGATGAAGTTGCCATCCATGGTTGGCTGCAAGAGATACCAGGGTTCTTACAGTGCTCATCTTCGTTACAGGAGCAAATGTCTCATCATAGTCGATGCCATAGGACTGAGTGAATCCTTTTGCAACCAATCTTGCTCCACCTTTCCTTCTGGCGTCTCCTTCACCGTGAAGACCAATTTGCACCCGACTGCCCTTTTTTCTTCAGGTAATGGAACACATTTCCATGTCCCGTTTCTTTCCAGTGCCCAAGTTCCTACAACATTGCAGCTTTCCACCTTGGATCTTTCTTCGCTTCCTGCCAACACTTAGGCAAAGATGTGGTGTCTAACGATGCAATGAATGCTCCATAAGTAGGGGATAGATTAGAGTATGATAGAAAATGAGCAATATCATGTTCATAACCATAACGAATATGAGATTTTCCTGCATTACTACGAGAAGATCTTCTTAAAGGAATATGAGATAGTGGAGGAGAGATCATACCGTCCGAATCAGAGAGATCCGGTGCGGAAGGTGCATTTTCAGGAGTTGGGGCAGGGTTAAGCGAGGGACATGGCACAATTGGCACAGTATGGGCAATAGGCACAGTGGTGGACTGCTAATTCCTTCTTCTGTAGACTTGGAACTCTATAGTTCGTTCCTCCCCCTGTTCTGTAGTTTCCTCCTGTACTGGAACATCACTTCCTTCCTCCTGATTGTATGTATTATCATCACTTTTCTCATTCTCGCTATTTTCTCCTGCTTTTTTTGGACTAACTTCCACCATTGGGCATGGAACTGACCCAACAATCACGCTTGGAACTATCTTCCCCTCACTCCTAACACCTCCTGTGTTAGGAGTGTCGCCAAATGCTGAGCTTTCACCTGAACCATTGTGATAGTATGATTCCATCTCTCTGAATGTAACATCCATGCTCACAAAGAGTATTCGCTCCACTGGATTCCAGCAAGAATATCCCTTTCGAGTCCCCGAGTAGCCAACAAAGACATACTTCACTGTCCGAGGGTCCAATTTTCCTACTACAGGTCTATTATCCTTCACAAAACATACACAACCAAATACTTTTGGGGGAACAATGTACTTGTTCTCACCTATAAGCATCCCAAACGGTGTCTTCCATCCTAACATCCGAGAGGGCATCCTGTTGATCAGGTATGCAACAGTCAACACGGCATGCCCCCACAAGTGTTTCGGAACATTCATAGCAAACATCATCGACCTTGCCACTTCCAACAGGTGCCTGTTCTTCTGTTCCGCTACGCCATTTTGTGCTGGTGTATAGGCACATGAAGTCTGATGATGTATCCCACTAGCTGATAAGTACTCCTCAATGGCTTTGTTGGTATATTCTGTCCCATTGTCAGACCTCAAAATCTTCACTTTGGCACCGTACTGTGTTGAAATCCTGCGATGGAAGTCTTGAAAGCATGCAAAGACATTACTCTTACTCTTCATTAGGTATACCCAGGTGACACGAGTATGTCAGTCAATAAAGGTGACAAACCACTTAAAACCATTAACAACAGTTGTAGGACAAGGTCCCCACACATCAGAGTGTATCATATCAAAAGCAACTAAACTTCTACTTCCAGAACTCACATAAGAGCTTCTGGTGTGTTTTTCAAGTTCACAAGCATCACAAACCAACTTCTGCTTATTAGCTTTTTGATACATAGATGAAAACATTCGACTAAGTAGACTAAATGAAGAGTGTCTCATACGCTGATGTTGGAGTAATAATTCTTCTTCTACGGTACTTCGCGGCTCTTCCGGTTGTGCTTCATCCACCAGTGCTGCCAGTGCTGTATCCAGTCCACCCCTGTCCAAGTACCATAGCCCTTTATGCCAAGTGCCAGTCCCCAAGTGTCTTCCCGTTCTCTTCTCCTGAAAAATAACCTTTGGAATGTCAAAGAAAACAACACAATTAAGTTGAAGAACAATGGCACTTATGGACAATAGATTAACTGGAAAGGATGGAGCATGCAAGACATCAGTTAGACACATCGAAGGAGTGCATTCAACAGTCCCTTTACCCACAATAGGTCAAACAGTACCATCAGCAATCTGAATGCTTTCAGGTGTCATCATGTGAGTGTAATCTTGGAACTCATCACGGGCACCCGTAACATGGCAGGATGCCCAAGAGTCAATTATCCAATTTACACTTCCTGGTTTGTGGGTAGATGCAAGGGCATGAGCAGGTATACCTGTACTTGTACTGGCATAGTATGCGATGTTACCCCCGGAGGTGGTTGGAGTCGATGTCCCAGCAGTGTTGGCGCGAGTGTCACTGGTTCCAAGCTTCATGTTCCTCCATATTTTCAGCATCTTCCTCTCACTAGGGTTCACATCGGATGACTGATTTTCACCTCCCCCTTCTGCCAGGTTTGTCTTGTGCCCTCCAGAATAATGTCCTCTGCCACCGACATAGCCTCCTCTGCTACCTCTACGTCCTCCACGGCCGCGTCCATGACCGCTGGACTGGCCTCTCATAGGCTTCATACATAATCTGATGAAGTGTCCTGGGTCTCCACAGTTGTAGCACCCTACCTCTCTTGAAGGGTTTGGGTTAAAAATTGCTAGAGCTGATTTCTCTTCCGAAGTTTTAGTGGTGCTGGGCATCAATTTCAACCGTGCTTCTTCTTGTGCTATAGCAGCAATGGCCTCCTCTAGTGATGGCAGTCCGGGTTGTGCGAGTAGCACATTCCTCCTTTGCTCAAATGCTGGGTTGAGCCTCTTCAGGAACTTCATTATCCTCTGTCGCGAGATATACTCCATGAACTTCTGGTAATGCTTCGCAAATGCTGGTTCCACTTGCTCATCTTCCACACCAATGGGATCATAGTGGTCGAGATCTGACCAATACTTCTTCAGCACAGCCGCATACTCGGAGATGGTGTGATCTTCTTGGACCACCTTATCAAGTTCATCCTGCAGTTGGAAGACTCTTATAGGGTTACCTGTCCCCGAATACATGTCCTTCAGCGCCATCCAAATATCACTGGCTCCCTCCATTGCCTCCTCGTTGCCCGACACTTGGTCGATCAAGGAGGCGGTCAACCATCCTGCTACAACATTGTTGACAATCTCCCACACAGTAAACTTCCGTGAGGAGTGATCTTCAGGTGCCTTGGTTTGGCCATTCACATAGCCCACCAAGTAGGGGTGAGCAACGGTTCAGATCGGTTCAAACCGAACCGTTTAAGTAAAAACCGAATTAACCGAAAACCGAATTTACTAAAACCGAAAACCGAACTTTTTTTTTGTAAAAACCGAACCGAACCGAACCGAATTAAACCGATTCGGTTTTCGGTCGGTTCGGTTTTACGGGCCCATGTGGGCCGGGCCTTTTGAAAAATTAAATACCAAAAATAACAGTACAAATTTTATAACATATAAATACCAAAATTTTACAATAATTTCTAACATACAAACAACAAATATACTTCCAGACTGGCCCATACAAACAACAAATATACTCCTAGACTGGCCCATACAAATTACCAGTATACCAGATGCACTGACCAAAAATTTTAACATACAAACCAGTTAGGCAAATATACAAACATCCAGTCCCAGCAAATGTACAAAAATACATGCTACATCAATTATAAATATACAAACAAAAAGTACATTAAATGTTTTGGATTCGTAATGCTTATTTATAACTTTCAATTGCCCAGCTCCACACAAAATGCCCTGACTAGATGCATTTGAAATCATTTTTGATAGCCCATTTATAACTTCCAAGTGCCCTGCACCAAAGAGAGAACAAGAAAAAAAAAATGTAAAATGTGGCTCAGATGACTGATTTATGCATCATAGTATGATGACATGTAGTATCAATTCCACTTTCTCAAGCCCATCATCATCATTGCCACTTTCTCGTTTAATATGTTAGTAAAATTTTCAAGACGAAACAATAAATAAACTGACAACATATGTATAACAAAGTACATATCAGTTCATGCCTCGCCAATGACTGCAAATCATGCCTCGCCAATGGCTACAATTCATGCCTCGCCAATGCACAATAGAGCAACAATAATCTGATTTTAAATAAAACACAAATATACAAACATCATGTTCCGTTTGAGAACAAAGTCCATGAGAACAACATTCTTCAGAATTGATATGGAACTATATGAGAACAAAGTCCATGAGAACAACATTCTTCAGAATTGATATGGAACTATATGAGAACAAACAGTAACACTAAGACAACATAAATAAACAGTGAGACAAACAGTAACACTAAGACAACATAAAAAATACAAGCAATATATTCAAAATGTGGTGTTCCCACACATGATTGACATTTGTAGTCAGCAAAATGTGGTCACATTTGAGACGTATTTAGAGAACTTAGGCTTGCAGGAAGTATTGAACTATGCAATCGAAATCCACTCATAAGTTTAGTAGCTCATAAGATGTAGGAAAGGCATCAGCTAAAAGTTTAACGATACATAAGTTAGAGAACTTAGGCTTGCAAAAATACAATGATGAAATGATACATAAGTTATTAAGAATTGGAAGTTGAGAGCGTGAGAACAAAATCTGTACTTACTGCAGGAGCCATCAAGTAATGAAATTGCATCAGTAAATAAAATATTGCAAACTGCAACAACAACAAAGATAAATATAATCTAACAAACAAAGGAGATGAATTACATGACCAAACTTTGGCATGGCAACAGATTCTTCAACTAATAGGTGTCTAATTTGAGGAAACATGGTGCTAAGAGCAAACAAAAGAGGACTGAGTTATGCTTGAGAATGAACACCAAGATGCATAGAAGAGAATGGAAAAATAAGCATTTCCTTGTTTATATTACAAAATAAATATCGACTATCACAGTGAAACTTCTTTTGATTAATATATCCTTTGTGTAACATGCCCTTATAATAACCAAACTAATAATTTTTGACTTTTGGTGGAATTCTCATTTCCCAAATTCTATTATTAGGACATTGCCTGCCACTAGAATTTATAAATCCATAAAATGACTTAACTGTGATTGCAAACAAGAAACTGATAATTGGGACAAGCCATTACTATTTCACAGTTATATATAAATTCCATATAGATTTCATAGTTATATATAAATTCTTTTGGCAGTTATATATAAATCCGTAAAATGTTACATGATGATTATATCAAAAGAGGATACATAATAACCAAACTAATAAAGGATCTATGCCTTTGAACTTCAAAAATTATAGGAAAAAATATTTATTAATAATAACGATAAAAAGCTATCAAGTCCACTTACAGTTAATATATGTAAATCGATTTCACGATGAGAAGATCCTGCAAGGAGGAAGAGGGTTAGTTAATAAAAAACTATTTTTTAAAGATTTGAACTTAGAAAGGTTAGGGTTTTGTGTTCTAACCTCATGAGTCATCGAGAGCGTCGGATATCAAGGCCCTTGATTCAAGGGTTCTTGCCCAAAGTCCAAAACCCATCGTAGATCTAGGTTTAGATCTAAAGAGAGCTCTAAGAGATGAAGGGACCTGGGGAGATAGAGAGAGCCAAAGAGGGAGTTCTTTGGAGACGAGAGAAACTCAGAGACAATAGAGAGAGGTTATTCTCCAGGGAAGACGAGAGCGTTCTGGAATACACAGAAGCAAGATAATGGAAGCGGCGGCTCATGTAAAGAATGGGAGTGGAGAGAGAAGGAATTATGTTTTAGTTGGTTTATATATAATGGAAAGGGTAAAACTGTAATTTACATTTCGGTTTTCGGTTCGGGTCGGTAATCGAAACTCAAATCCGACTACCGAACCGTAAAACCGAAATTTCCACTGCTCTAAACCGAAATCCGACCTGAAAATTGTAAAATCGACCCGAATTGTTAAATCGGGTCGGTTCGGGTCGGGTTCGGTTCCAATACCGAAATCTGCTCACCCCTACCACCAAGCCTCTTGCCTTCAGAGTCTGCATCGCCTGACGCGACCACTTCAAATAGTTGGAAGTACCCTCCAACTTTACTTCCAGTTTCTCCAACTTCGCCATTTTGTATGGTAGAGGATCCACATCTGTGTGTGCAGGACAGGAAGCGTCTGCACCTTTGGTCACCGTCCTCTCCATGTCTACCGTTCCTCCTTCAGCGGTAGCGGCGTCTCTGAGAGCCGCTCCTCATGTGTCATGTCGGATTGCGACTGGAGGTCGCATGGCCGGACGAGAAGGAGGAGAAGGGCCGGTGGGGGGAGGGGGTGGAGGCCGACGTGAAAGGAGATGGGGTGGGACAACGGCGGGGGACGGCCGGCGGTGCTGGGTGGGGCCGGTGGTGCTGGCGGCGAAGGAGGGGAGACGGGCGGAGACCGGGCTGTGCTGAGGGGGGAGGGGAGGCGGGCGGAGGAGGGGCGGTGGGGGCAGAGAAGGTGGGAAGGGGTTGGGGGGTGACGGTTAGGGTTGTGTGGAGTAGGGTTAGGATTTTGTGGAGAGGGATGACGGCTAGGGTTTGGTGGAGAGAGAGGTGGTGGCTCTGATACCAAATAGAATTTAGTAGAATATTTGACTTGTTTATTATTGTGGTGGAGCTACACTTATATAGGAGAGACTAACCCCTCTCCCTATTATTCTACCCGATGTGGGACTAAAAGTCCATAATACTCTCAACATATATATATTGGAAATTGGTAATTATGGCGAACGCTCCCCCTGGGAATCGATCCCCTGACCACTCAGGCCGCATGCCTCACCACTACTACTAGGCTAGAGGGTCATTGACAATATATATATAAGAGGTAATTGTTTATGTTCGCTCCCACTCGGGTCTTATGTCTTCACTCTAGCCACTTGAGTTAAGTCTTGACACACTAAAGTGTGTGTGTGTGTGTCTATATATATATATATATATATATATATATATATATATATATATATATAAAGTTGCTTCTTGATCCTATCCAGTTTGGTAAATAAACTTCCTTATGCACTGAAAGATTCTTTGACTCGAGGTTATCAAGTACATTGCAGCAATGTTTTTTTGGGATACGAAGAAAAGGTGGTGTATCATTCGTGTCGGACATGTATTGGACGTGTTACGCACTTCAAAAATCCCTAGGGCACGCCAAATTTGTTTTGTATGTCAGAGTTTGTGAAGAAATGAAATGGAATAGATGATTATTCATTAGCATAGGATCACGGAGGTAGCCTATATGTCTGACTGATGCAGGACTATAGTACATAGCATGTAATATAATCTTAGTCTCTAAGCCCCCCTCCCCCCCCCCCACCCACCCCAAAAAAAAAAAAAAAACTCCTCTCTCTCACTCAAAACTCATGATGGTAGATTAATGTGAGTTTGGTAAGGCAAATACAAAAGAAGAGTACAAACAACAATTGATCATCCATCAACTAACTCACACCCCCCCCTCAAAACTCACAAGGATCAACCGGTGGGAGTTTGCCTAGAAAGGAGTGTTGCTAAACTATAGGCCTTCATGAAGAAGTTCATAATCTGCATATGAGAAGTAACATGCGACAATGAAACTATCTTGAGAAAAAAGAATACTGTTGAACATAGTGATGAGCAACCTCAATGTGTTTCGTTCGCATCGTAAAATAGGGTTGCAAGGAATTTGAACATCACTAGTATTGTCACAATGTAGGGGAGTAGGACCGGAAACAGTAATATATCCGTAACAAGCCAACGAAGTCAAGTGATCTCAACAGTAGTAGTAGCCATAGTCCGATACTCTGCCTCAACACTAGATCAAGAAACTGCATCCCACTTCTTTGATTTTTAGGAAATCAAAGATTCACCAAGGAACATAGAATCCAGTAGTGGACCTCCGATCAGTGACATCACTAACCCAATTATCATCATAATAAGCATAGAGATCTAACGAAGAAGTAGCAGGGAAGAACAATGATCTAGTATTGGTACCCTGTATATAGCGAAGGATCCTTAGCATAGCATCATAGTCTCTAGTACGAGGCGCAAAAACAAACTGGTTAATAATATGAACGATACGAGAAATGTGAGAACAACTGATAAGGAGATAAAGTAGCATGCCAACTAACTGTTTTTATCGAGAAAGATTCAGAAGGTTATCTCCATCATCATAACGCATCTTGAGATTCAACTCAAGAGGTGTAGATGATGTGCGAGTATCAGTAAGATCTGCTCTATCAAGTATCTCATCAATGAACTTTTGGGACATAAGCTATCCACGAGGAGAGTGATCAACCTCCAAACCGAGAAAGTATACCAAAATCCTTCATCTCAAACTATGTAAGGCTACTTAACTTGCATAATGTGTGCATAATCAGCACCAATAATAATTATATCGTCAACATGACAAAAGTAGTGTCCTAGAAGGATGTGTGAATGAAACAGGATCAGAAAAACTCGTGATGGATCCAACAAGATGAATAGCAGTAGTAAATCTGGAGAACCATGTCCGAGGTGCTTGCTTAAGGCCGTATAAAGCAGAGATGATAGATCTGGTGAGAACAATGAGGCAAACCAAGAGGAGTCATATATACGTCCTCAGATAAGTCACCGTTTAGAAATGTATTCTTCACATCCTTCTGAGGTATAAACTAGGCACGAACATGGACAATAACGAGAACAGTCCAAACAGTAGTCATCTTCAGAACATGAGCGAATGTCTCATCATAATCAATACCATACTAGTGAAGAAAACTACGGACAACTAGTTTGGCTTTATACCGATCAATAGTACCATCAATCAAAGTCTTGATCTTGTACACCCTTTTGCAGCTAATAGGATGCATGCCAGTGGGTTAGGTACAAGATCCTATGCATGTGTATGCTCCAAAGCTCGTAGCTCCTAAGACATGGCTGCATGCCACTCGTGAATGGCTCCAGCGGTCTCCTGGTATATATTAGACTCCCAATGACTAGAGGTAGCAACATGAAAATAATGAAGTACAAGAGTCGAGACGGTAAAGAGAATCAAATAATCAAGCGATCGATGCGGACTAGTGGAGTGACGCAAAGGTGGGGCGACAATGGAAGGTACAAGATCCACGAGGACATGTGGTTCAATAGAGTCGACAATAATGGTGGGACGATCATGACACTGGTAAACATGAATAATAGGCAGACGTGTGCATGCGGAGCACGTGATGATGTGGTCTCAATATCAAGAAAAACAAGATCCTTATGTGTAGATGGTGGTAATGGAATTGGAGTACGTGGTAAAGCATAGTAGGGAACTCTCTCAAGAAAAATGATGTGACAAGAAAGGCGAAGATGTTTAGCAACATGATTATAGCATCTATAACCGTTGTGATGATAACTATACCCAAGAAATATACAAGTAGCAGATAGAGAGGATAACTTGTCTCGCTTAGTCAAAGGTAACTGAACAAAACCAGTGCAACCAAAGACGATTGTACTCAAACTGTAGTTGTCAATGAAATCGTCAAGGAAATTGTTATCACACCACATGCTTCGTACGTGTATAACAACTGATATTCTGTGTGTGTGCGTCTTTGTTTCAGGATTCTGCATTAGAGTTGGTACTTCATAATAAAAGAATATGACTTCATCAGCTAACATCTAATTGTTTTGCCTGATAATTTATTAGGGAGCTTCTGAATCATTAAACATGCCAATGGCTTTCATTAGTGTCATTTTACTTCCTATTGTTGGAAATGCTGCTGAGCATGCAAGTGCAATCATGTTTGCCATGAAAGATAAGCTTGTAAGTGCCTCTAGTTCTTTTTCCCCATCTATATCATCCTGTCATCTTCAGTTTGATCAGTATGTTGTTTCTTTCATTGCAGGACATAACATTGGGGGTTGCAATCGGGTCATCTACACAGATCGCAATGTTTGTGGTAATTTCTTTATCCTTGTTGATTCTTAATTTATGATGCTAGAATTAGGGATGGACCTCATGAATGACTTTCCTTTCGCTGTCATGGCATGCCATAGAGATAAATGCAATTCCCTGTAGCATTTGTATACTCTTTTCTAGCATAGTTCGCAGTATCGGCCGATACCGATATGGTTGACATGTCCCGATCCGATACCGACCGATACCCGATACTGACCGATACTGACATTGGGGGTTTCTTTTCCGGTCAATTCGGCAAAAAAATGAACGAAAAAGACCAATCAGTAAGGATGTAAAAGCATAGAAAGGTTATAAAACCATGTAAAAGAAGAAAATTTATCTATCGTTTGTAAATCAATCGGTAAGGATGACTACTATTTTATTCAATTTCAAAACTACTAAGAAACAACACTAAAAATATTAAAATTATGCCTAAATGTAAAATATGTTTTCTAAAATGTTAATAATTTATTAATAATTATTTTCTTTCCGATGCCAAAAAATCCGATACTGCGATCCAAAACCTCCGATACTGCCGATACCACCAATCCCGATACTCATAGGAATGGTCCGATACCGATACTTCGAACCTTGAATTTCTAGTTTAAGACAACTTGGAGGGTGCTCCTTGGTTGAATGAGCTAAAAGTGCACGACTGTTTTATGGCAAGGCCTTGTATTGCTTGTAGCTACCTTGGCTAGGTATTCAGCGCGAGGCAGATGGGTGACATCAGGTTGGTCACCGGACATACAATTTTGTCATTTCTTTTGAGAAGCTTTCTTGTGCTTTATAGTGGATCCCAGTATGATGGAAGATGACTGGTGATGATGGCGATGAGGGGTAGACTAGGAAGCGTGGGCACTCTGAAAATCTGGACTGTGTGATGTGACACATCTCGGACACTCCAAAATACTCTAGGACACCAAAAATAGATCCAGTGTCTGTATTACTGTGTCCTCGTGTTGTAGCCCTGTCCTTGCAACATAAATAAGGATGTGCTAGTTGCTTATCTTCATAGGACATGGACCTTAGTAAAACTAAAATGGAAATAAATTATTCATTATGTCATGTAGCTTAAAATAAAGGCTTTGTGAGATTGCTCCTTTTCTACAGGAAAAAAAATATAGTATTGGACGTAGAACTGTATTATGTTAAACAAGATTAAATTATCAAATATTGAGTTACTCGTGTCCTATAACTACAAACTGAGTTTATCCTTCAAAAGTTATTGATGAACCCTAAGCAAAATCGTCTATGCTAATAATTAGGTTCTTATTGCTTCCTCAACATGTCAGATGTTTCAGAAATATAGTTCTTTGTATATTAATAAAAAAAGGTAAGACAAGCTATTGGGTTTTGTAATCTTTCTGTACGTAGGAAATTGTGTTCCACCTCTTATATATATATATATATTTTTTTTTTGGAAAAAGGGTAAATTTTATTCCATCATCTCAATAAGGTTACAACATAGAGGTACAATCCCAACTCAGGGGGACATTACTAGTACATCCGACTCAATGTTATGAAGTATGCCCACCACTGGGGTGGATAGTCCCTCATAAATGCGCCGGTTCCTCTCCCGCCAGACATGCCAAACTGACGCAGCAAGTCTCAATCTAGCACGCCTAGCCCAGCTCTGCTCCTTGCCCCTGCAATCACCAATCCACTTAAGGATTTCTCTGAAGTCCCGCTCCCTGCCAACCCCTCCCAAGTGTCTCCGGCACTGCTCTGCCCAGATGCTCCACGCCACATGGCACTGAAAGAACAGGTGCCCAATAGATTCAGGCTCTGTCTCACACAGAATACACTTAGGGTCAGGGACAGAAACCCCGAACCGAAGTAATCTGTCCCGAGTAAGCAACCGGCCCATCACCAGTTTGTATGCAGAAAGTTGCATCTTCCTGGCGAGCCCCTTCCCCCAAACAAAGTCATACTCCTCAATATCATCGAAGTGGGGGCGGACAAGGTCGTAGCAGCTGCTAAATCTGAACCCCCCAGCACCCTCCGAGCGGCCGGGAGGGGCCCACATCCAGATATCAGACAGTGCCGTAGGAGTGATCTGCACCTGTCTGATCTCCTCAACTAACGCAGCAGTGAATCGATACTCCTCAGGCCTCCAGACCCCACCACGGATGATGTGCCTACACGTCAGACCTCTGTATGCCACGCCGTCCCTCTGGGGACCCAGAATCTCCAGGAGAGACTGACCTGAGATCCCCGGATCGAGCCATAGATCCGTCTCCCCTCCCTCCCTCATCCTCCTCCGCAAAGCCGTCCGAAGAACAGGACGAGTCCTCAGGATATGCTTGAAAGACACAGAGAAGTTGTCAATTTCACATACCCAGAAGTTTCTGCCCCGGAGATACCGACTAGACATCCAGGCAGACCATAGAGAATCACCCTGAAGGCACCTCCATGCCAGCTTGATCCCCGCCGCCTCCCTGACAGAAACAAGTGATCGCAGACCCACACCTCCCTCTTTCCTAGGCCGACAGAGCTGCTCCCAGGAGATGGCATGTATCCCCCCATGCCAGATGAACTTGGCACATATGCCCTCAATCTTTCTGATAGTAGCCAGAGGAACCATAATCGATTGGAGCCAGAACAGAGCAATAGCAGAAATGACTGAGCGAACCAGCTCAATACGCCCTCCAAACGATAGGCCAGCCGCCTGCCAGCCCTCAACCCTCCTCTGAGCAAAATTCACCAGACTCTGACAGTCACGGTCCTTCGCGTAATTGACGGAAAGGGGCACCCCCAGATATTTCACCGGGAGGTCCCCCTTTTCCACCCCAAGCTCCAAGGCCCGCTCTTCCTTCAAAGTGCAAGAGCTGCTGAAGTAGACTTTGCTTTTGTCCCTGTTTAACCGAAGGTCCGATAGCTGTCCAAACTCCTCCATCACTACCGCAAGCTCCCTCATCCCTCGCATGGAAGGCCTCAACAGGACCAAAAGATCATCTGCATAAATGAGATGAGAGACCACCGGGGAGATCCGGCTGTATATCGGTACAATCCTCTCCCGATGTACCGCGATGTCCATCAAACATGTGAAATACTCCATCACAAGGGTGAATAGGTAGGGGGAGAGCGGGTCCCCCTGTCGAAGCCCCCTGCTGCTGCCAAAGAACCCGTAAGGAATACCCTGGATGAGAACCGAGAAAGTAGGAGAGGTGATGCACTCTCTGACTCTATCCACCCAAGTCTCGGAGAAGCCCATCGCAGCCATCAAATGACAGAGGAAGTCCCTGTTGACAGTGTCGTAAGCTTTTCTCAGGTCGAGTTTCACACATGCCTTCATCCCTCCAGGCTTGTTGAACTCCCGAATCAGCTCATGGGCCAGCAGGCTATGCTCCGCAATAGACCGCCCCTTAATGAAGGCCGCCTGATTCCGAGACACCAGACCCTGCATAGCATCCTCCATCCTCCTGCACATAAGATGAGTAATTATTTTATACAAATAATTACAGCAAGCTATCGGTCGAAAGTCAGCAAGAGATGTCGCCCCCTCCTTCTTGGGCACAAGAGTCAGGAAGGTGTGGTTCAGCTCCTTCAGGAGCTTGCCCGTATCAAAGAACTCCTGAACAGCCGCAAGGACCGGGGCCTTGAGGATATTCCAATGGCGTTTGTAGAAACCACTGGAGAACCCATCCGGCCCAGGAGCCTTGGAAGCATCAGCCTGCATCACAATCGTCTCCACCTCCGCCATCCGGATAGGGGCCATAAGAAGACTATTCCCGTACTCCGTAATCAACGTCTTCGTAATCAGCTGCGGGAAAACCGAGGGATAGTCCGTCTGATGATAGAGCTCAGAGTAGAACTGGACAGCCTCCTCCTGGATAGCAACCTGGTCAGTCACAAGGCGCCCGTCCCTGCCAATCAGTCTCTGGATACGGTTCCGGTGCTGACGCGCCCGGATGACATCGTAGAAGAATTTGGTGCAACGGTCCCCATCCTTGAGCCAGGAGCATTTGGCCCGTTGGGCCGCACTAATCTCCTGCTGAAGCCTCAAGGTGTTGACCTCTGCAGCCAAACTCTTCTCTCTAGCCGCCATCTTCCCACTCATCATGTCGCCCTGAAGCTCTGCCTGCAGGTCTCTCAACTCCGCCTCCTTCTCCTGTAGGGAGGTCCTGGGAAGTGCCCTCACCCAGTCTCGGATGGCGCGTTTGGCGTTTTTCAGCCTGTGGACCATACAAAACTGGGCAGTGCCGACCGTCTCCTGGCCAAGTCCTCCCACCACAGTCTCCTCATAGCCAGCCGATAGGAACCAACTGTTGTCATATCGGAATGGACGGGCTCTCCTTCTGGGACTCTCCGCGAAGCGCACCAGGATCGGCGAGTGGTCGCTGGTCCCCGCAGGGAGCCCCTCAGCCACAGAAGAGGAGAATAGGCGGAACCAATCACTGTTCCCCAAAGCCCGATCCAGCTGGCATGCCACCCTGCTCACCTCCGCCTTGTTGTGCCAAGTCCATATGTGTCCTATCCTCTCCAGGTCCCTGAGCCCTGACTGGAGAAGGCAAGACTGAAAATCTGAGAGTATCTGGTCCGGTACCGGCCTCCCCCCCAGCTTCTCTCCCCGGTATAGCGTAGCATTGAAGTCTCCCATAATAAGAAGAGGGAGATGCCGATGCCTCGCTAATGAACTCAGCCTGATGATGTCCTGCCACAAGGTCTCACGACGCCTCCTGTCATTGTGCCCGTAAACGGCACCCAGTAAGAAGTGGAACCCCCCCTTGTTGGTGAAGGAGATAGCCACCAGCTGGTCAGACATGAAAACCTCCTCACCCTCCCAACTAGCTCCATTCCATCTAACCCAGATCCTCGCCATATCACAGAGACCAAGGTTGTGAAGCTGGACCCAGTCCGTAGGGGTTCTACGGGACAGAGTTTTCGCCCCCCTGATCTTAGTCTCAAGTAATATCGAGATTTCACACTGTTCCTTCCTCAGCACCTCACTAATCTCCCTCCATCTCCCCAGAGAACACCCCCCCCGGACATTCCAGGCAAGGGCCGACATCTAAACCACAGGTGGGGTCCCCTGAACATCCTCGGAAGGAGCACCCGGGGAGAGTGCAACCTCCATATCTCTAGTACCCTCATCTCTATCCGGGGCCGTGGCCCCGTGTGGGTCCCCCTGTGGGGGGGGGGGCTGTGCTAGTACTGCCACCCATTTAGGGTTGACCTGCCACATTCGCTCTGTCCCACCCTGTCCACTATCCTCACCATGTGCCTCCGTAGCCTGGCGCTTCCGACTGTACACCTGAAGAGCAAGCGCATCTGTATCTCCCTGTCGTCTGTCCTCCTGCCCCATACTCCTGGTGGTCATGGTCCTCGTCCCCACATACTCAACCAACGCTCCAGCAAGATCCTCCGTCGGGGACCCCTCACCTTCACCCGAGATGGGGGAAGAGTCTGCCTCCATATCATCCTCCATCACGCCCACCTGGTCCACAACGGGGGGGTCAACTGCACCACCTGCCACCTGCACAGCCTCCTCCGGCACCACCTCAGAAGCTCCCCCACGTCTACACGTACTCGGGAGATGCCCGAAGCAGGCACATGCCGGACATCTGGGGGGGACCCACTCATACTCCACCCTCTGCATAGCAAACTGGCCAGAGGGTGTCCTGTACTTCAACTGCTCAGGCAGGTCCAATCGGGCATCAATCTCCACAAACACCCGTGCATACATCAGTCTGGATCGGAAAGTGGTGGCATCATCCGCCTTAATGGGCTTGCCAATGAGGCTAGCAAGTCGCATAAGTAGTGGGACACTCCAGAAGCGTACCGGGAACTCCGGAAAGCGAACCCACACAGGCACAGCATTAAGCACCTCCTTCTCACACCTCAAGTCGGGGGTCCATTGCTTCAGAATGATGAGGCGGCCGTCAAACGTCCATGGCCCTCCCTGGAGTATCCGAGTCACATCTTCCGCCAACCCAAATTTCACGAAGTAGAAGCCATTTTCCTTGGAGAAGAACTCCATGCTCCCCTTCGGCCGCCAGACTCTGTCCGCATATCCTCTGATCTGCCCGTAGAAGGGCTTGCTCCCCAACACATATAGCACTAACGTGTTCTCCCAGAATGCCGTCACCTTCGCCACTTCGTCGGCTGGAAAGTCGGCACATAGCTCACCCCCAATCGCCATAGGTGCTACATACTCCATCGAAGCCGGCGTCTTGGCAACCCCCACCTTGCAAGCATCGGCCCAGGAAACCGGCCGCGGACCCGAACTCCGAGGTGGAGTCGTCGGTGGAGGTCGGGCACTCATGTTCGCAGCAGTCGCTCTACCCCCGAAACCTGGAGCAGCCGTCCCCGCCGACCCCTTCTCACGGGGCCGCCACGCAATCCTGGCTTGTCCTTCCGTTCTCCTTGCTATCCCCGCCCTCCTGTCAGATCCCTGCGTATAAGCAGTGCCTCTCCTCACCTCAGAGATCTGCGGTCGTTGCCCTCCTCCTCGCCTAACTTTCCGATTCTGGACCGTAGTCCAAGCCCCCTCTTCATCCGCCAATCCCGACGATGTTCTTTGGGCTGTGAACACCATCGGGGAGCCCCCGGAGGCCACCGCCGTCGAACTCCCGGCAGAACCCGTGCCCGTGCGATAGGCCTCCTTCCGCAACCCTGCCCGGCCACCCCCCCCCCCCCCCGCCTTGGGGGGCTCGCCGGCAGCCGCCCGCCCCCGGGGAATGGTCGCCGGACCTCCCCGGTCGATCCGCTGCATGGTGGCGCCCGCGCGGACGTGAGCAGTGGCTCCAGCACCCGTCGCCGGCGGCCCGCCGCCGCCGACCACCACCGGACGGTCGCCTCCGACCGCCCCCGCCACCCCCTTCCCTTTCCCGGGGTCCGGGGGGCGGTTAGCCGCCTCCACGCCATGATTAATCGATGCCCTAGCAGAGCTAGGGTTCCCGTCTACTGTAGCAGCCGCCATTATATATATATATATATATATATATATATATATATATATATATATATTGGAAAACGGTTTCAACCTTACATCAGCCATATATGAGTTGGTTGCATTTTATGGCTTAGAAAACAGTGTAATAGAGGGGATGACATAAAGTCTAAAGGCCAGTTGACTGCAAGAGATTTGTACCTTACAAAATGGTTGTGGAGTTTTGGATTTATGTAACCAAAGACGGTTTACTACAAAGACATGGTTTACCTCATATTTGTTGCTAATTGCATTCGTCTCTAGTTTATTCCTCCCAATACAATGTGAACTCTTTGTTTAGAGGATTTGTGATAAATCATAGACGAAGCATGACATTGCATTATTTGGAATATGACACATTTTTTGCATTGGCACCCTCCACTGAGTAGAAGAACTAGGATATGTTGGTGTGTGCTGTAATTCGTGTTACTTCACAGTAGACTATACACAAAATAGTTTAACTGTGAAAGGCCAAAGTTTTAAAGGATTATGTACTAAATGAATCGTTGAGCATTCTTAACATCTCTCTTCTTGATTGTAAATACTTTCTCCAGTCTTACATAGCTGTTTTTTGTTAGACTGCTTAGACTTTCATCATAAGCCATAGTTAGCAGGAAAAACTTTCACAAGTAAAATCTCCATCAAGTTAATTTTGTATGTGAAGTACGAGTTAAGGGCATTTTGAATTATTGTGAAGTACCTCTGCTATTGCTGCACATATAAAACCTGAAAATGGGAGCTGAAGTATCATATTATATAATATCCAAGAACTACAAAATGTCCTAGGTAATTCACATACAATTAGATAGGATGGATGGACTAAAACTGTTTACAAGGTTGCGCAAGCACAACAACACGACACTGTACCGGAACGGTGACATGGCTTGGTATCAACTTTGGAGTGTCCTAGTGTATTTTTGAAGTGTGCATGCCGTGTCCAATATGCAGCTGACTCGACATGGCACTGATTTTTGAAGTGCCCGTGCTTCCTATTCTTGGGTTACGTGGTTTCTTTTGAGTCGTAAAAAAATAAGTGTAAAGGTAAGAAACCATACATTTTTTCCTCCATTAATTTTTTTTACTAGCAAGCTATGTGGTGCATTCTTAAAGACGAATATTGAAGAGATCCGAATGTTCAGGTGGATGTCCTAAAGTAAAGGAAAGGACTAGAAATAGTAATGTTTGAAACTAAGAACTCTGAAGTTTGTATTTGTACCAGTTGATGGTATGGTTGTGAGATAAACTTTAGATCAGATGGTTAGTCACTGTTTGTATAAACTTAAGAAAGCAACATAAAGACGAAGATTAAAGAGATCTGAATGCTTAGGTTAGGTGGAAGTGAAGGATAGGACTAGAAATAGTAATGTTTGCAAACTATGGAGTCTGAGGTTTGTATTTTTACGCTGATGGTAAAAATACAGCTGAAGTTTGTAATTTTTTTTAAAACTTTTTATTGGTTATTGTTTTGATTAATCTGAGTTTGGTTCGGTCATAACCTGTTTTAAAAAGATTTGCTAACTTTTAGTATTTAAATCATTTTCCTAATTTAATAGTGCTTATTATATTGGTTTTGTGATCTCTACTCCTCAGGTCACTCCTGCTTGCTGGTGTGTACTATGGATGGAGGGCACACACACACATCACTGTTAATTGTAGTTACTGTTGCACAAAGTATAAACCAACACTTTTTTATTACCTGCAGATCCCCTTCTGTGTGGTTGTCGGTTGGATCATGGGGAAGCAGATGGATTTGAATTTTCAATTATTTGAGACAGCCTCTCTATTTATAACAGTATTGGTTGTTGCATTTATGTTGCAGGTATCTTCTCAAACTTTTAATTGTTCTTTTCAACCTAGGTTTATATTACTTTATTTTTCCAACTCAAAGTACATATTTTTTTGAATAACTAACTGTACCTTTAGACTTTAATGATATTGTAATCGGAGGATAGTAGTAATGGAAGATGAACACATTTAGATAGAGCAGGTGCCAAATACTTTTGTACGTGACTTAGTTTGTTAGTATGTTCTGGTTTTCTACTTTTAGTATTGTTCTCTCTCACTTAAAGAAACAAGTCAATTTGCAGTAACTTATATACATTTGGCATATCTGTTACGTGGAAATGACTTGAATAAATACAAAAGCCTGACTAGTTGCCTGTTCCAAGATGTATGTGATTCACGTTTGTGAAGAATCCAGGAGAATTTAAATAGAGAACATTATAATTTTACCAAAAGATAGATGTGGTTCGACCAAAAAACAGTTTATGTTGCACGAGCGAGGGCAATCCATCTGAGGCTTTCATGACAGAAACTAGATATACAGAGGAAAGCACCTCCAATATATCCCAAAGACATCATCAAGAAGATGAATCCAAAAGTACTACTGACGACCTGAAAATCCCTCTCAACCAAACTTGTGAAGGCTCTTGAAAACCAAAAGAAATCCTTTTTCTTGAAAACATCCCTAGAAGAAGAGTTTGTCGACCCTAACAGATCCTCAAATAGAAGACCAGTCATTTGCTAGGTCTTCAAAGCATAACACATGTCAATACGTAAGTCCTCATATATGATAATCGAGTACACTACAATTGGAGTGAAGAGAGATCTGCAAACTGCCAACCGTTTCGCGTGCTATACTTGAGGAAGAAGTGAATCCTGCATATCCAAAACCTATTTTATGTTGATTTGCAGTTAAATACCCTGAACTTTCCTGATTTGCTACTTTCTACCATAAATTGTTTTGATAGTAAGTTAATAGCCTGAACTTTAAACTTTTGAGTTGTTGTGCAAGTTGCTAACTCCTGTTAGTTACCCATTAAGTTTCTGTCCTTAGATGCGTCTTTTTTTTTTAATCTGTTTATCATCACTGATAAAGTCTCTCTCCCCCACCCCCCCCCCCCCCCCCCCCCCCCCCCCCACCCCCAACCACCCAAAACAACAATCTAGAGACTATCTTCCTCAACCCGTACTCTTTGCCGTCTTCCCTTGTCCTCAGAAACAGCTGAGGGCCAGTAATGTAATTTCTTATTTATTATTTGCATCTTCGACTTTTTTTAATGTCTCTCTCCACGATGTATATTCTAGGAGGGAAAACTATACTTTTGGTCACTGAATATTTGTGTGACCAAAGTTTTAGTCACTCAAAAATATTTTTAAAAAATTTAGTCAGTGAATGTTTAGTCTTCCAAAAAATGATCACTCTGTTAAATTATTGTTTGTTTTATTAACGATTTTTGTTGACATAGCATGTTATGTGCCATGTCAGTCGTTAAGTATGACGTGGCACATCAACGTGGGCTATTTTTGGGTTTTATTTTGCAAAAAAATTCGTTTGGGTATTAAGTTATGTGCCATGTTTGGGTATTAAGTTATTTTGCAAAAAATTGTTGTTTGTTTTATTTTTTTGAAAAATAAAACCCAAAAATAGTCCACGTGAATGTGCCACGTCATACTTAACGACTGACATGGCACATAACATGTCATGTCAACAAAAATTGTTAATAAAACAAACAAAAATTTAACAGAGTGACCATTTTTTTTGACGGCCAAACATTCAGTGATTAAATTTTTAGAAAATATCTTTGAGTGACTAAAATTTTGGTCAACCAAACATTTAGTGACCAAAAGTATAGTTTTCCCTATTCTAGGATGAATACGCACCTTAAACATCAAGTTTTCCAATATGCATGCCGAGTTTATTAGTGGCAGTGATGGTTATTATTTGCAGAAAAAATCCATCGATTGAAAATAAGTTCCTAACCTCTTACTCTGTTAAAATGTATGTTTTCTTTTTCTACAGGATGGCACTGCAAACTATCTAAAGGGACTAATGCTCATACTATGTTATCTCATAGTTGCAGCCAGTTTCTTTGTACATGTTGATCCTACAACCAGTTAAGTCATAGGAGAGAGAGACCTTTTTGCAATACTTTTGACACACACAACGTTGTGCATAGTGAAGTATGAAATATTTGCTACTTTGACTTGCATAACGTGTCAAACTCTGGAGTTCAACATTTGTTGTTAGAGGTTAGAGGTCTGCAGTAATGAATAAGAATTAGAGAAAAGTTTAAAGCTCTGCAGTTTTGTTCATTGTGATTGTTTTGGTACCTTACAGGTGATGATTAGAGTTCCAGCATCAACAACTTATCCGGAAAAAAAATGTGCCAGTTATTTTGTGGGGCAATGTTTTATTTGCTGGTGCACTTGGAGGGGGAGGGATCAGCGAATGCGAGTCAAGTGTACTCTGTCTATCACCGCCTTGATCAGTGAATTAGCTTGTTCCAGAAGTGCGGATACTTATGAATTTTTAGTGACAAAGTGTAAAGGTGTTCTTGTTTAGTGGTAAAATGCTTTAGATAGGAGCTCAACTTTTTCAGCCTCTCTGTCACTTACGTTTTGTAACTCTTCATATGTACTTAATTGAAAACGTTTTTTTTAATAATAATCTTATAGAATCAAGTCCAAAATCCTACTCAAATCAAAATTTTGAAGTTATTTTTGGTTTGGTAGGATGTGAGAAAAAGAAGGGAAAATGAACATATTTTTATTTTCCTTTCCGCTCCGTCACTCACTTTCCACTTGAATCAATCCCAGAGTTATCAAAGTAGCGCATCTTAGTATTAATTTTATGTCAAGTCAAGACGGGAAACAGGATCAAGTCGTACGTGAAGATCTAAGTAAGCACAGTGTATCATGAAATAAATATGAAATATGTGAAACATATGACGAACAAATAGGATACAAGATGTACAAGAAATATATGAAAGCGATAAGCAGAATATGACAAGTAAGAAACATGCATGAACAAAAATAGTGAAAATAAATATGCATAATTACTTACAAGTTGGCAAGGATATAGTCGTAATATCAAGATAACACAAATCCAATCTACTAGCTATCCAATCATGCCATCAATCCACGAACTTTGTTGTTACGACCCGCTTCCGAATAATCGGATACGAGTCGGACACGTCCAGCCTTCGTCGATGGACACGACGAAGTAAGCTGTACAATACTAAGAAAAACTCAAAGACAATGTAATGTAAACATCCACAGCTTCTATATATAACGTTTCCAGAAAGATCACCAATATCCACCAAGTCATTTTAGTACAAAGTCATCCGGAGACAAATCCGGTCAAATAAAATATACAATAATAAAATCATAAAAATACAATCTCCAGAAAAACAAATAAATAAATCCTGCAATATCCAATGCAATCACATGCTCCATGTGGCCTCAAGCTCACCTGCAACGTATCATGTCAGAAAAAGAGCAAAGTACAACCCCGACAAGAACAATATACAATGTAATATGACTACAGAGTACAAGGTGAAACTAGAGTACGAGAACTGAAAATGAAACTATGGTAGCAGAAATAAAATGTGAAACTGCAGGCAATGGACGCGACAATCAATATGCAAAGACAATGAAAACGGCTATCAATGAACAATACGATGAATACGATAATTGTCACGCCCCAGAACCAGAATACTGGAGAGCGGGGGAATGACTCAGCCAGCTACGTATTACGGGTAGATGAATACCGTATAATACGATCAATGCTGTCTAAAAGACGAGGGGGTGCATACTACATGAAAGTCTCACTATGGTCATTTCACATCTATTGTCTCAATCATTCAAATAAGAAACAGAAATAGAGAACATGTAAGATAAAGCAGTAAGGCGTCCCAAACGCTCAGTCAAAATATTCTTGATATCTGGCTTTACAAAATATAGCCAGATGATGTAGCAAAGTGTACACAATTGTTATCAGCTGCAGTCTGACTTAATTACAATTATGTAAAAATAAGTACAAGACAATCCGACTAACATGTCGGTGCCAAACGGCAAGGTATTAAGTAAATAACAAAACGAGTGGGGAAGTAAGGAACCCACTCGAGTCCTCCTGCGATCATCCCTCTAGTATTGACCATCATGGAGGTGGAAGTAAGCTGAGTCCTCGGGGACCGGCTCTAAATCTGGCCATGCAAAACCAGAGAGGTTAGACCTCTAATAGCAAGTACCGCAAGGAAGCACGATATGAGGAATTAAAACCAGTAATAAGAGAATATGATAAGTAGATCTCTGCTTGCCACTGGGATTCACATAACATCACGACACTTCGAACCAACCTCCCAACCAAACAAGGACAGAAGTTGGCCCGTCATGCCCTGACATTCTGATCATCTCAGTTAGGTAACATAGTAGGTACAGCATACAAACAAATCAATTTAAACGGTCATGCAACTACTACGGCTTGCTACTGTGAGTTCCAAGTTATCCTGGAATTATGCAATAAAGGATTCCTCAGTTCTTACTATGTACAAGCAAGGCTAGTTTACCCAGTCAATCAATTGCGCCAATCATGAATTAAACGAGTCCCAGCGGGACGCCAGTCATCAATATACAATATATAATAGATAATATAACCAAATACCGCTCCCTACCCGTGTGGCAGATTTGCAGTATCTGTGGGGACCAACCGGCCTGTCGGGCACTACTAGTCCCAAGAGGGCTGCCATGTAAGAACTTGGGAATCCATTCTCTCCATGCAATCATTATTTTATTTAACTTAATAGTCTCTACGTTGAGTGAAATCTCATGCCGTGGATCATGGACATTCAAAATGAGTACTTTCGTACGGGGTACGATATGCACAACTCTACAACGATGTCCGTGCGGTTGGGTTGTAGGTCTTACATAGCGTAATGCAACAATCCAAACTAACCACGGAATAATCATGTCTTGACCATCAAGTACACATACTGCTTTTGTAGAAAAATAAATAAATAAATTGAAGACTGCATGTGTGCCTGTATGTCAATATTCGGGATCGGCCAATCGATTATAATAGTTCATAGTTAATATGAACGTGTCTCATTCATTCAATTTAATAAGACGACTAGCCAGTCTCTTAGTTCCAACTAGGAACGCATGATCAATTATTAGTCAAGTAACAGTCGGGGTCAATTCGTGACAAGGCATAAAATTCAAATTAGTATTAAGCATGGTTGAGTCCCTAACTAGTATAAAATAGTTGGTAACATATTCTTGAAGCCAAGAAAAAGATCTACAAATTTTATGTTGGGAGTTGAAAGAAATTCTAGCCACAATTCAGTCAAAATAGGACATATAACAGTCAGAAACAACCAAAATAGGCATATTCTGCGACATGCGCCTCATGCGGCTCATTCGCAACACCATATGCGCCTACTGCGACATGCGTCTCATGCGGCTCATTCGCGACACCATCATGCGCCTACTGCGACATGCGCCTCATGCGGCTCATTCGCGACACCATCATGCGCCTACTGCGACATGCGCCTCATGCGGCTCATTCGCGACACCATCATGCGCCTACTGTGACATGCGTCTCATGCGGCTCATTCGCGACACCATCATGCGCCTACTGCGACATGCGCCTCATGTGGCCCAACCGCGACACCATCATGCGCCTACTGCGACATGCGCCTCATGCAGCTCATTCGCGACACCATCATGCGCCTACTGCGACATGCGTCTCATGCGGCTCAACCGCGACACCATCATGCGCCTACTGCGACATGCTGCTCATGCTGCAGATGAATACAGAAACGAACAAAAATATTTTGGCCATAACTTCCACAAAATAAATTAAAATCTAACTTTTCAAAAGCTAAACTTTAGTAGAATTAAATTCTCTACAACATGGAACCACTTATTTTCGAAAACAACAATGTTTGATAGATCAAAACCCTAAAATTCATATGAAAACCCAAAACTTAAAACTTAGATCTACACCCAACCATCCATGGAAATCAAGAACTTCAAGACCTAAACTTGTAGAGGAAGAGAAGATGAACAACATGGACTAAAAATAAATGGGGATGCATGAAATTCCTCATGGTGTGCAAGATGTACTTGCCTCTCACAAGTGGGTTAGGGTTTGGTGGAGGAGTAAATGTGAATGAATGAAGAGAGAGAATGAAAGAAGAAGTTTTATATCAAGGTCAAGTGGATCTCCACCATTCATTCTCTCCACCAAATCCAAGCCATCCATTCCTTTCCATGTTGAACCAAACCACACCAAGTTGGTTTACCATGAACCGAAATGAACCAAGAGCCAAGAAAAAGCAGAAAATAAAATACAGAAAAATTAATAAGCGTGAAATTGAAGAATTTAAATACAGAACAAATGCATGATAAATATTGAATAAATACATTTAAGAAGTACACGTATAAAATACTTATCCTGGGAACGGGGAGTGACAATAATCAATGCAAGTGTGACATTTTTGAAATATTAAACTAATGTGTGACCGGCTTAGGACCACAATCCACAATTAATCAATTCTACAAGGTGCGGCTTAATCGTATGTGAAGTGTATGATTAGGCTATCCACAATACCTATGTTGGTTGTGGTCACACAAAGTTAATATTTCCCCCAATCCCCGCAATAAACAATGACTCACAATGCAATGAACAAGGTACAAGACAATCATGTGTATCTCGTGTCCGATATGAGAACATGGCACATGAATGTAAGACAGAAATACAAAGTACAAGATCGAGTCGGTGTACTTGCCTCGCCTTGGAAGCACGGGAGTAGTACTGCATGGATGTTCACCTGGTATTTTTCGTACAAGTTGTTAGGGTTTAAACAAAGCATTAGCTAAATTACTAACTTTACCAATTATCATATTCAAGCTAACTAAAATAATACTATCTAAATATTACTAACTAAATTAGATAAAATAGTTTAATATCTTCATAGGAAAATACACTATGTGGTCTAGCATAGCAAAATAGTATTAATTAGATAGATAGGGAGAGAGAGAGAGTAGAGAGAGAGAGTGTGGTGAGCGGTGGTGCTCTGCCAGGATCGGCCAGTGAGCGGAGAGAGTGTGTAGGGAGAGAGAGAGTAGAGAGAGAGTCAGAAATATGTCAAAAAATAATACTAAAATATTAAATATTTGTACAGTATTTATAATAAAAATATTGAGTGGCACAGTTGTAATTAGATGTAGATCTGGGGGCAATAGGGCAGTGGCAAAACTGAGATTATGGACAGATCTGGGGCTTTAAGAAAATAACTTGTAACAGATTTTCAAATTCAAATATTCAAACAGTTTTCAAAACAGATTTCAACAATTACAAAATTAGTTAATGGTTATCAGCTGTTAATTGACTACAGAATATTTACAACTAATTAATAACTAAGCTCAATAATATATTAAGAACAATATGTACTAATCTCTTTAGGTAGTACAAATCCAAACCATTAAACCAAATTAACTAATAAACAATGATGCTTAATTGACTACTAATAATTAGGATTAATTAATGAAGTTTTTAAATCATTAAAAAAAACAGTCTAACAGAAATGATAATCAATAAAACTAAACTTTTCTTATAAGTTTAAGTTTATTATCAAATATTTTATTTTCTAAAATGGAGGAAATTCATAAATAATCAAAAATTCATTAATTAAATAACTATCCAAATAAAATTTGGTTTTATTCACGAAAACAATATTATACCTAAAAAAAATTAGAAAAATCTTAAAAATTCACCAAAATTGATTCAGGAAGTTACAATTGTCGTACAAGATTTAGCACAAGTTAGATCTACGAATTTCACTTATAACCAATTATCCTAACTAAATACTTCTCTTAAGATTCAATATAATTACTTTAAATTCTATTTTTCTCATATTAAGTTCTACTTTATAAATTGTACACAAAATTTAAGTCAATAGAGTCAAATATGCAAACATGGGATTCGTGGTACATAAATCGAGACGTAGTGTTGATCAAAAAGTCAACCGATACAAATTCAAGATTTAAGGCCACAATCATTTAGATTTCAATGCTACGAGAGCGTTGGAATTGACGGTTTGCCCAAAACTCAATTCATCTAGGAGTGGTGGTCGTTTTGGTTTCTATATTTAATTCTAATTTTTTGGTAGATTAATTACTCATCTACAATTTCTATAAATTATTTATCCTATGAACCAAAAGTATAAAATGTAAAATTTATGTTGTAGGTCTCCATGTCAGCTTTTCGAAAAATCAAATAGACCGTGTGTTCGAGTTCATGATCTCCCGTAATCTCGAAACACACACACACAATATATATATATATATATATATATATATATATATGTATATATATATATATATATATATATATATATATGTAAAAATATATATATATATATATATATATATATATATATATATATATATATATGCATTCGTTTTGTGGATGACTGACATTCCAAATATTATATAGAAATTTATATTTTGAATTAAATCTATTAAAATATGTATTACGATATCTCGATATGGTTCTAATAAAAAAAATTGGACATGAATAAAAAAAATTGGATATGGTTCTAATAAAAATTTGTATTACAATATCTCGATACGGTTCTAATAAAAAAAATTGGACATGAATCGGAGTCCGGCTATTTTTAGGATGAATTTTGGGACTTTTTTGGGACGAAAAATAGAAGGGTCGATTGGATTTTAGGAAGAAAAAGGTATATATTATTTATATATTTATTTCATAATTTATTAATTTATAATGTTATTTATAATTACCTTAGATAAGTACATAAGAACCATACATATATTTTATTGGAATAATCTATATCTAATTGTACTTATACAAGGTGTGTCTATAAATACTAAATTAAACATGTAACCTATATTAAGTATATAATACAATCCAAATCCTACAAGAATTATTTATTCTATTAGTTATTTTAGTTACTCATTTTGAAGCCTAATTTGATAATTGGAAATTTCTAAAAAAATAAGAAACGAGCAGGAGGTTTTCACACTTCGATTAAGGGTTTTTTCACTAAGTGCGTTTGATTGCAAGGTGGAAAAGATATGGAAAAGAAATTAATTCCATGGAATTATTTTCCTAGGAAAAAAATTCCGTGGAATTTTAAAAAAATTCCATGGAAAACTTAATTGGGGTGTTTGATTGTCATTATTTTCCATGGTAAATAGTTATTTTCCATGGAAAATGATATTTTTCTATGGGTTGGACCAGTTTTATTTTCCACCATTTTAAAAGAAAATATGGAAAATGATAGTTTTTTGGAAAATTACAATTGGTGGAAAATTTGTGATGGAAATATTTTCCATGGAAAAAAAGCCCAATCAAACACAGCCTAAGTTTCCGTATCAAAGTTTTGGTGTGGTCCATCTACATTTATATATCCCCTAAGGACAAATATTAATTATTTCTAAAGACTGATGTTGCTCATCTCTAAAAACAGATATTGATCGTTCCTGAATACTGATATTAATTAAAAAAATTTAATATCTAATTTTGCTTACTCAAGAAGGAGTGTTACAATATGTAACAACTGCAGGCAGCCTGATGCCAATGCAACCTGATGAACTTAGAATGTCTCGTCACATTCCCAAACCTTTTGCAACCAGATGCCAATGCTTTCTCATTCGCTCGATTAAAACTGAAGTTGTTATGTATGTATAAATTCCTCTGTGAGGGATATTAATGTACACCACCTTCCAAGTTCAATTGTAACAGAGTAATAAACACAGGCTCCTTGCTCCCGTATGAGTTGAGAAGTCTCCGGAAAAGTTCTCTACAAGGCTAGTCCTGTTTTACTCCTCTCTCAATGTCAAGTAGGGGTGAGCATTCGGTTAATTCGGTTCAAACCGAACCGAATAACCAAAAATTGAATTGGACCAAAAATCAAATAAGCAAAATCGAAATCGAACCGAATTGATCCATAACTGAATCAAACCGAACCGAATTAAGTCAGTTCGATTTATTCGATTTATTCTATTTTTTTGGTTTATTTGCGCTTTTTTTGTCAATATATATAGTAACTAAATATACCTAAATTTATTTAGTATATATATATATATATATATATATATATATATATATATATATATATATATATATATATATATATATATATATATACCTTTTTTGTATATATATATGGCTTAATTGCACTTTGACACCCTCAACTATTCCCCTTTTTCAACTTAATACCATAAATTTTTTTTACTCAACAACTCGATACCCTCAACTATTTTAGTTTTTCAACTTAATACCTAAACCCAAAATATTCCCAAACTACCCCTGGCTCCCTCTCCGGTAGAGGCGGAAAAGGGAGGAGGGTGGGTGGCCGAAGCGGGAGGGGGCGGGGGTTGCTGCGGGCGGGGCAGAGGAGGGGTGGGGCGAAGGCGGCTGACCAGAGGGGGGGGGGGGGGGGGGCGGAGGGCGGGGGGGGGGGGGGGGTGTTGGATTGTGGCCGAAGGGGGGAGCGGGGGGGGGGGGGGGGGGGAGGGGGAGGGGGGAGGGGTGGGGGGGAGGGGTTGGGGCCGAAGGGGGGAGCGGTGATGGGGGAGGGGGGAGGGTTTGGGGGATAGTTTTGAATTTTATGCAGGGGCATTATTGTCCAAATAAAAGGGTATCAACTTGAAAGAAAAAAAGTTGATAGTCAGTTGAAAAACGGAAATAGCTGAGGGTACCAAAGTGCAATTAAGCCTATATATATTGATACCATATATAGTATATACATGTATATATAGTAACAAAAAAAAAAAAAAACATGTATATATAGTAACAAAATTTTCTTATTCGGTTTTCGGTTTTGGACCGAAATCGAAATCCAAAACTGAAACCGAATGAGAAAATTTAGCATTTTCAAAAGCGAAACCGAAACGAATTTTTTTAAAATCGAATCGAATCTCTTATTCGGTTAGGTTCGGTTCGATTCAATTTTCGGTCCAAAATCGAATAATGCTCACCCCTAATGTTAAGACCAATTGAGACGCCAAAGAGATAGAGCCTTCCCAATAAATTAGCGGACACATGACCAAAGAAGATATAACCTTGATGGCATATCACAAGATCCTCAAACTAGTCGCAACCTTCTTATTCAGATTTTTTTTTTAGAAAATATATAAATTAACTATTGAACCTAAATGAAAGAAGGGGGAGAGAGGAAGAGAAGGGAAGGGGAAGGGGAGCAGGAGAGCGGGAGATTGGGAAAGGGGCTCCGCCGCCGGCGGTCAGGGCTCAGCAGAGGGAAGTGGAAAGAGGGGAGGCGGTGGCTTACGGCAGGAGGAAGCAGGCACCGTTCGGTCGGCGGACGGAGGAAGCCCTCGAGCGGGGTGGTGCTCGAGACCGAAGCGGCGCACGGCCATGGTCCGCAGTCGGCTGTGCGTGGAGGCGACGACCAGGCGTGTGGCTCTACGGCGCGTGCGGAGGAAGTAGAGGCGCTGGCGGCAGATCTTCCGGTGGGTGGGGCGGAGGAGACCAGGGGCTGTCGCGCCCAGGCAGAGCTGCGCGAGGGAGAAGATGGGTTGCCGATCGGTGGCGCAGTCGCCGCTTTGTCGACGATACTGGAGATGGGGACAGCGATATGGCAAGGTGGGCCGGCTGGAGTTCTGTTAGGCCGGATGTGGGGAGCGCGTTGTCGGCGCGGCTGGAGGACCAGGCCGGATCTGGCGACGCATCTCGCCGAAGGTAAGTGAGGGGGTGGTGTGTTTGGTTTAATTTTAGTGGTGGCGGCGTTTGTTTTGGTAGGTTTTGTGGTTGGTCATGGTGGTGGTGGTGGTGTTGGTAGGCCGGGTCACCGACGATGGAGGAATTGGGTTGGTTGGGTGTGGCCAGGGGCTGTGCCACATTGATCAGGAGAAAGGGTGCTGTGGCCGCGGTTATCTGGTGGGGGTGGAGTTGAGTTCCGGTGTGGAGAGTCTGCCGCGGGGTGACGGCGGGATGGTGGTGTGGTGGTTGTCTCTGGTTTGGGTATGCCGGAGGCAGGTGGCCGTACTGCCGTAGGATCGGACGAGATGGACGGAACACTGCGACAATGGCGGTGCAGTGGCTGACAAGGCAGGGTTAGGGCTAGCATTTATTGAATCGTATCGGGGTTGTCGACACGGAGGAGGTTATAATGTATATGTAATTTTTTTGGGCTCTGATACCACTTATTGGAAATGCGGTGTGACCAGAACCGGAGTTGGCCCATGAAGTACGATATTGAATTAGACTCATATGCCTTAAAAGAGAATTCTCATGTAAGACCTGACCCAATCTCAATTATCTACACCACATAATCTTATCGCCTATCCGATGTGAGACTAATTATCAACTCCATTGTCACATTCTATTTGAGGGCTCAACCAAAAACAAGATACAGCCCAACAATAACTTACTCTTAATTAATAATAGTCATGTGAGAGAGAACGTCGATAATAAGATTCTTCCATTTAATAGCACCTTAGGATTAGGATGGCATAATTTTAATATCAGTTGCGAGGTTGAAAAAAAAGAAAAAGAAAAAACACTTCATTGTGGATACCTAAGAATTCGTAGATGAGGAAGGATGCGATGAACTACTTCGGAGAGTTGACAATAAGCATAAATTTAAATATTTTCGAATATCTCAACCTTTTGAATCTTAAATTATGAAGAAATCATAATATTATGTTCCCTCTCTCATATTTCTATGAACCAAACATGTTCCATAGCGATGTCACGGTCTCCCCATATATTTTTTTTCTTTGGTTTAAGGATTAGTTAGGGATTGTTTATTAGGTTATTTCTCCAAGGTGTCACAAAAATTGTTTGGTTGCCTAACAATTTTCATTCCCGATCGAGGACATACAGCAGCCTTGTCTACCTGCCTTAAATAAGTCATTCATGTTAGGTTAATTGTTTGTTAATTAGCCCACATAGCCTTGGCATTAGAAATATTTATATAGGACATGATAGTAGGAGCCCTCGTTATATTTGTTGGGGTTTATCCTCCATTTGAGGTGTGAGGAAGAACAGTTTGGACACTGCGAAGCATCGACGAAAGTTGCAACGAAGACAACGGAGGAGTAGCGGATGAACCGAGACTCAAGATAGAGCCCAAACATCATCAACGTACGCAAGGGCGGACCCAGGGCAAGCCCACCCAAATTTTTTTTTTTTTCATATATAATTTTTTTTCGAGTATTTTTTTTGTGAGTTAGTCTATACCTAGCCCACCACAATCCACTCCAGCCCAGCTCAGGTTTCTGGTTCCACCCTTGAACATACAGTATATTGTCGATGATATACCGAATTTTGGGTGATTCATTCCAGAACCTATTCTGAAGATATGTACACCGCACCGCCTGTGGAAAATTATTTCAAATGTGGGCCCAAGTCATCACATATCATGACCGTGTGATCTAATCTAAACGGACATGATTGTTGCTGGGCTAATTTTTTTTTTTTCTAAACCCTTAATTAGGTTTCTTAAACTATATAAAGGAGGTTGAGTGGGGTTGTTAAGGATAAGCTCGTACGGGACATTCAAGGGAGCAAGTTCACAAAAATTTAAGAGAAAGTTCGTACTCTACTTTTAGAGCTCGTATTTTAAGATTGAGTGAATGAAAGATCTGTTCAAGGAGTCGTCTACTCCGTTCGGGGTGGGGGGGAGGGGGGTGGGGTTGGGTGGACATCTCATGATTGGGTAAATGATTTCAATTTGTAATTTTCTTTTTCTTTTCTTGAGATTTGTGAGGAATTTAACTTGGGGACAAAATGTTCAATATATATTGCAAAAAATTGATGTACTCTTTTGTCCCATTGTAAGGAGACAATATGTTTGGTTAGGTAAGAAAAGTGTGATAAGTAGAAAATGAGAGAGCAAATTATAGTAAAAATTAAAAACTAAAAAATTAGTTCAACAAATTAAGATAATTAGTAGTACAGTTAATTAATATAATAAATAGTTTTAATTAACTTATTAAACATTCTAATTATATAATTATACTAACTAATACATATGGTAATTTAAAAATTAATTAATGATATTATATTTAACTAAGTATTAATTAATTGTTAATTACTTTATTATTATTATTTATCTTGTTAAGTAATAATATTTTACTATTTTAATGGATGAGCACTAATTAAGCAATATTTATTTCCCATTATTAATAAATTATCTTAATTACTAAAATTTTAACCTAACAATACTTGAGTCTTATAAATTAAATTGATAGTTAACATTTATTATCTACTAAATAGACCGTTAGCATAATTAATTAGAAATTAAGTTGTGGGCTAGTGGGTTTGGCACATTTTCAATCCACATCCTCTCTCAATTCACACGCACTCTTTTTGAGAGGATGTAGGAAACCAAATTTGGAAGAGATGACAAAGAGGGGTTCCACATTGGGACAATCATGTCCTCCTAATGTTGACGAACCAAACAAGAGAGGATGATTTGCATCCACTTTCAGTTGAAAATACAAGTCTTATTTTCTCCTTCTCTATGTTACAAAAGAGGCCCTTAGGTTCTCTCAGTAGTGATTCTTTGCATCTTTTACTCATTGTGCAATGATTTAATGCCTTTCAGGTGTAGCTATTATCATAATTTAATTTTCCAATCTTATAATATTTTGAAGAGAAATTAATGAGCCTTTTCTATAACAAACACTATCCATTTACAAGTTTTGTCAATAAGCCAAGTTAATTTTTTTGTCAATTTTAGAAAGAAAAAAAACGTAACAAAAAAATAAAATAAAAAGAAGACTATCTTGAAATTGCTAAGAGAATTGTTGAGATATTGAAAAAATGAGTATAAAAACTCAAATAAAATAATTCTTTATTTTCTTTTCTTCTTCTTCTCTACTCTCCCTTGTTAGAAATTTATCGTACCCTGTCGATTCATGAGATGAAAAACATAAATTAAATTATGGAAGCGTACCTGAATCCATTGCTAGGCTTGGTGGATCTTGAAGCGATCGTCCTTTTATGAGGTTCGATCTTCCAACTTGCTACGACTGTTAATGACAAAGAAGAATCCGAATCCTTTGTCCCTCTCTTTCTGTTGATGGGGATGCAGAAGAAAAAAAAGTGAAAACCTCTCTTTTGGTGGCCGTATTAGTTGGGGATCATAACCCTAATGAATACATATATTTATATGTTTTGATATTTCTAATTTGGCCCCTCATCAAATTAGATTTATCTCCGGTATCTACACATTATTTATATGACAATTACACCCTTAAGCCAATTTCCAAATAGACCACTTTAATTGGCTTAATTATTTAGATAGCCCAATACAATTAATTTTACATGTGTGGCCCATATTATTGAATAATTCCAACAATCTTCCACTGGGCCACATATGTAACCTTACAATTGTGTTAACCTTAGTGAGCTCATAAATTTCTATCTTAATCCTTAGGGTATATCCGGACAATCTCGTCCATTAACCATATCAACATAGGATCAAAGCGGCATTTGTAACATATAGCGTAACTAAACCATCAATGGTCACATATACCAATATAACTAAACGACATAGATCAATCATGGATGCGTAGCATGAAAATTACATGCAATGTGATCAATATATGTCTATTTCCAACTGGTCCTCCTTAACTTTAGTGAGATCAAATACTTTAACATAATGAAAACAAAATGAACTGAATTTTCCATATATCTGACCAGATAAATATCCAAAATACTTTAATACATAAATGTGTCCAAAACCAAATAGCACCCAAATACATAAAATATAAACTCCCACTATATCGCCATATTCTTAATTAAGATAACACCCATATGAGCAGTATGCTCATGAAAGACCCTGGGTGATAATGCTTTTGTGAGCGGATCCGCTAACATGGAGTTTGTCCTAATGTGATATATGGACACTTTTACCATTCTGAATTCTTTCCTTCACAACTAAAAATTTTATGTCAACATCCTTTGATTTATACAAGTTCTTGTTGTTATTAGAATACAATACTGTTAATTTATTGTCATACCATAATTTTATGTGGTCTTTCAACACCGTACTGTAGGCGCAGCCTTGTGACAAAATTTTGCAACCATATTCCCTGAATAGATGCCCCACAGCATGTTATAAATCTTGCTGCCATGGTGGAAGAAATTATGAGTACATATTTGACACATCCAAAATATATCTCCATTAGTCAGCATAACCTGATGTGAATCTCCTGCTGTGTTGGCATCCAACAAAATTGGAGTCGGAATACCTTGTGATCTCTAGAATTATCTGATCTCCTACAAAGAGCATATAAGTTCTTGTTCTCTATTAATTACTTAAGTAGTTTGGCTGCTACCCAATGATCCATCCATATTTGCTTAAATATCTGCCTAACATCCTAATATGTACGCAATATCCTGACGCGTACATACTTGAGCATACATTAAACTCCCTACAACTGATCATAAAGGAAAAATCTATTGTATTTTCTTAATTTTAAGGCTAACCTTAGGACACTTGATTGAGACCGAATTTGTCTCCTTTAACGAGAGGTGTCACTTGGTTTGTATTGAATACTTTAGCCAATATATAAAACCAAAAAATTATTCCTACTCCCACTAAACTTGTGATACACACAATCTTCAACAATGTTCATCTTAAAACCAAACGAGATAATCACTTGAAGTACCATTGACGAGAAGCTTGCTTGAGTTCATAATTAGATTTTGTCAATTTGTAAACCATATTCTTTGGATCTTTCGACACAAAGTTTTCTGGTTGCACTTTATAAACTGTTTCATCAATGTAACCATTGAGAAATGTCGTTTTGACATCCATAATTTAATGTAATCAAGATCAAAATGTGCAACATGTGCTATTATTGTTTTAAAGGAGTTTTTCAAAGATACCGAAGAAAAAAAAACTCTTTAAAATCAATCCCAAAATTTTGAGTAAAGTCACTAGCTATAAGACGTACTTTATACCTCTCCACATGACCATTCGAATCCTTCTTGGTTCTAAATGTCCGTTTGCAACCAAAGGACTTCATACCTTTTGGTAATGGGACAAGTTCTTAAACTTTATTGTCTTACATGGACTTATACTCCTTATTTATTGTACCAATCCACTTTGAGAACTGGAACTTTCCATGGCCTGACGGAAGTTGATTAGGTCATCTTCTAGTATCCACAGTCTTCCTCACGTTCCTAGAGAAATATGACAAATATTATTCAAAATTATATATCGCCTTTCTCTGGTGGACCATCTTAATATTATCGGTTCTTGAGGTTGTTGAGTTTGTTCCTTAGGAATAATTACCTTATCTTGAATGGGGTGCCGCTACGTTGTCGTTGTTAAGGTATCTCAACAACGACTTATAGAGGTAATTCGACATTGTCTTATTGAGGCTCCGAATTCACTTCTTAATCATGACAGGTATAGAATCCTGCACATCGTTAAAAGTGATAGTAGGAATCGTAATTGATTTTCTCAAAGATAATGATCATGACTTTATTTCTCTCCCAAACTCAACATCCTCAAAAAAAATATATTATACTTCTCGTCTCAAACAAATTTCTTAGTGTGGGACCGTATAATTATTAACCCCTCGTTTTGTCAACATAGTCAATAAAGTAGCTGCTTATAATTTAACTTTGGTCTGTCTTCCTATTACACATTCAATATAAACATTAAAGTCTATAAAGTCAATGGAATCCAAATATCATCAGACACAAGTCGTTCAACTCTATTTCTAGAGATGTGACCTAATCGCTTATGTCATAATGAGGGTAAATTTTTATTATTGTTAATTTGTGTTTAGTACCACATGACTCCACTTGCAAGGTTTTATTTAAGCTGCAATAGTTTCAACTGAATATAGGTGATCATAAATCTTAAAGGAACCGTTACCAATAATATTTGAATTTAAAGATAGACTAAACTTATTATTTTCAAATGAACAATGATAACCAGATTTGTCCATTAAGGAAACTGAAACTGAATTTCGTTTAAAAGACGGTACAATAAAAGTGTCTATCAAATCCGAATACTAATCGTTTCCTAAAAATAACCTAAAATGTCCTATTGCATCCACTTCTACCTATTTACCGTCACCCACATAGATGTATCTTTCACCATCAATTGGCTTCGGTAGCTCAGACAACCTTGTTTATAAACTCTAATGTGGGTAGTAGCACCAGAATCTAACTACCACGTGTTTTTAGGTACTAAATCTAAATTAACCTCAGAACAGACCAAATTTAGAAATGTATTTTTCTTTACACGCCATGCGTGGTACTTTGTACATTTTTTTATGTGTCCTGACTTGTCACAAAAGAAATAACCCTTAGTTTTATATTATTATTTCTTTTGAGCTGGACCCTTAGCAGCTTCTGTATTTATTTTCTTTTTTGCCCTTAAAGTTTATCCCATTAAATATGAAAATTAAATTCTTATTGGAAGATATTGTAGCAACATTAACTATAAAGAAAATAAAGCAACAAAAATAGACATGTTATAATTAATAACTAAAGAGTAAAATATAGTCAAACAAATTCAAATAATGGTGAACCCTATCTCAAGATACCTAGTACATCATTAATATTAAGTCTTTGGACAGTGATATTAACTGCAAGTGGTACTCTTGGTATAATGATCAAATGTTGACAATAAGTCATGTCAAATAATAAGCCTATCTTTGGATCGGGTTATTATTCACATTTAAACCTTATAATTGTCATACATTTATCACCACAAGTATGTGTGCAATTCTGCCAAGTATTAACCTTCCTTTGGGCCGGCTAATACTCGCATGAATTTACATACACAAACATCCGACATCCCTCATAGGCTATCTACGCAAGAGAGGCCACTTTGGCGACATCTTGTTTCAATGAGCCTACTTAGAATATTAGACAACTGTTGCAAGTCACAAAAGGCACCAAAAAAATTGAATGTTGACTAAATTTTACAAAACAGAATCATGCCCAAAATCTTATGTATATGCATATTTATGAAATTATTACTCAATAGAGTAATCAAAAGCATAAGCATGAATTTTAATTTGACAAAACTGGATATTATCAACATAACAAAATTCATTAACTGAAAATAATAACTCCAAAATATATATCCAAACTTTAGACCAATTAAAAAACATGAAATCGTTACCAATTTCCAAAAATTTCATACACCAAGGTGCAATTTGTCCAGAAAATGTCAACATGTTAGTACGTTCCAAATTAAACTTGTGTATCTTAGACACAATCAAACCTTTCCTTATCTATATAGAAACCATATACAAACCAAATATCTGAATCATATACAATCTGTTTCCATCCATGCTTTTAGAAAGCACCATATCTATTGATTATGCAAAAATACTAGCAATTAGCGACTTTCTGAATGCTCAATATTCCAGAAGATCCCCTTATAAAATAATATATCAAATGATATATGAAACTGGGTGTATGAAAAAGAAAATCTAAATGCCGAAGTTGACAATAAAAAAGTGTCGTCTGAATCCACTTAAAAAAATTAGTCTCAACATCCATCCAACTAATTTAGATTAAAAAAACATTTAATAGATCACAAGTAACAAACTATAGTCATATCATGTTGAAGCCAGAAATTGTAGCAGTACAACTATCCGAGGAACATATTTTGCCAAACTTGTGAAATATTAAGTTCACAAAAAAAATCATGGTTTATTGTTGGTTGTTACTACACAAATAACAGAAGGTTGACATCTCTGATGTTTAATCATCATCATCTTGTGAAACACAACAAATTACATCAACATATGATTGCATAAACCACAACAAATTGCATATACCAGATGCTTTAAGTAAATAGTCGAATTAATAATAAAGATGCCTAACAAAGTAGTTGGCAATTGACATACGGAAACATACTCTGACAAACAATGTTTTAGCATAGGTGACCATGCTAATGTGTCCATATGGCCGACCACGTTGTTCGTACTTGGACTCAGTGAATTCGACTGAATCCATTATATATAATAAAAAAACCAACAGAACCATATATCAGATGAGTGATTTTCTTTTCCTTTAAATTAGATTTAACGATCTAAGGTTTCTGAACACCAACAAAAAATTGAATATGTAAACTTCAAACTCATAAATCAAACAGGGAGGCTCTGATACCACTTGTTAGAAATTTATCGTACCCTGTCGATTCATGAGATGAAGAACATAAATTAAATTGTGGAAGCGTACCTGAATCCATTGCTAGGCTTGATGGATCTTGAAGCGGTCGTCCTTTTATGGGATTCGATCTTCCAACTTGCTACGACCCTTAATGACAAAAAAGAATCCGTATCCTTTGTCCCTCTCTTTCTGTTGATGGGGATGCAGAAGAGAAAAAAAAGAAAACCTCTCTTTTGGTGGTCGTATTAGTTGGGGACCATAACCCTAATGAATACATATATTTATATGTTTTGATATTTCTAATTTGGTCTCTCATCAAATTAGATTTATCTCCGGTATCTACATATTATTTCCATGACAATTATTTTGACGCCTCAGAACCAGAATACTGGAGAGCGGGGGCGTACATAGCCAGCTACGTATATTGAAATGGAACCCACCTTGCTATACGGTCACGGCTGTCTAGATATATGAGGGTTTACTACAAGCCAACGGTCTCTTAAGGTCAAGCCTATTGTCTCAATCTCAGCAAGTAATATAGTTACAAGATGTTAGACCACCAAATATACAATAAAAGGCGTCTCAAATATTACATATTCAGCTGATCATGAAGCTAATCATACAAAATGTCAAGACTAGCAAGAGCTCAGTCATACATGATCAATCCTAGGATTTGTTAATCATGTTACAGTCCGTAGGCAGACAGTAAGTAAATATGCATCGAGCTAACAGGTGCTCGTCGGCTAAACGCCTCAAAAGAATAATTTTACAATGTAGTGAGTGAAACAAAATGGAAAACCCACTCGTAGCCCGGGTTCCTTCTAGTCGCCACCATTGGGCTGGAAGTTCGGTAGATCATCGGGTGCTGCTCCGAAATCTGGCCACACAAAACCAGCTGGGTCAAACCCCAGAAAGAGCAAGGGCTACAAGGGAGGCCACGAAATAAGAACAAAAGCCAGCATATCAGAACATAAGGAATAGAAGAAAAGTATAAGTAATAAAGAGTACAACAAGACAATAAACGACTAGGGACGTGGAACCATTCCGGGAGCCAGGTTACAACCCGTAAACCCAACAAGGACCGGGGTTGTAACCCTTCGCCTGAATAACACTTTGTCTCGACCCATTTATTGTTAAGAGAAGTAAAACAATCATGTACAGGGGTACCAGGTACAGGGACTAGACGAGACTTAGACAGGGCTGGACACCATCCATTCACAAGCGGCCAAGCAAATACTACGACTTACTACTTAACTAACTAGGGTTATCACAAGCCTAATTACTAACAAGATGCAAACAAGAAATCCCCAGTCCCAAGCCCTGCAGACTATCCAGTTATCCTTCTGCGGGTTGAGATTATGGTTGGGTACATCGCCCAGGAGATGATATACCCTTAGGTGACTTAGAGGGTGCAACACATGACAGTATGCTGGAAATGTGCCCTATTCGTCGGCAGGCTACAAGTCCATTTAAAGCGCCTAGATAACGAGATCACCTGTGACTGGAAATTCTCCATGAACTATAGTTTGATTTAGTCATTAGCCTAATCCATATTTAGTGTGAATCCCTGACCGTAGTAACCAGGGAGTCACGTCCTAGACATGATGCAAGACAAGACAAGTAGATTGCACAAAACAGCAAAGAATGAACACCCACGGCGTCAGAGTTGATTATACGAGTCAAGTTAGCCATCGCAAACGGCATTAAGTCAAGTCAAGTTACAAGTTACAAGTTACAAGTTACAAGTTACAAGTTATAAGTTACAAGTTACAAGTTACAAGTTACAAGTCAGGAGTGCGCCGCCACGGGCCACTATCAAGTTATCCAGTTGCAAGAATAATTCATGGATCACAGGTCACAAGTTAAGAGCGCACCCCATCGGGTCACTATCAAGAAGATCAGAAAGTACTAAAATCATACTTCACAGAAATCACGAAAACCGTACTAGTCATAAGCAAAACACCAAAAACCGTGCCAGTTCATGTTGGGTCGAGACAGTCGTGTTGTGTGGAACAAGATCTTAAAACTCCAATCCACAAAAGAGTAGCCAAGTCCAAGGAAATAAAACTAAATCATCATGGGCAAGTGGGTTGCGCAGGGGGTCAGATTGCGCAGGGGAATGGACTGCGCAGGGGATGAACTGCGCAGGGGATGGACTGTGCTGGATCGGGTTGCGCTGGGAGCGGGTTGCGCTGAAGTCAAGCTGCGCAGGGGATGAGCTGCGCTAGAGACGGGTTGCGCTGAGAGCGAGCTGCGCAGGGGATGAGCCACGCCAGGATTGAGTTGCGCTGAGATCAAGCGCGCTGGGGAGCGAGCTGCGCAGCAGTCAAGCGCGCCAATGGAAGGAAGGCACTGGAGCCAAAGAGCGCCAGCACGGATCAGCCCAGCGCAAAGCGCTGGCCGAGGAGTTGCGCAGTTCGGCCATGCGCTAAAGAGCGCTGGCCGAGGATCATTTTCTCCAACAGGCCGAGAGAAGAACCTCAAGAACTCCAATTTCCAATCTTCATATCTTAGCCAAAACAAAACCAAATTTGGATTTCCAAAGTTCTAACTTGTGTAAAATTGAATTCTCTTCCACATGGAAGTCTCAAATCAAGCAAAAATCAAAGTTTAATAGATCAAAATCAAGGAATTCCAAACATGGTTAAAACTTAGATCTAGCAAGATGGAAGCTCCAGATCACAAAATGCTAAGTTCTAATGTTGTTCACCATGGCCTAATCTAGCTAATAGACAAATAAAATGGGGTTCTTATGTGGTGGCAAGGTGCACTTGCCGATGGTGTTGGGTGTTGTGTGGACGAAGGAAGAAGAAGATAAAGAAATTAATGGAAGTTATGAGGAGAGAGAAAGTTAGGTGAGGTTTTAATGAGGGAGGGTATGTTGTGTTGAGGGTGGAGGGTAGCTAAGTGTGGTCCAATGCATACTAAACCAAACCAAACCAATTCCTTTTCCACAAAATAAAACCAAGCCAGGTCCAAAAACCCAATTTACGAGAAAACCAAAATTCGCAAGTTGAGCCCAAACACAATTACAGGCCAGAATCTGAGAAAATAAAATACAGATCCGAAATTCATATACGCCTAATTAAAAATACGTATTCCGAAATACGGGCATTACAATTATACCCTTAAGCCAATTTTCAAATAGACTACTTTAATTTGGCTTAATTATTTAGATAGCCCAACATAATTAATTTTACATGTGTGGCCGATATTATTGAATAATTTCAACAATCTCCTACTGGACCACATATGTAACCTTACAATTGTGTTAAACTTAGTGAGCTCATAAATTGCTATCTTAATTCTTAGGGTATATCCGGACAATCTTGTCCATTAACCATATCAACATAGGATCAAAGCGGTATTCGTCACATATAGCGTAACTAAACCATCAATGGTCACATATACCAATATAGCTAAACGACATAGATCAATCGTGGATACGTTGCTTGGAAATTACACGCAATGTGATCAATACATGTCTATTTCCAACTGGTCATCCTTAACTTTAGTGAGATCAAATACTTTAACATAATGAAAACAGAATGAACTGAATTTTTCATATATCTGACCAGATAAATATCCAAAATACTTTAATACATAAATGTGTCCAAAACCAAATAGCACCCAAATACATAAAATACAAACTCCCACTGTCACCATATTCTTAATTAAGATAACACCCATATGAGCAGTATGCTCATGAAAGACCCTGGTTGATAATACTTTTGTGAGCGGATCCGCTAACATGGAGTTTGTCCTAATGTGTTATATGGACATCCCTTTCTCAAACTTTTGTTCATTCTTTGTGTGCACTTCTTCGAACACCGAAAGTATCACATTTTATTATATTTACTTAATTTGTGATCTTGTAGTTTTTATTTTTCTATAAGAATCGACCATTATGTTCGACATTACGAGTGTGGATTTACCAAAGTTGAAAAATAGTTTTTGCTTCCGTTTTCTGTTGGAAACGAAGTGCGGAAACCGTTCCCCCAAACCAGAAAGTCCTGCGAGAGAACCGAGCAAAAACATACAAACCAAAAAATGCCAAACACAAAGATTTTTGACGTAGAAAACCCTTGCGAAAAAAACCACAGGACGATCGGAGTCCAACCCTGAAGAACCTCCACTAATGAAATAAAGAGAATACATGCTCTACAAGCTCCTCCCGATCCAACACGGATCACCACAACTCATTTGAAAGAAGAATTTTTTTGATTACGGACTACGAAGAACAAGAGATGCCGAAAAATTATTCGAAGCAATCTCTCCTTCACAATAGTCCTTAATCCTCTCTCTCTCTCAAAGATTGTAAAGCACTCTTGTTTTGAGATGAGTTTTCAACTAGCATGCATCACCCTTTTATAAGCCCTTGGTAATCCATACATGGAAGGCCAATATATATGGAAACTTCCAATATGCATCAATCATATATTTAATAGAAATCCAATCATAATTGGCTTGCCATAATTGGAAACCCAATAATATAGAAAGCTACTATATAAAGGATCCAATCTTAAATATATGATCAAAGTAAATATGCAAATCTAATCATATATTTCATTACCATATATGTTCCAAAATAGGATCCATGCACTCCCTGAGCTTCTCCGACACACGGATGACGCTCGTCGCTCTCCGGGGTATTCTTCACATAGGTTGGGAACCCCATCTACTCCAATAAATCTTCCCCTTCACAACTAGGTGGAGGAACTCATCATCCTGACGATCTGCCTGCAATATTTGAACTTCCCCCTTGGTAGAACCTTCGTGAGCATGTCCGCTCCATTGTCATCAGTATGGACCTTCTCAAGCATCGTGTCCTTCTTCTCAACCACATCCCGTATCCAATGATACCGAGTCTTGATGTGCTTGGACCGATTATGAAAGGTTTGATTCTTCAAAAGGTGAATAGCACTCTGACTGTCGTAAAGCAAAGTATACTGCTCTTGCTTCAGCCCCATTTCCTGTAACAGTTTTTTCATCCACAGTAACTTCTTGCAAGCCTCCATCGTCGCAATGTACTCTGCCTCTGTCGTCGACAAGGTAACACACTTCTGCAACCGTGACTGTCACGATACCGCTCCTCCAGCAAACATCATCACATAGCCCAAAGTCGATCGCCTCGTGTCTACATCTCCAGCCATATCAGGGTCGGTATACCCAACCAGCTTCGGCTCTTCACCACTGTCACGACCCGCACCCACTGTGAGGGTACGAAAACGTAACAACGCCCAACCTACGTCGCAGTGTCGGCGGTAGAACGCTGTCCTAGGTCACAACATCTAACAATATAAAGCTAAGCAGTTTATACTCCCCGAATGGGGGTGACATAGCAGATAATAAACTCAATCACAACTAAGGAAGAAGAAGCACGATATGATATAGAACTCAAGGAAAATACAGATGATCAAATAGTCTAAGATAACATCTCAGCAGATATCCAGAGTACAATGTCTTAGCTACTGAATATGAAAGAATATACAACCCAGATCTCAAAGACAGAAATAAAGTCTAACTACTAGTCTCAAGACAACATAAGTAAGATAAAGCCTAACTAAGCTAGTCTAGGCAGTAGGGTAAAGTCGTCTGCTAGAGCTGTCCTGCAAAAGGTATCCGCACAGGCCTCGTCCTCGTCCTCTGTAATATTTTCAACAGGTCCAGTCAGGATAGGAGCGAGCACAATACATCTCAACAGTTCATAGCAGGTTAGAAAATATAATCATGCAGTAAAGTAATATATAGATACTAAAGAAATGCAGTATGTAAACAGAGAGAGAGAGAACTGTAATAGAAGTATCTACTATAAGTAAAGAGCTACCAGTGACTAGTGATTTAGAGTACAAAATCGACATATGAACGGCTTAATTTGTACATGGCTATACTAAAGAAGTGTATATGGCTATTCTACTTTAGAATTGTTCATATGGCTATTTATACTCCCCCGTACCCCCAATCAGTACACAAGGATCCAACTAGGTTATGTTATGATTCTATGTAACGGCCCCCGAAGGGTGGTACATAGTAGTCCCATAAATGGGGATTCTGGAAAACCCCATAAATGGGATAAGGATTCAAAGAAGACTCTGTGATCATATGAGTATATGTCACAAGTGATCAAAGAACCAAAGAAGCATAGTGATACGCCATATAAGTGAAACGCACAGAACATGTAGTACCCGATGCTCCCTGAAGGGATAACCTCTCAAGAAGGGATCCGTATAGTACTAATCCGTGTGACCAACGTGATAGTATCAAGTAAAGTAATTTAATGCAGGAAAATAATTCTAAACAGGATATGAAATGATCAGAAAATGTACTCGTCTGGTATCTGAGTGTCCGGTTGAAATGTACTGTCCGAGGAGAGGTATCTGGCTCCTAATCAGAACAGCACAGGTCACAACAAGTCTAAAATGATATAATGAAGTCCTACTATGCATTCTACATGATTCTAGGTCAATCTAGGCCCAAGTCAACTCTTGGTTAACTCTGGTCAACCCTAGAAGTCAAATTAGGTCAACTACGGTCAAACTAGGTCCAACAAGTCTAAACTAGTCTATTCTAGGTCTAATAAGACTATACAAGTCTGAATAGACTCTATACTGACACACAGATACACCCATAGGCTAAGAGCCTAGGCCATAGGCTATATCATGCCTATAATCAAACCATATGTGAGGCCTTGACCCAAAATCTCCATTTATTTTTTTTATTTATTATTAATGCATATATGTGATTTAATAGTATATATGTAATATATACTTATTACTATTACTTGTGAATAATAAGGGAAGTGAGTCCCTTGCAAACAAATCTCACTTAGGGGCCTCAGTGCAAAAGTCTTCAAACCCCCGGAAATTTGAATTCGGATATGATACTCTGTTCGACTTCAACAAGAATTCAAATTCCTCCAGGATCTCATTGATCAAATATCAATTAAATCCAATCCCTCTTTTCTCCTCCTGACCAAAGCAAACCCTATATATATGTGGAGGTAGCAGCCGCCCCTCTAGTCTTCGAACCCTAAAACAACCTACTTTTCCCTACCGCGAGAACAATTGAAGAGGAGACCAAGGAGCCAGTCGATCTTCGAAACACTACTTGTCAGGTATTCCTTCCACTTTTAATCTCCTGTCATCAACAAAATAGGATGAGACCTAAGTATATGACTTAATGGTTAAGAGGAATAAGTTGTGTTCCCTGTATCGACCCATTAGAACAGATTATGTCTAAGGTCTTATCTTTGCAAGTGGTCAAATTCGTGTATCCATAGGGTGGGAGTATGCAGGAATAAACCAAGTCTTCATGTCTGATGTACACATAAGTACATCTGAGTACTTTGAGTTGCTAGAGTATCTAGATACAGGGGATTCCTTGTGTCCAGAGTTAGTAGGACAGAAGGGGGGTTTCCCTGTACTTTTTAGAAGCACAGAAACATGTAGGTGCTGCCTACATGTTAAGTTAATTGGGCTCAGATATAGCTTACCTGGATAGGTCTTAATGGGTGGAACATGGAGGAAGGGATACCTGTTCCATGTCATAGTATCAGGGTACTTGGTGTCTTGTGTCAACAGAGGAGTATATAGTAGAGGGTTAGAGATTAGTTTTATAACAACTTGGGTATATAATCAACCATAAGGTTTTAAGAGGGATAAGTGTTGAGATATCTCCTTAGTACAATTGTACATATGAGACCATCATGAGTGTATTGCCCCTCGTATTCCCATATGCATTCAAAGAGGACCACCAGTATAGGTCAGTATCATGTCAGGGTCATCCTAGCCAGGATAGAGTAATCTAGGACATAAGGATTGCAAGTCTCTGAAGGTACATAGGCGTATCAGACCTTCTCTGATACTGGTATGTACCAAGTATTTGTGTTAAACCAACTAGCACCTTAACTTTCTTGTAGGTGTATGAGTACATACATCTCCAGGATAGCAGATATCAGGGATTCAAAGTTATTATGTATCCTATAGTATCCTACCTATGCAAAGACAGTCAGACTAGGGTACAGATGAATGCTCATGTGTATTCTAGCTAGCAACATGTCTTCCTCATACCTGGATTTCCTAATAGGACTATTTTCCCACCAATGGTTATCCATGTCCCTGGGAACCCAAAGTTTACTGTATGCTTAGAAATAATAGAAAGAAGATAAAGCCCCATTATCTAAAGTACTATTAGTAGTAATAGATGATGGCCTATAGGGTTGTGAAGGTGTTCAATTGATGACAAGTGAGTGTTTCCCCATGTCCTGTAACAGGAGTCTAGCCTGTGTACTGATGATGTACATAGAATTGAATATATAGTGTACTACCTGAGCACCCTGGGTTAGACACGGATATAACCAGTAGATGGGGAGGGGGAGACCTTGAATATAACCTATAAGCTGTCAATTGAGCCTAGCATGATGTGTCATAGAAATTGTGCATTTTGCGTTACCAGAAACCAACAAATAGAAAGTATAGCCCAGTAGGTTTATGCAGTCCTTGTAAACATTAAATCATTTGATTTTAGTTCTGCCCCCAGGGTATACATGTTCTGTCCTCTTTCCTTTTGATGTCAGCCCCATATTTTGAACTTTGTTCAGTCCTTTGTCACTTGTGTCAATCCAATTACCTATTGGTTTCAGTATTTGTCCAATCTTAGCTTATACATCAGTCCAACCCTGTGAATGGTGAAATACATATACAAATCGGTATGCAGGACCAGATTACAGAAGCATCCATAGGCATATGTGGCCTTGTCAGTGGATACCTTCACGAGAAGAGTAGATACATGTATCAGTTATCATGGGATATCGTCATGAGATGCTTCCATGTATCATTGTACACATGGTACATTGGATGTGAATCAAGGTTCAGCTGTGAATGAGATTGGTAAATGGATATATGAGAGTTAGAGTACATGTTACCATCTTATTAGGAACCCAGACTGGGATTATATGTCTTACTATTCTTTTATACACATTTTCTTGTGAACTTACAACTGAATATTTATATGTATATAGGCGAAGAATCACACTAGCTCACATACTAATGCTTGTATAACAAGAATGGGTCAGGAATTCCCAAATAGATGGAGTAAGGTAAGGAGCTAGTAATGAATTTTTCTGTTGACAGTAGATGTTAATCGTTGAGTGCCATCTCTGGATAGTTTTCACAAGAAGGACCAAACTGACACCAAGGGATTGGAAGGAAATTCATGAGTGAATACCTAGGAATACCCAAGGTTAAACTGGGCTTGCACAGGTGGTGTCTGATCTAAAAACCAGTTAGGGAAGTGCCAGGATAGGATGACCTCTAGGCAGACCTATTTGAAGCAATACCAGTCAAGTATTGACCAGAGTGTAAGAGAATGAAGTAAGAGCAGTCCAAGTTTAATGCATGGTATCAGAGAAAATTGGAGGACCAAGCTACAGGTATCTGAATAATCCTGAGATACATACAAGTATCTGACCGTGAGGGGAGACAGTCCTATTGGGGGCCAATAGGATTTATACCAAACTGGATACTATTGAACTCTCAACAGGATGCCAGATACTCAGAGATGCATTCCCAGGTAAGGGAATGATGCCACAAATATGTAGGACATGTATAATAGGTCTGCACAATTTAGTGTTGGTCTGGAATCTGATCTTGGAGGTAGTTTGATGCTAGTGGGTTACTGATGAGAAAATATGAAGACTGAACCTAAATCTAAAGTGGACAGGGCATCACAAGGTAATGCGAAATATTGTTCTCATCTGAACCTCACCAGGACTAGACTTGATCAAAGGATTTGGGCATTAGAGAGAAGCAAACATAGCACTAGATATATATGGGGACTGGACTAATGTTTAAGGGCAGGACATGTATAATGGTTTGATATCCTAAGATTGATAAAATACGAAATGAAAAAGGGGAATCAAGTAGGAAATTGTGTCAAGAGAGGGAAGTGTAGCCCAATTAACTATCTAGGCATGTAGAAGGATAAATGTTCAACCTATCACAAGGGTAAGGGTTATACCAATCCAATTAGGAACCCCATAAGAGCCTTTACAGATTAAAACTAAATAAGTAAATTAGATTCATTTTTATAATTGTTGACAGCATTTATTATTAAATAGGTTACTTGGACCGAGGTACGGACTGTGATCCATATCAGCAGCTCAGGACCCCAGGCAAGTATACCTTGCCAACTCGTACAATACAATTTATATGCATGTTCACCTTCTCGCTGCTATTGTTTTCCTTACTTTCGTGATTGCTTTATTCCATGTCTTGTACACTCATCCTGTCACAGTTTTACTTTACATGTTTCTAGTTTCTTGTTCCTTTTCTGTTATGATATTTTTCTACCTGTTACACTGTGATGGTCTCATACGTATTGCTTGATAGAGTCGTCTAGTCCTACACCACGATTCCCTCGACTTGACTATAACTTGCCTTGACTTGACTTGACATGACTTGAGTAGGACTTGACTTTGACATTCTATAGATTGTGAGTACTTACCTTGACTACGGTCTATAGGATTTTATACTTGGATTGGTTACTGTCTTGGTTGTGAGTACTTGCCTTTGACTGCGATTGGGACACTATAGATTGTGAGTACTTGCCTTGACTATAGTTTATAGCCAGCTATTTCTAGAATGGCATGCCAGTGTCTTAGGATCCTTGCGTTTAGATCTTGTGTCTTAGTCCATTTAGTCTCGTTGGATATCCTTGACTGTTTCTCACTTCTTTGTATATTGATTATTGTTACATGTTGGCTTGTATATTATGTATCTTGCTAGTCCTATGAGGACCTGATGATCTCTTCAGGTTTAGCCGAGTATTGAGCCAGGTGCACACGAGCGGTTGGAGCTAGCATTGGACCACGGTACCACTACCGCTGAGGGTACTTTTGACAGTTTGGACTCTGTTATTTCATTTCCATGTATTCTTTTATTCCGTCTACTGGTAGTGGACCGGACGTGACTTGGATTCATGATGAGATTGATATTTTAGTTTATTCATTATTTATTCAGTTGATTGTGTCATATTTCTGTGGATGAGATCTAGACTACTTGTTAGATTCTGTGACTTGTTTATGTACAAGGCAGCGTTCTATCGCCGACACTGCGGCGTAGGCTGGACTTGGACATGTCTCGTATCCGAAATGTGGGTGCGGGTCGTGACACCATATCACAATCTACACAACAATATATATATAACTAATATATAATTCACATATTGATATAGCTATATAATACAATATAGAATACACACATAACATATAGGCTACCTATATGTATACCACCGATACATTTATATATAAAATATATAATAGTACACACACATTATATATAGGATAACTATATATGTATATATCTCAATACATATATATAGATACATATGTATAGAGAAAGGGGGAAACACATGTATGTTCAAGTGTGTGTGTTAGGCTAGAGGGTTCAAGAATGTGTGTAGAGAGAACATGAGAGTATGTGTAATAGAAGACATGTATGATATGGCATGTGGGTGTCTCATAGAGTGTGTGTGTGTCAAGAGTGAGAGTGACAGTGACATACACTTGTGTGTGAGAGTGATATCAAGAACTTGTGAATAAACAGGAATAGGAAGGTAAACAGTGAAGGTGAATTCTGGAAATAGTGAGTGTTATAGCTAGAGTGTGTGATACATGGCATGGGAAAAAATTAGAGTTCAGGTTATTAAAAAGAGGGATCACAGTGAATACTCTAGTGTAGCAGTGTCTAGGAATACATTGTTAGGAATGGGAACATGTGAAGACAGTGTAGGCAATCAGAAAACAGTGTAGCATTTGATATCAATCAGTGAATCATGTTCATTTCTAATTAAGAAACCATTCTCAGATTTTAGGAAAAACTGGAAAATAAGAGTGATACATATATAAAGAAAAGGAAAGGAAATCTATTCATACAATTCAGTTTGTATTGACAGTTAAAAATCAATCAAATATACATATTAGCTAAGGAAAAGTAAAATCTCAGGTTTACAAGTGCAAGTGTCCTGTTAATTTAGTGTAAAAAGAGTGTCACATGTGTAAGAGTGGGCTGTGTGTGTGAGCAGTGAGAGAGTGATGTGTGTGACTGTGTGTGTGTGTTCATGTGAGAAAAAGTGTATGAGTGTCAATGAGGTACTGTTCTGAGAACAGTGAATGGGAACAGTAATTATTAAAGAACAGTGAGCTAAACAAACAATGTGGCATGTCATAGGGGATAACACCCTGAAATCAGGACAGTATAGGCAATCAAAACAGTGCACTTGTGTTTAATTGAAGTCAGGGGATGTTCATTAAGGAAAGAATTAATCTCAGGAAAATAGCATTGAAAGCAGTGAATACATGAATCCATCATTTCAGTTAAACAATGGGAAGGAAACCAAATAACAAACCAACCCACAGTTCAGTAAAAGAATAGACTCTCAGGTTTTAGAAAGAAATAACAGTGAATACATTTGTAAATTTCAGAATTTGGAAGGGAATCAATGAATCTCAGGTAAGTAAAATGAATCAATGCATTCATTCGAACAGTTTACAGTAATAAAGAGCTAAATCTCAGGAATAGGAATTTCCAGTTCAGGTTAAGGAAAACTGAAAAATGCTATTACATTGAATACAACATTCATGAAAGTTAAAGTAGAGTAAAATCTCAGGTTTTAGAGATTACTTCTCAGGTTAAGGAATTAGCCATTCCAATACAGTTCAGTATTTCGAAGCCACACATACCAAATCCCCTTCACAACTCAAAAGTCTAATTTTGACTGTAACATTGCATTAACATGGATTAACAAACATGTAGGAGAAATTCATAGTTGAAATCATCAAAAGAAATTGGAATTTAAATATTCAGAACACTGAAAGACCCAGTATCAAACATGTATCAATCGAGCATGCCACTTAACCCAAATCGAACCAAATTCCAATCAAAACCTAAACTAATGTGTAAACATAATCTAGTACAGGTTATACATCATAAATAGGATCTAATGAACAATTAAAAACATAATTTAAACTATTTAAAACTGAAACAAACAGGGAAACAAAACTGGTACTGATACACGCACACAGTGTACACTCGTGCACACGTGATTCCGTGTCCGACACGACACGAGAGTTCGTGCAATGCTGGGAATCTCGTGTCAGTCATGGACATGACACGTGTGTCAAGTTATACGTGTCGGGGTGGCGTGTGCACTGAGCAAACAACCCCGAGTAGCAGGGTATGGATCCTGCCAGCGCGCGCGCGCACGCGACCACGTGTCCATATGTCTGTGGGGACTCGATACAACACCAAAATACGCTCAGAACACAAGAAACACGTAAGCGAGAGCAAACCCTAATTTTCTATTCAAAAAGATTTCTAAAAATCACTCGAAATGCCCATTGGGGCATTTCATCAAATACATGCACCATGACACTGATACGTGTCCAAATAGGACACGAATTGGATACGAAATCTAGGGTTTTCTATTCCTACAGTTAGGTTAGGCCTAGGGCTCCCTAGATATGTAATAAAATCAGAATTCTATGGTGTAGAATAAAAGTTACCTATATGTATCAAAATCCTCAAAAAGCTCCAAAGAGAGATGTTCCTCTTGATATCCAAACTCCTCCAATTTGCCCAAACTCTGAAATTACTCAATAACAATAGCAAGAGGAATAAAATTAGAACCTATTGCAATTGGTTTAGGGGAAAAAGAAGTTGAAATGGATTTTATAGGATTTAATGAAGATGGAGACTTACCTCTTTCTAAAACTTTACAAAATTTCTAATGGAGGCTAGCCCTAACTTTGAGAAACATTAAATAGAGAGGGGAGATCATGTGGCCAGCCATGGGCTGTTGGAATAGGGCTAGGGTTCCATGGTGTGGGCCTATGGGCTTCTAAGGCTTAAGTCATTAGTCATGACTTATGAAGTCACGAGCCATTCTAGCCTAATCAATTCCTAATCTCTCCAAATAAGTTCTAATGAGTTAATCATCACTAACTTAGGTCAAGCTAAGGTTACTTAATCTAACCAACTGGTCATGACCTAGGTTAGTCTCCTAGTCAACACTAGTCAAAGTCAACTATAGGACCAAAATCAATTATACTAAAAATCACTAAAAATCACATTAATTCTAATAAATATAAATAATACTAACTATCACTAACCATGGTTAGCTAAGACTAGCTATGACTAATCTAGGTTAGGTCCAAACCAAGTTAGGCTAATCACAAAACATGGCAATCAATTAAATAATATTCAAATCACACCATTCTTAATAATACATTAAATTCCAAATAATATATATTAAATTTAATTAAATTAAAAATGAAAAAAGTACTCTCGAACTGGAAATGATAAATGAAATATCCTAATCACATGGCTAGGCTCTAGGTTAAGCAGTCTCCAAGGTTACACTATCAAAACACCAAAATCATAAGTCATGATTTAAAATAGTTTTAACTGATTAAAAATTACCAAAAATTATATCATAATTTAAATATCATTATTAAAAGACTAAAATTACAAAATTTTAAAATTATCCTCATTTGGAAAACTGGGTGTTACAACCACCAAAAGAAAGTCTCCAATCGGCAGTGCCCTGAAGGTATCGTAGAATCCACTTGACTGCACTCCAATGTACCCTTCCAGGATTTAAAAGGTACCTGCTAACTGTGCCAACTGCATGAGCGATGTCTGGCCTCGAACACACCATAGCATACATAAGGCTCCCTACAGCTGAAGCATATGGAACCCGCTTCATATCTTCTTTTTCGTCCTCGGTAGATGGACACTGCTCCTCAGTGAACTTAAAGTGGGCCGCAAGGGGGCAACTCTCTTTCGGCTGATCTCCATCCCAAGAATAGTCTTTGCTGCACCCAAATCCTTCATAGAGAAGGCCGCGTCCAGTTGGTGCTTCAACTCTGCTATCCTAGTGGCATTTCGACCCACTAATAGCATGTCATCTACATAGAAAAATAAAATAATAAAATCATCATCGGCAAAATACCTCACAAATACACAGTGATCTGACGTTGTCCGTGCATAGCCATGCTCTCCCATAAACGACTCAAACTTCCTGTACCACTGCCTCGGAGCCTACTTCAGACCATACAAGCTCTTTTTCAACCGGCATACCAAATGTGACTTGCCTTTCTCATAGAATCCCTCTGGCTGCTCCATGTATAACTCCTCCTTAAGGTCACCGTGGAGGAATACCGTCTTCACGTCCATCTGCTCGGCCTCCAAGTCGAGACTAGCTACCAATGCTAGCACCACCCGAATAGACGAATACTTGACGACAGGCAAAAAGATCTCATCATAATCTACGCCTTTTCGCTGACAGTAGCCTTTAACTACCAGCCTCACTTTGTATCGAGGGCGAGTAGCATCATCCGTCTGCTTCACTCTAAACACCCATCAATTCTTCAAAGCCTTCTTGTCCTTTGGCAACCATACCTGCTCATAAGTGGAATTAGCGTGTAAGGAACTCATCTTCTCCTGTATAGCCTCCATCTACTCCTGCATGTGTTCGTCTTCCATAGCCTCTGCAAAACTTTCGGGCTCTCCCTCGTCAGTCAATTGCACATACTCATTCGGTGAGTATCTCGTAGATGGTCGACGCTCTCTGTCGCTCCTTCTCAGTGGAGCCACTGGTGCTGGCTGTATACCAACAGCCTCCTCATCTTCAGGAACCGTCTTTCCTGTATGCTCATTCTCCTGAAGGACACCCTGACCACCATCAGCAGGCTGATGATCAAGGTTGGAAGCAACTCCATGTACTGGCTCTCCCATAATTGGATCCTCTGCGATGTCCTCTGAAAACTGCTCGAAGCGAAATAATTCTAACTCAGGCAATTCCTAAGCCTCAGAAGGCGTCTCGAAATCCTGAGTGTTGGTCATGGTCTGATCCTCGACGAATACTACGTCTCTGCTTCTGTAGAGATTTTTTTTCCACCGGGTCGTAGAGTCTATAGATAAGCTCATCCGACCGTAGCCGACAAAGATGCATCGTCTCGTCTTCGGCTTAAGTTTGGACCTCTCGTCCTTCGGTACATGCACGAAGGCCTTACAGCCAAACACTCGCAGGTGATTGTATGCCGAATCTTTACCGTACCATACTTTATCAGGCACATCACCCTGCAAAGGAGTACTAGGAGATAAATTAATAACATAAGTAGCAGTGAGAAGAGCCTCACCCCAATAACTGTCGGACAAATTTGCTTCTGACAGCAAACACCGCACCCTCTCCATCAGTGTCCTGTTCATGCGCTCCGCTACACCATTGAGCTGAGGTATCTTTGGCGGAGTCTTCTGGTGTCGTATCCCTTTCTTTCTACAATAAACATCAAAGGGACTAATATATTCGTCACTGTTGTCGGACCGAACACACAATAGCTTCTTGCCCGTCTCTCTTTTAACAGAGGCCTGAAACTATAATAAATATTGTTCGTATTACGTATTTTGGTGTACATGTACGTATTTAGACTCGTATTGCATGTCTCCCTGCTTGATTTAATTTGGCATTTTATTGATTGGTTTATCTTGGTTCGGTTCGGCTGGTTTGGCTTGGTTCGGTTTTGTTATGAACCAACCCCACCTACCACCACCCTCCTCATTTATATCCCACCAAACATTTCTTTCTCCTCATTAACTCTTCTTCTTCCCTACCTTACTCTCCTCACCTACCAGAGAGGGAGAGCTTAGGCAATTGCAGCTTGTTTCATGAAGGAACTCAGTTTTTATTGTCCCATTCTCTTTCTCACGAGATTCTAACACACTTTAATACTTAGCATTTCTAATTTCCATGGTTCAATTTATGTAGATCTAAGTTTATTGTATTTTTGGATTTCTAGAGTTTTGATCTATTTAACCTTGTTATTATCTAGTTTTGATGGTTCCATATTGTAGAGAATTTGATTCTGCTCCATTTTCACCTATGGAAGTCTGGATTCTGACCTCGGATGAAGGATTTAGGAAGCTTTGCAGCCATGGATTCATGATTCTTCTTATCGGACCAGTGGAGAAGAAAAACAGTCTTCCAGTCGCATGGCAATACTTGACCGCATGGACCTTCATGCGGCAAGTTTTCTCTGGCCGCATGGCAATAGTTGTCGTATGAACTCAACTACTTGCAGCCGCATATAACACGTCCCTTCTCAGCCGCATAAGGCCCTTCCATTCCCCGAGCCGCATAAGACTCAATCCCACTGCCGCATAAGATCCATTTTCCTGAGCCGTATGGACTCGATAATTCGAGCCGCATGAGAATCAGTCCCTGAGCCGCACAAGTTTCTGATCCTAGCCGCATGAGGCCCATCCTTTCCCTGGCCACATGAGATTCTTTCTCTTAGCCGCATGAGCTGCTCTTCCAAGCCGCATACCCCTGTTTTCCCCCTCTCAGTTGCATAAAGTTATTTTCAGTCGCATGCACTTAGTCCTCCCCAGCCGCATGAGCTTGTTCCTCTCTAGCCGTATATGCTTGCGTCATCCCAGCCGCATGCGCCCTGTGCTTTTGCCGCATAAGCCCGCATCACTCTCCAACCGCATGCGCCCCCTTCTTTTCTGAGCCGCATGAGCTTCCCTTAGCCGTATGGCCCTTCCCTTAATCCTTATCCTCTTTGATAATTATATTATTATTATTATATTAAAATGCTGCATAGATTTGTACATATCCCCTGAACACGATAGTGGCCCGCCGTGGCGCACTCATGACAAGAAAACCAGACATGACATCCTCCGATATACTGTTAAGACAGCTAGCCTGACATGACAAGAATGATTGACCTGGACACCGTGGGCGATTGTGTTTGTACAAATAAACCAGTATTATCTTGCATCATGTCTAGGATAGGGATCCCCTGAATACCACGATCAGGGGTACCTACTGAAATTGACTAAGGCTAATAACTAAAAAATTCAATAGTCATTGAGAGATTTTCCAGCTACAGGCAATCCCGTTATCTGGGCGCCCATCATGGGATTTGTAGCCTACCGTCGAGTAGGGCACATTTCCAGCACACTGTCATGTGTTGCAACCCCTAAGCTACTTAAGGGTACATGCATTTCTTGGACAATGTACCCACGTGAATTCAATCCCCTAATTACGTCTGGATAACCTGGATGGTTTGCAGGGCTTGTGGCTGTTGGGATAATCTCATTGCATTTGCTAGTAACTAGGCCTATGATAACCCTAATTAGTTAAAGTTACAAGCTGTACTCATTGCTTGGCCGTGATTGATTGGATGGAGTTTAGCCCAGCTTAGTCTTGTCCTGATCCTGTACAAGATTGTGACATGACGGGATTATTCATGCTTGCCTTAACAATAATGATCAGGGGACCAGTTCTGTTCAGACGAAGAGTTACAACACCGGTCCTTGTTTGGTTTAAGAGTTGTAACCTGGCTCCCGGAGCAGTTCTGTGTCCTCTCTTCGTTTATTGTCTTATTGTGCCCAATGCTATGCTCGTCATGTTTTACCTTACTTCAATAGCATGATTATTTATACTGACCTTAACAATAAAGATCAGGGATTCAGTTCTGTTCAGACGAAGGGTTACAACCCCGGTCCTTGTTTGGTTTAAGGGTTGTAACCTGGCTCCCGGAGCAGTTCTGTGTCCTCTCTTCGTTTATTGACTTATTACCTTACCAATTGTATTTGAGACAGGTTTCTATTCAGGTGAAGGGTTGCAACTCCGGTCCTTATTTGGTTTAAGGGTTGCAATCTGGATACTTGAATGGTTTCCTCGTACTCAATTTATTATTGTTATCCCCGTTATTATCAGTTTCGTTTATAATTATCTTTAATATTTAATTGTTATATGCTGGTTTTAGTTCCTAAGTGAAGCCTCCTTTATGGCACTTGCTTTTTTAGGGTCTGACCCAGCTGGTTTTGTATGGCCAGATATCGGAGCAGCTCCAGAGGATCTACCTATCTTTCAGCCAGATGGTGACCACCAGACGTAACCCTGGCAACGAGTGGGTTTCTTTTGTTCTCCCACTTTATTATAAAAATATTCTTTTGAGGCATTTAGCCGACGAGCTCGTGTTTAGCTTGATTGTATCTTTATTTACTGTCTGCCTACGGACTGTAACATGATTGACAAATCCTAGGGTTGATCATGTATGACTAAAGCTCTTGCTAGTCTTGATATTTTGTACGACTAGCTTCATGATCATCCAAATATGTAATGTATGGGACGCCTTACTATTGTATATTTGATGCTCTAACATCTTGTGACTGTTATTACTTGCTTGAGATTGAGACAATGGGCTTGTTTATGACCTTAAGAGACTGATGGCTTGTAGTTAAACCCTCATGTATCTAGACAGCTATGACCGTATAGTGAGGTGGGTTGCACTTCAATATACGTAGCTGGCTATGTACGCCCCCGCTCTCCAGTATTCTGGTTCTGGGGTGTTATATGGTTTAAGTGGTGGCCCATGCAGGTCCTGAAAATCAAGATATGTGAGGGTTTACCGAATAGATGTCTCAATCAGTACTCGCCCTTGATCTCTGCCCGTATCATCTAAGTCCCTGGATTCTTGACCTGATCACATGCTTGTATCGTTGATCTGTCCTGGTCCTTCCTTATTATTTTCTATGTCGTCTTCTTCAGCGGCATTATTCCTGGTCCTATCGATCGGCAAGGTGGAGCACCTCCCGTGGACCAGCAGCAACCCGGAGATCAAGCTCAGCATTTCGGAGTAGCCTACAGAGTTATGCTTACTGGAGGAGAGCCACCAGTTCAGCCCGTTCAACCTGCAGAGCCTGATGATGGCACCTTGGTGGGTCTCATCAGGACCTTGTTAGCTTCCCAAGACCGTCGAGGAGTTGCCTTGCACCAGGCAGTGGCAGATGCTCTGACCAGAGGAGGTCATCAGGGTAACACCGCGGCCAACAGCTTCAAGTGCTTGAACCCTCCATTCTTCGATGGTAGCAAAGATGCTATTGTCGCAGACGCATGAATTCAGGACACAGAGGTGATTCTAGAAGCAGCCAGGACTCCAGAAGATGAAAAGGTGGTCGTAGTGCGCCTGCAGTTATTGGATCTTGCCCGCAGCTGGTGGACGGTGCAGGCCGGTGGATTAGTGGCACCCATTGCTGGGGCAGTATTCAAAGAGAGATTCCAGACCAAGTATTTCGATACTGTAGCTCGGTACGATCTACAGACGAGGTTCACCAATCTGAAGCAGATGGACAGGACAGTCGACGGATATACGGTCGAGTTTTTGAGACTTAGTCGGTTTGCTCCCACCTTGGTAGCGACCGAGTTCGATAGAGCCCAGCGGTTCCAACAGGGGCTCCATCTCAAGATCTTATTAGAAGTGGAGCAGTTTGAGCATCAGACCTTCAATTTAGTATTGATAGCAGCCAGGAGGCATGAGTATACCTTCCAGAGGATTGTGGATAGGACCGGGGGTCGGAACCGATCCTACAACCAGATGAATCAGTCTTCAGCACCAGCCCCGGCAGTTAGAGCTTTGACCATTCGAGCTCCGAGGCGGGCGGCCTCAGTGACGTCAGTTCAACATTCAACCCCGACGTACCCTCAGCAGCAGAAGCAGAAGCACTCTTCCGCAGTGGGATGTTCACACTGTGGAAAGCCAGGGCATGTGGTATCAGAGTGTCGCAGAGCACAGGGTTTGTGCTTGGTTTGTGGTGCCCCGGACCACAGGGTTGGGAATTGCCCGAACAGGGGGAGTTCATCTTCATCAGCCTTCTCTAGTCCTTCGGTGAGAGGACCCGCATCAGTCCAGCAGCAGCAGCAGCAGTACTAGTTTCCGAGGCCAGTGTCGACGTAGGCCCAGGCATTCCAGCAGCATAGACCGCAGCAGTATGCCCAAGCCCAAGCCTTGATCCAGAGCAGGCAGAGAAGTTTCCAGCAGAGGGGACCCATACCCAGAGGACATGTTCAAGTGCTGGCTCTGACCATAGGAGAAGCGGGATTAACACCAGGTGAGGTAGTGGCAGGTACTATTCTCGTCAACACCTTTTCGACTTCAGTGTTATTTGACTCTGGTGCATCGTATTCATTTATGTCTGCACGATTCACGACATGGATAGGACTGGAACCCGAGTCCTTATCAGTGAGGCTTAATATACTTACTGGTAATGGACTTGCGAGAGTAGATAGAGTGTTTTTCTCGTGTCGGATCGTAGTCAGCGGTAGAGAATTCTCCGCTAGGTTGATAGAGTTCCTGATGACCGATTATGATGTGGTCTTAGGGATAGATTGGTTGAGAGACAAGTATGCTAGAATAGACTGCCATATTGGTAGGGTTATTTTTAGCATTTCCGGCGGGCCAGAGTTTTTTTTTTCCCGAGGCAAAGTTGAACCTTCTCCTCCAGTATTGTGGATGGCGATAGCAACAGTACAATTACCCCGGATAGTTGAAGAGTTTCCTGATATTTTTCCAGAAGAGCTTCCAGAAATGTCGTCAGAGCGAGAGATCGAGTTCACTATCGACTTGATCCCAGGGACAGTCCCAGTATCAGAGAGAGTCTACAGGATGGCGTCATCAGAGCTGGAGATATTGTACAAGATGATTGAAGAACTCAGAACCATGGGATTCATTCATGCTAGTGGATCGCCTTAGGGAGTCCCTATGCTTCTTATGAAAAAGAAGGATGGTACGTCCAGATTATATGTAGATTATCGTACCTTGAACTCAGTGACAATCAAGAACAGATACCCTCTCCCGAGGATAGATGACTTGTTTGATCAACTCAAGGGGCAGCTGTATTCTCGAAGATCGACTTGCGGTCAGGCTACCACCAGATTAGAGTCAGAGAGCAGGACATCCCGAAGACAGCTTTCAGATCTAGATATGGGAATTGGAAGTTCCTTGTTATGCCATTTGGAGCGACCAATGCGCCAGCCATATTCATGGACCTCATGAATCGTATCTTCATGCCTTACTTGGATCAGTTCATGATTGTGTTTATAGACGACATCCTGGTCTACAGCAAGAGTGAAGCAGAGCATGAGCAGCATCTCAGAGTTGTCCTCCAGATTCTTAGAGAGCACCAGTTGTATGCCAAGTTTAGTAAATGCGAGTTCTGGCTCGATCATATTTCGTACTTGGGTCATATCATTACCAGAGGAGGAGTAGAAGTGGATCCCCAGAAGATCGTGGCTATTAAGACGTGGCCAGTACCTAGCAAAATTGCAGAAGTTTACAGTTTTTTTGGCTTGGCCGGCTATTACCGGCGATTTGTTTCAGATTTTGCTCGGATTTCAGCGCCATTGACCCAGTTGACCCGCAAGGAGGTGCAGTTTGCTTGGACAGCAGAATGTCAGGATTCTTTTGAGAAGCTAAAGCGAGGCTTGATGACGGCACCCATTCTCACACTTTCAGATGGGACCGGAGGATTTTCAGTGTACTGTGATGCTTCAGGCAGAGGTTTAGGATATGTTTTGATGCAACATGGGAAGGTAATAGCTTATGCGTCACGACAACTTCGTGATCATAAGAGGAATTACCCAACCTACGACTTGGAACTGACAGCAGTAGTGTTTGCACTCAAGCTTTAGAGACTACTTGTATGGAGATAGGGTGAAGATTTTCACCGATCACAAGAGCCTGAAGTATGTGTTCACTCAGAAGGATCTTAACATGCGTTAGAGAAGATGGCTAGAGCTGCTTGTGGATTATGATGTCAACCTACAGTATCACCCTGGGAAGGCCAACATTATTGCAAATGTATTGAGCAGGAGAGCCGGAGTTTATTTTCTGACAGCGCAACCAGAGTTGTTAGCAGATCTTCAGAAGATGGGTATAGAAGTTGTTCTTCCTACCAGTGTGGCATTGATGGCCAGCATGCAAGTTCAGTCCAGTATAGTTGAGAGGATCAAGATAGCTCAGTTCTCCAATTCTAAGCTTCAACGGCTTAGAGCAGAATGTGAAGCAGGACGACGACTAGAATTATGTATTCATGAAGATGGTACACTTCGGCATGGTAACCATCTTATGTATCCAACGGAGATATTAGACAGGAGGTCATGGCCGAGGCTCACAGTTCTTAGTATTCTATTCATCCCGGTGGCACGAAGATGTACCGTGATATCTGTCAGAACTTTTAGTGGAATGGCATAAAGAGGGAGATAGCCCGGTTTGTCTCTCGGTGTTTGGTTTGCCAACAAGTTAAAGCTGAACATCAGAGGCCAGCTGGATTTTTTCAGTCCTAGCTAATTCTGGAATGGAAGTGGGAGCATATAACCATGGATTTTGTGACGGGGTTACCTCGATCCCCGGTCGGTAGAGATGCTATTTGGGTTATTATAGACCGGCTCATGAAGGTGGCTCACTTTCTCCCATTCAGAGTTGGTCAGTCGACGGCTCAGCTAGCAGAGATGTACCTCAGACAGATTGTCAGACTTCACGGTGTACCAGTCGTATCACCTCGGACAGAGATTCAAGATTTATGTTGCACTTTTGGCATAGCCTGCAGGAGAGTTTAGGGGCTCACCTCCAATTCAGCTCAGCTTATCACCCGCAAATAGATGGTCAGTCGGAACGCACGATCTAGACTCTTGAAAAAATGTTACGGTCTTGTACCCTCAACTTCGGTGGCTCATGGAAAGATTACCTGTACCTGCTGGAGTTCTCGTACAACAACAGTTTCTAGGCCAGTATCCAGATGGCACCGTTCGAGGAACTATATGGTAGGAAGTGCAGATCCCCGCTAGCATAGGACGATGTTGGAGAAAGGCAAATGCTTGGTCCAGAGATGATCGCTCAGACAGTTGAGGTGGTTAGGAGAGTCAGAGATCATCTTCACATTGTACAAGATCGTCAGCGCCATTGGGCCGATTCTCATCGACGTCCCCTTGAAATTTCTGTCGACGACCATGTATTCCTGAGGATCTTGCCTAACCGTGGCGTCATTCGTTTCGACGTACGGAAAAAGCTTAGTCCTAGGTATATAGGACCGTTCGACATTCTAGAGCGAGTAGGTGATGTATCCTATCGTCTCGCTCTTCCGCCATCGCTACGTGAGATGCATGATGTGTTCCATGTATCTCAACTACGACGGTATATCCCAGACCCGAGCCACATCCTGGACCATTCGGAATTGGTTGTTGGTACCAACCTTTCGTATGAGGAGAGGCCCGTGTCTATATTGGACCGGAGGGAGAACATACTCAAGAACAAGACTATTAAGTTAGTCCGTGTTGCTTGGGATCATCACTCTTTGGGTTAGTCAACATGGGAGCGTGAGGATGATATCCGATGGCGATATCCCGACCTGTTTGACTCGTAAGGTATAAAGTCTTCCTTATACCTTATGCTCTCCATTCCTTGTTTGAATGAATGATTGCTTAATTGATTGTCTTGTTATAGTTTGCCTGCGATTAGTATAGCTTGTCTTTGCTTCTCTAGCATCTTGATTAAATTCCGAGGACAGAATTCTTTTAAGGTGGGTAGAGTTGTAATGACCATTGTTTGTATTACGTATTTTGGTGTACATGTACGTATTTAGACTCGTATTGCATGTTTTCCTGCTTGATTTAATTTGGTATTTCATTGATTGGTTTATCTTGGTTCGGTTTGGCTGGTTTGGCTTGGTTCCGTTTTGTTATGAACCAACCCCACCTACCACCACCCTCCTCATTTATATCCCACCAAATATTTCTCTCTCCTCATTAACTCTTTTTCTTCCCTACCATTACTCTTCTTACCTACCAGAGAGGGAGAGCTTAGGCAAGTACAGCTTGCTTCATGAAGGAACTCAGTTTTTATTGTCCCATTCTCTTCCTCACGAGATTCTAACACACTTTAATACTTAGCATTTCTAATTTCCATGGTTCAATTTATGTACATCTAAGTTTATTAAATTTTTGGATTTCTGGGGTTTTGATCTATTTAACCTTATTATTATCTAGTTTTGATAGTTCCATGTTGTAGAAAATTTGATTCTGCCCTATTTTGACCTATGAAAGTCTCGATTCTGACCTCGGATGAAGAATTTAGGAAGCTTTGCAGCCATGGATTCATGATTCTTCTTCTCGGACCAGTGGAGAAGAAAAATAGTCTTCCAGACGCATGACAATACTTGATCGCACGGACGTTCATGCGACAAGTTTTTCCTGGCTGCATGGCAATAGTTGTCGCATGAACTCAATTACTTGCAGCCGCATATAACCCGTCCCTTCTCAGCCGTATAAGGCCCTTCCATTCCCCGAGCCGTATAAGTCCCAATCCCACTGTCGCATAAGATCCATTTTCCTGAGCCGCATGGACTTGATAATTTGAGCCGCATGAGAATCAGTCCCTGAGCCGCATAAGTTTCTGATCCTAGCCGCATGAGGCCCATCCTTTTTCTGGCCGCATGAGGTTCTTTCTCTTAGCCGCATGAGCCGCTCTTCCAAGCCGCATACCCCTGTTTCCCCCTCTCAGCCGCATGAAGTTATTTTCAGCCACATGCGCTTAGTCCTTCCCAGCCGCATGAGCTTGTTCCTCTCCAGCCACATATGCTTGCGTCTTCCCAGCCGCATGCGCCATGCGCTTTTGCCGCATAAGCCCGCATCTCTCTCCAACCACATGTGCCCCCCTTTTTCCCGAGCCGTATGAGCTTCCCTTAGCCGCATGGCCCTTCCCTTAATCCTTGTGCTCTTTGATGATTATATTATTATTATTATTATTATTATTGTTATATTGAAATGCTGCATAGATTTGCACATATCCCCTGAACACGAAAGTGGCCCGCCGTGGCACACTCATGACAAGCAAACCAGACATGACATTCCCCGATATACTGTTAAGACAGCTAGCCTGACATGACATGAATGATTGATCTGGATACCGTGGGCGATTGTGTTTGTACAAATAAACCAGTATTGTCTTGCATCATGTCTAGGATAGGGATACCCTGAATACCACGATCAGGGGTACCTACTGAAATCGACTAAGGCTAATAACTAGAAAATCCAATAGTCATGGAGGGATTTCCCAGCTACAGGTAATCCCGTTATCTGGCTCCCATCATGGGATTTGTAGCCTACCGTCGAGTAGGGCACATTTCCAGCACACTGTCATGTGTTGCAACCCCTAAGATACTTAAGGGTACATGCGTTTCTTGGAAAATGTACCCACATGAATTCAATCCCCTAATTGTGTCTGGATAACCTGGATGGTCTGTAGGACTTGTGGCTGTTGGGATAATCTTATTGTATTTGCTAGTAAATAGGCCTATGATAATCCTAGTTAGTTAAAGTATCAAGCCGTACTCATTGCTTGGTCGTGATTGATTGGATGGAGTTTAGCCCAGCTTAGTCTTGTCCTGATCCTGTACAAGATTGTGACATGACGGAATTATTCATGCTTGCCTTAACAATAATGATCAGGGGACCAGTTCTGTTCAGGCGAAGGATTACAACCCCGATCCTTGTTTGGTTTAAGGGTTGTAACCTGGCTCCCAGAATAGTTCTGTGTCCTCTCTTCGTTTATTGTCTTATTGCGCCCTATGCCATGCTCGTCATGTTTTACCTTACTTCAATAGCATGATTATTTATACTGACCTTAACAATAAAGATCAGGGGTTCAGTTATGTTCAGACGAAGGGTTACAACCTCGGTCCTTGTTTGATTTAAGGGTTGTAACCTGGCTCCCGAAGCAGTTCTGTGTCCTCTCTTCGTTTATTGACTTATTATCTTACCAACTGTATTTGAGACGGGTTTCTATTCAGGTGAAGGGTTGTAACCCCGATCCTTGTTTGGTTTAAGGGTTGCAATCTGGAAATGGTTTCCTCGTACTCAATTTATTATTGTTATACCCGCTATTATCAGTTTCGTTTATAATTATCTTTAATATTCAATTTTTATATGCTGGTTTTAGTTCCTAAGTGAAGCCTCCTTTATGGCACTTGCTCTTTCTGGGGTCTGACCCAGCTGGTTTTGTGTGGCCAGATATCGGAGCAGCTCCAGAGGATCTACCTATCTTTCAGCCAGATGGTGACCACCAGGCGTAACCCTGGCAACGAGTGGGTTTCTTTTGTTCTCCCACTTTATTGTAAAAATATTTTTTCGAGGCGTTTAGCCGACGAGCACGTGTTTAGCTCGATTGTATCTTTATTTACTGTCTGCCTACGAACTGTAACATGATTGACAAATCCTAGGGTTGATCATGTATGACTAAAGCTCTTACTAGTGTTGACATTTTGTACGACTAGCTTCATGATCATCCAAATATGTAATGTATGGGATGCCTTACTATTGTATATTTGATGCTCTAACTTCTTGTGATTGTTATTACTTGCTTGAGATTGAGACAATAGGCTTGTTCATGACCTTAAGAGACTGATGGCTTATAGCTAAACCCTCATGTATCTAGACAGCCGTGACCGTATAGTGAGGTGGGTTGCACTTCAATATACGTAGCTGGCTATGTACGCCCCCGCTCTCCAGTATTCTGGTTCTGGGGCATTACAGAAACTTATTAAAAGTAGGTAGCACCTGATCCTTGGTCTTTAAGGCATAGACCCAAACCTTCCTGGAACAGTCATCAATAAAAGTTACAAAGTAAGAAACACCACCAATAGATTTTACCTTCATGGGACCGCAGACATCCGAGTGAATCAACTCGAGCAACGCCGGCTTTCTTGAACTTGGGTGACTTTGGAAAGACATCCTATTTTGCTTCCCAGCTAAGCAGTGCGTGCACTTCTCCAACTTTGTAGACTTGAGCCCTGGAATCACCTTCCTGTTCACCAAGTAGCTCATCTCCTTCTCGTTGATATAACTGAGCCACCTGTGCCACAACTCGGTAGACGCATCACTGACTGCGTTCACCTCCTGTGTCCTATGTGCGCTCCTCTCCATATAGTAGAGACCAGACTTCTTGCTTCCTCTGGCAATCACCATCGAACCTCTGGAAAGCTTCCACTTACCATTTCCGAAGAGACTGAAGAATCCCTCGTCATCCAACCTTCCAACCGACACCAGATTGAAACGGATATCAGGGACATGGCGAACATCTTTGAGAACAAGAACTTCACCCGTCTTCGTTCTCAAATGCACATCTCCAATGGCAACCGCCTTCGACACATCTCCTTTGCCTATCTTTAACACTCCACAGTCGTCTGTCGTGTAAGTGGTAAATAGTGCCCTGTTGTGAGATACATGCGCTGAAACTCCTGAGTCCACCAGCCAAGAATTGTCATCGCATGTGAGGTTTGTGATAACCTCATTACCTATGACGATCACATCGCCTCCATGTATCGAGGCAGCCGCTGTAGTCTTCTCATCTTGCTTCCCCTTGTCGCCCTTCTTCTCTCTCTTCCAAGCAAAATAGTTTTGCTTGATGTGGCCCTTCTTGCCACAGTGGTAACACTCCGAGTCCTCGTACCGACCCTTGGACTTTCCTATGCTCTTGTCTCTGCTACCTCCTGGACCCCTGCTTTTTCCCCTTCCGCGGCTCTCTGAAACTATTCCTCTGAGTGATGGGATATGGATGAAGTGCCCTGAGAATGTCTCTACATCTCTTCATTCAGTACCCCGCTCTTGGCAAACTCCAGACTGACCATGCCTTCTGGAGCAGAAGCGATCATAGATACTCGTACGGTCTTCCACGAGTCTGGCAATGTACACAGCAGCCACAGTCCTTGAACCTCGTCGTCGAACTTGACTCCCATCGAAGACAGCTGGTCAACTATGCCCTGGAAATCACTCAAGTGATCTGTAATAGATGTCCCATCTTTGTACCGCAGACCCATCATCGTTCGGATAAGGAAAAACTTGTTTACCCCGGTCTTCTTCGCGTACAAAGATTTCAGCTTATCCCATAACGTTTTTGCGTGCTCAATATTGGCAACGTGGTTGTACACATTCTCGTCAAAGAACTGCCGTATATATCCACACACCTGTATATGCTCGAAGTTCCAGTCCTTATCGGATTTGTCACTGAGCTTCTCGGATGCAAATACTGGAAGAAGCAGCTTCTTGACGAACAGCAAATCCTTCATCTTGCTCTGCCAATAATGGTAGTTGGTACCGTTCAAGTTCACCATGTGCACCAGCTTCGCGTCCATCTCTGCTTCCTGGTTTGACTGTCAACTCTTGACACTTCTTTGAACCCAAAGCTCTGATACCACTCTGTTGGGAACGAAGCACGGAAACTGTAAACTCAAAATTTTTGGAATTATTAATTGTCAAATTTTATTTGTCTGTAGCATAACCTTAGTTATTATTATTATTATTATTATTATTATTATTATTATTATTATTATTATCATAGTCGGATCAGGAAAATATTATTTTTTAAAAAAATTAATTATTGGATTTTTGATTGTGGCCTGTCCCGATCCCGTATCCAGGGATCCGACCCCGAGCCTGAACCCAACTTCGTTTCCCGTCCCGAATCCATCCTTAAATCCTTTAATTAATTATTAGCCTTAGATATATATAATTATATTTATAGTCAAGAGGAAAAAAAAAGAAAAACTAAAAACCCCTAACCCCCACGACCTTGTTTCCCCACGACCAGGCTGCCCCCCATTTGCTCCTCTAATCTCTCCTCTCCCTCCACTTCTTCTTCTTCTTCTTTATTAACCCACCCCTACTTCTCCTTCTCCCCTCACTTCCATTCTAGAGCACTCCACATCCCAAATCTCCTTCTCCTTCCTTCCCCATCTCACTTCTTCCTAAAATTCCCAAATCCCTAGCCCGATCCGAGCCTTATCCCCGCGCCCGGCCTCCGCGAGCAACGTCGGCCGCCTCCCGTGCTCGGTCGACCCCCCAGTGGCCACCGCCCGTCTGCGACCTCCCGGCGGATCGCCTCCACCCCAACCACTCGGCTCCGTCGAGTTCTGTCCCGGCCAGCGCCTTCCCGTGCGACTCTCCGTGCCATCTGACCCGCGGCCCCGTGCCAGACCGTCTCCCCCGTCCGCAGCAAGCCGCTCCTCTGGCGTCGCCCATCCGTATCCGCCCGACCCTCGGGCCCCCGATCCGCACTTTCCAGCGCTGCCCCGAGCTGTGCCCGTGCCGTGTGCGGCCATCACCGTCATTTCTGACTTCGTCAAGACGATGTCCAGAGATCACGTTGCTTTCCCGCGCTGTCCCGAGCCGATCCCGCTGTCCGTACGGATTCTTTTTCTATTTTTTGCATCTAAGAGCTCTAGCCGAACAACTGAGGTATAATCCCATATCCCTGTGTCCCTTCCTGTAACGTCCATAGTTCGTAATTACGTATTTTGGTATACATGTACGTATTTTGACTCATGTTGCTTGTCTCATTGTATGGTTTATTTTAGCATTTCATTGCTTGGTTTGGCTTGGTTCGATTTTTCTTGCATGTGAACCAGCCCTACCTACCCCCCACCATTAACCATATTTATATCCCACCTACTTTTCTCTCTCATCATAACTCAGCATTTACTCCTTCTTCTTCTTCCTCCTCCCTGGTGTAGAGCTCTACCTACCCCCTCTCCCACCGGCAAGTGCATCTTGCTTCATGGAGGAACTCAAGTTTTGTTGTTCCATTTTCTTCCTCACGAGATTCTAAGACACTTTAGTACTTATTATTTTAATTTTCAAGGCTCATTTCGTGTAGATCTAAGCTTGTTGTATTTTCGAATTTCTTGGGTTGTGATCTATTAAACCTTGTTATTTTTCAAGTTTTGAGTTTTCCAGGTGGTAGAGAATTTCGTTCTACCCTATTTTGACCTATGGAAGTTCGGATTCTGACCTTAGATGAAGATTTTTGGAGCTTGGGAGCAATGGCTTCCATGGTTTTTTTGTTCTCGGAAAAGTGGAGAAGAAGAACAGTACTTAGCGCATGGCTTTCTTATACGGCAAGTACCCTTTGGCCGCATGGCCCTTGCCGCATGGCCTTCACCCGCATGACTCAAGTTGGCTCCAGCCGCATGAGCTTGTTCCCCCACTGCCGTATATGCCCGTTCCTCCTTTGGTCGCATGACCCTCATTCGGCCCTGCCGCATGAGACCCCCATCTATTGCCGCATAGCTCTTCCAGTCGAGCCGTATGGCTTCGGTTGGCCTTAGCCCCATGGCTTTGGTCCCCCGAGCCGCATGAGCCCCAGCCGCATAAGCCTGCTGTCCTTAACCGCATGCGCCCTTTTCCTCCAGCCGCATGAGCCTGTCCCCTTCTTGTCGTATGACTTCTTCTAGCCGAGCCGCATGGCTTTGCTTGACTTGGCCGCATGAGCCCAATCTCCCTTGGCTGCATGAGCCCGATCTTCCCTGGCCGCATGCATCCGTTCTCCCCGAGCCGCATGAGCCCTTAACCCCTGGCCCCTTTCATGCGCCCCTTTTTCCTCTGGCCGCATGATCCTGCTCCCTCTTCCGAGCCGCATGAGCCCGTCCTGCTTAGCCGTATGGCTATTTCCATAGCCGTGCACTCCTTTTACCATGTTGAGTTGTTACATTTATGCTTTTGTCTCATGACCCTCTGTGTAACTTGGGTCTCTTGTACCATGTTAATTTTGCACATGTTCCATGAACACGATTGTGATCCGTCGTGGTGCACTCCTGACAAGTAACATGACATGATAGTGGTCCGTTATGGCATACTTTTGATAAGTAAACATGACATGATATACCCCGATATGCTGTTGCGACGGCTAGCTTGACATGACAAGAATGAATGGCCTGGATACCGTGGGCGATTATGTTTGCATATATGAACCAGTATTGTCTTGCATCATGTCTAGGATAGGGACCCCTGAGTACCACGGTCAGGGGTACCTACTGAAATTGACTAAGGCTAATAACTAGAATAATCCAGTAGTCATGAAGAGATTTCCCAGCTACAGGCAATCCTGTTATCTGGGCGCGCAAGTGGACTTGTAACCTGCTGACGAGTAGGGCATATTTCCAGCACACTGTCATGTGTTGCACCCTTCATGAACGGATATTCGACCTGGATAACCTAGATGGTCTGCAGGGCTTGTGGCTGTTGGAATAATCTCATTACATCTTGCTAGTAACTAGGCCTGTGATAACCCTAGTTAGTTAAAGTATCAAGTCGTACTTATTGCTTGGTCGTGAATGTTGGATGGAGTCTAAGCCGTGTCTTGTCCCGGTACCTGGTTACTTCAGTAACATGATTGCTTATGTTTACCTTGTCAATAACTGATCGGAATAACTTCTCATCTCTGATATTTATTTCCCTAATTAGATTTCTTGTCTTAATTATCATCTTATTTTATGTTCTGATATGCTGGTTTTAGTTCTTAAGTGAAGCCTCCTTTGTGGCACTTGCTCTTTCTGGGATCTGACCCAGCTGGTTTTGTATGGCCAGATACCGGAGCAGCTCCAGAGGATCTCCCTACCATCCAGCCAGATGGTGACCACCAGGCGTAATCCTGGCAACGAGTGGATTTTATTTTTGCTCTCCCACTCTATTGTAAAAATATTCTTTGAGACGTTTAGCCGACGAGCACGTGTTAGCTCGATTGCACTTTACTTACTGTCTGCCTATGGGCTTTAACATGATTGACAAATCCTAGGGTTGATCATGTATGACTGAAATGCTGGCTAGTTCTTACATTTTATAATAACTAGCTTCATGATCATCCAAATATGTAATGTATGGGACGCCTTACTATTGTATATTTGGTGCTCTGACATCTTGTTACTGCTTTTACTTGCTTAAGATTGAGATAATAGGCTTGTTCATGACCATAAGGGACTGATGGCTTGTAGTTAAACCCTCATGTATCTAGACAGCCGTGACCGTATAGCGAGATGGATTGTACTTCAATATACGTAGCTGTCTATGTTTGCCCCCGTTCTCCAGTATTCTGGTTCTGGGGCGTTACATGGTTTAAGTGGTGGCCCATGTAGGTCTTGTAAATCAAGATATGTGAGGGTTTACTGAATAGATGTCTCAATCAGCACTCGCCCTTGATCTCTGCTCGTATCCTCTGGATCCCTAAATTCTTGACCTGATTGCATGCTTGTATCTTTAATCTGTCCTGGTCCTTCCTTATTGTTTCCTGTGTTATCTTCTTCAGCGGCATTGTCCCTTGTCCTACTGATCGGCAAGACGGAGCACCTTCCGTGGACCCGCAGCAACCTGAAGATCAAGCCCAGCATTCAGGAGTAGCCTCCAGAGCCATGCCTACTGGGGGTCAAGAGCCACCAGTTCAGCCATTCCAGTCTGTAGAGCCTGATGATGGCACCTTGGTGGGTCTCATCAGGACATTGTTAGCTTCTCAAGATCGTCGGGGCGACGCCCTACACCAGGCAGTACATAATGCTCTGAGCAGAGGTGGTCATCAAGGTAACAGTATGGCCAACAGCTTCAAGCGCTTGAACCCTCCTTTATTCGATGGCAACGAAGATGCTATTGCTGCTGATGAATGGCTTCAGGACACTGAGGTTATTCTAGAAGCGGTGAAGACGCCCGAGGACGAGAAGGTGGCAGTAGTACGCGTACAGTTATTGGATCTGGCCCGCAGCCGGTGGGCGGCACTGGCTGTTGGATTAGTGGCACCTATTACCTGGGCAGTATTTCGAGAGAGATTCCAGACCAAGTACTTCGATGTTGTAGCTCGGTACAATCTACAGACGAGGTTTACTAATTTGAAGTAGATGGACAGGACGGTCGACGGATAGGTGGTCGAGTTTTCCAGGCTTAGTCGGTTTGCTCCCACCTTAGTGGTGACTGAGTTTGACAGAGCTCAGCGATTCCAGCAGGGACTCCACCTGGTGATTTTACTGGCAGTAGAGCAGTTTGAGCATCAGACTTTCGATGCAGTATTGAGAGAAGCTAGGATGCATGTGTATAACTCCCAAAGGATTGTGGACAGGATCGGAGGTCGAAAGCGATCTCATGGCCACATGAACCAGTCTTCAGTACCAGCCCCGGCAGCAAGGGCTTTGACCATTAGAACTCCGAGGCGGGCGGCCTCAGTGACGTCGATTCAGCATTCGACCCCGACGTATCCTCAACAGCAGAAGCATAAGCAGACTTCCGCAATAGGTTGCACTCATTATGGGAAGCCAGAACATGTGGTGGCAGAGTGTCGCAGAGCACAGGGCTTATGCTTGGTTTATGGAGCACCAGACCACGGGGTTGGGAACTGCCCGAATAGGGGGAGTTCATCTTCTTCGACCTTTTCTAGTCCCTCGGTTAGGGGACCAGCTCCAGTATCAGTCCAGCAACAACAACAGTACCCGTTGCCGAGGCCTTTGCTACCTCAGACCCAAGCATTTCAGCAGCAGAACCCCCAGCAGTATGCACAAGCCCAAGCCCTGATCCAAAGCAGACAGAGAGATTTTTAGCAGAGGGAACCCGCATCCAGAGGGCATGGTCAGGCGATGGCGATGACCGTAGAAGAAGGATTGGCACCAGGTAAGGTAGTGGCAGGTACTATTCTCGTCAACTACTTCCCAGCATCAGTATTATTTGATTCTGGTGCATCGCATTCATTTATGTCTGTACAATTTGTGACACTGATAGGACTGGAGCACGAGTCATTATCAGTAAGGCTCAATATACTTACTGATAACGGACTTGTGGGAGTTGATAGAGTGTTTTACTTGTGTCGGATCATAGTTAGCGGTAGAGAGTTCCTCGCTAGACTGATAGAGTTCCCAATGGCCGATTATGATATGGTCTTAGGGATGGATTGGTTAAGAAACCAGTATGCTAGGATAGACTATCATGTTGGCAGGGTTGTTTTTAGCATTCCAGGCGAGCCAGAGTTTTCCTTTTCCCGAGGCGAAGTTGAACCTTCTCCTCCAGTATTGCGGATGGCAGTAGCAGCATTGTAGTTACCCTGGATAGTCGAGGAGTTTCCTGATGTTTTTCCAGAAGAGCTTCCAGGAATGCCTCCAGAGCGAGAGATCGAGTTTACTATCGACTTGATCCCAGGGACAACACCAGTGTCGAAGAGAGTCTACAGGATGGTACCGTCAGAGTTAGAGATATTGTATAAGATGATTGAAGAACTCAGGACCAAGGGATTCATTCGTGCAAGTGGATCGCCTTGGGGAGCCCCGATGCTTCTTGTGAAAAAGAAGGATGGTACGTCCAGATTATGTATAGATTATCATACCTTGAACTCAGTGACAATCAAGAATAGATACCCTCTACCGAGGATAGATGACTTGTTTGATCAACTCAAGGGGGCAGCAGTATTCTCGAAGATTGACTTACGGTCATGATACCATCAGATCAGAGTCAGAGTGCAGGACATCCCGAAGACAATTTTCAGATCTAGATATGGGCATTATGAGTTCCTTGTTATGCCATTTGGAGCAACCAATATGCTGGCTGTATTCATGGCCCTCATGAATCGCATCTTTATGCCTTATTTGGATCAGTTTGTGATAGTGTTTATAGACGACATCTTAGTCTATAGCAAGAGTGAAGCGGAGCATGAGCAGCATCTCAGAGTTGTCCTCCAGATTCTCAGAGAGCACCAGTTGTACGCGAAGTTCAGTAAATGCGAGTTCTGGCTCGATCGTATTTCGTACTTGGGTCATATCATCACCAGAGGAGGAGTAGAAGTGGATCCCCAAAAGATCGTGGCTATTGAGACATGGCCACACGCCTAGCACAGTTACAGAAGTTCGCAGTTTTCTTGGCTTGGCCGGCTATTACCGACGATTTGTTTCAGATTTTGCTCGAATTTCAGCGCAATTGATCCAGTTGACCCGCAAGGATGTGCAATTTGCCTGGACAGCTGAATGTCAGGATTCTTTTGAGAACTTGAAGCGAGGTTTGATGACGGCACCCGTTCTCACGCTTCCAGATGGGACCGGGGATTCTCAGTATACTATGATGCTTCAGGCAGAGGTTTGGGATGTGTTTTGATGCAGCATGGGAAGGTAATAGCTTATGCATCATGCCAACTTCGTGATCATGAGAGGAATTACCCAACCCATAACTTGGAGTTGGCAGCAATAGTGTTTGCACTTAAGCTTTGGAGATACTACTTATATGGAGATAGGGTAGAGATTTTTACCGACCACAAGAGCCTGAAGTATGTGTTCAACCAGAAGGATCTTAACATGCGTCAGAGAAGGTGGCTAGAGCTACTTGTGGATTATGATGTCAACCTGAAGTATCATCCTGGAAAGGCCAACGTTGTTGCAGATGCATTGAGCAGAAGAGCCAAAATTTATTTTCTAATAGCGCAATCAGAGTTATTAGCAGATCTTCAGAAGATGGGTATAGAAGTTGTCCTTCCTACCAATGTGGCATTGATGGCCAGTATGCAAGTTCAGTCTACTATAGTCGAGAGGATCCGGATGGCGCAGTCAACAGATTCCAAGCTTCAGCGACTCAGAGCAGAGTGTGAGACAGGACAACGGCTAGAGTTATGAATTCATGAAGATGGTACACTTTGACAGGGTAAACGTCTTTGTGTACCCAGTAGAGATATCAGATAAGAAGTCATGGCAGAAGCTCACAGTTCGCAGTATTCCATTCATCCCGGTGGCACGAAGATGTACCGTAATATCCGTCAGCACTTTTGGTGGAATGGCATGAAGAGGGAGATAGCCCGGTTTGTCTCTCGGTGTTTCGTTTGCCAACAATTTAAAGCTGAACATCAGAGAGCGGCTGGACTTCTTCAGCCCTTGCCGATTCTAGAATGGAAATAAAAGCACATAACCATGGATTTCATGACTGGATTACCTAGGTCCCCGGCCGGTAGAGATGCTATTTGGGTTATTATAGACAGCTCACGAAGGTGGCTCACTTTCTCCCGTTCAGAGTTGGTCAGTTGACGGCTCAGCTAGCAGAGATATACTTCAGACAGATCGTCAGATTTTACGGTGTACCAGTCAGTATCACCTCGGACAGAGATTCAAGATTTATGTCGCACTTTTGGCACAGTCTGCAGGAGAGTTTGGAAACTCACCTTCAGTTCAGCTCATCTTATCATCTGCAGACAGATGCTCAGTCAGATCGTACCATACGAACCTCGGAAGATATGTTGAGATCTTATACCCTCGACTTTGGTGGTTCATGGAAAGATCATCTGCACCTGGTGGAGTTCTCGTACAACAGTTTCCAAGCCAGTATCCAGATGGCACCATTTGAGGCGCTGTATGGTAGGAAGTGCAGATCCCCACTAGCAAGGGACGATATTGGAGAAAGACAGATTCTCGGTCCAAAAATGATTACTCTGACAGTTGAGGTGGTCAGAAGAGTCAGAGGTCATCTTTACGTTGCGCAAGATCGCCAGCGCCACTGGGCCGATTCTCATCGACGCCCCCTTGAATTTTCTATCGGCGACCATGTATTCCTTAGAATCTCGCCTAACCATGGAGTCATTCATTTTGAAGTACGGGAAAAGCTTAGTCCTAGGTATATAGGGCCGTTCGACATTCTAGAGCGAGTAGGAGATGTGTCCTATTATCTCACTCTCCCGTCGTCGTTACGTGAGGTGCATGATGTCTTTCATGTATCCCAATTGCGACGGTATATCCCGAATTCGAGTAATGTCTTTGATCATTCGAAATTGGTTGTTGGTACCAACCTTTCGTATGATGTGAGACCTGTATCCATATTGGACCGAAGAGAGAAGATACTCATGAACAAGACTATCAAGTTAGTCCGTGTTGCTTGGGGTCATCACTCTTTGGGTGAGTCAACGTAGGAGCGTGAGGATGATATCCGATCGTGATATTCCGACCTGTTTGACTCGTAAGGTATGATGTCTTTCTTATGCCTTATGCTCTCAATTCTTTGCTTGAATGAATGATTGCATGGTGGACTGCTTAGTATAACTCGTTTGTGATTAGTATAGCTTGTCCTTGCCTCTCTAGCCTCTTAATTAAATTCCAAGGACGGAATTCCTTTACGGTGGGTAGAGTTGTAACGCCCGTAGTTCGTATTACGTATTTTGGTATACGTGTACGTATTTTGACTCATGTTGTCTGTCTAATTGTATAGTTTATTTTAGCATTTCATTGCTTGGTTCGGCTTGGTTCGGTTTTTCTTGCATGTGAACCAACCCTACCTAACCCCACTACTAACCCCATTTATATCCTACCTACTTTTCTCTCTCCTCATAACTCAGCATTTACTCCTCCTTCTTCTTCTTTCTTTCTGGCGTAGAGATCTACCTACCCCCTCTCCCACCGGTAAGTGCATCTTGATTCATGGAGGAACTCAAGTCTTTTTGTTCCATTTTCTTCCTCACGAGATTCTAAGACACTTTAGTACTTAGCATTTTAATTTCCATGGCTCATTTCGTGTATCTCTAAGCTTGTTGCATTTTCGAATTTCTTGGGTTTTGATCTATTAAACCTTGTTATTTTCAAGTTTTAAGTGTTCCAGGTGGTAGAGAATTTCGTTCTACCCCATTTTGACCTATGGAAGTTCGGATTCTGACCTTAGATGAAGATTTTTGGAGCTTGGGAGCAATGGCTTCCATGTTTTTTTTTTTTTCGGAAAAGTGGAGAAGAAGAACAGTACTTAGCCACATGGCTTTCTCATGCGGCAAGTCCCCTTTGGCCGCATGGCCCTTGCGGCATGGCCTTCACCCGCATGACTCAAGTTGACTCCAGCCTCATTAGCTTATTCCCCCACTGTCGTATATGACCGTTCCTCCTTTGGCCGTAAGACCCTCATTCGGCCCTGCCGTATGAGACCCCATCTATTGCCGTATAGCTCTTCCAGCCGAGCCGTATGGCTTCGGTTGGCCTTAGCCGCATGGCTTTGGTCCCCCGAGCCGAATAAGCCTGCTGTCCTTAACCGCATGCACCCTTCTCCTCCAGCCGCATAAGCCTGTCCCCTTCTTGCCGCATGACTTCTTTTAGCCGAGCCGTATGGCTTTGCCCGACTTGGCCGCATGAGCCCGATCTTCCTTGGCCGCATGAGCCCGATCTCCCCTGGCCGCATGCGCCCATTCTCCCCGAGCCGTTTGAGCCCTTAACCCCTGGCCCCTTTCATGCGCCCCTTTTTCCCCCGGCCGCATGAGCCTGCTCCCCCCTTCCGAGCCGCATGAGCCTGTCCTGTTTAGCCGTATGGCTCTTTTCATAGCCGTGCACTCCTTTTACCATGTTGAGTTGTTACGTTTATGCTTTTGTCTCATGACCCTCTGTGTAACTTGTGTCCCTTGTACCATGTTAATTCTGTACATGTTTTATGAACACAATAGTGACCCGTCGTGGTACAATACTGACAAGTAACATGACATGATAGTGGCCCATTTTGGCGCACTATTGATAAGTAAATATGACATAATATATCCCGATATGCTGTTGCGACGGCTAGCTTGACATGACAAGAATGAATGGCCTGGACACCGTGGGCGATTATGTTTGCACATATGAACCAGTATTGTCTTGCATCATGTCTAGGATAGGGACCCCTGAGTACTACGGTCAGGGGTACCTACTGAAATTGACTAAGGCTAATAACTATAATAATCCAGTAGTCATGAAGAGATTTTTCAGCTACAAGCAATCCCGTTATCTGGGCGCGTAAGTGGACTTGTAGTCTGCCGACGAGTAGGGCACATTTCCAGCACACTGTCATGTGTTGCACCCTTCATGAACGAATATTCAACCTGGATAACCTGGATGGTCTGCAGGACTTGTGGCTGTTGGAATAATCCTATTACATCTTGCTAGTAACTAGGCTTGTGATAACCCTAGTTAGTTAAAGTATCAAGCCGTACTTATTGCTTGGTGGTGAATGTTGGATGGAGTCTAAGCCTTGTCTTGTCCCAGTACCTGGTTACTTCAGTAACAAGATTGCTTATGTTTACCTTGTCAATAACTGATCAGAATAACTTCTCATCTCTGATATTTATTGCCCTACTTAGATTTCATGTCTTAATTATCTTCTTATTTTATGTTCTGATATGCTGGTTTTAGTTCTTAACCGAAGCCTCCTTTGTGGCACTTGCTCTTTCTGGGATCTGATCCAGCTGGTTTGCATGGCCAGATACCGGAGCAGCACCAGAGAATCTTCCTACCTTCCAGCCAGATGGTGACCATCAGGCGTAACCTTGGCAATGAGTGGATTTTATTTTTGCTATCCTACTCTATTGTAAAAATATTCTTTGAGACGTTTAGCCGACGAGCACGTGTTAGCTCGATTGCACTTTACTTACTGTCTGCCTACGGGCTGTAACATGATTGACAAATCCTATGGTTGATCATGTATGACTGAAACTCTGGCTAATTCTCACATTTTGTAATAACTAGCTTCATGATCATCCAAATATGTAATGTATGGGATGCCTTACTATTGTATATTTGGTGCTCTGACATCTTGTTACTGCTTTTACTTGCTTGAGGTTGAGACAATAGGCTTGTTCATGACCATAAGAGACTGATGGCTTGTAGTTAAACCCTCATATATCTAGACAGCCGTAACCGTATAGCGAGGTGGGTTGCACTTCAATATACGTAGCTGGCTATGTTCGCCCCCGCTCTCCAGTATTCTTGTTCTGGGGCGTTACACTCCCGTAGCTTAGTCGATGATGACGTGGTCCCGACCCCGTTCCGGAGATCGGCTTTAGTTTAATTGCGTTAGGGGATGCGACATCCGAGTTCTGCTCGGATTTGTGCTCTGTGGATTATTTTCCTAGGTGTATCCCTGGTTGGCTTTCCGTTGTGTTCTGTGTGTTTCTCAGGCTGACTTTTAGGTGTATCCATTTATAGGTTCAGTGAATTATTTCATTAGTAATTCTTTAGTTGGATTTTATTGATATGTTGGTCCTTGATTAGTTGCTGTAGGCTATTTTACTTTGAGTTGATTATATTTTTGTAGCTTATATTCATCTCTGTATGTTGAGACATTGCGTTGTCTCCCTGGTTTGGGACGTTGATTTTGAGTTGTGGGTTTTGTACCGCCTCGTGGATAAGTTGTCCTAGTAACAGAGGAGGTGCTGCCCAAATTTTTAGTAAAATCTTTCGAAATATTATTATTAATTAAGTTCATTAAATTAAAACCTGTTTTCATACCCGATCTTTGCAAATGATTTCCAAAATTGGTTTTGTTGGTTTGGTTTTGTGGATTTTGTGAGTTTTGTATCCCCTGTTAGGCGATGACCGTATTGGTCGGATGAGCCTTGGGGAAACACAAACGCTACAGGATTTCCTGTACGTTAAGGCGTAAGCCAGCAATGTGAGATTGCATGACCAAGTCTGAGACGCCCATTTTCTATAATCTATATTTAAATTATATTATGTTTTATTTTAGAATTTGTTACAGGTTTTAATATCTTGGGTGCAGGGCCTCGACCTTCTGTTTGGACCGCTTCACGGCACTAAGAGCTCGCCTCAACATTTAAATTAAATTAATTAATTTGTTGTAAGGACATAAGCCCAGTTTTTTCTTTATTTTTCTGTGGCCCTGTATTTGTGTAGTTTAGAATTTTCTGTTCTTTTTGGTTGCTGCTTTGCGTAATTAGACGCGTACTTAAAATTGGTATTATTTTTATATAAATAATTATTAGAATTTTATCACTTCTAAATAAAAAGGATAAAATTCAAGTTTGTATTATTTAAACAAATTCACATTTTTCTCATTAAAAGAAAAACCTAATTTTATGTATATAATATTAAAGTACAAAGTTTTGTTAAATGAATTGGAAAATATGATCTTTACCCAATAAATCAATAAATCGGTTCCTTTTTCGTTAATTAATATTTGTATCCTGCGACAGTAGAGTAGGTTGATAGCTTAATTAACAATTTAAAAACTGGACTAGGACCTGCTTCTAGAAATTGCAACTATCACACCTAGATTTGGCTCATCTATGTTTCTAAGTCAGGGTTCTCAACTGTAGGATTTCGAGGACGTATTTGACTTCATCCTCGGTACCGACATCATATTCCAGTCATTAAACAAAGACAAGTTACGGTTATGTTTTCTTGCATTTTATTTAGTAATTGTCATGATTGCATGCTTAAACCACATTGTTACACGGAACTCTCTCCTTGAGTTCGATTATTGATTGTGGGGATATTGGGGGAGTAGTGTAATGTTTATGACCAATACCCTCATATTGCATTATTGTGCGAGCTTACCCCTCTTACACACGGGAATAAGCCGTATCGCATCGCTAGTATGCTGTTGCACAACCTGAGCCCGAGCCGGTCATAGACGTTACCTATTCAAATCACATTGTTTCAAATACTGAATTGCTAAAAATTGCTGGAAAATATTGTTCAAAGTATTTCAACTGTTTAAAATTGCATCTTTCCGTTATTATTTAGAATGTCGGATTATGTACTCGTACTTGCTCCTTTCCTGACTGGATCCCCCCCATAGGTGATGTTGATGATGCTGAGCTATTGTTCAATAGCTACTATGACCCAGTATTATATCCTGTGGTGTTTCCAGAGTCCCCCTTGGAGGATGCAGAACCTGAGGCCGATGAGCCGACCGTTTAGCTAGTTGTTTTCCAATTATCTAGTTTTATTGTATTGGAGTTTGTAGATTTCAAATTCAATACTTTATTTCAGTACTTTCAGTTTCAATTTGTACTTTTCAATTGTTGAATAAAAAGTTTTTAAATATTCGTAAATTCGTGTTGTGACAAATACAAATAAATGTTGTTGTGAATACCTGCATATAGAACAGCTTACTGCCGCCGTCTCACAATGGTGCAGGCTGAGCATGATCCAGTTCGACCCAATAATTTGGGATCGAGTCGTGCATGTTTTTAGTGGTGGCCTATGCAGGTCAAAAACAACAGCTTAGGTAAAGATATCTAGAAACAATTAGAACACTAGAACATTAATTTGTCACAACATAGGACCGGAATATACTATAAATAAGTATTTTTGTTTGATTATAGACTGATAGGATACATTGCTTATGTATTGCATCATAAACCTTCCAGAGTATGGCCAAAGAAAAGACCACCCGCTCCGGCCCTCCTGACGATGAGGTCTCATCTACCAATCACACCCCACCTCCTCAAGCACGCCCGGACCCTCCCCCTTTGCAGCTGACAGACCGTCCCCACGTTGCACCAACACCCTGTGCCGTTTACGCTGCTATAGCTCAAACGGCAGAACCTGCACCTCCACGAACTGAGCCGCAATCCCCTGCGGTAGTGCCCGCGCCAGCTGCCCCACCAGTACCGGTGGACCCCACCGAGCTCGTAGGCCTGCTATGAGGAGTATTGGAGACCCAGAGAGCCCAAGCTGAAGCCCATCGCGAACATACCACGATCATGAGAGAAGGCATGGAGAATGCCCACAACGTGGCTATGGCTGCCCTCGAGAGAGGAGAAACAGCTCAATCGGAACAAGGCCTGGTAAGGTAAACATAAATCTAAGAGTTAATTTATGTATCATTAAGGCCATTCAATTTGATAGGAGACATATTATTATGTGAAGGTCGGCACTATCAAGAACATTAAGAAGCAGGACCCTCGACCCTTCAAGGGAACCGAGGGAATCATCCATGCCGACGAATGGCTCGACAGCATGGAGCGTCTCCTCAGCATCACTCGACTCCCGACGACCTCCACGTCGAAGCATTAGGACTCTAGCTGGGAGATGTAGCAAGCACCTGGTATCGAAATGAATCCCGACTCCAGGACAAACAGCTTGACTGGGACACCTTCAAGAGGTTGTTCCGTAGGAAGTTCTTTCCAACATCAGAGTTGCGGGAGATGAAAAGACAGTTCCAGGATCTGAAGCAAGGGAACATGACGGTTGGAGAGTATGCGGCAGAGTTCGGCCGACCTAGCTGCTTTGCCAAGAACCTGGTTACTGACCCCACGGATCGTGCTGAGAGATTCAGGTATGGACTAATGGAAGATATTCGTACCCCTGTGATCGCAGGCGGCACCAAGACGTACGAGAAGATCCTGATACGAGCTCAGGATGTGGAGAAGAGCCATCCTTCTCGTTCAAAAAGGAAGTATCCTGGAACTAACAACTTCCAGGGTAACCAGAAGAGGCCCAACATCAACAACCACAACAACAACATGCCTCCTCACCACCACCAGCAGCACCATCAGGCAAGGACCAGTAACAGAGCGCCTCAGAAGCAGATCCCTGTCTGTGATTTCTGCAAGAGGCCAGGACATCAGGCGAACATCTGCAGGAAGAAACTGGGACACTGTCTAGTTTGTGGGTCTGCCATCCACCAAGTGAGGGACTGCCCCACAGCATTCACCCGGACCGGAGCAACTCAGCAAAGAGCTCCTCTTCCCCCTCAGCAACAGCGGTTCGGACAACATCAGCAGAAGACCGGGCGAGCTTTTGCCCTAGCAGCAGACGAGCAAGAACCAGAGCAGGAACCCACCGCTGATGTCATCACAGGTTCCATTTATGTTTTTTCATATCCTGCTCTAGCATTATTTGATTCGGGTGCATCACACACTTTTATATTATCAAAGTTTATTTCTGCACATCACCTAGTTACGGGATTTAGCAAGATGATAAGTAGAGTTATGACCGATGGTGGACCCATACCTATCACCAAGACTTGTAACTGCCCCATAACTATCTCAGGCCACGAATTCTTAGTACCCTTACTTGTGATGCCCTTACCCAACTATGATATAGTCCTAGGGATGGACTGGTTAAGTGAGCAGCATGCGTTGATAGATTGTCACAGAGGATGTGTAATCTTCAGCCCACCAGGAGAACCGGAGTTTGAAATCTCTCGAGCTCCGAAAGACATGAAGAGTGTTACCTACTCCTCTATCACCGAAGAACTCGGGCCTCCTCACCCTATCATAGCGAAATTCATGGACGTCTTTCCAGATAGTCTTTCAGAATTGCCGCCAGACCGAGGTGTAGAATTCACCATCGACCTAGTTTTCAGCTCTTCCTCTATTTCTCGGGGATGCTACAGAGTCAACCCCAAGGAGGCAAAGGAGATGAAGGACCATATTGATGAACTAAAGGCCCAAGGATTTATCAGAGATGGTGCTTCACCCTGGGGAGCGCCAGTTTTGTTCGTGCCCAAGAAGGATGGAACAGTGCGGATGTGCATTGATTACCGGGTGCTGAACAACATCACCATCAAGAACAAGTACCCTCTGTCCCGGATCGATGACATGTTTGATCAACTGAGTGGAGCTAAAGTATTTTCGAATATAGATCTCAGGTCTGGCTACCATCAAATCAAGGTCAGGAAGGAGGATATTCCAAAAACGGCATTCAACACCAAATATGGACAATATGAATTTTTGGTCATGCCGTTTGGACTGACGAAAGCCCCTGCAGTATTCATGAACCTTATGAACAAGGTTTTCCATGAATACCTGGATCAGTTTGTTGTTGTCTTCATCGATGACATTCTGATCTACTCGAAGACCGAAGAAGAGCATGAAGAGCACCTGAGGAAAGTTCTAGAAACTTTAAGGAAGGAGAAGCTCTATGGTAAGCTATCTAAATGCGAATTCTTCTTAGACAAAGTGGATTTTCTAGGCCATGTTGTCACAGGAGAAGGAATTTCGGTAGATCCAATGAAGATAGCTGCTATTGAGAAGTGGACTGCACCAAGTTCAGTTGCAGAAAGCAGAAGCTTCTTGGGCTTAGCTGGCTACTACCGGAAATTTATAAAAGATTTCTCCAGGATTGCTGAGCCGATGACGAAGCTCACCAGAAAGAACGAAGAATTTTTTTGGTCTGAAGCTTGTCAGTCAGCATTTGAGGAACTGAAGAAGAGACTTACAACGGTGCCGAAACTTGCGCTACCCTCAGGTACCGGCGATTTCTCAATTTATAGTGATGCTTCCAATAAAGTATTGGGCTGTGTTCTTCAACAACACAGGAAAGTAATTGCTTACGCATCTAGAAAATTACGGACTCATGAGAAGAACTATCCCACACATGATTTGGAGCTTACAGCGGTTATATTTGCATTGAAGCTGTGGTAGCACTACCTCTATGGAGAGAGAGTAGAAATATTTGCAGACCACAAAAGTCTTAAATATATTTTTACTCAGAAGGATCTGAACATGCGACAGAGACGATGGCTGGAGCTGATGAAGGATTTCGACATCAACCTGCAGTATCATCCGGGTAAGGCTAATGTTGTTGCAGATGCACTTAGTCGATACCCGATGGCGATTTTCTTGACCAAGGAACGACACTTGCTGGAAGACATAAAAAAGCTTGGACTGGAGATTGTACTGCCCGAAGAACAAATGAAGAAACTGGAAAGAGAAGCCATTGTACCAGGAGCTGATTCCTCAATGATGCAGTTGCAAGTGCGTTCAAGTCTAATAGACAGAGTTAAGGAGACACAATTCCAAGACGAGACGCTTTACAAGCTCAAAAATCAAGTGCTGGCAGGAACACTTGAAGGATTCTCAATCGCCAGCGACGGAGCACTGAAGCACGGTACGATGCTTTGCGTACCAACTGGCGAACTGAGGAACGAGCTGATGCAAGAAGCGCACCAGTCGCAGTATTTCATACATCCAGGAGCTAAAAAAATATATCGGGATATGCGTACTATAGTGTGGTGGTACGGAATGAAGAAGGACGTATCCAGGTATGTAGCTAGATGCTTAATTTTTTAACAAGTGAAAGCTAGCAGACAGAGACCAGTAGGACTGTTGCAGCCGTTAGACATCCTGGAGTGGAAATGGGAACACATAATGATGGACTTTGTGTCAGCACTGCCTCGATCCCAAGGAGGGAAGGATGCCATTTGGGTTATCATGGACCGACTGACGAAGTCAGTCCACTTTATTCCTTTCAAGGTGGGTCTATCCACCGAGAAGTTGGCGACATTGTACATGCGGCACATCTACCGGATTCATGGAGTTCCGGTAAGCAACGTATCTGACAGGGATACCAGATTCACCTCTCACTTTTGGAAGAGCTTGCACGACAGTTTGGGAACGCAACTGAAGTTCAGAACAGCCTACCATCCCCAGACTGACGGACAATCGGAGAGAACAATCCAGACACTAGAAGACATGCTGAGATCTTGCGTCTTAGAATTTGGAGGGTCTTGGGAAGACCATTTGTACTTGGTAGAGTTCTCCTACAACAACAGCTACCAAGCTAGTATCGGTAGGACTCCGTTCGAGGCACTTTATGGACGTCGTTGCCGCACCCCACTTGCTTGGGATGACGTAGGAGAAAGGGTATTGCTTGGACCTAAAATGGTGACCGATGCAGCAGAGAAGGTAAAAATGATTAGAGACAAGCTCAGGATTGCACAGGACAGACAGAAGCATTGGGCCGATAGCAGCCGACGGAAGTTGGAGTTTGAAGAAGGAGACAGTGTGTTCGTGAAGATCCCCCCTACCAGAGGAACCATCGTTTCGGCAGAGCTGGAAAGCTAAGTCCCAGGTGTATCGGTCCTTTTGAAGTACTGAACAGGATTGGAGAAGTAGCTTATCGGGTGGCTCTACCCCCAAGTCTCGAAGGCGTCCACAACGTCTTCTATGTTTCGCAGCTGAGACACTACAACCCGGACCCGAGCCTCATCTTGGACCATTCAGAGCTGGAAATTGGACCCAGCCTCACAGTGCCAAAGAAGCCAGTGGCAATATTAGACAGAGGAGAGAAGAGAACCAGGAACTCTGTGACGCCGATAGTCAGAGTTATGTGACGGCACAACTCCCCAGGCGAGTCTACCTGGGAGCGAGAAGATGAGATACAGGAGCAGTATCCGTATATGTTTGAAACTTGAGGTAATCCCTAACCCTGCCTTTAATTTCGATGACGAAATTTCCTAAGGAGGGAAGGTTGTGAAACCCAAATTTTTTAGAATTATTAATTGTCGAATTTTATTTGTCTTAGCATAATCTTAGTATTATTATTATTATTATTATTATTATTATTATTATTATTATTATTATTATTATAGGCGGATCAAGAAAATATTATTTTTAAAAAAATTAATTATTGGATTTTTGATTGTGGCCTGTCCCGATCCCGTGCCCAGGGATCCGACCTCGAGCCTGAACCCAACTTCGTTTCTCGTCCCGAATCCATCCTTAAATCCTTTAATTAATTATTAGCCTTACATATATATAAATATATTTATAGTTAAGAGGAAAAAAACTAAAAACCCTAACCCCTAAGACCTGGTTTCCCCACGACCAGGCCGCCCCCCATTTGCTCCTCTAATCTCTCCTCTCCCTCCACTTCTTCTTCTTCTTCTTTATTAACCCACCCCCACTTCTCCTTCTCCCCTCACTTCCATTCCAAAGCACTCCACAGCCCAAATTTCCTTCTCCTTCCTTCCCCATCTCACTTCTTCCCCAAATTCCCAAATCCCTAGCCCGATCCGAGCCTTAGCCCTGCGCCCGGCCTCCGCGAGCAACGCCGGCCCCCTCCCGTGCCCGGCCGACCCCCCAGCGGCCTCCGTCCGTCCGCGACCTCCTAGCGGACCGCCTCCGCCCGAGCCCCGCTCGGCCCCGAGCCTCCGTTCTGACCACTCGGCTCTGCCGAGTTCTGTCTCGGCCAGCGCCTCCCCGCGCGACTCTCCACGCCATCTGACTCGTGGCCCCGTGCCGGACCGTCTCCCCCGTCCGCAGCAAGTCGCCCCTCCGGCGTCGCCCATCCGCGTCCGCCCGACCCTCGGGCCCCAATCTGTGCTTTCCAGCGATGTTCCGAGCTGTGCCCGTGCCGTGCGCGGCCATCGTCGCCGTTTTCGACTTCGTCGAGACGCTGTCCAGAGATCACGTTGCTTTTTTGCGCTGTCCCGAGCTGATCCCGCACGGATTCTTTTTTATTTCTTGCATCTGAGAGCTCTAGTCGAGCAACTGAGATATAATCCCGTGTCCCTGTGTCCCTCCCGTAGCTTAGTCGATGATGACGCGGTCCCGACCCCGTTTCGGGGATCGACTTTAGTTTAATTGCGTTAGGGGATGCGACATCCGAGTTCTGCTCGGATTTGTGCTCTGTGGATTGTTTTCCTAGGTGTATTCCTGGTTGGCTTTCCATTGTGTTCTGTGTGTTTCTCAGGTTGACTTTTAGGTATATCCATTTATAGGTTCTGTGAATTATTTTATTAGTAATTCTTTAGTTGGATTTTATTGATATGTTGGTCCTTGATTAGTTGCTGTAGGCTATTTTACTTTGAGTTGATTATATTTTTTTAGCTTATATTCATCTCTGTATGTTGAGACATTGCGTTGTCTCCCTGGTTTGGGACGTTGAGTTTGAGTTGTGGGTTTTGTACCGCCTCGTGGCTAGGTTGTCCTAGTAACAGAGGAGGTGTTGCCTAAATTTTCAGTAAAATCTTTCAAAATATTATTATTAATTAAGTTTATTAAATTAAAACCTGTTTTCATACCCGGTCTTTGTAAATGATTTCCAAAACTGGTTTTGTTGGTTTGGTTTTATGAATTTTGTGAGTTTTGTATCCCCTGTTAGGCGACGACCGTATCGGTCGGATGAGCCTCGGCAAAACAAAAATACTACAGGATTTCCTGTACGTTGAGGCGTAAGCCAGCAACGTGAGATTGCATGACCAAGTCTGAGACGTCCATTTTCTATAATCTATATTTAAATATATTATATTTTATTTTAGAACTTGTTATTGGTTTTACTATCTTGCGTGCAGGGCCTTGGCCTTCTGTTTGGACCGCTTCACGGTACTCAGAGCTCGCTTCAGCATTTAAATTAAATTAATTAATTTGTTGTAAGGGCATAAGCCCAGTTTTTTCTTTATTTTTCTGTGGCCCTGTATTTGTGTAGTTTAGAATTTTCTGTTCTTTTTGGTTGCTGCTTTGCGTAATTAGACGCATACTTAAAATGGGTATTATTTTTATATAAAAATTATAAGAGTTTTCTCACTTCTAAATAAAAAGGATAAAATTCAAGTTTGTATTATTTAAACAAATTCACATTTTTCTCATTAAAAGAAAAACCTAATTTTGTGTATATAATATTAAAGTACAAGGTCTTGTTAAATGAATTAGAAAATGTGATCTTTACCCAATAAATCTGTTCCTTTTTCGTTAATTAATATTTGTATCCTGCGACAGTAGAGTAGGTTGATAGCTTAATTAGCAATTTAAAAACTGGACTAGGACCTGCTTCTAGAAATTACAACTAGCACACCTAGATTTGGCTCATCTGTGTTTCTAAGTCAGGATTCTCAACTGTAGGGTTTCGAGGACGTATTTGACTTCATCCCCGGTACCGACATCATATTCCAGTCATTAAACAAAGGCAAGTTACGGTTATGTTTTCTTGTATTTTATTTAGTAATTATCATGATTGCATGCTTAAACAATATTGCTACACGGAACTCTCTCCTTGAGTTCGATTATTGATTGTGGGGATATTGGGGGAGTAGTATAACGTTTATGACCAATACCCCCATATTGCATTATTGTGCGAGCTTACCCCTCTTACACACGGGGATAAGCCGTATCGCATCGCTAGGATGCTATTGTACAATCCAAGCCGGTCATAGACGTTACCTATTCAAATCACATTATTTCAAATACTGAATTGCTGAAAATTGCTGGAAAATATTGTTCAAAGTATTTCAACTGTTTAAAATTGCATCTTTCCGTTATTATTTAGAATGTCGGATTATGTACTCGTACTTGCTCCTTTCCTGACTGGATCCCTCCATAGGTGATATTGATGATGCTGAGCTATTGTTCAATAGCTACTATGACCCAGTATTATATCTTGTGGTGTTGCCAGAGTCCCCCTTGGAGGATGCAGAACCTGAGGCTGAAGAGCCGACCGTTTAGCTAGTTGTTTTCCAGTTATCTAGTTTTATTGTATTGGAGTTTGTAGATTTTAAATTCAGTACTTTATTTCAGTACTTTCAGTTTCAGTTTGTATTTTTCAATTGTTGAATAATTTTTTTTAAATATTCGTAAATTCGTATTGTGACAAATGCAAATAAATGTTGTTGTGAATACCTGCATATAGAACAGCTTACTGCCGCCGTCTCACAACGGTGCAGGCTGGGCATGATCCGGTTCGACCCAATAATTTGGGATCGGGTCGTGACAGAAACCGTTCCCCCAAACCAGAAAGTCCTGTGAGAGAATCGAGCAAAAGTACACAAACCAAAAAATGCCAAATACAATCGCAGACACAAAGATTTTTGACGTGGAAAACCCTTGCGAAAAAAACTACGGGAAGATCATAGTCCAACCCTGAAGAACCTCCACTAGTGGAATAAAGAGAATACACCCTCTACAAGCTCTTCCCGATCCAACACGGATCACCACAACTCACTTGAAAGAAGAAATTTTTTTGTTGCGGACTCCGAAGAATAAGAGATGCCGAAAAATTATTCGAAGTAATCTCTCCTTCACAATAGTCCTTAATCCTCTCTCTCTCTCTCTCTCAGAGATTGTAAAGCACTTTTATTTTGAGATGAGTTTTCAACTAGCATGCATCACCTTTTTATAAGCCCTTGGTAATCCATACATGGAAGGCTAATATATATGGAAACTTCAAATATGAATCAATCATATATTTAATGAAAATCCAATCATAATTTGCTTGCCATAATTGGAAACCCAATAATATGGAAAGCTACTATATGAAGGGTCCAATCATAAATATATGATCAAAGTAAATATGGAAATCCAATCATATATTTTCTTACCATATATGTTCCAAAATAGGATCCATGCACTCCCCGAGCTTCTCCGACACACGGATGGCGCTCGTCGCTCTCCGGGGTATTCTCCACATAGGTTGGGAACCCCACCCACTCCAACATTTCCAAAAATTAATTAACTTTCTTTCCAACATTTTATATATATCTACGCGCTATCGTAGTCTTCCTTGATTATCGGTTTTCTAGAAGAATCTATTATCCTTCTAAAGTGGTCATCACAACCTAATATTTACACGTGCTCATGCATTCAATTGTAGGGTCCAACGTACACATATACAATGAATGAAGGAGCTTCTAAAAATGAATGAAGCATAAATATGATCATAAAAATTGGAGGCAAAACTCAATTATATGACGACTTGTGGCGGCCATGAAATCTATATCCCATGTTTTTTTGCTTTCATATCTCTCACACATGTAGTTAGACGTAACCATCAATGTAGCTTGCCACCTTTCTTGAACAGACCAACATTTCCTTTTCTGATTCTTGGGTCCCACTATTTCTATTTTTTATTATCCTATATATCTAGAATTAACTATAATAGTGGGCCCAAAAGCACATGAGTAATGAATAATGTTGGAAGTTGTATAATAGCACGGATATTAGACGGGATTGATAGAATTCAAACATCCCAATTGTAATATGTGTAGGTGTACGTGGATAATTGGATTATAATTTAAAAAACTATAATAGAAACTCTATAATTTAATAGTCGATAAATTATTATCCTTGATTTTTATGGAGATCTAATATGTTAGACATTTTAAAAAAATTGAATATAAGTTATGCTTGAGCTGAAGAAATGATAATCATCTCTTTTTTCATTGTAGCTTTTGAAAGCACAGGATGAATAGGGTAAAACTAATAATTAAGCATAATTAAGAATACTAATAGGCAATTTAAAAATAAGTGACAGAGATGAGACAATAATGCAAACACCAGATGTATCATGGTATTTTCTATCGGACACTTCAATCCTGAAACTCTCTCGAACTTTAATCCAACTATAATAAAAATAATTATACTAGTGAGATTTGTTCTGAAGGTTTGGCTAACTTCTTATACACTGGATTTGATTTGAAGGACTTGTCGACTTCTATACAAGTTTTGATCCAAAGACTTACAAACTTCAATCTCTTACAAAAAATATTGATCTTATAGCAAATGAAGATCTTAATGTACAATTCAATATACACTCTATTTCAAATAGGTTTGGCAAGTGAAAGTTCTTGAATGTGAAAAAAATTTTATTTGGTAGATAAAAATTTAAGGCCTAAAGAAGCGGGTAATAAAGAGGCCAAAAGGGTTTATATAAAGACCTCTCACAAATAGTCATTATTGTGCAGGCTGTATACCGTCCGCACAATAACGACTTTAAATATAGTCGTTACAATATTAATGTTGTGCAAAATTTAGGCGGTTTATCGTCTGCATACTATCAAAGAAAATTTGTATGTGTTAAAAAGTTTATGGAAAACAAATTTGAACACCATATCATCAGTATACTGGCGATATGTTGTCATTTTATTGATAGTATACGGCCGACGCATGACAGTCAGTTATACATAAACTTTCTAGAAGTTGATTTAGGACAAAAACTGGAATGATACTATACTAACGATATACCAATATGTCGTTGATAAACTGTCAGGTTAAAATATTACTTATATGCCTAAAGTTTTGGAGCTTTCATTTGCCATAACCTATCAAGTTACAATATTTCCTAAAATAGCTATTACACTTGAGTCGAGGTCTTTGTAGCTTGATTTCTTCAAGACGTAGTTCATATTTCCTAGAGATTTGGCTCTATAGTTGTTTCGAAACAAGTCAAATTTGAAATTTTGATTAGCTTTTGGAGGCTTCGTCTCTGAATCTCCACGGGATATGCTGTCCTATGAAATTTTCCACTGGCCGGTCAATGGGACCCTCAAAATTATGTTCGTGAATCGACGATATTGTGAGTCGTTCAGAGAAATCATTAAGCTAATGGGTTTTTGGTCCATTATAATTCCTTCATTTGCATAAATTCATCTTTAATTTGTCTTGCTTATTATTACTTTTCAAAATAATTGTTAGGCGAATAAAACAATATACATAGTAGCAATGATGATAAGGTTAATTAGTTATACTAGGACTATGCTAATTTTAATTAGTATTAACAATATAGTAATTACATGACCATTAATAATTTTATAACAAAAACTTAATCAATTAACCATAATCAAAATACTCAAATGAATCATTTGGTTAACATCTTTGTGAGAATTCTTCATTAAAAGCTTAGAAATGTCATTAATATCACAAATAGGCCTACAGACCTAGGCCACGTTTGGTTCGCGGAATTAGAGCCTTGGCAAAGGAAAGTGATTCATTTCCTTTGTTTGGATGCCAAAGAAAATGAGGAGGAAAGAAATTTGATTCCCAAGAGGAAGAAAAAATAGGGAGGAAAGTGGTTCCTCCCACATAATTTTTTTTTCTCTAAGGATTCACTTTCCCTCTCAATTTTCTTGGTTTTTCCAAACACCAAAAAGAAAATTGATTGGAATTACAATTTTTCAATGAAAATAAAATATCATAGAATCAATTTTCTTTCTTTTCCTTTCTGCGAACAAATGAGGCCCTAGTGTATTATTGGACCTCATACATTGTCCCAAGGGATTTCTTCCTTCTTGGCAGGACCGGCCCTGGCCAGGGCCCCCGGATCATGAGAGGCCCAAAAAAATGTTTAAAAATAAATTAGTTAATATTTTTGTATCTCAAAATATAACTAGTATACACCAAGGGCCCTTTTAGACACAATGTTATTGTGGTGTAGTGGTTAGTATATTAGGTTTTTATACTAAAGGATCTAAATTCAATCCTTGGTTGTAGCTATTTTTTTTTACAAAAAATTAATATTTTTTATATTATGTATTGGGATCTTATTTTGAAAATTTGTCCTGCACCCCCATGAGCTCAGGCCGGCCCTACTTCTGGGTGATTATGCTATGATGATTGTTTTTTGGTGTGTTCGACGTGGAAAATAAATCAAAGAATCTTCACTGATCCGAATTCTTATGTAATATCCTGTAAGAAGATCCGATCTCAAGATTCGAAAAGCTTAGCACAAAGTAACAGTGAATTGAAACTGTAGAGGCAAGTACTTCTACATATGCTTCTAACGACACTAAATTGTCTAACATTAAATTAATATTAACATTAACATTAATATTAGAATTAACCACTGTAAAATAAATTAGAATTAACATTAACATTAATATTAACATGAAAAAATTGGTTAATTAATTTTTTGAGTTAAAATTTGTCATGTCAGCTGTCATGTTAGATGACACATAATATTATTTAACATTCTAGGTCAGCTGTCACATAAGAAGTGATGGTTTGAAAAGACAATTTAGACGTCCAAATAGCATTACTATTTTATATTTGATGAACTTATTGATCTACTATTAATGAAATTTACTTGTAATTTTCTTGATCCCATCAATTTTTTTGGGTGGTGGGGAGGGGGGTGTTGGTGGTGGGGGCTAATTTTCTACATAATTTATGTTAACTTAAATTAATCTTGGAGGCTAAAATATATTTATTGAATATGAAAAAACAATATCATGTGAATCCCAATGTTAGTGACTTGTGAGTGAGTCTAATTATTTTAACTTGCTTCGTTTCACATGCATGAGAATCGAACCTCGTGTTAGCAAGGTTAGTTTTGGAATTTGAATATTTCGAACATGATCATTGAGTTGGCATATAGAATACTCACTTTTATATTTTTCTACTTTGTAAAGTATGACTTCTTATGCTAGATTTGGAATCTTTATCATATTTTCTTTTGGAAAACAATTCATAAATATGTTCTCTAAAGTTGTTCATGTTTATTTTGTATTTGATGAATGCAAAGAAGAGTTATCTTCAAAACCTGCTGGTTTCAGGAGTGGGCATTATTCAATTTTTGAAAAAAAAACTAACCGAACCGAATGGTTCGGATTGAAAATTTTCTGATTCTGATTTTGGTTTGAAAATAATAACAAAATTTATTCAGTTTTCGATTTTGGATTTTGATTTCGGTTGAAAACAAAAAATCGAATAAAACTTATTCAATTATGTAAATACCCTCAATTCTATTCATATTTTTTTGATTAAAAAGGTGTATATTAAAAAAAAAATTCTATGTATGTGTTTTGAAGTCCAACTTTGGACACAACTTTGAAATACAACAAATGTGTGTATAAAAATTATAATTTTTTTTACATTATCTAACTACGATCCCGACTTTGAGCCCGACCCATTACACAATAGAAGTACTCCAACCGACCAAATCGAATCGATTATTCGGTTCGGCTCAGTTTCAATTTTGGCTAATATCGTTTCGGGTTCAATTTTGGTTTTAAATTTTTATAATTTTGATGTATTTAATTTTGACTATTTTGGTTCGTTTGAAACCAAGTAAACCGAACGCTAAATTAGCCTATTGTGTAATATCTAAAAAACAGTCGTTTAAGTCCCCCTAAAGTACATGTCAATGAGTTCAGAATGACGATACGAACTCAATGGTAAATCCGGAATTGCATTCCGATGAGCCGATCTCAAAATGGTCTGTTGACCCGAATATTAATATCTGACTTGTACGAAAATGCGTGCCGAAACTAATGTCCACTAAAACCTAGCAAATTATATGTCAACGAGTCCAGAATGACGATACGAACTCAAAGGTATATCCGGAATTGGATTTCGATGAGCCGGCGTCAAAAAATCCCGTTGGCCCGGACTGTGGGGCCCGCTTTGCACCGAAATGTGTGCCAGGGCCCACGTCCTCCAAATCTAATAAAATTTATATGAATTTGTGCCAGGGCCCACGTCCTCCAAATCTAACAAAATTTATATGAAGAAATGATAATCATCTCTTTTTTCATTGTAGCTTTTGAAAGCACATGATGAATAGGGTAAAACTAATAATTAAGAATACTAATAGGGAATTTAAAAATAAGTGACAGAGATGAGACAATAATGCAAACACCAGATGTATCGTGGTATTTTCTATCGGACACTTCAATCCTGAAACTCTCTCGAACTTTAATCCAACTATAATAAAAATAATTATACTAGTGAGATTTGTTCTGAAGGTTTGGCTAACTTCTTATGCACTGGATTTGATTTGAAGGACTTGTCGACTTCTATACAAGTTTTGATCCAAAGACTTACAAACTTCAATCTCTTACAAAAAATATTGATCTTATAGCAAATGAATATCTTAATGTACAATTCAATATACACTCTATTTCAAATAGGTTTGGCAAGTGAAAGTTCTTGAATGTGAAAAAAAAATTATTTGGTAGATAATAATTTAAGGCCTAAAGAAGCGGGTAATAAAGAGGCCAAAAGGGTTTATATAAAGACCTCTCACAATAGTCATTATTGTGCAGGCTGTATACCGTCCGCACAATAACGACTTTAAATATAGTCGTTACAATATTAATGTTGTGCAAAATTTAGGCGGTTTATCGTCTGCATACTACCAAAGAAAATTTTTATGTGTTGAAAAGTTTATGAAAAACAAATTTGGGTCTAACACTATATCATCAGTATACTGGCGATATGTTGTCGTTTTATCGATAGTATACGGCCGACACATGACAGTCAGTTATACATAAACTTTCTAGAAGTTGATTTAGGACAAAAACTAGTATGATACTATACTAACGATATACCAATATGTCGTTGATAAAATGTCAGGTTAAAATATTACTTATATGCCTAAAGTTTTGGAGCTTTCATTTGCCATAACCTATCAAGTTACAATATTTCCTAAAAATAGCTATTACACTTGAGTCGAGGTCTTGGTAGCTTGAATTCTTCGAGACGTAGTTCATATTTCCTAGAGATTTGGCTCTATAGTTGGTTCGAAACAAGTCAAATTTGAAATTTTGATTAGCTTTTGGAGACTTCGTCTCTGAATCTCCACGGGATATGCTGTCCCATGAAATTTTCCACTGGCCGGTCAATGGGACCCTCAAAATTATGTTCGTGAATCGACGATATTGTGAGTCGTTCAGAGAAATCCTTAAGCTAATGGATTTTTGGTCCATTATAATTCCTTCATTTGCATAAATTCATCTTTAATTTGTCTTGCTTATTATTACTTTTCAAAATAATTGTTAGGCGAACAAAACAATATACATAGTAGCAATGATGATAAGGTTAGTTAGTTATACTAGGACTATGCTAATTTTAATTAGTATTAACAATATAGTAATTACATGACCATTAATAATTTTATAACAAAAACTTAATCAATTAACCATAATCAAAATACTCAAATGAATCATTTGGTAAACATCTTTGTGAGAATTCTTCATTAAAAGCTTAGAAATGTCATTAATATCACAAATAGGCCTACAGACCTAGGCCACGTTTGGTTCGTGGAATTAGAGCCTTGGGAAAGGAAAGTGATTCATTTCCTTTGTTTGGATGCCAAAGAAAATGAGGAGGAAAGAAATTTGATTCCCAAGCGGAAGAAAAAATAGGGAGGAAAGTGGTTCCTCCCACATCATTTTTTTTCCTCTAAGGATTCACTTTCCCTCCCAATTTTCTTGGTTTTTCCAAACACCAAAAAGAAAATTGATTGGAATTACAATTTTTCAATGAAAATAAAATATCATAGAATCAATTTTCTTTCTTTTCCTTTCTGCGAACCAAATGAGGCCCTAGTGTATTATTGGACCTCATACATTGTCCCAAGGGGTTTCTTCCTTCTTGGCAGGACCGGCCCAGGCCCAGGGCCCCCGGATCATGAGAGGCCCAAAAAAATGTTTAAAAATAAATTAGTTAATATTTTTGTATGTCAAAATATAACTAGTATACACCAAGGGCCCTTTTAGACACAAAGTTATTGTGGTGTAGTGGTTAGTATATTAGGTTTTTATACTAAAGGTTCTAAATTCAATCCTTGGTTGTAGCAATTTTTTTTTTACAAAAAATTAATATTTTTTATATTATGTATTGGGATTTTATTTTGAAAATTTGTCCTGCACCCCTATGAGCTCAGGCCGGCCCTACTTCTTGGTGATTATGCATGATGATTGTTTTTTGGTGTGTTTGACGTGGAAAATAAATCAAAGAATCTTTACTGATCCGAATTCTTATGTAATATCCTGTAAGAAGTTCCGATCTCAAGATTCGAAAAGCTTAGCACAAAGTAACAGTGAATTGAAACTGTAGAGGCAAGTACTTCTACATATGCTTCTAACGACACTAAATTGTCTAACATTAAATTAATATTAACATTAACATTAATATTAGAATTAACAACTGTAAAAAAATTAGAATTAACATTAACATTAATATTAACATGAAAAAATTTGATAATTAATTTTTTGAGTTAAAATTTGTCATGTCAGCTGTCATGTTAGATGCCACATAATATTATTTAACATTCTAGGTCAGCTGTCACATAAGAAGTGATGGTTTGGAAAGACAATTTAGAGGTCCAAATAGCATTACTCTTTTATATTTGATGAACTTATTGATCTACGATTAATGAAATTTACTTGTAATTTTCTTGATCCCATCATTTTTTTTGGGTGGTGGGGAGGGGGGGTGTTGGTGGTGGGGGCTAATTTTCTACATAATTTATGTTAACTTAAATTAATCTTGGTGGCTAAAATGTATTTATTGAATCTGAAAAAACAATATCATGTGAATCCCAATGTTAGTGACTTGTGAGTGAGTCTAATTATTTTAACTAAAAATTGCTGAGAAATCCAATTTCGGGGTGGGCTTTTATGAAATGCCCACCCGCTGGATGAGTTTTATGAAATACCCAGAATTATGTATTTTCACGTTAAATATTCCAAGATTCCCTTTTAGATGCCACCCGCTGGAAACTGCTATTTTTATAATACCGAAACTACCCCTCCGCGCAAATTGGTCATCTATATGTATTTGAATTCAAAAAACTCAGATCTGGATTACGATTTTCGTCTTCTTCTTCTTCTTCACGGGGAATCTGAATTCCATTGCTCTCATCTTCAGCAGAGATCGCAAAGATCGTTCGTAGTTCGGTGTGCTTTTCTTCAGTCGAACTCAGATCATCGCTCGTCATCATCATCACCATCATCATCATCTTCATCGTGGAGACATTTGAAGTTTTTCGACGATTTGGTCAATTGTGGAGAGATGATCTTTCTTCTACTTTTCCATAAGAATTATCATCGTTTTGAAAGAAGAATGAAACTTTTTATTCCTGACAAAAATTTTCTAAAAAAATATTCTCCGTGTTAAAACCACGGAGAATGACCATTCTCCACCACGGAGAATGACCATTCTCCGTGCTAAAATGACGGAGAATGACTATTCTCCGTTTTAAAAACAACGAAGAATGGCATTCTCCGTGTTAAAAACCACGGAGAATGACAATTTTCTATGGGTTTTAACACGGAGAATGCCATTGGTAAAGTGACGGAGAATGGCCATTCTCCGTCATTTTAGTACGGAGAATAGCTATTCTCCGTGGTTTTAACACGGAGAATGGTCATTCTCCGTCTTTTTCAATACGGAGAATGACCATTCTCCTCCATGTTAACACGAGATTGGTCATTCTCCGTGTTAATATCACGAAGAATGAGCATTCTCCGTGTCAAAAAAGACGGAGAATGATCATTCTCCGTTGTAAAAAATGACGGAGAATGTCCATTCTCCATGTAAAGGTCACGGAGAATGATTATTATTCGTGTTAATATCATGGAGGATGACCATTCTCCGTGGTAAATTGACGGAGAATGGCCATTTTTCGTCATTTTAGTACGGAGAATAGCTATTCTCGGTGGTTTTAACACGGAGAATGGTCATTCTCCGTCTTTTTTAATACGGAGAATGACCATTCTCCTCCATGTTAACACGAGATTGGTCATTCTTCGTGTTAATATCACGGAGAATGATCATTCTCCGTGTCTAAAAAGACGAAGAATGACCATTCTCCGTTGTAAAAAATGGCAGAGAATGTCCATTCTCCGTGTAAAGATCACGGAGAATGATTATTATCCGTGTTAATATCACGGAGAATGACCATTCTCCGTGATTTTACCACGGAGAATGGCAATTCTCCGTGGTTTTGACACGGATAATGACCATTCTCCGTCATTTAGTACGGAGAATGGCTATTCTCCGTCATTTAGTACGGAGAATGACTATTCTCCTGCATTTTAATACTAGAAATGGCCATTCACCGTGATTTTACCACGGAGAATGGCGGGTTGAAAGTTTGGAAAGCCATAACTTTTGACTGGGAGATCGAAACGAGATCCGGTTTGTCGCAAAACGAGCGTATTTCCGAGGAGCCTGAAAGTAACCGATTCTCCGTTAGACGGACTTTTGAAATTTCAGAATCGCAAAAAAAATGATATTTTGACCTCCGTTTTGACATGGAAAGATTTTGGAAAAGAAAACCTAGATCGAAAGTGAGCAGCGTATCGAAGAAGAAGAAGAATAGAAAGTGAGCAGCGTAACGAAGAAGATGAAGAATCGATTTTTTTTTTGAAGAGTATGTTTCGCGAGTGCTTTGAATAAATTAGAAGGGTAAAAGGGTCATTTGGAACCCGCTTTGGATAAGTTTCTCTAATTCTGGGCACGCGATGAAAGTTTTTTTAGCGGTGGATTTTTCATGAAACTTTTTTAGTTTTTGGGCATTTCATAAATTTCCCCTTATTTTAACTTGCTTCGTTTCATATGCATGAGAATCGAACCTCGTGTTAGCAAGGTTAGTTTTGGAATTTGAATATTTCGAACGTGATCATTGAGTTGGCATATAGAATACTCACTTTTATATTTTTCTACTTTGTACACTACAACAAAAAACCCTTTTAATGACGGCTAAAAAGCGTCATTAATGACGTACCATGACATTTTTTTTCCACAGCAACCGTCATGAAAACGGGTGTTATAAATGTTTTTTAAAAGCGTCATAAAATAACCGTCATGAATATGATGAGTTTCTGCTACACTTATTTTCAGCATAGTTTGAAAGCGTTATGAATAGATAATCTGTATAGACTCAATTCAGCACATTTATAACGCTCAATTCTGCACATTTATATATTACTTTCCAAAAAATTATAGATCAATACTCAATGTTGCTCAATTCAATTTCAAAACATTCATTTTGAACCATATTCACAAGAAAACATCTAAATGTTATAGAGTACTATTTAATCCATTTACAAATATATACATAACATATATCACCATCTTCAATACATTTTTTCAAAATAAGACATCCAAATACATATATTTACAACTACTACTAGTAAGTAGACCCTGAAAACTATTAGTACATTGGCTTCAACTTTGAGCACATCAAAACTGTCGGCATCACGTAGCAAAACCCTAAAAAATGTCTCCCTCCATCATACACTTTGTGTTAAAGAAGTAGCCAAGAAGTAGCCAAGTGATAAGTAGGTCTAGTACTGCATCACCAAGAAATTCAAGCCTCTGGTTTTGAAAAAATAAAGAAAAAGAAGTCAAATGCATGATTATAAATATGAAAAGTAATTTTGAGTGTCAAACAAAAAATGATAAATATATCAGTATCTAGTATCAACTAGGAAAAAACTTCCAAACTTGCTTACTTGGTAGCAGTAGCTAGTTCCAATTTTAGAAGCATGAGTTATTGCCTCCAATAAAAGGCATTTAATAGCAAACTCATAGCGTAATTTCTTTTCCAGAATTTTCATGTCATCAGATCTGGGAACACAACTCCAAAATGACATAGAGGTGGTCATTGCTTTCCCAACCATTTCAGACTCAAGTTCAGTATCAATGCCTAACCATTTCAATACAGCAAGAGCAGCAGTTAATCCGCCACCAACATAATATGCCCTAATTTGAGCCTCTACGCAATCAGATATTGTCTTAGATCACTATACCAAGAGAATGTTGTTTTGAAGCATAAAGGTGCACAAAATGAACTAGTTTGAAGCTAAACCAATCATAACAAAACAATTTATTTTATAAATAGATAGAAATGTGTATTTCACATAGAAAAGTATATCAAAACAAACCCGAGAATAATTGCAAACAGAGCAGACACCTGGAATAATTCAAGAATGCCATAGCAAGATTGCACTACAAAAAGAATAAATGTCAAAATTCTTATACTTACTCTCCCTTCAACCAAATCCTGTGTTCCAATATTAACCAAATCCTGAATCATATTCACAAAGAAATGAGACACAGAAATTGAACCTAGAGCAAGAACTGTTTGTAATATAAGAAACATAGAAACTAAAGTATCACAGGACTAGTATTATATAGAATCTAGCCATTAGATAATAACCATATGTGTCTTAGTTAAGTGGTCCAGTTGGGGATGCCTATGAAATCTCTGTTCCCAATCCCAATCTCAAAAGAATGATTAAAGTAAAAGGAGGACAACAGGATCTATATCATAACAGAGAAGAAGTCTGACTCCAAAATTGTGGGATAGTCATAGTTGTAGAAAAGAAAATATAGTGCTTGATCATATACAGCTCGCAAAGAAATACCACTCGTAACAGAAACAAGTTTCGTATGTTAAGATACTAGATTAATTCGGCAGGCGGACCGGAGTACAATTCAAAAGTATTCGCCGAGCATCGCGTTCAAGCTACAAGATATTTACGGACTTGAGGAACATTTTCAAGATTAAGTGAATGAATTTTTTTGAAATTATGAATCATGAAGATGTGCAGATGGAGCAAGCAGCCACTGGTTACAATAAAGCGAGGATGCTCTAAAAACACAGTAGTTTTCATGTCATTGTTAACCTTCACAGAAGAAAAAAAATGCTTCATATGGGGTTAAGTTACCAGAATTCACGAATTCCTCCTCAAAATTAACTTGTATAATGTTGAGTGTTATACACCAAAAATCATAATTCATTATTTTAGCATTAATAACTAATTTGGTTTTCAGTGTTGTCATAACTCTTTTCACTTACCTCCGAAAGGAATGCATAAAAATATGCTCAAGTTTGTGTGTGTGCTTATTCAAGTGTTGGCATACAACAAACACACCAACTATATATTGATCACTGCACGCACGCAGCACACTTTACCCTGCCAGTTGTCACGCCCCAGAACCAGAATACTGGAGAGCGGGGGAATGACTCAGCCAGCTACGTATTACGGGTAGATGAATATCGTATAATACGATCAATGCTGTCTAAAAGACAAGGGGGTGCACGCTACATGAAAGTCTCGCTATGGTCACTTCACATCTATTGTCTCAATCATTCAAACAAAAAGCAATAACAGAGAACATTTAAGATAAAGCAATAAGGCGTCCCAAACGCTTAGTCAAAATGTTCTTGAGATCTGGCTTTACAAAACATAGCCAGATGATATAGCAACATATACACAATTGTTATCAGCTGCAGTCTGACTTAATTACAATTATGTAAAAGTAAGTACAAGACAATCCGACTAACATGTCGGTGCCAAACGACAAAATATAAAGTAAGTAACAAAACGAGCGGAGAAGTAAGGAACCCACTCGAGTCCTCCTGCGATCATTCCTCTAGTATTGACCATCTTGGAGGTAGAAGTAAGCTGAGTCCTCGGGAACCGGCTCTAAATCTGGCCATGCAAAACCAGAGAGGTTAGACCTCTAATAGCAAGTACCGCAAGGAAGCACGATATGAGGCATTAAACCAGTAAATAAGAGAATATAATAATAGATCTCTGCTTGCTACTGGGATTCACGTGACATCACGACACTTCGAACCAACCTCCCAACCAAACAAGGACAGAAGTTGGCCCGTCATGTCATGATGCTCTGATCATCTCAGTTAGTTAACAGAGTAGGTACAGTACACAAACAAATCAACTTAAACGGCCATCCAACTCCTACGGCTTACTACTATGAGTCCCAAGTTATCCTGGAATTATGTAATAAGGATTTCTCAGTTCTTACTATGGACAAACAAGGCTAGTCTATCCAATCAATCAATTGCGCCAATCATGAATTAGACGAGTCCCAGCGGGACGCCCGTCATCAATATACAATATACAATAATATAAGCAGATACTGCTCCCTGCCCGTGTGGCAGATTTGCAGTATCTGTGGGAACCAGCCGGCCTGTTGGGCACTAATAGTCCCAAAGAGGGCTGCCATGTAAGAACTCGGAAATCCATTCTCTCCATGCAATCATTATTTTATTTAACTTAGTAGCTTCTAGGTTAAGTGAAATTCCATGCCGTAGATCATGGTCATTCAAATGAGTACTCTCGTACGGGGTACGATATGCATTTCTACAATGATACCAGTACGGTTAGGTTGTAGGTCTTACATAGCGTAATGCAACAATCAAAACTAACCACGGGATAATCATGCCTTGACCATAAAGTACACATGCTGCTTTCGTAACAATAAATAAATAAATTTGTAGCCTGCATGTATCTATATGTCAATATTGGGGTTTGGCTAATCGATTTCAATAGTTCATAGTTAATATGAACGTGTCTTATTCCATTTAATTCAATAAGACGACTAGCCAGCCTCTTAGTCCCATCTAGGAACGCATGATCAATAATTAATCAAGATAACAATCAATGTTAATTAATGCCAATTCGGGAAAATAAAAATGGAGAAATAAATAATGATTGGGAAATAAATAAACTCATGCGCTGTGGGAAATGATTGGAGAATAAATAAATCTCATGCACTGTGGGAAATGATTGGGAAATAAAGAATCTCATGCGCTGTGGGAAAGGTTGGGAAATAAATAATATCATGCGCCTGAGGGAGATGATTGGAAAATAATTAAACTCATGCGCTGTGGGAATGCGGCTGTGAGAAATAAATATCATGCGCTGTGGAATAAGATTGAGAAATAAATAATCCATGCGCCTGAGGAATGAGATTGGGAAATAAATATCATGCGCTGTGGAACAAGATTGGGAAATAAATAATCCATGCGCCTGAGGAAGGTGGCTGTGAGAAATAAATAAACTCAGGGAAGCTGTAGAAAATAAATAAACTCATGCGCCTGAGAAAATCGGTGGGAAATAAATAAACTCATGCGCCTGAGGGAAAGGATTGAGAAATAAATAAACTCATGCGCCTGAGGGAAAGGATTGAGAAATAAATAACTCATGCGCCTTGGCTGTGAGAAGTGATTGGGAAATAAATAAACTCGTGCGCCTTGGCTGTGGGAAGTGATTGGGAAATAAATAAATCATGCGCCTTGGCTGTGGGAAGTGATTGGGAAATAAATAAATCATGCGCCTTGGCTGTGAGAAGTGATTGGGAAATAAATAAATTCATGCGCATTGGCTGTGAGAAGTGATTGAGAAATAAATAAATTTATGCGCCTTGGCTGTGAGAAGTGATTGGGAAATAAATAACTCATGCGCCTTGGCTGTGGGAAGTGATAAATAAATAAATAAATTCATGCGCCTGAGGAAGTGATTGAGAAATAATTCGACTCATGTGCTGTGGGAAGTGATGATTTGATGCGCTGTGGGAAATAAATCTCATGCGCTTGAGGAATGAAGATTTGATGCGCTGTGGGAATAAAGATTTCCATGTGCTTGAGGAATAAAGATTTGATGCGCTGTGGGAATAAAGATTTCCATGCGCTTGAGGAATGAAGATTTGATGCGCTGTGGGAATAAAGATTTCCATGCGCTTGAGGAATAAAGATTTGATGCGCTGTGGGAATAAAGATTTCCATGCGCTTGAGGAATGAAGATTTGATGCGCTGTGGGAATAAAGATTTCCATGCGCTTGAGGAATGAAGATTTGATGCGGCTGGGACTGTTCTTCTTCTCCGAATTTTCTGAGAACAGAACCATGGGAACCATGGAAGCCATTGCTTCCAAGCTTCATAAATCCTTCATCCCAAGCCCAAATATGGACTTCCATAGGTCAAAATTGGGTAGAACGAAATTCTCTACAATATGGAACCATCGAAACTTGAAGATAACAAGGTTTACTAGATCAAAACCTAAGAAATCCGAAAATGTATCAAACTTAGATCTACAACAAATAAGCCATGGAAATTGAAAATGCTAAGTACTAAAGAGACTTAGAATCAAATGAGGAAGATGATGGAACAATAATAATGGGGATCCATCATCAAGCAAGTTGGCACTTGCCTATCTCTTCTAGGCTGGTGGGAGAGTTATGAGGAAGAAGAAGTGAAATGGAAAGAAGTAATGAAGAGAGAGAAATGGTTTTGGGCTTTAAATGAAAAGGTGGTGGTAGGTGGGAGTATTGGGCCGGGTCCAATGGGTTCATCCAAGGCCAACCCGCAAGCAAAGCAAAGAGGTAAAAGCAGAAAATAAATGCAGGAATAAAAGCAGGAAATAAAGTGCAGAAATAAAATTGCAGGAAATAAATTAACATGAAAATTTAAAGAGCAGATTAATTAACTAACATAAATTTACAGAAATCTAAATACAGAATAATACATGGTAACTATTAAATAAATACGTATTCTGGGAACGGGAAGTGACATCTCTACCCTCCTTAGAAAAATTTCGTCCTCGGAATTTCAGATCTAAGCATGATAGAAATATCGAAGCTAAACTAATCTAAGTATAAACAATTGAGTAAGCAATCATTCTACAATGATAATAACAAGTAATGTATCTACATCTAACAATCTTCAACATTAAGTAATTCTACTCATAAGGTGACAAGCATGAGGAGTTAAGACAATCAAGGTATACAGAAGAAAATATACCTTGTGAGTCAAACAGGTGCGGATACCGTGAACGGATATCATCCTCACGTTCCCACGTTGACTCTCCTAAAGAGTGATGACCCCAAGCAACCCGGACAAGGTTAATTGTTCGGTTCTTAAGTATCTTCTCTCTTCGGTCCAAAATAGACACAGGCTGTTCCTCGTAAGACAGGTTGGTACCAACAACCAGCTCAGAATGATCAAGGACATGGCTTGGGTCCGATACATACCTTCGCAACTGAGATACATGAAATACGTCATGCACCTCTCGTAACGAAGGTGGAAGGGATAAACGATATGCAACATCGCCTACCCTCTCAAGGATAACAAACGGGCCCACGTATCGGGGACTCAACTTTCCGCGAATGCCAAATCTAATGACCCCACGGGTAGGTGAGATCCGCAAGAATACGTGGTTCCCAACAGAAAATTCTAGCGGCCTACGATGCTGGTCTGTCCAATGACGATGCCGATCCTGCGCAACTCGAAGTCGCTCTCTAATTCCTTTAATCACTTCCACTGTCTGAACAATCATCTCCGGGCCTAACATCTTTCTCTCTCCAATATCGTCCCACGCTAGTGGCGACCTACACTTCTTACCATATAGTGCTTCAAATGGCGCCATCTGGATACTTGCTTGATAACTGTTATTGTACGAGAACTCGACTAAGTGCAGGTGGCTCTTCCAAGATCCTCCAAAATCCAGAGTGCAAGCTCGCAACATGTCTTCCAAAGTCTGAATTGTTCTTTCTGATTGCCCGTCTGTCTGGGGATGGTAAGCCGTGCTAAACCTTAACTTGGTACCCAGGCTATGATGTAAGCTCTTCCAAAAATGTGATATAAAATGGGTATCTCTGTCTGACACAATACTGACTGGGACCCCATGCTGTCTGACTATCTGCTGCATATACAATTCTGCCAACTTCTCCGTAGATTGACCTACTCTGAAAGGAAGAAAGTGCACCACCTTTGTAAGCCGATCTACTATCACCCAAATAGCATTTTTACCACTTGGTGATCTCGGTAAACCGGTCACAAAGTCCATTGTGATATGCTCCCACTTCCATTCCGGGATAGGAAGCGGTTGCAAAAATCCAGCTGGCCTTTGCTGTTCTGCCTTCACTTGCTGACATATCAAGCACCGGAAAACGAACCTAGCTATCTCCCTCTTCATCCCGTTCCACCAGAAGTGCTGCTTGATATCTTGGTACATCTTGGTCCCTCCAGGGTGTATGGAATACTGAGAGCTGTGAGCTTCTGCCATAACCTCCTGTCTGATATCTCCACTAGGCACACATAGACGCGACCCAAACCTAAGTGTACCATCCTCATGAATCTGCATCTCCTTCCTGAGTCCTGACTCATATTCTTCCCTAAGCTTCTGAATCCTTGGGTCTTGTGTCTGAGCTGCCTTGATCCTATCTACCAAGTTGGATTGAACTTGTAGACTCGCCAGAACTCCTACATCACTAGGAAGTATAACCTCGATGCCCATCTCCTGAAGGTCTTCTAAAATGTGCTTCTGTGTTGTCAACATAAATGCGCCGCCTCTCCTGCTAAGAGCGTCTGCTACCACATTAGCCTTGCCTGGATGATACTGAAGCTCCACGTCGTAATCCTTGATCAACTCCAACCATCTTCTCTGCCTCATATTCAGTTCCTTCTGAGTAAAGATGTACTTCAGACTTTTGTGGTCCGTGTACATCTCCACTCGGTCACCATATAAGTAATGCCTCCATAGCTTCAAAGCGAATACTACTGCCGCCAACTCCAAATCATGAGTTGGGTAATTCTTCTCGTGGTCTCGAAGCTGCCTAGATGCATACGCTATCACCTTCCCATGTTGCATGAGGACACATCCAAGTCCTTTACCTGACGCATCACAATAAACAGTAAAACCTCCGGGTCCAACTGGTAATGTAAGAATAGGTGCTGATATCAACTTCTGCTTCAAATTCTCAAATGATGTCTGGCATTCTGCCGACCAGTCGAATGGTACATCTTTCCGTGTCAATCGGGTCATGGGTGCTGAAAGTCTCGCAAAGTCTGATACAAACCTTCTGTAATATCCTGCCAATCCCAAGAAACTCCGCACATCTGCTACGGTCTTGGGTACTGGCCAACTTGCTACTGCTTCTACCTTCTTGGGATCCACTGCTACTCCAGCTCCTGATATGATATGACCCAGAAATGAAATGTGATCCGACCAAAACTCACATTTGCTGAGCTTGGCATACAACTGGTTCTCTCTCAGAACCTGTAACACCTTCCGGAGGTGGTCTTCATGCTCCTCTTCACTAGTTGAATATACAAGAATGTCGTCGAGAAACACAACGACAAATTGATCCAAGTACGGCATAAAGATGCGATTCATCAAATCCATAAAGATTGCTGGAGCATTGGTCAAACCAAACGGCATTACTAAGAATTCATAATGCCCATACTTCGACCTGAATGCTGTCTTGGGAATGTCTTCCTTCCGAACCCTCACTTGATGATACCCTGAACGAAGATCTATCTTGGAGAAAACTCTGGCCCTGCTCAACTGATCAAATAAGTCGTCGATCCTGGGTAGTGGGTACTTGTTCTTCACTGTTGCTGCGTTAAGCTTCCTGTAATCAATGCACAATCTGGATGATCCATCCTTCTTTCCCACAAGTACCACTGGTGCTGCCCAGGGCGACCCGCTAGCTTGGATGAACTTCTTCTCCTTCAGTTCCTCTATATGCTGATATACCTTGGCCTGCTCTGAATCCGCCATTCTGTAAACCCGATCTGATATCGGTTTAGTTCCAGGTGCCAATTCTATACTGAACTCAATATCTCTAACCGGTGGTAGACCTGGAAGCTCTTCAGGAAATACGTCTAAAAACTCTTCAACTACCTTCGGGACTTGAACTTCTTCCATTGCCGTCACTACTCCCTGCTCTTGTTGAGTTGCTACTGATCTGACTAAGGTGAACCGCTTCATGCCTGGAATGTCAAAGGATACACTCCCTCTACGATAATCTATTGTCGCATGACTGTCTTTCAGCCAGTCCATGTCTAAGATAACGTCAAAATTTCCAACAGGAAATTCTATCAACCGGGCGGGTAAGGAATGCCCGCAAACTACAACGCTACATGCTAGAATAACTCTACTAACTCCTACGAGCCCATTACCAGTGAGTATATTCAACCTCCCTGGCAATGCCTCGAACTCCATTCCTAGCCGTGTTGCAAATTGTACAGATATAAATAAATGGGATGCTCCCGAATCAAACAATGCTACTGCGGGATATGAGGCGACGAGAATGTTACCTGCCACAACATTTCTCGATGCTAATGCCTCTTCCAAGGACAGAGTGAATGCCTGCCCTCGACCTCCTTGCTGGTTTCCATGCTGCGGCCTAGCCTGGTGCTGCCGCTGGCCCCTGCCTTGGTGATGCTGGGGTGGTCTATGCTGGTGTTGCTGCATCGGCGGTCCCTGCTGCCGAAACATTTGAGCCTGCGTCATGAACTGGCGCTGTGCCAACGGCCTCACTGCTATCGCTGGTCCTCGATACTGTCCTGCCCCTGGTACTGGCAGAGCAGGAAACTGTTGTACTGGTCCTCCTGACCTTGAATTCATGGGACATGTGGTAACCCGATGACCTGGATTTCCACATATCAGACACAGCCCGTTTAATGTCCGACACACATCTCTAGTGTGCCCTATCTTCCCACAATAAGTGCAGCCCGCTGGGGGTTGCTGGTTCTTCCTCTGATGCTGTTGCTGCTGCCTTGGTGGTGGTGCTGGCCCTCGTATTGCCACATCATGAATACGGATGCCAAGGGACGGTGCTGTTGTTCGGGGAGCTGCTCCCCCTCCTTCTTCAATCTGACTGTGGGATCTCTTCTGACCCCCAGTCCTTGCCGCAAGCCTCTGAATGGTGATCTCATGCCTTCGAGTTGCTGTTAATACTTCGTCAAAAGTCTGGTAATTGTGCCCTTCTATCAATTGCAAGAGTTCAAGGTGAAACCCTTGCTGAAACCTCATGGCCCTCTGGCTCTCTGTGGCTACCATCTCCGGGGCGAACCTACTCAATCTGCAGAACTCCGCTGCATAAGCATCTACCGTCTTGCCAGCCTGTCTAAGATTGATAAACTTCTGTTGTAGCTCAAATTGCGCCACAACTCCATAGTACTTCGTCTTGAATCTTGCTGTAAAATCGTCCCAAGCCACAGGACGTCTGATGCCTACCTCCTCTGATTCCCACCAATCACGTGCGAGATCTTGAAGTAACAGCTTCACTAGATCCACACGTTCTTCTGCTGGCACCTTAGCTGCTGTCAGAATAGCCTCAATATCCTTAAGCCATGCATCTGCTGAGATGGCATCCTCCGTGCCCTCAAAACGACGGGGGTTGTACTTGCAAAACCTGGCTGATGCTCCTGAATCTGGCCTTGCCCCTCTTTCTAACGCTGTCTGCAATCCTTGGTTAAGTAGTACAGACTAACCTGGTCAGGTTGCCCATGTTGCCCTTGTTGTTGTTGCCCAATCCTGACAGATGCGGACGAGGTGCCCCTAAGAAAAGGGACAAGAGAATAATCAAACGGTCGGACAGGGAAGATCAATGAAGTCAAAGGATACCGGAATGTCAAGCTAGAATCCAGAATACGAATCAGGAGATCAAGGGAAAACATGTGTGATTGAGACATCCTATAAATTAAAACACCCCACAAGTCTGAAATCAGACCTGCATGGGCCACCACTAAAACCTTGTCACGCCCCAGAACCAGAATACTGGAGAGCGGGGGAATGACTCAGCCAGCTACGTATTACGGGTAGATGAATACCGTATAATACGATCAATGCTGTCTAAAAGACAAGGGGGTGCACGCTACATGAAAGTCTCGCTATGGTCACTTCACATCTATTGTCTCAATCATTCAAACAAAAAGCAATAACAGAGAACATTTAAGATAAAGCAATAAGGCGTCCCAAACGCTTAGTCAAAATATTCTTGAGATCTGGCTTTACAAAACATAGCCAGATGATATAGCAACATATACACAATTGTTATCAGCTGCAGTCTGACTTAATTACAATTATGTAAAAGTAAGTACAAGATAATCCGACTAACATGTCGGTGCCAAACGGCAAAATATAAAGTAAGTAACAAAACGAGCGGAGAAGTAAGGAACCCACTCGAGTCCTCCTGCGATCATTCCTCTAGTATTGACCATCTTGGAGGTAGAAGTAAGATGAGTCCTCGGGAACCGGCTCTAAATCTGGCCATGCAAAACCAGAGAGGTTAGACCTCTAATAGCAAGTACCGCAAGGAAGCACGATATGAGGCATTAAACCAGTAAATAAGAGAATATAATAATAGATCTTTGCTCGCTACTGGGATTCACGTGACATCACGACACTTCGAACCAACCTCCCAACCAAACAAGGACAGAAGTTGGCCCGTCATGTCATGATGCTCTGATCATCTCAGTTAGTTAACAGAGTAGGTACAGTACACAAACAAATCAACTTAAACGGCCATCCAACTCCTACGGCTTACTACTATGAGTCCCAAGTTATCCTGGAATTATGTAATAAGGATTTCTCAGTTCTTACTATGGACAAACAAGGCTAGTCTATCCAATCAATCAATTGCGCCAATCATGAATTAGACGAGTCCCAGCGGGACGCCCGTCATCAATATACAATATACAATAATATAAGCAGATACTGCTCCCTGCCCGTGTGGCAGATTTGCAGTATCTGTGGGAACCAGCCGGCCTGTTGGGCACTAATAGTCCCAAAGAGGGCTGCCATGTAAGAACTCGGAAATCCATTCTCTCCATGCAATCATTATTTTATTTAACTTAGTAGCTTCTAGGTTAAGTGAAATTCCATGCCGTGGATCATGGTCATTCAAATGAGTACTCTCGTACGGGGTACGATATGCATTTCTACAACGATACCAGTGCGGTTAGGTTGTAGGTCTTACATAGCGTAATGCAACAATCAAAACTAACCACGGGATAATCATGCCTTGACCATAAAGTACACATGCTGCTTTCGTAACAATAAATAAATAAATTTGTAGCCTGCATGTATCTATATGTCAATATTGGGGTTTGGCTAATCGATTTCAATAGTTCATAGTTAATATGAACGTGTCTTATTCCATTTAATTCAATAAGACGACTAGCCAGCCTCTTAGTCCCATCTAGGAACGCATGATCAATAATTAATCAAGATAACAATCAATGTTAATTAATGCCAATTCGGGAAAATAAAAATAGAGAAATAAATAATGATTGGGAAATAAATAAACTCATGCGCTGTGGGAAATGATTGGAGAATAAATAAATCTCATGCACTGTAGGAAATGATTGGGAAATAAAGAATCTCATGCGCTGTGGGAAAGGTTGGGAAATAAATAATATCATGCGCCTGAGGGAGATGATTGGGAAATAATTAAACTCATGCGCTGTGGGAATGCGGCTGTGAGAAATAAATATCATGCGCTGTGGAATAAGATTGAGAAATAAATAATCCATGCGCCTGAGGAATGAGATTGGGAAATAAATATCATGCGCTATGGAACAAGATTGGGAAATAAATAATCCATGCGCCTGAGGAAGGTGGCTGTGAGAAATAAATAAACTCAGGGAAGCTGTGGAAAATAAATAAACTCATGCGCCTGAGAAAATCGGTAGGAAATAAATAAACTCATGCGCCTGAGGGAAAGGATTGAGAAATAAATAAACTCATGCGCCTGAGGGAAAGGATTGAGAAATAAATAACTAATGCGCCTTGGCTGTGAGAAGTGATTGGGAAATAAATAAACTTGTGCGCCTTGGCTGTGGGAAGTGATTGGGAAATAAATAAATCATACGCCTTGGCTGTGAGAAGTGATTGGGAAATAAATAAATTCATGCGCCTTGGCTGTGAGAAGTGATTGAGAAATAAATAAATTTATGCGCCTTGGCTGTGAGAAGTGATTGGGAAATAAATAACTCATGCGCCTTGGCTGTGGGAAGTGATAAATAAATAAATAAATTCATGCGCCTGAGGAAGTGATTGAGAAATAATTAGACTCATGCGCTGTGGGAAGTGATGATTTGATGCGCTGTGGGAAATAAATCTCATGCGCTTGAGGAATGAAGATTTGATACGCTGTGGGAATAAAGATTTCCATGCGCTTGAGGAATAAAGATTTGATGCGCTGTGGGAATAAAGATTTCCATGCGCTTGAGGAATGAAGATTTGATGCGCTGTGGGAATAAAGATTTCCATGCGCTTGAGGAATGAAGATTTGATGCGGCTGGGACTGTTCTTCTTCTCCGAATTTTCTGAGAACAGAACCATGGGAACCATGGAAGCCATTGCTTCCAAGCTTCATAAATCCTTCATCCCAAGCCCAAATATGGACTTCCATAGGTCAAAATTGGGTAGAACGAAATTCTCTACAATATGGAACCATCGAAACTTGAAGATAACAAGGTTTACTAGATCAAAACCTAAGAAATCCGAAAATGTATCAAACTTAGATCTACAACAAATAAGCCATGGAAATTGAAAATGCTAAGTACTAAAGAGACTTAGAATCAAATGAGGAAGATGATGGAACAATAATAATGGGGATCCATCATCAAGCAAGTTGGCACTTGCCTATCTCTTCTAGGTTGGTGGGAGAGTTATGAGGAAGAAGAAGTGAAATGGAAAGAAGTAATGAAGAGAGAGAAATGGTTTTGGGCTTTAAATGAAAGGGTGGTGGTAGGTGGGAGTATTGGGCCGGGTCCAATGGGTTCATCCAAGGCCAACCCGCAAGCAAAGCAAAGAGGTAAAAGCAGAAAATAAAAGCAGGAATAAAAGCAGGAAATAAAGTGCAGAAATAAAATTGCAGGAAATAAATTAACATGAAAATTTAAAGAGCAGATTAATTAACTAACATAAATTTACAGAAATCTAAATACAGAATAATACATGGTAACTATTAAATAAATACGTATTCTGGGAACGGGAAGTGACACCAGTAGTGCCTTAAACAATGCATAAATTCACACGTTTTAAATACCTTTAGACAATCTCAAATCCGCCTATTAGATCCATAACCTATTTTCCAGGAATAGTTGACTTATGTAAAACACCTAGCGGATGAAGGCATTGCGTAACAATTGATATCACCTTATGCACTGAGAACGTCAGAGCTAACCAACTTCGATAAAGCAACTAAACTCGGTCTTTAATTTTTCTGGTTACAATTAGCTGCAAGCTTTTTAAATATGTTCATAGCTTTCCTTAATATGATATGCCCAAAACATATCTTTCTAGCCATTAGATAGTCTTTTCCATCCTTAATTGGTAGAACTTTTAAGTTATGATAATAGTCTACCATCTCTTCAGTTTGGAAAGGTGACTTTCGCTAGTAGATTAAGGAGTCTTATTTCTTGAGGAACAAAAAAACGAAAGCATTTGCAGTTAGGAAGTTGTGAAGACTGATATTTAAGAGTTACTTCTCCAACAGTTGTTGTTTTAATATGCATCTATGTTGCACGGGCACGAGATTATACCAACACAGGGAGACTGACAGAACACTGATTTTGGTGTGTCCTAGTGTGTTTAGGAGTGTTCCGAGTCATGCTCAATACATGTCCAATTTTTGGAGCATCCTAGATATGCATCCATAGTCATTTCCAGATGCTATAAAATATTAAAAATCGTGTTACCTGCTCGACGTAAGATAACAGAAGATGTTGCAGCAGGACAGGTTGTGCTCTCTGGAGGTGAGTGTATCCAGGAACTATCAAACCTTTGTTTTTCATAGCCAAGTTAACGAGTGACACCTGAAATAACAAAAAAATAACCACTTAAGAGTATCAAATAATCATTTCTTTCATAGATGTATCAAATCGGCGCGACATCTACCTGCAGCTGTTTGATTCTGGCGAGCAGCCCATCGGTGGCCTCCCTGCACCAGAGGCGGAGGTCGGTGACGACCTGGTCGTTCCTACTCCTGGCGGTGTGCAGCTTCTTCGCGGGCTCGCCGATAAGGTCGGTGAGCTCCGCCTCGATGTTCATGTGCACGTCCTCCCTGTCCTGCCTCCAGACGAACTCCCCGGACTCGATCCTCCTCTCGATCTCGTCGAGGCCGAAGAGTATGCTGTCCCTGTCGCTCTCAGTAATCAACCCCTGCACTGACAATGAAACGGTGGTATATCAGCGGTGGAGATTCGTTTAAGAGGGACGGGGGATTTAGGTCGAGCACCTGGTGGGCGAGCATGGAGGCGTGGGCCTTGCTGCCGGCGATGTCATGGTGGTATAGCTCCTTGTCGTAGGACACGGACTCGCTGAAGCGCTCGACGGCGTCGATGACGCTCTCCTCGAACCGGCCTCCCCAAAGCTTCACCTCCTTCGGCTGCTTCCGGTAGCTCTCCCCCTCCGCTCCTGATGCTGCTGATGCCATGGAGGACCGAGAGGTCCTCTGGCTGAGGCTGGGGATGCTGAAGAGGCGACGGGCGAATGGTGAAAGTCCGGTGAGCTCCTGCGGGAGGAGCAGAGAGTACGAGTGGGAGAGGGACTTCATTTTCGTATATTCCTCAGGACTAATGAATGAAACACTCACCCGCCGCCGATCTCCAGCATGTGCGCGCGGTGTTCACCAGCCGGACCTCCATCACCGGCTTCAGGTCCTCCGACGACCCCTCCGATATGGTCGAGATCGCACCTCGGCTAAGATCCATCGATCAGAAACCCTAACCTAACTATTGAGGAAATTGGGGAAGAAGAGGTTTGGAGAGATGCTGCTCCTTAGAAAATGGATGAGAAATAAATTTTCTCTCTCTCCCATTTAGCTTTTATACAGTGAAAAAATTACAAGTTTGCCACCGCTCTAAAGTATTAATGACGTTTTGTTTTATAAACGTTATAAAAAGCCCAAAATTAGTCCAAACCGTCATAGAAAAAAGGTATTTTTCAACTTGATAACGCTTATGTATCAGCCGTCATTAAAACTCCCTGTCGAGCGTCATTAAAAGGGTTTTTTTTGTTGTAGTGGTAAAGTATGACTTCTTATTCAAGGTGTATTCGGGCCGGTCCAGGCCGGCCCACGGGCCAATGTCTGCGGGCCAGACCGGGCTCGGGCCGGTCCAGGACCGGCCCAGGGGGAAATACGGTCCGGGCCAAGCCCGGCCCAGTTTTTTGTTAGCCGGCCCAGCCCGACCCAGTGGACCGGACCCAGGGAGGGCCGGTCCGGGCTGAACCGGTCCACGGGCCGGGCTGGGCCTAGGTCGGTTCGGGCCGGTTCAGGCCGGTTGAACTGGACCGGCCCGATTTTTTTTATTTTATTTATTTTTTTAACAGTTTTTTTGTATTTTTTTTTCTTTTTTTAATAGTTTTTTTTGTATTTTAATTTTGAAAATTTGTAATTTAATTTTAATTTTGAAAAATGTTTAATTTTAAAAAATGTTTATAAAAATTTGTAATTTAAAAATTTGTAATTTTGAAAAATGTTTATAAAAATTTGAAAAAAAATGATAAAAGTAAAAAAAAACATTTCTCCCTCTTCCTTTATCCGGGCTTGGGACCGGTAAATGCTTGTTTGGCAGAGGCGGAGTTAAAAAATATTTTTTTTAAAAAAATAAAAAATAATTTTTGAAAGTATAAGTTAAAATTTGAATAGTATAAGTTAAAATTTAAAAGTATAAGTTAAAATTGAAATATTTTACGTATAAATGTATAAGTTTAAATGTACATACCTAATACCTTGCACCGTAGCCTCATTGTTGTTCGCCTTCATGCAATGAAAGCGATTCCAAATCCAGCTCGTGGACATCATGATCTTCTTCATCTTTCTGGTTTTGTGTTCTTCTATCGGCTTTCATCCAATCTTGTACGCACACTATTGCTTCCAAGATATCGGGCTTCAAGCGGCTCCTCCTATCGCTCAATATCCTTGAACTTGCACTAAAACAGGACTCCGATGCTACCGTAGACACCGGAACCATCAGTAGATCACGTGCTATGTTAGAAAGAACATGAAATCTCTTGTCGTGTCTCTTCCACCATTCTAAAACGGCGAAGTGATCTGGAGTCTCATCTTCGTCTTGATAAGAATTAAGGTAAAGAGACAACTCTTGAGTAGGTTGGGAAGATTGCTTTTATTTCTTCCTTTGTAGTATGCGACCGACTGTTGATAGCTTAGACGCCAAGCCAGAGCTACTACTAGCCCCCCTGAGTTGGTCGGGTCGACGTTGCTCCTTCTTTGTACAGTATAACTAACCTGTCCAATGCAACTTTAACTTCTACTTTCATGTCAGTAACGTCTATACCCATATATTCTCCATATCCATCTAATAAAACCTCTACGCCATCCAATTTGATTGTAGGATCAAATATGGAAGCCAAATAATATAAAAGAGGTACTTCACCCCAATATTTCTTGAATTTGGCTTCCATATTTCTCACCGCATATTCAAAATTTGGATGATCTCTATATTTAGAAAATAAATAAGACATGTTACAAAGTTCACGTAAAGCTATGCATGATGTGGGATAATAAACACCAGAAAGAGTACATGTAGCATTGTAAAAAATTTCTAAAAATTCACAAACAATTTCAGCTGCTACCCAATCATCAGTAGTAACTTGATAGTCAAAGCTGACATCCGAACTACAATAATATGTAATAGCACTCTTAAAAGGAATTGCAGATTTCAACATCAAGTAGGTGGAGTTCCACCTATTTGGTATATCCTTCACAAATCTTCTAAAAGTAATACCAAAATGTGCGCACGTGCATGCAAAACTTTGTTGTCTACTTGGAGACGAGTTTAGGTGGAGCAAGCATTGTCGCAGAGTGTCTAAATGGGGATCAAAAAATTTTAAACATTCTTTAACAACTAAGTTAATTATATGGCAAGCATAACTAACATGCATAAGTCTACCTTCTAAAACAGGCTGAAAAATTACTGACAAAGAAGACGTAGCAGCAGTATTGTTTGATGCATTGTCCAAAGAGATAGAAATTTTTTTAGGGTGAATAACATATTCACGCACGTGTTTTGAAATCTCACTTGAAATTATAGCGCCCGTGTGTGGACATTTTATAAGTTTAAGACAGGTGATGCAATTTTGCAACATCCATTGTGCATCTATATAGTATGCAGTAATACAAATATAAGCATAACTCCACTTAGTAGTCTAAATATCAGAAGTAATAGCCAACTTACTAACATTTTGAAAATCCGCTTTCAAAGCGGCTTTTCGCTCGTTAAAGAGACGAATAGCCTCATTTCGAGCTTGTTGTCTACTCACTCTAGTTAAGGAGGGGTTTAGAGAAATTGATGCATAATCTCGTAAAGATTCGCTTTCACCCGTCGTGAAAGGAAGTTTGTCACGAATAATATGTTTAGTTAATTCAGTTTTATGCCGAGCAGCTGAGTAAGTAAAGTTACCCATTGAAGAACCGGTGGCGCCAAAGCTTATTTGGGTTTGGGACGCTTGAAGTGTGTCCTTCCCGTAGCAAGTATCGTAGTGTCTGGATATGGTCCCGGTCCCACCGCCCTTCTTCCATGCATACTGGTTGTAACATTTCTTGCATTGCGCCTTGTACGGTATCGGTTCACCCTTGGCATCTAAAACAAGCGAACCATCAGGATTAGTTTCAAAAATCAAAGTAAAATATTCCCAATACTTAGACCTTTTTTTTTCTTTTCAGGATGTTGGGTGGAACTAGCGACTTTCGGAGGAGATGGTTGGAACCCCTCCAGAATCGGATTGGTGTCTACTTGCTCAGGTGGAATTTCAGTACCGTCAAAAAAAGTACTAAAATATTGGTAAGTCTGTCCAGCAAGATCAGGTGGGTTTGAACCTTCACCAGCCATATATAAAATAAAGTAAAACTATGTTAGAAGAAAGTAAGGAATTGAGAGGAAGATCGGGAAGCCGTAGAGCCGTAATGGAGTTGGGAGAAAGATCAGGAAGCCGTAGAGCACCAGAGCACCGGGGAGGGAAAGCCGTAGAACACCGTAGAGAAATGTTTGGAATGTGTTGTGTTTGAAAAATGGGATTTTTGGCCAATTTATAGGAATTTTTTAGAATTATTTTGGTAATTTTATGCCAAAAATGACCAAAATGCCCCTCCCAACGTTTTAATAACGGCTATATGGGAGGGGCATTTTTGTAAAAGAACCCCCCTCCAACGGTCAAAAAAAGAAAAAAAAACCCAACGGTCGGCTGGACCGGTCCCAGCGGGCCGGGCTTCGGGCCGGGCCACCGAACTATTTTTAAAAAAAATCGTGGGCCGGGCTCGGGCTGGGGGGGGAGGCCCGACCCGACCCGTTCGGGGGTGGGGTCCGGGCCGGTTCGGGCCACTGGCGGGCCGGGCCGGGCCGGGCTTCCAGGCCAGCGGGCCGGTCCGGGCCTGGGTCGGGCTCGGGCTAAACCGGCCCTTAGTGCAACATGACTTCTTATGCTAGATTTGGAATCTTTATCATATTTTCTTTTGGAAAACAATTCATAAATATGTTCTCTAAAGTTGTTCATGTTTATTTTGTATTTGATGAATGCAAAGAAGAGTTATCTTCAAAACCTGCTGGTTTCAGGAGTGGGCATTATTCAATTTTTGAAAAAAAACTAACCGAACCGAATGGTTTGGATTGAAAATTTTCTGATTCTGATTTTGGTTTGAAAATAATAACAAAATTTATTCAGTTTTCGATTTTGGATTTTGGTTTCGGTCGAAAACCAAAAATCGAATAAAACTTATTCAATTATGTAAATACCCTCAATTCTATTCATATTTTTTTGATTAAAAAGGTGTATATTTAAAAAAAATTCTATGTATGTGTTTTGAAGTCCAACTTTGGACACAACTTTGAAATACAACAAATGTGTGTATAAAAATTATAATTTTTTTTAATATAATCTAACTATGATCCCAACTTTGAGCCCGACCCATTACACAATAGAAGTACTCCAACTGACCAAATCGAATCGATTATTCGGTTCGGCTCGGTTTCAATTTTGGCTAATATCGATTCGGGTTCAATTTCGGTTTTAAATTTTTATAATTTTGATGTATTTAATTTTGACTATTTTGGTTCGGTTGAAACCAAGTAAACCGAACGCTAATTTAGCCTATTGTGTAATATCTAAAAAACAGTCTTTTAAGTTCCCCTAAAGTACACGTCAATGAGTTCAGAATGACGATACGAACTCAATGGTATATCCGAAATTGTATTCCGATGAGCCGATCTTAAAATGGTCTGTTGACCCGAATATTAATATCTAACTTGCACGAAAATGCGTGCCAAAACTAATGTCCACTAAAACCTATCAAATTATATGTCAACGAGTCCAGAATGACGATACGAACTAAAAGGTATATCCGGAATTGGATTTCGATAAGCCGGTGTCAAAAAATTCCGTTGACCCGGACTGTGAGGCCCGCTTTGCACCGAAATGTGTGCCAGGGCCCACGTCCTCCAAATCTAATAAAATTTATATGAATTTGTGCCAGGGCCCAAGCCCTCCAAATCTAACAAAATTTATATGAAGAAATGATAATCATCTCTTTTTTCATTATAGCTTTTGAAAGCACGGGATGAATAGGGTAAAACTAATAATTAAGCATAATTAAGAATACTAATAGACAATTTAAAAATAAGTGACAGAGATGAGACAATAATGCAAACACCAGCTGTATCGTGGTATTTTCTATCGGACACTTCAATCCTGAAACTCTCTCGAACTTTAATCCAACTATAATAAAAATAATTATACTAGTGAGATTTGTTCTGAAGGTTTGGCTAACTTCTTATGCACTGGATTTGATTTGAAGGACTTGTCGACTTCTATACAAGTTTTTATCCAAAGACTTACAAACTTCAATCTCTTACAAAAAATATTGATCTTATAGCAAATGAAGATCTTAATGTACAATTCAATATACACTCTATTTCAAATAGGTTTGGCAAGTGAAAGTTCTTGAATGTGAAAAAAAATTATTTGGTAGATAAAAATTTAAGGCCTAAAGAAGCGGGTAATAAAGAGGCCAAAAGGGTTTATATAAAGACCTCTCACAATAGTCATTATTGTGCAGGCTGTATGTTGGTGTTTTTGCCTTCGGACTAGAAAAGATAGTCCCACATCAGCTACACCAAATGGTGAGTATCTCAATATAATGCATTTCTTGTGTCGAGTGAGGTGTAGTGGGGCACAAGTTTGTGCCATGTGGGAGTATTTTCCTGGAAGGAAAAGGGATTAAATCCAACAAGGATGCAAGTTGATTTTTGTTGTGCAGACTCGGACTCGGACGCAGACTCCAGGATTGTCTCGTGCATGCACGGGAGTGTTCGGGGGGTAGGCGTGGACTGGCACACTTCTATGCTGATTGTGGGATGATCTAAAATATCAAACTCTATTTTTGAGTATTGGTATTTTAGTCCCACATCGGATAGGAGAAGAGGTGAAGTCTCAACTCCACTCTATAAATAGAGCCCCTTGGCCTCCTTTGAAAGAGGCACCAAGAAGAGAATTAAGGGAGTCTGTAAAGTCCAGGAAGCCCGTTCAAGTCTCAAATATTGACTTACGAGCGTTCCAGAAGTTCTTCGTGAACTTGCTGGTTCCTGGAAGCAGATCGTGTTGCGGCGAATCTTGTTTTGAGCAACGGTGATCTTAATCATCCCAGCAAGAACCTTTCCTCTTCTTCTTTCTTCTCCTTCATCTAAGTTGTGACTCAGTGCTGTCCGTTTGTAACTGCGATTGCAAGGAAGAATGTGAGATTTATTTTCTAAACTCAGTTCTGTCCGTCAGCAACTGCGATTGCGAGGAAGAACGTGAGATTTACTTTTTGATTATTGTTGCTTTTGTAATCTGATTTATATTATAGTGTTCCTCTTGGATCTCGAGAATAATCAGAAGGTGAACGTTTATTGAACCTCTGATCTCGACATCGAGTCTACCATCCTTGTAGATGGAGAACTCTCGTGCTTCTCTCATCGATACCAGCTTTAATAAGTTGGAAAAATTCAATGGAGAACATTTCCAAATCTGGAAGAGGAAGGCTACCCTTAATCTTCAACTCGTGGACGTGGACCATGTATTGATTGAGGATGAATCGACGAATCCAAAAGGAGGAACTGTCGAAGCTATTGCTGCTGCACTCGTCAAGCAGAGCAAATGGAAGAGAGAAAACATCATCTGTAAACTGCTGATTCTCAATTATATGGAAGACTCTCTGGTAGAGTCATATTCCAAGAAGGTGAAGGCCAAAGAGATCTGGAATTCTTTGGGTAAGCTATATGAAGATGATGAGAACAGGTCCAAAAACTTCATCGTCGAGAAGTACCACAAGTGGCTCTTCGAAGACGAGATGGCGATGCTACCTCAAGTATAGGAATTCCTGAAGTTGTGCCAGAAGTTAGATGACGAGAAGATGCCCCTCGTCGACAAGTTTGTCGTTGGAGGGATAGTCTCGAAACTTTCTGTCGGTTGGAGCAACCTCTATGCTAGAATGCATCGAAAGAAGCTGGACATTAGCTTGGAAGATCTTCTATAAGAGATCCATGTTGAGGACGAAATGTGATCTCAACAGAAGATGGACTCTCTGTCCAAACAACTGGCTAAGGCCAACTTGGTACAGACAAGAGAGTTCAAGGGGAAGCATGTGGCTTCTCATCACAAGAAGAAGGACTGCACTAATCTAAAAGTGAACGGTCCTTCGTTCAAGCAACAGAAGTCCAAGTCCCACATGACTTGTTTCAACTGTGATAAGAATGGCCACTACATGAGTGAATGCAAATCCAAGCACAAACCAAAATAGCAGGTATAGCTAAACTTGGTTATTTTGATTACTTAACTTGGTTGCTATTGTTGCACAGGTTGAGTTATCTAGCGTGGTAGCTGACTAGTGGTCTGACACTAGTGCATCTGACCACGTGTGCTCTCAAAGGAGCTGTTCACCAAGGATGAGCCATGTTATGACGAAGGTCTCGATGGCGAACATATATCTAGCAGAAGTTCTGAAGATCGAGACAGTGGTTATTAACCACCAACAAAGACACTGGAATACGTGTTGCACGTACCAGAGATTTTTTGGCGATCTGATCTCAGAAAGTCTGATATCTGATACAGACTTAAAAGATGGACATTCGTACTAGCCAGATGGTAATTTCTTGGCGAGGAACATGCTTCGAAAAGATGTTCGGTGCTGAAGGAATGCTCGAACTTCTGCTGATGGCGATGAAGTTACTTCATTGAGTGGACTGAGAGTTGTTCTATGACAGAAGCAGACTCAAGCTGTCCTACCGGGACCTTATCTTCGGAATGTGGGGGTAAGGAGGTGGAGGAGTTTAAGGTCTATAAAGATACAAGACTGTTGGGAAGCTGCTCAAACGATTGAACTAAAGTACTGATCATCTGGAGTTAGTACACTCCGATATCTGTGACTTTTATCAATTCTCCACAGAGGCCGGTTCGAAGTGTTTCTTGAAGTGCACGTTCGCATGACTTTGCATGACTTCTCAAGTAGAAGGATGCAGCATTCGAGTAGTTCAGAGACTTCAGGGCTGAAGCTGAATGTTAAACCGATCTACAACTGCTAAGAAGTGATCGAGGCAGAGAGTATCGGTCTCATGAATTCACATTGTTCTGCAAAGAACATGGAATCATAAACGAGACTACTGCTCCGTATTCTCCTCAATCTAACGGAGTAGCGGAGAGAAAGAACAGAACGTTGACAGAAGTGATGAACTAAATGCTGCTAACTGCAGGTCTTTCTAAATGCTACTGGGGAGAAGCTGCATTGACGACCACTTTTATTCTAAATAGAGTGCCGTATACAACTTCGGACGTAACTCCTCATGAACTCTGGTTCAAAGTCAGACCTAACTTGAATGTTATTCGAGTGTGGGGGTGGCTGGCCTATATGAAGCTCCCAGATCTGAAGATTCAGAAGCTGGGGACAAGGACTACGAAGACGATCTTCTTGGAGTATGCCGAGAAGAGTGATGCTCAGAGATTTCTTGATATTGAGTCAAATCATATCATCGAATCTCGCGGTACTGAATATTTTGAAGACAAGTTTATAAGGCACAAGAATATTGTTCTAACGGACATTCCGGAGAATGATGAAGGTGCAAAATGACTGAGATCTTCAATGAGCCAGTTGTCCAAGATGTTGTTGAAACAACGGTTGAACCAGAACTCGCTGAGCCGTCGTCGAAGCGAGCGAGGAGGCCGAAGAACTTCGGAGATGACTTCATCACCTATCATGTGGAAGCAGATTCGCTTACCTATGACGAGGCGATGAAGACCAGAGATGATGTTTTCTGGAAGGAGGCGATTGACAATGAAATTGAATCAATTACCTCCAATAACACTTGGGTGTTGGTTGATCTACCTGAAGGAGCAAAATCTATCAGATGCAAGTGGATCTTCAAGAAGAAGATGAAAGCTGATGGAACCATTGACAAGTTCAAGGCCAGGCTAGTGGCAAAGGGGTTTTCTCAGAAGCAGGGGATCGACTACTTTGACACGTATGCTCCAGTAGCCCGGATGACCACCATCAGAATGTTGATTGCTCTCACAGCGATACATAAGATGGTGATACATCAGATGGATGTGAAAACGGCATTCCTGAATGGCAAGCTGACCGAAAAGATCTACATACAACAACCAGAAGGGTTTGTCATCAAAGGCCTTGAAGACAAAATCTGTAAGTTGGTGAAATCTCTGTACGGTTTAAAGCAAGCTCCCAAAATGTGGCATGAGAAGTTTGACAAAGTCATAAGGTCAAATGGCTACAGGGTCAGTAAAACAGACAGGTGTCTATACGAAGTTTGCTGACGGAAGAGGAGTCATCGTTTGTTTATACGTGGACGACATGCTAATCCTAGGTACGGATATAAGGTGTGTCACGGAGACAAAGAAGTTCCTGTCGACGAAGTTCAGTATGAAGGACTTGGGGAATGCTGATGTTATCTTGGGACTCAAGATCATCCGGACAGACACTGGACTAGCGTTGTCACAGTCTCATTATGTTGAGAAGATGATCACTCGTTACGGGTATCAGGATCTTCCAGGGATCGATACGCCGTACAAGTGTGATCTGAAACTGAAGCCTAATTCAAGGGAAAGCGTCAGGCAGCTGGAGTATGCAAGCGTAATCGGGAGTTTGATGTATGCTACTACTGCCACAAGGCCTGACATAGCTTTCGCTATGGGAATGCTGAGTAGTTTCACGAGCAACCCAGGCATTGAGTACTGGAAAGCTGTGAAACGGGTTATGAGATATCTCAAGAAGACTCAGACATATGCACTGCACTACAGAGGAGATCCGACAGTAGTAGAAGGCTTTAGTGATGCTAGCTGGTGTTCATAGGTGGAAAGCGAAAGATCCACAGGTGGATATGTCTTTTCCTTGGATGGAGCTGCTATATCATGAAAGTCGAAGAAGCAGACTATAATCTCTCGTTCCTCCATGGAATCTGAATTCTATGCACTTGAAACTGCAGCAGATGAGGCAGAATGGCTTTGGGAGCTCATGTATGATCTTCCAGTGGTTGGGGCTCAGATACCGGTAATACCGATATACTGTGACAACCAGGCGACTGCGGCAGTGGCATCAAATGACCTCTTCAATAGAAAGAAGAGGACTGTGCGGTTGAAGCATATGGCAGTACACGATCTTATCAAAAGAGGTGTAATTGCAGTGATTGATGTTCGGAGTCAGGAGAACCTGGCAGATCCGTTCACAAAGGGCCTCAAGCGCCAGTTGGTCGATGACACAGCTTATAAAATGGGCTTGAAGGCATTCTGATAGTGTGTCTTCGTAATCCTACCATAAAGTTTTATGCTATTAGTTCAAAGAGAAATCTACTAGGCATCTAACTTTTGGTTCAAAGGAGGATCACTGACTGGGAAACTATCAGGTAACAGTGGGTACTTGTTCTCTGGAACATGGAAGGGATACGGACCCATAACCACTGTTGTCTACTATGTATTTTTCTACAGAAAAAACAGATCCTGTGGAAGGTTAGCTTAAACGCCTTAATGAGTTCTCAGGCAGAGTGAATGCCTGGTGTTCTTTACAGGAAGCACGGTAGAGCAGCACTACAAGGAGTGAAACTCCATGCTACAGCGGGGTGACTCCACCATAAGGTTTCCAGGTAGGGGTAATGCCTCGGCTTTGTAAGCCAAGTCACAGCGGTGTAGCACCGCAAATAGGCAGGTAGCCTAATGCTGTATGACGTAATTAAAGAGTTGTAGACAGTACTACAAAAGGGAGAATGGCCCTATGTTACAGTGGCACGACACCACGATGAGGTACCCAGGTAGGGATAAAGCCTCGGCATTGCAAGCCATGTCGTTGCGGCGTAACACCGCAAGGAAGCCTTAGGCTTCATGCTGGGTAGTTTGGCACTACAAAGAGGCTTGTGATCTCATGCTACAGTAGTATGACACTACGATGAGGTTCCCAGGTAGGGGTAATGCCTTGGCTTCAGGCCATGTCATAGCGACGTAGCACCGCAAGGAAGCGCAAGGTTTCATGCCATAACTCTTTATAAAGATCACCTATAGTGTATGGACAGAGATATCAGGCCGTCTCTTGAGGGTAAACTTGTAGACGCCCAAAAATTATACACTGAAACCAGGCTGGCACAAGCCTTCAATGTGCAGCCAGAAGCACAGTTGATGTCATTATGTGAGTAGGAAGAATTACAGTTATGGTGCAGAATTCAAGGCTTATTCCATTCTTGTATCATGCTGTTATTTAACCTATGCAGGAAGATTCAAGTCGTAGCGACATCTCTCCTAATACATGATGGGTAGTCACTGTGGGGAACGCTCAACCCATATATTGAGATATGTGGGGGATTGTTGGTGTTTTTGCCTTTGGACTAGAAAAGATAGTCCCACATCGGCTACACCAAATGGTGAGTATCTCAATATAATGCATTGCTTGTGTTGAGGTGTGCACATGAGGTGTAGTGGGGCATAAGTTTGTGCCATGTGGGAGTATTTTTCTAGAAGGAAAAGGGATTAAATCCAACAAGGATGCAAGTTGATTTTTGTTGTGCGGACTCAGACTCGGACGCGGACTCCAGGATTATCTCGTGCATGCACGGGAGTGTTCGGGGGGTAGGCGTGGACTGGCACACTTCTATGCTGATTGTGGGATGATCTAAAATATCAAACTCTATTTTTGAGTATTGGTTTTTTAGTCCCACATCGGATAGGAGAAGAGGTGAAGTCTCAACTCCACTCTATAAATAGAGCCCCTTGGCCTCCTTTGAAAGAGGCACCAAGAAGAGAATTAAGGGAGTTTGTAAAGTCCAGGAAGCCGTTAAAGTCTCAAATATTGACTTGCGAGCGTTCCAGAAGTTCTTCGTGAACTTGCTGGTTCCTGGAAGTAGATCATGTTGGGGCGAATCTTGCTTTGAGCAACGGTGATCTTAATCACCCCAGCAAGAACCTTTCCTCTTCTTCTTTCTTTTTCTTCTCCTTCATCTAAGTTGTAACTCAGTTCTGTCCGTCTGCAACTGCGATTGCAAGGAAGAATGTGAGATTTATTTTTTAAACTCAGTTCTGTCCGTCAGCAACAGCGATTGCGAGGAAGAACGTGAGATTTACTTTCTGATTATTGTTGCTTTTGTAATCAGATTTATATTATAGTGTTCCTCTTGGATCTCGAGAATAATCAGAAGGTGAACGTTTGTTGAACCTCTGATCTCGACATCGAGTCTACCATCTTTGATTAATCCCCGGGACTAATACTGTATACCGTCCGTACAATAACGACTTTAAATATAGTCGTTACAATATTAATGTTGTGCAAAATTTAGGCGGTTTATCGTCTGCATACTACCAAAGAAAATTTATATGCGTTGAAAAGTTTATGGAAAATAAATTTGGGTCTAACACTATATCATCAGTATACTGGCGATATATTGTCGTTTTATCGATAGTATACGACCGACGCATGACAGTCAGTTATACATAAACTTTCTAGAAGTTGATTTAGGACAAGAACTGGTATGATACTATACTAACGATATACCAATATGTCGTTGATAAACTGTCAGGTTAAAATATTACTTATATGCCTAAAGTTTTTGAGCTTTCATTTGCCATAACCTATCAAGTTACAATATTTCCTAAAAATAGCTATTACACTTGACTCGAGGTCTTGGTAGCTTGATTTCTTCAAGACATAGTTCATATTTCCTAGAGATTTGGCTCTATAGTTGGTTCGAAACAAGTCAAATTTGAAATTTTGATTAGCTTTTGGAGGCTTCGTCTCTGAATATCCACGGGATATGCTGTCCCATGAAATTTTCCACTGGCCTGTCAATGGAACCCTCAAAATTATGTTCGTGAATCGACGATATTGTGAGTCGTTCATGGAAATCATTAAGCTAATGGGTTTTTGGTCCATTATAATTCCTTCATTTGCATAAATTCATCTTAAATTTGTATTGCTTATTATTACTTTTCAAAATAATTGTTAGGCGAACAAAACAATATACATAGTAGCAATGATGATAAGGATAGTTAGTTATACTAGGACTATGCTAATTTTAATTAGTATTAACAATATAGTAATTACATGACCATTAATAATTTTATAACAAAAACTTAATCAATTAACCATAATCAAAATACTCAAATGAATCATTTGTTCACTTTCCCTCTCAATTTTCTTGGTTTTTCCAAACACCAAAAAGAAAATTGATTGGAATTACAATTTTTCAATGAAAATAAAATATCATAGAATCAATTTTCTTTCTTTTCCTTTCTGCGAACCAAATGAGGCCCTAGTGTATTATTGGACCTCATACATTGTCCCAAGGGGTTTCTTCCTTCTTGGCAGGACCAGCCCTGGCCCAGGGCCCCCGGATCATGAGAGGCCCAAAAAAATATTTAAAAATAAATTAGTTAATATTTTTGTATCTCAAAATATAACTAGTATACACCAAGGGCCCTTTTAGACACAAAGTTATTGTGGTGTAGTGGTTAGTATATTAGGTTTTTATACTAAAGGTTCTAAATTCAATCATTGGTTGTAGCTATTTTTTTTTTACAAAAAATTAATATTTTTTATATTATGTATTGGGATCTTATTTTGAAAATTTGTCCTGCACCCCCATGAGCTCAGGCCGGCCCTACTTCTTGGTGATTATGCTATGATGATTGTTTTTTGGTGTGTTCGACGTGGAAAATAAATCAAAGAATCTCTACTGATCCGAATTCTTATGTAATATCCTGTAAGAAGATCCGATCTCAAGATTCGAAAAGCTTAGCACAAAGTAACAGTGAATTGAAACTGTAAAGGCAAGTACTTCTACATATGCTTCTAACGACACTAAATTATCTAACATTAAATTAATATTAACATTAACATTAATATTAGAATTAACAACTGTAAAAAAAATTAGAATTAACATTAACATTAATATTAACATAAAAAAATTGGATAATTAATTTTTTGAGTTAAAATTTGTCATGTCAGCTGTCATGTTAGATGACACATAATATTATTTAACATTCTAGGTCAGCTGTCACATAAGAAGTAATGGTTTGGAAAGACAATTTAGAGGTCTAAATAGCATTACTCTTTTATATTTGATGAACTTATTGATCTACTATTAATGAAATTTACTTGTAATTTTCTTGATCCCATCATTTTTTTTTGGTGGTGGGGAGGGGGGTGTTGGTGGTGGGGGCTAATTTTCTACATAATTTATGTTAACTTAAATTAATCTTGGTGGCTAAAATGTAATTATTGAATCTGAAAAAACAATATCATGTGAATCCCAATGTTAGTGACTTGTGAGTGAGTCTAATTATTTTAACTTGCTTCGTTTTACATGCATGAGAATCGAACCTCGTGTTAGCAAGGTTAGTTTTGGAATTTGAATATTTCGAACATGATCATTGAGTTGGCATATAGAATACTCACTTTTATATTTTTCTACTTTGTAAAGTATGACTTCTTATGCTAGGTTTGGAATCTTTATCATATTTTCTTTTGGAAAACAATTCATAAATATGTTCTCTAAAGTTGTCCATGTTTATTTTGTATCTGATGAATGCAAAGAAGAGTTATCTTCAAAACCTGCTGGTTTCAGGAGTGGGCATTATTCAATTTTTGAAAAAAACAAAACTAACCGAACCGAATGGTTCGGATTGAAAATTTTCTGGTTCTGATTTTTGGTTTGAAAATAATAACAAAATTCATTCAGTTTTCGATTTTGGATTTTGGTTTCGGTCGAAAACCAAAAATCGAATAAAACTTATTCAATTATGCAAATACTCTCAATTCTATTCATATTTTTTTGATTAAAAAGGTGTATATTTAAAAATAATTATATGTATGTGTTTTGAAGTCCAACTTTGGAGTCCGAGCTCTCTAGCCTAGTGGTATTAGAGCGGACATCCGGAGGGGCCGGCAATGTTCGAGCCCCCCAATTGTGTGTGTGCGTGTGATTTCAAAAAAAAAAGTCCAACTTTGGACACAACTGTTCGAGCCCCCCAATTGTGTGTGTGCGTGTGATTTCAAAAAAAAAAGTCCAACTTTGGACACAACTTTGAAATACAACAAATGTGTGTATAATTTTTTTTTTTTTATATAATCTAACTACGATCCCAACTTTGAGCCCGACCCATTACACAATAGAAGTACTCCAACCGACCAAATCGAATCGATTATTCGGTTCGGCTCGGTTTCAATTTTGGCTAATATCGATTCGGGTTCAATTTCGATTTTAAATTTTTATAATTTTGATGTATTTAATTTTGACTATTTTGGTTCGGTTGAAACCAAGTAAACCGAACGCTAATTTAGCCTATTGTGTAATATCTAAAAAAAAACAGTCTTTTAAGTTCCCCTAAAGTCCCGTGGTCTTCATTTTCAATAGTTTAGCAACAATTTTATTTTGTAATATGCTTTTTAGATCAGCTCTTTTAGCATACAATTAGTAGACATGTCAAACAAACAACAGTTGTTGACAACAGCTTATAACCGCTCTGATGACCAACTTAATATAGTTTCCGTCCTCAACACGAAAACCATCCTTATAAATACGCAGAGATGGCTAAAACAAAATCCAATTTTTATTTAGAAAATAACATTTTAACTAAGGTGTTTAGAATATGTATTGTAAGTAGACCAAAGGATGCTGCTATTTTGTCCGTAGCATTTGTGAATGACAATTGGCCTACCATCACGTGTCAGCCTCTCATTGGAGAGGAGGTCCAGGTTTTAAGGAGGTGGGGTGCGATTAACGCAGGGGGGCCGTTACGCAGGGCCGGCCCTGGCCCAGGACGGCCAGGGCGACCGTCCAACGCCCCATAAAATTTGGGGGCCCAAAAAAATTAATTTAAATATATACATTTTAGTAATCTTGTATCAAAAATAGAACTAATATGGAACATGACCACCATTTATCACAAAATAGTTGTGTTGTAGTGTTAGTATGTTAAATTTTGACATTAGAGGTCCTAGGTTCAATTCTTGAATGCAACATTTTTCAAAAATTACTTTTAGTTTAATTTTTTTTATATTATATATGTGCCACATTTTAAAATTGGGTGCGGCTATCCGCACCCCACTGTTTTGCTAAGCACAATCCAAAAAATTTGTTTTTCCTATTCTACCCCTCCCCACTTAGCACACCCCCCTTTCCCCTCCAGCCTCCACCGGCTCCTCTCCTCCTCCTCCTGCCGACCGGAACGACGCCGCCGTCGCCACCTCCTCCCGCCTCCCCTCCTCCTCCCGCTTCTCCCTTCCCTCCCTCCTCCGACGAGGACGAGGCCCCCGCGCGCACCCGCCTCTCCCCTCCTCCCTCCCCTCCCTCCTCCGGCGAGGACGAGGCCCCCGCGAAGGAGCAGGACATTTTCGGAGGCGCGCGGGTGCCTCGTCCTCGCCGGAGAAGGGAGAAGCGGGAGGAGGTGGCGACGGCGTTCCGGTCGGCGGAAGGAGGAGGAGGATGAGGGGTCGGCGGAAGGAGGAGGAGGAAGGGAGCCGGTGGAGGCTAGAGGGGGAAGGGGGGTTGTGTAAAGTGGGGAGGGTAGAATAGGAAAAATAAATTTTTTTGGAGTGTGCTTAGCAAACAGTGGGGTGCGGATAGCTGCACCCTTTAAAATTTTGCCTATGGCCTCCATGAACTCAGGGCTGGTCCTGCCGTCACGTGGGTGCGGCCACGGACGGTCACGCCCATCTGCGAACAAAATATTATTTCTGTAAACCATATGATGGAACGATGTAAGCTTGAATGTAAGGATGTGCCACGTGGTGAGTCCGTCACACTAAAAAATTTCTCCATTGGCAAATCAAAACTTCAAACTTTTCACATTCTCCTTTGTTTAATTAGTTGTGGGGAATCTAATTTCATAAATCTCAATGTTGTTTCCGCAAACATTATAAACAATTAATTAATCACCCGTATTTTATTTCACCAACACTTATTTTTCAAATAAATCACGAGAGATTATTCTAACAGTTGAAACTCTTGCTCCACTATTTCAACATTTGGAGCTTCCGTGATCAGAAATTTGGACAATTAAGAACAAAATGAAACTATACAATTGGGTGACGAATTTTTATTTTTTGAAAAATTGTTCAAAATCTTGTTTGATTGGAGCCAAGCTGTAAGAGTTCACGAATTAGCAACATTTGTGTAAGCTACAATGCTCTAGCAAATATCTAACTATATTAAGTACCTAAACCAAACAAATAAATTGAAAGCGATACAAACAATAGCCAAAAGTAATTACAACACTAGAAACAACACAAAAATACAATGAATTAAGAAAAATGCTTCATGTACCTCCAAAATTTCATTCCTCCATGTCCCTCCGTCACGTGGCCCTCTTCTATTCGTTCATGTCTTCTTCCAACTCCCCTCCTATTTGCTTGGGTCAATAAAGAAGTGACATGTGGCGGAGGGACATGAAAGAATAAAATTTTTGGAGATACATATAACATCACTCACGAATTAATAATTATAGAAGTTTACGCGTTTCATATTGTAAATAACGCCGCCAGACCGACAATATCTACGACTAAAAAAGAAAGAGTTAACATTTTTTTTATTGTTCACGACAATCTAATAAAACAAAACTAGAGATTAATTAACTTCTTGAAGTAGCTATAAGCTATGTATTGTATAAAAAGTTAAGATCGAAAGGAACATGGATGGATATGCATAGCCAATTTATTACAATATATACGCTTCAGAGTAGAGTATTAATTTATTTGACAGATTACAGATATATGTTTTTGGAACGTTAGCAATAAATTGAAGGGTGTGAAGTTTTGTTAAGGAACACATGATGGGATTTTAAAGTGTACTAGCAGGTTTTATATAGACTAGCTACATTTGTTTGTGCTTCTGAAAAAAAAGGGAACACATTTTGCAATTCCAAAAAATGCTGAAGTAAGAAAGAACCAAATTTAGATTGTTTATATCTATAATAGCACAGTGGGTTTTTGGTCCGACCCATGTGCCTTGGTTCAACGATGATGAAAGGACTAAATTGCCTCTCTCTCTATAAGAGAGGAGGAGGTCTCATATTGGGTGCGGAGCAACCGGTTGTTCCAACGGCACCCCCGCCTCCAGCTCCTCTTGCACCGTATGTCACAACCCGCATCCAGATATACGGATACGAATACGTGGGCCACGTCCAGCCTACGCCGCTGTTTCGACGGTAGAACGCTGCCTAGTACCCAATAAATATACACTACATCTAGAAGGTCCAGGAACTACAAATGTACTCAATCACAACCCAACATCTAAAGAAGATAAGACATGAAAGATAACTAAGGCACAAGAACAACTAGAAACTATTAGAAGGAATCCTAAGACAGGAAAATAAAGAAAGAAAAATAAGACAAACTAAGGATAACTACCAGGCAACTCACAGAGAAGAATAGTGAGATCTACCTCAGCTAGCAACATCCTGATGTACAATAATGATATAACAACTCCTAAAATATTGTCAACGTATCCAGTCAGGATGAAAACGAGTACATAAACTAACAACAGTTTCATAGTATTGACAAATGTTGTAAGAGACAATCATAATAGAATACAATATGATATATCAAGACTGTATGTAAAATATGATATATAAACTAAAAATCATGTCAAGGTGTAACGTACAGGAAAGTAGAACAGTACAGAAATATCTGATGTATAATATAAACATAAAATGTACCTCGAAATATTATAGCATTATGTGATCGGCTTGGGTCAAGATCAGGCTGTTATATTTGAGCGACTATGAACATGAAATATGAGAATACAGGATCAGGATGGCCACAATGGAAAGCTATGAACAAGTAGGGTCAGGCTTTATCCGTCGTGAGGTGAGGGTATAGCTATGAATAAGTAATAGGAATACAAGTAGGAATATTGATCACATAACCTATAATAACTCTCCATCCCCGAGTAGTATATGGATCCGGACATAGCACGTTATGACACGGGATTTCCTAAGAGGGTAGCTACTCCCTCTCAGGAATCGGTGTCTATACAAGTACAGAAAACAAGACAGAAAATGTACCAATATACCAAGAAAGTCCAGGAATAACATCCCATACAAGGATCCGGCGTATATTAGTCCGTGTACCATCGTGACGAGAATCAAGTAAAATACAATAACTGAATCGGATACAGAAAATATCAAGACAAGGAACTACTATCAGAGAATGTACTCGTCTGCGGTCCTGAGCTGTTACATGGGGTCGATGCTTAGAGTGATGCCACAGACCTAAAGATAAGATATATATAAGCTAATTAGGTTAAACAGTGTTAGGCATGATTCTATAGTATAAGCTACGTAATCCAGGTCAAACTCAGTCAACTAAGTCAAACTAGGTCATACAAAGTCAAACTTGGTCAAGCTAAGTTACACAAGTCAAACTAGGTCAAACTGGGTTAAGGTTGACTTAGAGTTTACTTGGTCAACCGTCAACTCCAAATTCAATCTAGGTCAAACTAAGTCAATGGTTGACCTATAATTGACTTTGTGTCACCCTCGAAATCCGTGTTACGTATTTCGTATACGTGTACATATTTTGGGTCCGTATTTTATTAGTCATGGTCAGCTAGTCATGATTTTATTAGCATGTTGTATTGGCATGGTTATTTTTGTATTTCATTGGTGATGGCTTAGCTTGGTTCGGTTTAGCTTGGTTTGCTTTGCTTTTGGGTTCATCATGAACCAAAAGAAAACTCCTACCTACCACCACCATCATTATTTAAAATCTAACCCCCTTTCTCTCTCATCTTTACTTTTATTTATTTTTTCATCTTCTTCCGCTTAACTTCTCCACTTACCAAGAGAAGCTTAGGCAAGTGCAACTTGCTTCATGGAGAAACTCTATTTTTGTTGTTCAATTGTCTTCCTCGCGAGATTCTAAGATACTTTAGAACTTGGCATTTTTCATTTTGATGGATATTTTCTTATAGATCTAAGTTTATATTATTTTTGGTTTTCTTTGATTTTAATCTATTAAACTTTATTATTTTCATATTTTGATTGTTCCATGTTGTAGAGAATTCAATTTTACCAAAAATAGACCTTTGAAAAGTTGAATTTTGACTTGTTTTGAGGAAGTTATGGCCAAAAGCATTTTTGGCCATTTCTATATTTATCTGTGCTGATTTTGGCATGGCAGGGACGATGAATAGTACTGCATAGTACCGCATAGTGTCCAGCCGCATGAGGGTACTGCATAGTGTCGCATAGTGTCCAGCCGCATAAGGGTGCTGTATAGTACCGTATAGTGTGCAGCCGCATAAGGGTGCTGTATAGTGCCGCATAGTGTCCAATCGCATGAGGGTGCTGCATAGTGCCGCATGGTGTCCAGCCGCATAAGAGTGCTGCATAGTGTCGGATAGTGTCCAGCCGCATGAGGGTGCTACATTGTGCCGTATAGTGTCCAGCCGCATGAGGGTGCTGCATAGTGCCGCATAGTGTCCAGCCGTATGAGGGTGCTGCATAGAGCCGCATAATGTCCAGCCGCATAAGGGTGCTGCATAGTGTCGCATAGTGTCCAGCCGCATAAGGGTGCTGCATAGTACCGCATAGTGTCCAACCGCATAAGGGTGCAGCATATTGCCGCATAGTGTCCAGCCGCATAAGAGTGCAGTATTATGCCGCATAGTATCCAGCCGCATGAGGGTACTGCATAGTGCCGCATAGTGTCCAGCCGCATGAGGGTGCTGCATAGTACCGTATAGTGTCCAGCCGCATAAGAGTGCTGCATAGTGCCGCGTAGTGCCCAGCAGCATGAGAGTGCTGCATAGTACTGCATAGTGTCCAGCCGCATAAGGGTGCTGCATAGTGCCGCATAGTGTCCAGCCGCATAAGGGTGCTACATAGTGCCGCATAGTGTCCAGCCGTATATGGGAGTGCCGTATAGTGCTGCATAGTGCCGTATAGTGTATATTTTGGCTGTTTTTGGCTATTTTAAATCCTATTTGGCTGAATTATGGCCAGAATTTCTCCTAACTCCCAATATACAAGTTGTAGATCTTTTTTTTGGCTTCAAGAATATGTTATTAGTTATTTTATGTAAGTTTTTTTCATTCATGATAATGTAAGAATAGAACACGATAGTGGCCTGCTGTGGCACGCTCTTGACAAGTAAACTGACATGATATATCATAACATGCTGTTACGACAGCAAGTTTGACATAACAAGTAGGAACGACCTGGACATCGTGGGCGATTGTGTTTGTACAAATAAACCAATACTGTCTTGCATCATGTCTAGGATAGGGATCCCTGAGTAGCACGGTCAGGGATACCTACTGTAATTGACTAAGGATAATAAACTAGAATAATTCAATAGACATGAAGAGATTCCTAGCTAAAGACAATCCCGTTATCTAGGCGCATTAAGTGGACTTGTAGTCTACCGACGAGTAGGACACATTTTCAGCACACAGTCGCGTGTTGCATTCTTCATAAACGGACATTCGACCTGGGTAACCGGATGGTCTGCAGGACTTGTGGCTGTTGGGATAATCTTATTGCATCATGCTAGTAACTAGGCCTGTGATAACCCTAGTTAGTTAAAAGTATCAAGCTGTACTTTTGATTGGCCGTGATTGATTGGATATAGATTATTCCAGCTTAGTCTTATCCTGATCCTGTGCAAGATTATGACATGACATGATTATTGATGCTTGCCTTAACAATAACGATCGGAGGTCCAGTTCTGTTCAGGCGAAGGGTTACAACCCCGATCCTTGTTTGGTTTAAGGATTGTAACCTGGCTCCCGGAACAGTTCTGTGTTCTTTCTTCGTTTATTGTCTTATTTCAACCCATGCCATGTTCGTCATATTTTACCTTACCTTAATACCATGATTATTTATACTGGCCTTAGCAATAAAGATCAGGGGTCCAGTTCTGTTCAGGCGAAGGGTTACAACCCCGGTCCTTGTTTGGTTTAAGGGTTGTAACCTGGCTCCCGGAGCAGTTCTGTGTCCTCTCTTCATTTATTATCTTCATTGTACCAATAGTATTTGAGACGAGTTTCTATTCAGGTGAAGGGCTGCAACGCCGGTCCTTGTTTGGTTTAAGGATTGTGACCTGGCTACTTGAATGGTTTCTTCGTACTCAGTTTACTGTTGTTATCTCTATTATTATCATCAGTTCTTTATTTATTATCTCTAATATTCTATTGTGATATGCTGGTTTTAGTTCCTAAGTGAAGCCTTTTTTGTGGCACTTGCTCTTTTTGGGGTCTGTCCAGCTGGTTTTGTATGGCCAGATATCGAAGCAGCTCCAGAGGATCTACCTACCTTCCAGCCAGATGGTGACCACCAGGCGTAACCCTGACAACTATTGGGTTTCTTTTTGTTCTCCCACTTTATTGTAAAAATTATTCTTTTAAGGCGTTTAACCGACGAGCACTTGTTAGCTCGGTTGTACCTTTATTTACTGTCTGCCTACGGGCTGTGACATGATTAACAGATCCTAGGGTTGATCATATATGACTAAACTATTGTTAGTCTCGACATTTTGTAACGACTAGCTTCATTATCAGCTGAATATGTAATGTTTGGGATGCCTTACTATTGTATATTTGGTGATCTTACATCTTGTAACACTTACTTACTTGCTTATGATTGAGACATTAGGCTTGTTCATGACCATAAGAGACTGTTGGCTTGTAGTTAAACCCTCATGTATCTAGACAGCCGTAACCGTATAACAAGGTGGGTTGTACTTCAATATACATAGCTGGCTATGTCTGCCCCCGCTCTTCAGTATTCTGGTTCTGGGGCGTGACATGGTTTTAGGGGTGGCCCATGCAGGTGTTGTAAATCAAGATATGTGAGTGTTTACCGAATAGATGTCTCAATCAGTACTCGCCCTTGATCTCTGCTCATATTTTCAAATTCCTGAGAATCTTGACTTGATCACATATTTGTATCGTTGATCTGTCCTGGTCCTTCCTTATTGTTCCCTATGTCGTCTTCTTCAGCGGCATTATTCCTGGACCTGCCGATCAGCAAGGCGGAGCACCTCCCACGGACCAGCAGCAACCTGGGGATCAAGCCCAGCATTCAGGAGTAGCCTCCAAAGTCATGCCTACTAGAGGAGAGCCACCAGTTCAGCCCGTCCAGCCTGCAGAGCCTGATGATCACTACAAGAAAATTAATTTTTTCCAACGTTTTATAAACGTCTAGAAAAAGGTCAAAATCGTTGGCATAGAAATTCCTGACGTTTTTTCAACGTTTTCGACAAACGTCGCCGTTGTCGTAGTTGGAAATTTATGACGTTTTAGATAAACGTCGGTATAGGTAAAGATGACGTTTGCGACAACGTTTAATAAATGTCAAAAATTATGCAATAATGGGTAATAATTTTCCAACGTTTTAATAAAAATGTCGGAAAATAAACTTCTTTTCCAACCTTTTGCAAAAATATTGGAATTTTCTTTTCCAACCTTTTTCCAATAATTTTCCAACATTTTAACCTAAACATCGATATAGATAAAGCCATTTTAATTAAAATCTATAATTTGAATATATTTGCCATGCACTTGTATTCAACAGGCTTCCTAATAAGTAATTAAACCATACTCCAATTACCGTTATACATTCAATATATAATTAACAAAATAAACCTTTATTCATCAATATACAACATTTTACTATACAAAAAAGTTTAACAAAATAAAATGATTCAAAATACAATATTTTTCAGTAAGCATTACTTCAGAAACTAAAAATGCTGTTTTAGAGCTTTAACTCAAACTCCTGAATAACCGTTCCATCGTCACCAATTTTCCACAACCACAAGACATGCCAGCTGCAGTAGTAATAGACTAGAAGCATTTTAATAACTATGATATTCATAACTTTGTTACCCAAAGTAACTATGCTAAGAAATATCACAGTTATGTCTCTCCATATAAACGCCTTCTCTTTTCAAAATGGCCATCATGTGAGATCGAGCCGGTAATATGTTGTCCTTGTCACCCCTTGTGATATGAACATATGCTTTGACAACTGAAAGAATTAGAATCCATAAGAAAGAGGGAAAAAATCGAACAAAACCAATAAAATAATATGGGAGACTGGTATGCCTATTTCCTTCAGTCAAGTTCTCCCAGATACTAACCTGCTTTAGCAATTGCTTTGGTATAAATTTATACTTTCAGGATCTTTTACAGTAAGTAATTATCTTTGAAGCCCACAAGTTGTAAGAGAAACTAATTTTATGATGCTTAGAGTTTGATACAAGTTATAAGAGAAAAGAAGAACACATCTACCTTTTTATCATCTTCTGCATTAGCAATGGTGCTGCCAAGTTCAGCCGAGCCTGATAGTTCGATCCCCCACAACTTCTGTTTGACACCTCCATATGGAGGTTATTAGCCTAGATATAGTCTCTTGGCCTTTATAACAACCTGAAATAACAAAAGGAACCAATAAAATTTACTACTAATAATTATGAAAGTCGAGAGAGTAGCATATTGTTTTATAATACGAAGTAATAGTAAGAACTTACTAACCTACCTACCAATGTCTACAGAGACAATAGACCATAGGCCAGCCTCCAGTACATTGAAATCATTAGTCAGCTTTTTTCCAGCAGCCAGCCTTCCTGAATGCAGAAAGGTACTCTGAGATACATGCCCCCATGATATTTTCCAACACAAATGCAAAAGAAAGGAAACGATTATCCTGATAGGAGACGTTGGCATTTGTCTAGTGTTAAGAAAATATCGTCAGAAACAAAATTAATGATCTTTCTGATTGGAGACGATGCCTAATGCTCTATACATAGTTATAATGCAACACCATCTCATGTATTTGCCAAACCATACAAAATAAGTTGGTTATTTTGGTAATTACACATGAATCTTTGTCAATGCCATATTGCTCGACTGTAGAAAATTCAGACCTCAGACAAGATCCTAATGTCATTAAGAAAACCCTGTATTCATACATTAACAGGATAATCTCGTCTATTCAAAAAGGGAGAATTTTATGTTAACCTTCATTAATCTTTATCCAATCGTATCAAACTCGAAAGTTGGATTTGATATTAATCTATGTCACTAACTGGCCAAGCACCGATAGAACAACGAATGTTTAACATATTACCTGGAAGGAGATTTTGTTGATAAGGCCAGCAGCAATCATGTCTAGACAAGAATCATCCACGTCATTACAGAAAAAATTAGCACTCGGGAAGGATGTTTATGACCACTCTAGAGAGCATGACTAATTTGGCTCCATCAACGGCTTCAAGGGCGTGCTCGTGATTCATTTCTTCAACAGGGCTTCAAGGTTCAAGACTTCGGCTTAAGATGTTGCTGATATCAGATAAGGGCAGTAAAGTGCTGTAACACTAGAGGCGTGATGCATGGTTTAAATTATCGGCCGATACCAATACGGTTTGGCATGTCCCGATCCGATACCGACCGATACTCGATACTGATCGGTATTGACATTGAGGGTCTCTTTTTCGGTCAATTCGGCAAAGAAAATTTAACGAAAAAGACAAATCAACAAGGATTTAAAGCATAATAAGGTTGTAAAAGCATGTAAAAGAAGAAAATCAATCTATTATATGTAAACCAATCGGTAAGGGTGATTACTATTTCATTTTATTTCAAAACTACTAAGAAATAACATTGAAAATACTTAAAATTGTGCCTAATTTATAAAATATATGTTTTATGTAAATAACTTATTAATAATTATTTGTTTTCCGATACAAAAAACTCCGATACTCCGATCCGAAACCGCCGATACTATCGATATCGTCGATACCAATAGTCATAGGAATAGTCCGATACCGATTCTAATATCGATACTGTGAACCTTGATTGTTTCTCGCCACAGAGAATTTGAGGAAGTAAATAATAGAAAATGCGCATCATGGTTGAAATGAGTTCTTAGATAGATATATTATCTGAATAACTTGACCTCTAAAGTTTAGAAAGTAAGAAATCTAAGTAAGGGTGAGTGCTTCAGTATTTTTTAGTTCTTATTGTGCTGGTCTATTAGTATATATATGTAGTAAATGAAAGTATGTATTTATTGATTACTTTAGTCTGAAGTTCTATTGCATGTGTAATTTGTCTGATGAACTTCAATCTCTCTTTTTTCAGTATGAGAACAATTAGCCATCGAAAATTCAGAAGACTTTTATGCATTGCTAATTATGATAGTGAAGGAGCAACTAAATATACATAAATACAAGTTAAAGTTATGTGACAAAATTAAGACTAAACTGGTTATGCTTGGAACCCCACAAGCAACTCAAAGGCTTCCAAAACAATGCGAGCAATACAATGATGAACCAATAGATAAAGAGTACAATGTTGAACCAATAGCTTGGATTTAGTGGTTAAGAGTTGTAGTAGTTGCAAATGAAGTATTATATTTCTTAAAAGTAATTTATGCCAGCAAAGACTATCTTCAATGCCAAATTCTTTATTTTGTGGTACATATTTTTTCTAAAGTTTAGTGTACATTAACTATACTAGCATCTAAAATAACACAAATTAGAAGTAAATGTTCAATCAATATACCTCTCTACTTTTGCAAGGTTCTTGAAAGCAAGACCACAATGTACAATGGCACCTTGGTATATGAACTATTTGCTTCAATTGTATCAAATCAATATGCAACAAAGAAGTGAGAAGTGAGAATTCTACCATTCCACAGGAAGCTGGACAATAAATCAAAAAAATAAAACTGGTACACTCTATATATTGTGAAACGATGGGTAAATATCTTTTAATCAACACGAGTCTCTAAAATTGTTGTATCTTAGAAAAAATGCCCATCCCATGATTGATATGATCAGAAAAGAATGATTATTCTTCTATTGGTTGGGCTGAATAACTTACAACAGAAAATGTGACAAAATTTCCACTCAATATCATGGAGGTCCCTTGCAATCCTTTGCAATCAACTCTTGACAAGGAGGTTGTTGGGAAAATCTTGCAAATGTGTGAATGAAACAAGATATAAAAGATTAGCTTAACTTCTCCATATGAACTTTACTAAGGGAGATATAGATCACCACAAATCATAATATTTTCAAGCAAATACCATATTAAGCTGCCTACATAACACACTCAGCACTGAAGACCATTTATTTGTATACTCAAACTGCAAGTGAAAGGTCAATAAAGAAAGAAAATGAATTTATTTTAAAGAACTAAATTTGGAGAATGAAAAGAGGAGCAAATGACATGTCCGAGCAAGCCTGAAGAGGAGCAAATGACTTGTCCGAGATAAGCCTAAATTTGGAGTATATATTTGTATAACTTGTCCCGACACCTCTAGCCTCTTTAATTAAATTTCGAAGACGGAATTCTGTTAAGGTGGGTAGAGTTGTCACCCTCGAAATTCGTGTTACATATTTTCGTATACGTGTACGTATTTCAGGTCCGTATTTTATTAGTCATGGTTAGCTAGTCATGATTTTATTTTTGGCATGTTGCATTGGCATGGTTATTTTGGTATTTTATTGGTGACGGCTTAGCTTGGTTCGGTTTAGCTTGGTTTGGTTTGCTTTTGGGTTCATCATGAACAAAAAAAAAACTCCTACCTACCACCACCATCATTATTTAAAACCCAACCCCCTTTCTCTCTCATCTTTACTTCTATTATTTCTTCATCTTCTTCCCCTTAACTTCTCCACCTACCAAGAGAAGCTTAGGCAAGTGCAACTTGCTTCATGGAGAAACTTCATTTTTTTGTTCTATTGTCTTCTTCGCGAGATTCTAAGATACTTTAGAACTTGGCATTTTTCATTTTGATGGATATTTTCTTATAGATCTAAGTTTATATTATTTTTAGTTTTCTTGGGTTTTGATCTATTAAACTTTATTATTTTTATGTTTTGATTGTTCCATGTTGTAGAAAATTCGATTTTATTGGATTTCGACTTGTTTTGAGGAAGTTATGGCCAAAAGCATTTTTGGCCATTTCTATGTTCATCTGTGCTAATTTTGGCCGGGACGATAAATAGTGCTGCATAGTGCCACATAGTGTCCAGCCGCATGAGGGTGCTGCATAGTGCCGTATAGTGTCCAGCCGCATAAGGGTGCTGCATAGTGTCGCATAGTGTCCAGCCGCATAAGGGTGCTGTATAGTGCTGCATAGTGTCCAGCCGCATGAGGGTGCTGCATAGTGCCGTATAGTGTCCAGCCGCATGAGGGTGCTGCATAGTGCTGCATAGTGTCCAGCCGCATGAGGGTGCTGCATAGTGCCGTATAGTGTCCAGCCGCATAAGGGTGCTGCATAGTGCCGCATAGTGTCCAGCCGCATAAGAGTGCTGCATAGTGCCACATAGTGTTCAGCCGCATGAGGGTGCTGCATAGTGCCGCATACTGTCCAGCCGTATCAGGGTGCTGTATAGTGCCGCACCGTGTCCAGCCGCATAAGAGTGCTGCATAGTGCCGTATAGTGTCCAGCCGCATGAGGGTGCTGCATAGTACCACATAGTGTCCAGCCGCATAAGGGTGCTACATAGTGCCGCATAGTGTCCAGTCGCATATGGGAGTGCCGCATAGTACTGTATAGTGTCCAGTCGCATATGGGAGTGCCGCATAGTGCTGCATAGTGTCGTATAGTGCATATTTTGGCTGTTTTTGGCTATTTTAAGTCCTATTTGGCTGAATTGTGGCCAAAATTTCTTCCAACTTCCAACATGAAAGTTGTAGATCTTTTCTTTGGCTTCAAGAATATGTTATTAGTTATTTTATGTAAGTTTTTTTCATTCATGATAATGTAAGAATAGAACACGATAGTGACCCGCTGTGTCGCACTCTTGACAAGTAAACTGACATGATATATCATGATATGCTGTTACGATAGCTAGTCTGACATGACAAGTAGGAATGACCTGGACACTGTGGGCATTTGTGTTTGTACAAATAAACCAATACTGTCTTGCATCATGTCTAGGATAAGGATCCCTGAGTACCACGGTCAGGGATACCTACTGCAATTGACTAAGACTAATAAACTAGAATAATTTAGTAGACATGAAGAGATTCCCAGCTACAGGCAATCCCGTTATCTAGGTGCATTAAGTGGACTTGTAGCCTACCGACGAGTAGGGCATATTTTCGGCACACAGTTACGTGTTGCATTCTTCATAAACGGACATTCGACCTGGGTAACCGGATGGTCTGCAGGGCTTGTGGCTGTTGGAATAATCTCATTGCATCATGCTAGTAACTAAGCCTGTGATAACCCTAGTTATTTAAAAGTATCAAGTCGTACTCTTGATTGGCCGTGATTGATTGGATGGAGATTATTCTAGCTTAGTCTTATCCTGATTCTGTGCAAGATTGTGACATGACATGATTATTGATGCTTGTCTTAATAATAACGATCGGGGGTCCAGTTCTGTTCAGGCGAAGGGTTACAATCTCGATCCTTGTTTGGATTAAGGGTTGTAACCTGGCTCCCGGAGCAGTTTTGTGTCCTCTCTTCGTTTATTGTCTTATTTCAACCCCATGTCATGTTCATCATGTTTTACCTTACCTTAATACCATGATTATTTATACTGGCCTTAGCAATAAAGATCAGGGGTCCAGTTCTGTTCAGGCGAAGGGTTACAACTCTGGTCCTTATTTGGTTTAAGGGTTGTAACATGGCTCCCAGAGCAGTTCTGTGTCCTCTATTCGTTTATTGTCTTCACTGTACCAATAGTATTTGAGACGAATTTCTATTCAGGTGAAGGGCTGCAACCCCGGTCCTTGTTTGATTTATGGGTTGTGACCTGGCTACTTGAATGGTTTCTTCGTACTCAGTTTACTGTTGTTATCTCTATTATTATCAGTTCTTTATTTATTATCTCTAATATTCTATTATGATATGCTGGTTTTAGTTCCTAAGTGAAGCCTCCTTTGTGGCACTTGCTCTTTCTGGGGTCTGACCCAGCTGGTTTTGTATGGCCAGATATCGGAGCAGTTCTAGAGGATCTACCTACCTTCCAGCCAGATGGTGACCACCAAGCGTAACCCTAGCAACGAGTGGGTTTCTTTTTGTTCTTCCACTTTATTGTAAAAATTATTCTTTTAAGACGTTTAGCCGACGAGCACTTGTTAGCTCGGTTGTACCTTTATTTACTGTCTGTCTACGGGCTGTGACATGATTAACAGATCCTAGGGTTGATCATGTATGACTAAACTCTTGCTAGTCCCGATATTTTGTAACGACTAGCTTCATGATCAGCTGAATATGTAATGTTTGGGACGCCTTACTATTGTATATTTGGTGATCTTACATCTTGTAACACTTACTTACTTGCTTGTGATTGAGACATTAGGCTTGTTCATGACCATAAGAGACTGTTGGCTTGTAGTTAAACCCTCATGTATCTAGACAGTCGTGACCGTATAGCGAGGTGATCTGCACTTCAATATACGTAGCTGGCTATGTCTGCCCCCGCTTTCTAGTATTCTGGTTCTGGGGCGTGACACTTTGGTCAACTGGTCAACTCAGGTCAAATCTAGTCAAACTTAGGTCAAATATTGACTCTACTTTGACGTTCAGTCAGAGTAGTCAACCATGGTCAAACAAGGTCAAAGTTAGTCTCTATACACATCTACAAGGTCAACATATCAATTTCAGTGATTGTGAAATCACTGGAATCCACATATCTCAAAATAAAAATAAAAGGAGAAAGATTTTAATAATAGGGTGATAGATAGGGTAAAAACCTACAGATGTTGTCGATGGTGAAACAATCATCTCCAACGTGTCCAGAATGGTCAAAATAGCTAGAATAGCCTATTCAAAAGTCCAGTTTGGACACACGGGCAAAAAGGATAATTTGGGTCATAGTGATGTTCGTGTCGGACCACTTTGCACCAAAAATTGTGTAAGAAATAAAAGTCTACTAAACCTAGCAAATTATATATCCACGAATCCAGAATGACGATACGAACCCAACGGTATATCCGGAATTGGATTCCGATGTCCCGATCTCAAAATGGTCCGTTGATCCGGATATTGGTATCCGATTTGCATGTAAATACGTGTCGGAGCCAATGTCTACTAAATCTAACAAAGTACATGTCAATGAGTTCAGAATGATGATACGAACTCAATGGTATATCTGGAATTAGATTTCGATGAGCCGATCTTAAAATGGTCTGTTGACCCGGATATTGATATCTGACTTGCACAAAAATACGTGCCAAAATTAATGTCCACTAAAACCTATCAAATTATATGTCAACGAGTCCAGAATGACGATACGAACTCAACGGTATATCCGGAATTGGATTCCGATGAGCCGACGTCAAAAAATCTCGTTGACCCGGACTGTGGGGCCCGCTTTGTACCGAAATGTGTGCCAGGGCCCACGTCCTCCAAATCTAAAAAAATTTATATGAATCTGTGCCAGAACGACGCTACGAGTCTACTGGTGGTGTCAGAATTGGAATCTAGAGTCCCGGGTTCAAAATTGGGATTTTATAACTTGGAAATTATGTAGCACACAGTTTCCCAAATGAGGGTAATTTTGAAATTTCGTGTTTATAATTATTTTAATAATAATATTTAATTTATGATATGATTTTTGATAATTTTAAAATCATTTTAAAATTATTTAAATCAATGACTTGTGGTTTTGACGTTTTGCTAGTGAAACCCTAGAGACTGTTTGACCTAGAGCCTAACCATGTGATTATGATATTTTAATGTCATTTTTGGCCTAAGAATATTTTTGTATTTGACCTCTTTGAATTATTTTGATATTATTTTATTATTTATGATATTGTTTTGGGGTTATTTGAGTTGGGTTCGAATTTCAACTCAATCCGACTTGAAACGGGGATTCGGGGATAGTTTGACTCTAGTGGAACCCACACACTAATTAGGCATGGACCACATGATATTAATTTTAGTCCACATGATAGAAATATTTTAGTTAGAGGTTAGACTAATTATTATGGATAAGGTTAGTGTGATTAGAGACTTTAGAATGACTAATTTAGCCCCAACCAATTAGCCCTTTCCTAATACTCATAGAATAGGTTAGTGGGGGCATTTTGGACCTTACCATAATAGGACAAATAGCCCCATATGGCCAGCCACTTTGGGAGAGGATAGGCTCAAGTTCATTTCATTATTCTCATCCACACACTCTCTCTTGTTCTTCCCCAAATTCCTAGAGAGCAATCCCTAGCAATTTCTCCACCAAATCATTCCATTTCACCACCAAATCTTCTTCTTTCCTTCTCCATTCTAGCCAAGGATGAAGCTACCCAAGTTTGGGAGGATTCGGAGCTCGTTCGTGTCCTTTTAGAATCTCTATGTGTCGGTGTCGCTCCGGGAAGGCTTTTCTTCGATTCGATCTACCGGGAGGTATAAATCCCTTCTCCTTTTCATTTTCTCATGCATATAGGTCTATTTTGAACCCATAGGAATGACCCCATAGTTGTATCTCCATTTGTGTCCATTTTGTGTCCATTTGGAGGTCATAGGAGTGTGCTTTGTTTTGTGGTTGTATCCATGTGGAAAAATTCCAAATTTGGACACACTATGTGTTGTTGTTATGTATGAATGAATGATTACATGTTTAATCTCATATTTTTGTATTGGAGATGTGTTCTATAGTGTCTATATATATATATATATATATATATATATATATATATATATATATATATATATATATATATATATATATTAGTGTAGAGAGTGAGTTCTTGATATATTTTGTTATATACTTGTGTTCTTTTGTCTCAAACTACCTAAATCCGTCATGATTTTTATCCACGTTTTTAATTTCAGCCCTAACTTAGAAATATCATAACTTCTAGCTCAAAAATCAGTTTAATCTTCCATTTTTTTTAAAAGAAGCGTATTGACGTTAGCTTTCCAAAAACATGTATTAATAGGCCTAATTCTTTCTGTAACTTTCTGGAGAATTATTTGAGTGTCAGCTGTACGAAAGACAAACGCGTTCTCGGTGTTTTCGCGATTCCGGGAGTTTTCGGAAACGAAAACGCGATCCGTTTAAAGTTTCGAAAAGCTAACACATAGATATATAACATACTTTAATCCTAAATTTTAATTCATGCTGAGATGGTACAGTATTGATTATTAGTAGGAGTTACTATTCGGCATATGCATTTTGTGCACCCTTGTGTATAATATAATGTTCTATTTGATTTTAACCCATGTTAATGTATACATTATGTAATTAAATAGAGAATACAAGCATGAGTAAATGGTTAAATAAATGATGTATGAGGTGTAAGTATTCTATCTAATGTAAGCATGTATAAGTATGGCTTGTAATGAATATGTAGGTTCCATAGTATGTAATGTATGGTGCATATAGTGGTGCAAGAGAATAATAAATGATGAATGAATGCAAGCATGAATGTAATATAATAATAGATGTAATGTATGCAATATACAAGTTAATGAGATGTAATGTTCTATGTTAACACAAATCCTATATTACCTCATGTACCCTCTTACACTATGTTGACACTATCACACTTGACACATTGTTCACTTACACTTTGACACTCTTTAATATGTATACACTATGTATGCCCATTTAACCCTCACTTGCCCCTTTGCCATGTTCACATACACACACATAGCCTCTTAAATAAATATTTATGAATATAGTTAACTTAGCTATGTATGTATATTATATATATGTTAGCGTATTGTGTTGTAATATATAAGTTTATATAACCATTTGAAATGCCATGATTATAGACCTAATGTTGAATACCAATATATACATGTGTATATATGTATAGACATATATAGCTTAAAGTAATAGATTACCTAGTGTATATCCAATGTGAATTCTTGCCTATTTGAGTATTGAATAATTGCATGCTATATAGAGTTGGGTGTATGTTGGCTTGTATAGCCTTGTATTGATGTGTGCTTGTTAGGATAGTCTTGGTTAGGCCTAGTAAGACTTACTGGGTTAGGACATGACCTAGTTTGACCTAGTTTGACTAGTGTAGTTGACCAGAGTTGACCAAGGGTTGACTTTGGCCTAGTTTGACCTAGATTCATGTAGAATGCATTGTACTGCTTTATATTACCCTTCTGGACATGTTGTGACTTGTGCTGTTCTATTTAGGAGCCAGACACCTCTCTTTGGACAGTATCTTTATCTTGGACATTCAGATATCAGACGAGTACATTCTCTGATCGTTTCATACTTGTCACGACTTATATTCTTGCTCTAGATTGCTTTACTTGATGCTGTCACGTTATCATCACGGATTGGTACTATATGGATCTCTTCTTGGGATGTTATCCCCCCTTAGCGGGCGCATCGGATACTTTATGACATGTGTTTCATGTACATCATGTATTCCTTGCTTCTGCGTTATTCATGTACACTCATGTTCTCTCATGTTCTTTCATGTACGTTCATGTACTCTAATGTTCTTTCATGTACGCTCATGTTTCCTCATGTGTTTCCTGTATAACCAAAACATCATGTTCGTAACGTAACTTGAACGGATCCTTGTGTATTGATTGTGGGTAGGGGTGAGTATAAATGGTCATGTGATTTACCCATCATGTTCACTCTGTTACTTTTTATGTTTTATCATGTACAACACAGCCTTATTAGCTGATGTCCCACATGTTCACTCATGTACATCATGTTCAACCTAAGCCAATTACATGCCACGTACTCTAAATCACTAGTCACTTACAGTTCTTACTTATCATGTATATATTTCCAGTTATCAAATATCTCTCCTGTTTTCATGTACATCTTCTTACAACGTTTCATGTATCTTACTCTATTGCTTGCTTTATATTTCCTGCCATGATATGAACTGCATGAGATGTACTGTGCTCGCTCCTGTCCTGACTGGACCTATTGATAAATATTACAAATAGCTTGGAGGTTGCCTGCTAGCCTAGAGGAGACACAGTAGAGGTTGTATAGATAGCTAGGGTTTTGCTCATAGTTTATTTTCAGTTGTCTTGAGTTGTATTTATGGATTTCTATATTTGAGCTTTGAGATGTATTTCTGGGTTTGTGTATCTTAGACACTTAGACTTCTATCTGCTGTATCTCTTTGTGGATTTCATGTTTTATCTATCTTCCATTATGCTCTACCTTAGATGTGATTGAGTTTACATTCTGCTATGTCACCCCCATTCGGGGAGTATAAACTGCTTAGCAATATATTGTTAGATGTTGTGACCTAGGACAGCGTTCTACCGCCGACACTGCGGCGTAGGCTGGACGTACCCACTTCTCGTGCCCTTACTCTAGGGTACGGGTCGTGACAAATTACGAATTCGGACGGCCAACTTTGGCGCCGAATTCAACCAATCAAACATGCTCACAATAAAATAAAACTGAAGGGGAAGGAAGAGGGTTATTCCAGATGGTCACAGAAACTGACGGCGCACCAAATGGAGCTACGACAATGATGATACGATCTCGCGAAGCTGGCTCCACAAAACTGTCCAAAAATAGTTTAAATTAAAACGTCAACTTGGTGGCCACTTTTGATGTATCAAATGATAAAATTAATGGATGAAATTGGAGGGGAGTGAAGATGGATATACCGAGATTGTGTTGGAGCAAAGAGTTCGCCGATCCAACGGTCGGATTTCCCGAAAAATAAACACGAATTCGATGCGACGAGGCGTACATTCTGAATTTCGTTCGCGCACGTCGACGGGATTTCATGCAGAATGCACGAATCAACTATGTATCACGCCGGGGAGGAGGGTGATGGCCTGGGGAGTTCACCGGGGGCTCGCTGGAGGGGGTACGGCCGTGCGGCTGCGTACGACATCGGCGGCGGTCAGTGGTGCATGGCAGCAGTGCGGTTGCTGCTGTAGCCGTTGGCTGCTGCTGCTGCTGTTCGTGCGGACTGCGCTAGCCTGGCCCGGTAGTGCAGCTGCGGGGCACTGCGACAGCGGTGGCTGTCGGAGGAAAGGTGGTTCATGGTGGTGGAGGTGGTATAATGTTGATGATGATGGAAGTGGTGGTTGTTGAAGAAGAAGAAGAAGAAGAGGAGAAGTGAGAAAATGAAATAAAGATGGTGATGGTGTGGATTCGGCTGAAAGAGGGGAAAGAGGAGTGCTGTGATGAGAGGGGATGATGTGTGTGTGTAATAACGGGAGAGAGAGAGAGATATATTGTGTGTGTGTGTGTGTGTGTGTGTGTGTGTGTGTGTGTGTGTGTGTGTATGTTACATATAGAAAGAGAGATAGAGAAAAAGTAGAGAGAGAGGGGGTAGGCCGGCCACATGGGGGGTGGCTTGTATAGGAGTATGGAAAGAGAGTGATATTATATATATATATATATATATATATATATATATATATATATATATATATATAATAGAGAGAGAAAATGAGATATTTGTAAAGATGAGAGAAAAAAAATATATATATATATACATATAAAAGAGAGAGAAAATGAGATATTTGTAAAGAGAAAGATATTTTTGAGTAGAAAAAAGTAAAAATATCAATGGGGTGTATAGGTAGACATGGTAGGGGTCACTCCAATTTGGGTTGGGTGTTGGGTCAAGTTGGACAAGCTTGGGCTAGGGTTCGATCGAGATAACAAATTTAAACCATTTAAAATCATGGACGAAATGGAAGCACAAGGGAGATCAATTTGTTGGCACGCAAGTGGCACGTGCATAGTAGGCTCAAAATAGGACAGAACCATATATTGGGTCGAGCAGATTGGACCGATGTCGGGCCCGAAAATTAAGTTGAAAGTTAAGTCACGAATTACGACAGACGATAAATTGGTCTAAATTGACCCGAAAGTTGCGCAAAGCAAAAAGAGCACAAGAGAACAAGTTTAAGTGGGATACGATATATCAACATGAAGATAATATTTTCTACTACAAACTTAGAGAAGAAAGTTTCCAGAGACTGGCATCACTGATGCTCTAGAAATCAAAGTCAAGGTAAAGAGCATTTAATGATCAAAATTAATTAAATAAAAATGCATTATCGAAAATAATTCATTTAGAAAATTTAAAAATAAATCTTGAAAATTCAAGGGGCTTACACTGCCCCTCCCTCTGCCGCCTCCGCTCCATCCTCGTCCACGCCGTCGTCGCCGGCCTCTTCCGCAACCCCTTCGTCGCAAGCAGCCACCTCCACCGCGCCGCCGACGCCCTCCCTTCCTACGCCGCCTCCCTTTTTCCTGCCATGACTAACCCTAGCCCCTTCTTCTTCAACACTGCCATCGCCATCTCCGTCGACCCACTCTCCATCTACTCCCAAATGCTCCGCCGCCGCGTCCCTTCCGACTCCCATACCGTCTCTTTCTTGCTCAACACTACCACCGCCGTCGCCGCCACCAGGTCGCTCCATGCACACTCCCTTCTCCTCGGATTCTGGCCTGACCCCTTCGTGCAGGCCATCTTGCTCACCGTCTACTCCCGACGCGGCTCCGCCGACCACGCCCTGCGGGTGTTCGACGGAATGCGGCACAGGGACGTCGTCTCCTGGACCGTCGCCGTCTCGGGCCTCGCCGCCCTCGGACGCCCCGCGATGGACCTGCACGTCTTTGCCTCCGTGAGGCCCCACGCCGTCCCGAACGGAGCCACAGTGGTCTTTGCCGTGTCCATCTCCGTCGGGCTCGGGTCCCTGGCGCTGGCCCGGTGCCTGCACGCCTACGTCGAGAAGGCAGGGTTCGGAGGCTGCGTCTCCGTCCGAAACTCCCTGGCGATGGCCCGGTGCCTGCACACCTACGTCGAGAAGGCCGGGTTCGTGTCCATGCCACTATGGCACGGGTTATCCACTAGTTATATATAATGCAAACTTCTATATACTACTTATGTAAACTACACTATGAAGAAATATGACTAACTAGTAATTAGTCATAATGAAAGTGAGTTTTATTCACTACTTACTGTAATGAAACTCTACATTCCTCAAATGGAACAACTTGTCAACTTGATACATGCTTTATCTTATATAATGGAACTCTGATATCACATGATCATCCATGATCCTGTAGGAAACGGAATGTGATCCGAGTTGATCCATGAGGTATGATATTAGATTGAGCTCATATGCCTTGAAATTGAAATTCCTGGTCTAGATCAGTTCCACTTATTTATACATTATGTACCCACTTTTTATCTGACGTGAGACTAAACTACCTACTCCATTTGTGTCAACTATAGAACACATAACAGCCAGGTAACAAGCAGAAGGCTCTTATAATGAAGCCAACCCTACTACAAATAGATGACTCAAAATGAATATAATTTTATGTAGATGTTCATGTTCATGTTCATGTTAAGCAAATTGGGTTTGTTCAGGAAATATGATCCTCAGTTTTAGTTGGTAGTTTTCTTGGACCTGTATCACTTTGATGATTGTAGAAGCATGGAATTTCACAACCAGAAAGCCCATGCGCCAGACACTACATGCGCCAGAACTCAGACGAAGAACTTCACAGCAAAGTCAATAACTATAGACATTTGAAGAAGGACTTTTTATTTATATATAAAAGTCTATTACATGTCTAGAAAAGGCTGTACAAAGGAGAATTTCTACAAAGGAAAGAGCCTAAGTCTACAGCCAGCAGCCATCATGCGCCTTCAGATAAGGGCAGCGGCCACCATGCGTCTCCAGATAGGCGCAGCATCACTATGCGCCACCAGTAAGGCGCAGCAGATATCATGCGCCTCCATCCAGGCGCATCCCATCATCTCTCCAGCAGCTCAGTTATGTGCATCCCTTCAGCCAAATTCTTCCAGCCAGGCTCACCTGGCCGAGCAGAGCCCAGTGCCGCTCTTCCAACCAGGCTCGCCCGATAAATGCTTCGACACAAAGCATTTAACCCTCTGGCTGGAACCAAGGAAGAGAAGAGCACCGCAAATGCTGTGGCCAGGGGAGGCTTCGAAAGAGCCTCCAAAGCCGAAGGAAGACCGTGATCGAAACCACGGCTAAAGGAGCAGCTTTCGACACGATCAAAGTGGGGAAACCCCACCTTGCAGGAAGAAAGAGCCTTGCACCGCCATTTCGATCTACGGCTCTTCCGGAATAACGGAGACGAGGCTCGAGCATCCCTATCTTTGGATGCAACAGGCACCTTCCGCCTGCCTCAGAAGCCCTCGACTCCGTCTTTTGGATGTAACAGTCACCTTCAAGTGCATCAAAGACAACACAGCGTCTCATCTTCACCCTCGGGAGCACTTCGTCAGCAGAATGCACCCGTATGTTCAAGTTCATATTGGAAGTACGTGAGGGAATGAGAAGCAAATCTTCTCTCCATGCCACTATTTATAGGCCGGGCAGATCAAACCCACGCGCCAAGTGGATGGCCCTCCGAATTCCGTGCAATGAATTTACATTAAATGGATGAACCGGACGCCTCGAATTCAGCCAAACGGCTATTTATAGCACTCGAAGAGCGAGACAGCCGCATCATTAAAAGATATGTCCGATGCGCCAGCCAGACAACGCATCATACGGACGCGCCCTTCGGCATCAGGCGCATCACACAGACACGCCCTACAGTACTCGGCGCATTATAGAGGGTACGCCCCCACACATCTCCATATCGAGTGGAACGCCAACCGATGTGCCCACTCAGCTGTCCATCGAACGTCACCAACATTAAATGCTGAACTGACAGAGTTGGCAGCACGCCTCCCAAAGTCTGAACAGTTGACAGCTTTATTCAGAAAACGAAGCGTCGGCAACGTCAGCATCATCATGACTTCCGACGGCTACTGCCACGTGGCCACCCGCATGCGCCTCTACGGCCATGCGTCCACACCCGCATGCGCCTCTACGGCCATGCGTCCAAACCAGCATGCGCCGTAAAAGCCATGCGCCTCAGACCCTTCACTGATCCCTAAAGACAGAAGAAGAGTCTCCGGTTGAAGTTTTGCATGCGCCTCAAAAGCCATGTGCCCCAGACTGATCTCTGATCCCGAAAGACAGAAGGAAAGTCGCCTGCATGCGCCTCAAAAGCCATGCGCCCCAAATGGTTTGTAACTCCTAAAGGTTATGAGCCGCAGCCTCCTCCTGCGCCCAATCCAAGGCGCAGCCCACCAGATCACTCCTCTCCACCAAATCCGAGATCTTCGAACCATGAGTCGACGACACGTGTCTTTTGACTCAACTCATCCAAGATTTCAGCAACGGAAAGATCTTCTCCCTGCTACGTGCCGGCTCACAACAGCAGTATGAAGAGTTCTTCCCCTCGATCAGGGCGCAGCATCCATGGGCCTCCATCAGCAACCTCCACGTGGCGTTCCCACACCGGCGTATCCTACATGCGCGCATGAGCAGCCAGCCTGCAAAACTATAAATAGAAGGATCATCTCCTTCACACACACAGAGACTCAGAACATAAGACTCACAGAGAATCCACAACAGAGAATCACCGGAGAGGCAGTTCTAGACACTCAACGTCTTCCTCCTCTCAGCAAGCTCCAGCACCCAGAGTAATCAACACCTTCAGAGAACCGATAACCACCGTCAGCCGGTCAACGGAGTCAACGCATTACCACTCGCTCCATTGGCACTAAGGACCCAGCTTAAACAAAAGTGTACTCCTAGGACTACATCTAAGTCCTATATTGTATCACTGTTCTGTTTGTATTAAGATTTCAATCAAAACAATTTTAATGGCAAACAAGCTGGCGACTCTGCTGGGGACCTCTTTCTCCTCTACCGAGAAAGTCGTGTCACAGGCCGACGACGTGAAGGTGGGCTCCTCCCACAAGACGCTGGTAGTGCGCCTCAATCAACAGGCGTACGAGGAGTTCATTTCTGAAGGTAATGAGTCCTTCGAAGCGGCTGTCGAAGCCGAAGAAGACCCGCGCAGTCTGGGTGCGCAAAGTCGACGCCTCGGGCACCACCGTTGAAGGGGATGCGCCCGTCCAGCCTTCCCTTCCTGCGGACGTCCTCAGCAGTCAAGGTGCGCCCGCTGATGCAGCGCAACTCTCGGGGAAGCGTGCGGCTGACCACGTTCCCCAGCCATCTTCCTCTCAGGCGAGGAAGATACGTCGACGGAGCAGGGGCGCAGCCAATGCCCCGCGCATTACTTCTGATGCGCCACAACGAGCCTCTGTCTTCGACAGACTCACTCGCTGTAACGGCGAGGAGAATTTGGATGCTGAGTACTATGCGCCCCAGCGGGCTGGTACGAAGAAATCCAAGGCGGCACGGGCCACGCGCCACAAACGTGCTATGCCAGCAGCCGGCCAGAGGCACGCGCTTACAATCACGCGCGCTGCCGATGGCAAGCTGTACAAGGTTGACTCAAGTGCTCCCGCACCGACAACGAGTCGACCTTCAAAGTCCTCATCTCACTTGGGCGCATTCACTGCGTGCACAACCAAGCCGAGAGAGGCAAACTCAGTGGTCTTGAACTCCTGCGCCTCCTCTGGTTGTGCGTTTGAGGTCCGTTCAAGTCACTTCAAATGCTGTGGTTCCCCCACTACTGATCGTGATGCCTGCTTGGTATTAGATCAGGGGGTGCAGCACTCACCCGACCACCCCGGCGCTTGGCCCTGCCATGCGCCTGAGAGGGGTGTGAGGGTAGCACTCTCCTCCAACGACTTGCGTAACGTGATCACTCACAAGCGCCGGTCAGGAGAGTTGACCAACAAGCACGATGCGCCTCTCACGGGGCACACTTGTGCAGTGGTCACCATCAACTGCTGTTGCAAGACGGCAGTACCGCCAAAGCAGTCGGTCTTCCAACGGCTACAATCATCGACACCCCTCCGACATCGCCTTGGGACGAAGGTGTCAGCAGAAGAGGAACTAAAGATTGCGTCATGCAACGTGATCTCCAATTCCTCATCTGTCCGGAAGACGACTGCCAATTCCTCGTCTTCATCCAAAAGCCAGCCGAGGAAAACCAAGGCAGCTGTCACAACCTCTGGAGTGTTCGAAGGCACTCGGTCGAGGAAGAAGTCCTTGGAGGAAGCTGGGGGTAGCCAGACCCTTGTCGAGCCTCCTTCCGAAGACGAAGATGTCCAAAGCACAGCTGCGGCGGATCTTCATCAAGGCGAAGATGGCCTCCCTGAAGCCCCTCAAAATGACGATGTCCTCCAGGACACCGCCGGGGGTAGTGCTGAAAACGAAGAGGCCCTTCAAGACAGAGCTGAGGGCAGTCAGGCCCTTGCAGATGCGCCTGTCGAAGACAAACTCCAGAATGTGGCTGGGGGTGGCCAAACACCAGGAGAAGTAACTCCCCCACATGAGAGCGAGGCTGAGAGCGAAGCCTCAACTAATCCATCCACTTCCGGCCGTGTCATGACAGTATACATGACCGGGGGTGATCTTGAGGCTGATGCGCCGCCACAGGACATTGTCCAGCGCATAGACTCGCTAGAGGGAGGACTCAAAACCCTCTCTGCCTCAATGCAAGCACTGACTCAAGCAGTGTTTGAGATGCGGTCGGCCTTGATCAGGACACCTTCAAATGGTCCCGACCCAGGAGCCAATGGAGAGTCGAGTGTGCCCCTCCAGCGGACACCCTCAGACACAGAAGTACCCCGGACATCGGAGCCCTCAAACGCTCCACTCCAGGTAGTACCTCCTTCCCCGGCTCCTAGCTCCACGGAGGACGTGGTCGAAATGATCAAAGATCTGCGGGAGCGCTTCGAGTCCAAGAACAGGCAGGAGGAACGCCAGAAGATGGGCATTCCCCAGCCTTATCCCCTTGAGTGGAACAAGGTAGTTTATCCCCCAAAGTATAAACCACAAACACTCACGCCGTATGACGGGAAGGACTCTCCACGACGGTACCTGACGTACTTCCAGTCGCAGACAGGGCATCTCCCGAAGGAGGACGCACTCCTCACCAGCATCTTTGTTGGGGCCCTGAAAGGGGTGGCGTATGACTGGTACTGCAGCCTCCCCGATAATTCCATATCGTCCTTCGACGACCTGACACGTCTCTTCCTCGACCGCTTCTACGACGGTGGAAAGGACATGACGATGGCGTCTCTCATTGAGATACGCCAGAAGGACAAGGAAACGGTTCGGGCATTCATCGAACGCTTCCGTCAGGCCTGCTTCAGGTTACCTCCAGGCATGCCAGAACATGCGCTTCTCTCTGCTTGCAGTATGAACATGCTGCCTGCAGTAAAGCTCTGGCTTAACTCTACTCCCCCTCCCGACTGGAGCTCCCTAATCATTGAAGCTGAAGCTGCAGAGAAGAAGGCGGCCAATGCACGTCTTCTGGGTGTTAGCTTCCCCGCCTTTGACGATAAGAGGAAAAAGTCCGCAATCAACAACTCCGGACGAGAAACAAAGGGAAAACAGGCATTGACTGTTAATGCCTCGAAGGGCGCATCTGTGCCTACTCAAAAGCCTCCACTGGCACCAAGACCCAAGGAGGTTTATTCATTCAATGATGACGACACCCTGCAACTCTTTGAGATACTGAAGCAGGGTGACAAGATCAAGCTTTCGGACCCGAAGCGGCCCGATGAATTCGGGAAGGTGGACGACCCAAGGTACTGTCACTACCATCGGTTTGTCGGACACCCGACTAAGGACTGCTACGTCCTCAAAAATTACATCCAGCGCATGATCAATGCGGATGTAATCTTCGTCGATTACGAAGAGAAGACGGTGTCAGCTAATGTGGTGTCACTTCAGTTCGGCACCTTGCCGCCGACTACCACACAAGATGGCGTCGTCCCCATCCCTAAGGCGACAATGGAGGTGGTGAATTTGCCACCCACCCGTGACAATGTGAGTGGACTTGTCCCACTCACCACATCTCGAGGAGAGGTCCTCTGGGTTCACCCCGACCTCGTCTCCGAGGTAACTCAACCGGAGGTACGCCCTACCTCCAAAGCAAAAGGCAGGAAGATCAAGTCTTGCCGCACGGTCTCTTCTTCAACGGAAGAGGCGCTTCCTGTGCAGACGCGTGCACAACAGAACTCCCAGCCCGGTGAAGCTGCCGCCGAAGTGGTGCCTCCTGGCACCATCCCTGAGGAGGGTCCATCCAAGTCCTCAGCAGCCAATAAACAAAAGCAAGTGGTGGCCCGTTTCGACAGACCTCTGCGAAAAGAAAATACTTCGGGGGTAGCCAAGCCCCACAATTTTGACATTCTGGCACAACTGGCCAGTACTCCTGCACGCTTGTCTCTGTTCGAGCTCCTGCGTCTCTCCAAGGACTCCCGAGAAGCTCTCTGCGAAGCTCTGATGGATGCCGAATCCTTTCTCAGTCAGGTCAAGCAACCTGAAGACCTACCAACTACTTGTGCACACTGTCATTGTGCGGATGAAGTTATTCCAAACATAACCTTCACCCAACAAGACATGCTGCTCAAGCATCACCGACATAACCGACCGTTGTATTACACAGGGTACATCGGTTCGGTAAAGGTGAGCAGGATTCAGATCGATCCGGGGTCTTTCCTAAGCATCATTCCAAAGGCGCTGCTATCAAAGCTGGGGATCCCAATGTACCGGCTAGCGCCCTCCAATACGACCATCAGCGGCTTCAACGCCAGCAAGAGCGAGCCACTGGGCAAGATCCGGCTGAAGTGTCACATCGGCAGCCTCAAAACTGAGGTGACTTGTTATGTGGTGGATGCCGAGGTCAACTACAACATCTTACTCGGACGACCATGGTTACATGAGTACATGGTGGTGCCCTCCACGCTCCACCAATGCATGAAATATGTATCCACCAACGGCGTCATCCGGACGGAGTTTGCAGATATCGATTCCTTCAAAGGAATTGAGGCCTACTTCACCGATTCCGACTTGTACAAGCCACTTGACGAGGAGGAAGCCAACGACGCCGATGATGAAGCAGAGACGGCAACAGAGCCGGACTTGGAGCCCGAAGCGACTCCTGACGCCCCCTTGAAAATCCGTCTGAAAGGGAGACCACCCCAGAAGGCGCCTCCAATGAGCATCAGGCTATCAGGAAAAGCGCCAGCTCGCGAAGCTCCCCTGAAGATACGCCTCAAGGGGAAGCCACCACAAACAGCGGCTCCCCTGGTGGTAAAATTACAAGGGAAGGCGCCACTCATCGAAGGCGCAACCGAGGCACCCCTCAAGGTGCGTCTTAAAGGCAAGCCGCCGCAGTCATCCAAGATGCCGGAGAGGGCTCACATAACCCGCTCAGACCCCAAAGTCAGAGCGGTGGAGGACTCTCCTGATCCGGCCCCAGTGCTTACAGACGAGGAGCTTGGCGAATATATCTCTGCTGATGTAGACGCACCCTCCTTCGACAATGTAATCCCACGGGATAAAATCTCGTACTTTATCAATAATAGAGTGTCTTTCAATTATTCTTGTCTTCCACACTGGAATGCCATGTATACATTAGACAACGCTCTACGGTCGTTGCAAACACAAGTAACGACCGTCTACCACAATCAAATAGTCCCGTCTCAAGGAGTCTTCATAGTCCCTCCACGAAGCCGAGACGAAGGCACCATCATCTCGGGCAAAATCGAGCGTCGTCGGAACCTCCCGTCAATCGAGCCCGAACCTGATACCGGCAGAGTACAAGTCTATCGGTACACAGATGCGGCTAAGCACATCATCCAAAAGATGGGCTACGACCTGAAAAGCAATAAAGGCCTAAACTACGGCAAGGGTCGGCATCTCCCTGTCCGGCTTTCGATTCCCAATGGAAAGCCACAGGATTACTATAATCGGACTCGACGGGGGTTAGGCTATGTCACGCCGCCATCAACTCCAGAGAGTTCAGACGCAGAAGACATAGAACATTCCCACTCGTCGGAAGCATCGACGTGGGATTCCGATACCAGTATCGGATCAGTCTTCAGGAAAGTGCTGTCAGCTAACATGACATCGGCGCAACCTCAGAAAGATGAAGGCGAAGACCAACCGCCGGAACCCTTCAAAGAGGAACCCTGGGCTCAACGCCTAGGAGAACAATGGGAGTCTCGTTTTGAGTTACGAGAACCTCCCACCGAAGACGAAGTCGAGCAAATCGACCTCGGGGATGGGTCTTCTTCTAAACCCATCTTTATCAGCAAAAGCTTGGAAGGAGAAGACCGAGAATCTTTAGTCCAACTCGCTAAGGAGTATATCGACGTCTTCGCCTGGAGCTACGAAGACATACCGGGTCTCGATCCACAGATCGCGATGCATAGGTTGAACATCTTACCAGATGCCAAACCTATCAAACAACAACAGCGACGCTTCCGCCCGGACATCATGAACGCCATCGATCAGGAGGTGGACAAACTCTTGACCAGTGGCTTCATCCGTGAGGAACAACACCCGGACTGGGTAGCCAACGTCGTCCCTGTCACCAAGAAGAACGGGAAGATACGAGTCTGTATCGACTTCAGGGATCTCAACTCTGCTTGTCCGAAGGATGAATTCCCGCTCCCAATCACCGATGTAATAATTGACAACACATGTGGCTTTGAACGCATGTCCTTCATGGACGGGTATTCAGGCTACAATCAAATCAAGATGTTCCCCGATGACGCAAAACACACGTCATTCAGGACTCCAAAGGGTGTTTTCTGCTACACAGTAATGCCCTTCGGTTTGAAGAACGCCGGTGCAACGTACCAGCGAGCTATGAGCACCATCTTCTGTCAACATCTTCGCAAGACAGTTGAGTGCTATGTTGACGACATCGCAGTCAAGAGCCGCCTCAAAAGAGATCACCTAAAGGACCTAAAGACGATCTTCGATCTCATGCGGGCACATCAACTCAAAATGAACCCCGCTAAATCCTTCCTGGGGATTTCTAGTGGCAAATTCTTGGGCTTTGTCATCACGACAAAAGGCATTCATGTCGATCCCGAGAAGACTAAAGCCATCCTTAACATGGACCCTCCGAAGAACCTTCGAGAACTTCGGGGCTTACAGGGACGTTTGGCATACATCCGGAGGTTCATAGCAAACCTCTCCGGTAAATGTCAACCCTTTACTCAGCTCATGAAGAAGGGAGTCTCTTATGTCTGGACAGAGGAGTGCCAAAAGGCTTTCGACGACATCAAGGCTTACTTAACAAGCCCGCCAGTCCTAGTGGCACCTGTCGCCGGCAAACCATTCCTCCTCTACGTCCGTGCCATGGATCATTCCCTCGGCGCTTTGCTGGCTCAAAACAGCGATGCAGGCTACGAGCAAGCAATCTACTACCTCAGTCGAACACTCATCGGGGCCGAACACCGGTACAACCCCGTTGAAAAGGAGTGCTTGGCTTTGGTGTTTGCCATTCAGAAGACTCGTCATTACGTCTCGGGCCAGACAATTCACGTCATCTCCCGAGTCAATCCGCTCAGAGTTCTCATGACGAAGCCAGGGTCATTAAACTCCCGGCTGGCTACATGGGCGATCCTACTAACACCATACAACATGGTGTTTGTCCCGCAGAAGGCAGTCAAGGTCAAGCTCTGGCTGACTTTTTAGCTGCACACCCCATCCCAGAATCTTCAAAACTCTATGAAGACATCCCGGATGAAGTCCAAGAATCAAACGTCACTGAAGGAAGCCCCGTTTGGCGGATGTTCTTCGATGGCGCTTCAAGAACGGGCCCCAATGGCCAAATCATCGCAGGAGTGGGGGTAGTCTTAGTCTCCCCCGATCAGCTGGTCATCCAGCGCACATACTCCCTTTCGAAGCCGTGCTCCAACAATGTTGCTGAGTACAATGCACTCGTCATGGGACTCCAGCTAGCACAACAGCTGGGGGTGGATCATCTGGAAGCCTACGGCGACTCGAAACTCGTCGTAAACCAGATTCGGGGGCAATACGAGGTTCGCCATGAAGATTTGATCCCTTACCATGAAGTTGCATTGAACATCATTTCAACCTTCACTGGGTTCTTCATCGAACATGTACCCCGCCTACAAAACTTGGAGGCTGACGCTCTAGCTGGCCTCGCAGCCTCATTGGCCGCGCCCCTTGGGACTCAACACTATGTCACGGTAACTGGCCGAGACTTGATTTGTCCCAGAAACAACCTATGTTTGCAAATGGCTCACGCCATGCCGACAAATACTGGGGTTAATGTCCGAGACTGGAGGTTCCCGTTCATCGACTTTGCTGTCTACGGAATCCTTCCAGAGGACCCGAAGGAAGCCGTCTCAGTCAGGAGACGCTCTCTTCGACTCTACTACGATACAGCCACTAAAACGCTGTACCGACGCTCCTTCGACGGGCTTCTCCTTCGATGCCTGTCTAACGAAGAAGCGGCCGAAGCTCTTCGAGAAGCTCATGACGGAACTTGCGGTGCTCACCAACCAGGGCCTAAGTTGCAAGATCGACTGCGACGTATGGGCTACTACTGGCCAACCATGGTTGCCGACGCAGTAGAATATGCTAAGAAGTGCCATGCATGCCAACTTCATGCAGACTTCATACATACACCATCTGAACCTCTACATCCTACAGTCGCCTCCTGGCCATTCGAAGCCTGGGGCATGGACATTGTAGGGCCAATCACCCCTCCTTCATCGAGAGGACACCGCTTCATCCTGGCCATCACCGATTACTTCTCCAAATGGGCAGAAGCAGTCCCACTAGCAGAAGTAAAAAGCTCCAGGGTGGTCAGCTTTATCAAACACCATGTCATTTACCGTTTCGGGGTACCCCGACGAATCATCCATGACAATGGTCCTCAGTTTATCAGCCACATTTTCAGCAGGTTCTGTGACAAGAATCGCATTCAAAACGTGGCCTCAACCGCCTACAATCCGGCAGCAAACGGATTGGCCGAGGCATTCAACAAAACTATCGTCAGGCTACTCAAAAAAGTCGTGTCATCCAACAAACACGACTGGGACGAAAAGCTTGGCGAATGCCTTTGGGCCTACCGTACAACGGTACGGACCCCAACAGGCAACACTCCATTCTCCCTGGTCTACGGGAGCGAAGCAGTACTGCCTCTCGAGATACAGATACCTTCGCTCCGCGTGGCAATCACAAACGATCTCACAGAAGAAGACAATCAACGTCGTCGTCTGCGGGAATTGGAGGCACTTGACGAAAAGCGTCTCCTAGCTCAACAACGCATCGAACTTTACCAAGCCCGTATATCACAGGCTTTCAACAAGAAGGTCAAGCAAAGAACTTTCCAAGTTGGCGACCTGGTTTTAGCAGTCAGAAGGCCAATGGTGTTAACTCACAAGACACCAGGGAAGTTCGAGCCCAAATGGGAAGGACCCTTCATCATTGAGACGGTATACTCAAACGGTGCTTACCGGCTCGCCAAACCCAATGGGGACTTGTTCATGATGCCCATCAACGGCAAGTTCCTAAAGAAGTACTACTCTTGACGTCCTCCAAGACATGTATTTCCCCAAACAACCTCTTTTCACAAAATCAATCACTTCCGGAACCCAGCTGTTCCGTGGCATCCTTCCGTAGAAAGATAACCACGTCCACATTACCTCTGAGTTGTCTCTCTACATCCTACAAAGCGGAACCTTACACTTCATGAGCTTACGCTATCCTTCATGTTTACCACGTCCACATTACCTCTGAGTAAACATCCCGTACAAACAACTCCTACGTTGTCGTACATTGATCGCAGAACTTCCACGTCCACATTACCTCTGAGTTGTTCAGCGTATCCCCCAGGATCATTCCTATCACGTCCATAAACACCTCTGAGTAGGAAGATTCTATCATTTGAACCTAATGATTGCCATGTCCACATTACCTCTGAGCAAACATGTTGGTTCCTTTATACTTATTATCTGTACCTAAAAACCAAGGTGCGCAAAAGATAATAGGTCCACATAAATCATCAAGTTCATGAAATCAAAAATGAACACATCAAAGAGATAGTGTATTTCTTTTTTTTTTTTAAAAAAAAGGAGTACAGAAATACGCTATTTCCCCAGCAAGAGTTGCAAAAAACACATAAAAAAGAAGAGAAGCTACAATCCCCGATCCTCCCCAGGGTGGGATGAGAGTTCTCTGACTCGACGTCTCAGGTCGGCAGTGCGAGTTTCCACAGTCGCCTGGACTCGCAGCTCGGCTTCTTGACGCATTAACTCGACAGCCTCAGCGGAAGTTTTACTCTCATACTTCTCATCAAGCTGTCGTCGCTGCTGAGCCAAAGCAAGGGTCCGCTGAGTAAGAGTCGTTTCCTCCTGCTTGAATGCCACGTGTTCAGCCAGGACACGCTCAGCCTCTAGTTGAAGTTGGGCCCGCTGGTCTTCAAGATGGCGCATCTGAGCATCAACCTCTGCGATGTTAGCATCCACCGCAGCCCGCTTCTCCGTCGTCTTCTTCATAGATTGAGACAGCTGCTCCGCCGCAGCCTCAGTCCCAGCCACTTCACGCTCCCAACTGCTCACCTCGGCTCGATAGGAAGCCTCGATCTCAGCCATCGACTTTCCTATCTCTGCATCTATCAAGACCGAGAGGTCATTTCGTTGGATGCACTGCAGTTCCGCGAGCCGCTCGTCCAGCTCCATCACCGAAACCTCCAGAATTTTGGCCATATGGTTATGGCCCTGGTGAATGCGGATCAGCTCGATACAAGACATTGCCAAAGCTTTTGCCGCCGCAAAGCTCCCCTTGGCATCTACCACTGCAGATACACCTTTCTCCAGCATTTTGTACACTCCCTCGACGAGGAATTTCACATACCCGTCGGCTTCCGCCAGCACCTGCGGCGTCATAGCAGGAGTTGAGGGAGCTACTACTGTTTGTGGACCAGAGGAAGATCCGCCGACCTCGATCTGAGAGGTTTGAATCTCGACAGCAATAGGCTCTTCATCAACAGGGCCCAGACTGCTAGCCCGAGGAGCCGAAGGAACAGAAGGAGCCGGCGCATGCGTCGTGATAGTACCCCAAGTAGAAGGAGCAACAGAGGGTTCCACACCCTTACCCTTCTCAAGCCCGGAGAAATCACCGACGTCAACGGCTACTTCTACCCCCGACATTCTATCAGCATCAGCTACCTCCCCCGGCAAAACGGGGAGATCGACATCTATCTCCTGGCCAGCCCCAGGAGACAAGACCGGCAGAAGAGTCTCATTCTTCTCAAGTCCCTCTGCAGGGACAGAATCTGTCGCTACCGCCTGATCGGTAGCCATCTCTATGTCCATGGTTGAAGCCAAGGAAGGATTCGGCAATGATTCAGCCGACCTCCCTTCATCATGACCAGGAGGGGAATCAACCCTCTCCTCTATCCCCACTGCTTCTGCTGCCCCCGCAACAGACTCCTGCAGCTCCGGAGCGGTGTCATCGGAAGATGATGAACTCCATTCCTCTTCATCACCAGGAAGCTGCGCACTTGCTAAACCTTCGATATGTGAAGCCTCCGCTGTGGCCTTCGCCACCTCGGAAGCTGCTGCACCCTCAGGTTCCCTCCTGACCGGAACCTCCACGATAACAGTATCCTCCGGATCTTCCTCCATGAGAGACATCATTGTCGGCGGGATACGCACTCCAGACGAACTCGCCATCTCTTCTCGCCTACTCCCACCCGACTTTGGAGTACGAGGTTTTCTTTTTAGCGGCTCCTACAAAAGAAGATGGGATCTCGTAAGTGGCGGAACCAAAATCAGATTTAGTAGGATGTCCTTACCTCTTCGGACGCCGAATCCGATGATACCGTCGGTAACGATGCCTTCTTCTGCTTCTTCGACACAAGAGATTCAGCCCCTGTATCTGCACATCGTTTCGGTCGATCGCCCGAGGGTTCTGCTTGTGATGCGGAGGGGGCACTCCGTTGACCCACCCCTGACGGACGATGCGGCCGAGCCTTCCCTGGCGTATCCCCAGTCGCTGCTAACTGGGTGCCTGCGATAAGGCTGGTCTCCCTGTCATATCCGGAGGGCGGGGCAGCCATAACACAGTAAAATTTGGCGGCCGAGTAAAGAATGGGCGGCCGCGGATCGGGGACGGGCAACGTAAAACGAGCTCCGGTACATCCGGCATTATAGTAATGCCAAGCTCGTGCACCGTCCAACAAACTTTCAACATACCCCAAGGTATTACTGGGGTTATCCAACATCATCTGAGCATAACCAAATTGCCGCGCAAAATGGCTCGGCAAGTACGGTTCCAGGTAGCACTGATTCCGGTTCCGGTACACCAGATGGGACGGCCGGATATTTTGCAACCAGCGGAATCCCCATTGAGGCGGAGTGGTAGTACCTTCGCCCAGGTCCCGTAAATCCTCGTTGGCCTCAAAACCCAAATAGATGGAACCAACTTTGGTGATCTCCCAACCCTGAAGACGGGATATAACCTTTCTACAAACTGGGACACCAGTATGCGACCAGCTCCTCCGATGGAAACGACGAAGGAATGCATCTCCAGCCTTATAATCTCCTTCCGAGCCTGGACTCATCACACTGGGATGATGCAGAATCAACCATCCCATCAAATAGTGAAACGGCAGTTCGGCGCGCGGGAAGTTATTGTTTCGGCCTCTGTCATGAATCACATTTCCAGTAAACTCTCTCAAACCTCGCTGCAGGTTACATACCATTGCGGGGAGAAGAGCCAAACGCCGATCGAAAACCAGCTTCACGGCTGGCAGGATTAAGTTTCGGGTTACCCTCTCTACGGCACCGGATCCGCCCGCAAATACGCAATCCCGGAGCCATATCATCAGGTAGGATGCCAACACCGCCTTGGGTGACATCCGATAAGCAAGATGCCAGAAGCAGCTGTAGGAGCGTGCATCTGACTGCTGGTCCTCATTTCCTCGAGGATTTTTCTCCCCTAACCTGCTCATTTCGGACAACACTTCGCTACGAGAGAGCGCCGGTGGAGTAGAAAATTGTGAGGGATCCTCCTTGTCTTGTCTAAAGACATGATCTCTCCAAGCGGTCACATGAGGCTGCGTCCCGTTCCTATCCCGTCTCTGCATATAGTAATGATGACTCGCCACTTCCTTGAAGACGGCCGTCATCTCCTCAGCCCTGTCCCCCAGGATTTGAAGTTCCTCGTTGGTGGAAAAGTACTCTTCATAGGGTTCCGACCCCCAAGGAAGTTTTGATACCTCGTACATCTCATGAAGTGCGAACCCTAATTCCCTCACCGGGGTAAAGAAGGTCCCGGTATGGATATCAAACATCTCCAGGAGTGCGAGGAACATGTGCCTATTAAGGTCAACACCTGCCTGGGTAGCACGGATCGCGGCAGTCAACCAGATCTCTCGGAGCTCAGTCTAAAACCGCGACAAGATCCAGAGCGTCAGTTTATCCCATTTGGAGACGTAATGGCACCAACCCTCCACCCGAAACTCTCCTGTCGGGTAGGAACGTTCCATCAAAAACATACGATGTGTAAAAGTCGAAGCACTATAAGCAAACATATCAATGGGTACATCACTGAAGAGGCTCCCAGGACGTAAAGTCCGCCAAGTGTAAGAAGACCCAGACCGTACAACGGTCAAAGCATCCCTTTGGTCGGAAGTAGAATCAATTTGGATGACACCAGTCATCGCTCCCCCCTGAGAAGGGGTAAGCTCCCAAGACATTCTCCTCTGGGAAACAAGGCGACAGAAGGACGTCAAAGGCCACTGACGTTCAAGTTGCTTAACAGTCATATGCACTCCATTCGCAGTAAAGAACCAGTCCTCCTTGACCTTCAGTGCTGACGAATCAGTAGAAGTGAGACGGTCTCCAAACAGGAACTCAGGCTTCAGGAAGGTCACTTTATCAGATGTGGAGGGTTTAATGACTCCGCGCTCCATCATCCGTTTGAGGAACCAATACTGCTGTTCACGGATTAGGGTCATTCTCTCAGGAGGCTGATCCAGCATAAGAGCATCTTGAGCAGGGTTTATCACTTCCTCGTTATGCTCTACTTCCATTTGGTTGAAGGCAGCCTCCAAGAAAACTTCACTCAAAGGCGGGATTGCCATCGACACTAGTAAAAAATCAGAAAAAAGTCAGAAGAGAACACACAAATGTGTCTAAAGGAGAAAACTGCGGCGCATCACCAGGGTTTAAACCCATGTGCGTCAGCAGTATAGCCTCGGCGCATCATCAGGGTTCGAACCCATGCGCGTCAGCAGTATAGCCTCAGCGCATCACCAGGGTTTAAACCCATGCGCGTCGGCGGGCAAAGACCGCGGCACATCATTAAAGACTCAAGGCCTATGTGCGTTGGCGTACGGACAATGAGACTTACCAACCACCTCCGGCCGAACTTCGACAGGCCGACGAGGAACGATAGCCGCCGCAACTTCCGCGGGCTCCTTCGCTTTCTCCTTCCCCTTGCCGGCAGCGCCGCAAGGAGTCTTGGGAGCCATTCTCTCGAAGAAGAAGAAGTTAGGGTTTTTGAAGAAGAAACTCTAAAGAAGCAGAGGCACAGAGAAGAAGAACTCTTTCTCTCTCCGACTCTTACCTATTTATAGGGCATGGTCGCACGCGTGAACAGATGACGTGTGATCTCAGCCGTCGCCTCGGGTTCTGTGCAAGGATAGCAGCAAATAAAACCAAAAGATCATCATTAATCTTTTCGGTTACCGAGGCACCATCATCATTAACTGAGAAGAACATGCGCCCGAACAAGCATGCGCCCAGAAATCATGCGCCCTGACCTCCATGCTTCTTATTTCAAAGTATTCCAAAACTTATTCAAAAGTTTTGAAAACTTTGAAGGGGGTCTTGTAGAAGCATGGAATTTCACAACCAGAAAGCCCATGCGCCAGACACTACATGCGTCAGAACTCAGACGAAGAACTTCACAGCAAAGTCAATAACTATAGACATTTGAAGAAGGACTTTTTATTTATATATAAAAGTCTATTACATGTCTAGAAAAGGCTGTACAAAGGAGAATTTCTACAAAGGAAAGAGCCTAAGTCTACAGCCAGCGGCCATCATGCGCCTTCAGATAAGGGCAGCGGCCACCATGCGTCTCCAGATAGGCGCAGCATCACTATGCGCCACCAGTAAGGCGCAGCAGATATCATGCGCCTCCATCCAGGCGCATCCCATCATCTCTCCAGCAGCTCAGTTATGTGCATCCCTTCAGCCAAATTCTTCCAGCCAGGCTCACCTGGCCGAGCAGAGCCCAGTGCCGCTCTTCCAACCAGGCTCGCCCGATAAATGCTTCGACACAAAGCATTTAACCCTCTGGCTGGAACCAAGGAAGAGAAGAGCACCGCAAATGCTGTGGCCAGGGGAGGCTTCGAAAGAGCATCCAAAGCCGAAGGAAGACCGTGATCGAAACCACGGCTAAAGGAGCAGCTTTCGACACGATCAAAGTGGGGAAACCCCACCTTGCAGGAAGAAAGAGCCTTGCACCGCCATTTCGATCTACGGCTCTTCCAGAATAACGGAGACGAGGCTCGAGCATCCCTATCTTTGGATGCAACAGGCACCTTCCGCCTGCCTCAGAAGCCCTCGACTCCGTCTTTTGGATGTAACAGTCACCTTCAAGTGCATCAAAGACAACACAGCGTCTCATCTTCACCCTCGGGAGCACTTCGTCAGCAGAATGCACCCGTATGTTCAAGTTCATATTGGAAGTACGTGAGGGAATGAGAAGCAAATCTTCTCTCCATGCCACTATTTATAGGCCGGGCAGATCAAACCCACGCGCCAAGTGGATGGCCCTCCGAATTCCGTGCAATGAATTTACATTAAATGGATGAACCGGATGCCTCGAATTCAGCCAAACGGCTATTTATAGCACTCGAAGAGCGAGACAGCCGCATCATTAAAAGACATGTCCGATGCGCCAGCCAGACAGCGCATCACACGGATGCGCCCTTCGGCATCAGGCGCATCACACAGACGCGCCCTACAGTACTCGACGCATTATAGAGGGTGCGCCCTCACACATCTCCATACCGAGTGGAACGCCAACCGATGTGCCCACTCAGCTGTCCATCGAACGTCACCAACATTAAATGCTGAACTGACAGAGTTGGCAGCACGCCTCCCAAAGTCTGAACAGTTGACAGCTTTATTCAGAAAATGAAGCGTCGGCAACGTCAGCATCATCATGACTTCCGACGGCTACTGCCACGTGGCCACCCGCATGCGCCTCTACGGCCATGCGTCCACACCCGCATGCGCCTCTACGGCCATGCGTCCAAACCAGCATGCGCCTCAAAAGCCATGCGCCTCAGACCCTTCACTGATCCCTAAAGACAGAAGAAGAGTCTCCGGTTGAAGTTTTGCATGCGCCTCAAAAGCCATGCGCCCCAGACTGATCTCTGATCCCGAAAGACAGAAGGAAAGTCGCCTGCATGCGCCTCAAAAGCCATGCGCCCCAAATAGTTTGTAACTCCTAAAGGTTATGAGCCGCAGCCTCCTCCTGCGCCCAATCCAAGGCGCAGCCCACCAGATCACTCCTCTCCACCAAATCCGAGATCTTCGAACCATGAGTCGACGACACGTGTCTTTTGACTCAACTCATCCAAGATTTCAGCAACGGAAAGAACTTCTTCCTGCTACGTGCCGGCTCACAACAGCAGTATGAAGAGTTCTCCCCCTCGATCAGGGCGCAGCATCCATGTGCCTCCATCAGCAACCTCCACGTGGCGTTCCTACACCGGCGCATCCTACATGCGCGCATGAGCAGCCAGCCTGCAAAACTATAAATAGAAGGATCATCTCCTTCACACACACACAGAGACTCAGAACATAAGACTCACAGAGAATCCACAACAGAGAATCACCGGAGAGGCAGTTCTAGACACTCAACGTCTTCCTCCTCTCAGCAAGCTCCAGCACCCAGAGTAATCAACACCTTCAGAGAACCGATAACCGCCGTCAGCCGGTCAACGGAGTCAACGCATTACCACTCGCTCCATTGGCACTAAGGACCCAGCTTAAACAAAAGTGTACTCCTAGGACTACATCTAAGTCCTATATTGTATCACTGTTCTGTTTGTATTAAGATTTCAATCAAAACAATTTTAATGGCAAACAATGATGGCCCTGTCAGAAAAAGTTTCTGACTTATATTAAGGAACGCTTTGTTGAAAATAAATTTGATTTTGTTCCCATAATTTTGAGCCCACGAATTTATTTGCTCCAATATCTATTAGGTTTGTTTTTATCATTGGGTCTTTTTGGAACTTAGTATGGATTCATTTGCTCCAATATCTATTAGGTTTGTTTTTATCATTGGGTCTTTTTGGAACTTAGTCCAATATCTAACATGTTTTATTTATGTAATGTTAAATTATGTATGTTTTAACGATATTCAAATATTATATTCATAAAAATGTCTAGAATAATCCTTAGACATATGTTTAATAAAAGTGTAGACTCTTCTTATAAAAGTCCTAAAGTCCTATAGTGTCGTTGCCAAAATTTTCATCTAGGATGCACAACGCTTACTATTAAAAATAAATCAATTATAATAAAATATTTATAATTTCAAAATTATTATATAGTAATACTAATATTCATAAACAGTAGGGTTGTGCATAATTAAGTTAAACCGACAAAATCGAACCAAGCCAAACCGAATCGGTTGATTTTAAAACGAACCGATGGTTCGGTTGGTTTGGTTCGACTTCAATTTTATCAAAACCAACCTGTTCGGTTCGGTTCACGGTTTGGTTATGCCAAAAACCATCTAAATCAAACCTTTGAGACTTCATATACTTAAAATATAGATAGGTATTTTCATTGTCAACGACATCCAATACGTCTTTCTCGATATATGTCATCAAATAATCAGTTATCATCTCATCTCCCAATCAGTTACATAATGAAGTCTTGATAATTTTTATTGCAGAAAATACTCTATCTACTTGTAGTGGTTATATCAGGTCGTGAGAGGCCAATGAAAATGTATGCGAATTAGTAATTACGTAATTGAGTCCCAATTTTTGCATTTGCAGATATCTGTAGTGGTAGTATTCGGTCGTGATAGGCTAATGACACAATATGGCCGATATTGGACTGATACTGAGAACCTTGTTATATATATATATATATATATATATATATATATATATATATATATATATATATATATATATATATATATATATATATATATATATGTGTGTGTGTGTGTGTGTGTGTGTGTGTGTGTGTGTGTGTGTGTGTGTATAAAATAAAGAGAGAGAGAGAGGAGTGCTCTAGAACCAATCGGATGCTTTTGTATTATGAAACTAACTTATGTTATACACGTTGGATGGGAATTGAATGGTTGAGATTATATGACTTCAAAAGGTGGTGGAGTCTACACCTTTTAATCTCAACCACTAAATTTTAGTCCAACCTATGAAACATAGGATGATTCTATAATACAAAACATGTCAGCTGATTTTGGAGCATTATATATATATATATATATATATATATATATATATATATATATATATATATATATATATATATATAGTGCATCAAGAACAAGATAGAATGAACCATAAGTAAGTTAACCCAAATATGCGTACGAGGAGATTCTTTGTTCAAGAGTAATCCTCCTTCATGTTGTAGTATATGGAAATAGTCAAATACTCTATGTACCTATAATGCATGAAAATGATGGACTCATATATGAACTTATAGTCTACAAATTGAATTCATTCATAAATTCAGTCCCAAAATTAACATGGAACTTTGGTGGCGACAAAATACAACTAACATATCAGATTAAGGCTATATCAGCATCAACTGTTATACATCCTTAGACTATTGTTTCAATTAATCCTTCAATTAAAAAATAGTTGCAAGCCAAGAGAAATGGTTTCAAGCCTACGTTACTGCAAACATCATACAAGAAACGCATGCATATTATTAATTACGCAAACATCTCTTCTCCATCCCAAAGCCAATGGAAACCATAGGTATTTACTAATTACTATAAATAAATATAATTTAAAATTTTTAGCACTATATATGAACAAAATTTAAAATTTCAGGGGGTGCAACTGCAGCCCCTTGGGGCCACCTAGCTACACCCCTGAGAACAAATACTAGAAAGTTTAATGCTATAATACAGTTTCCCTTTACTACCAACCTTGTCTTCCACCAAAATACAATTATGCTATTTGGCTCCCAAAATATTTGGGTGATGCCATCTCCCATTATGTGGCATCTGATATGGCAGCTGACATAATAGCTGACGTGATAAATTTTAACCCAAAAAATTAATTACTCAATTTTTGTTAATATTAATATTAATATTAATGTTAATGTTAATGCTAAAATTAATTTTAATGTTAATATTAATATTAATGTTAATGTTAATATGGATGTTAATATTAATTCTAATGTTAATATTAATTTTAATATTAGTTAATGTTAATTTAATGTTAAGGTTAATTTTAATGTTAAGGTTAATCTTATTGTTAATTATCATGTTAATTTAATGTTAATTTAATATTAATTTTAATTTTAATATTAAATTTTGTCATGTCAGCTGCCATGTTAGCAACCATGTCATATGCCACATAACGGAAGATGTCATCACCCAAATATTTTGGGAGCCAAATAGTATTTTTGACCAAAATATTGTCTCTTTATTTTCTTCCTCTCCAAGTGTGTTCCTCCTATTTAGTTGGTCTACTACTCACGGCCGCACCGGAGTATTTTAATGCTCAGGACGAAATCTAAAATGATGTCCCTTGTTCGAATATATTGAAAACAAAGTGTTAATTTTTTTAGAGAAGATTCATTCATTATCATGAGCGCATTTTACATTTAGGATATCGTTAAAACATCGTTTTGTAGAACCCTAGAGGGGGACGAATAGGGAAATAAAATGATATAAACACAAGAAGCTATATTCTTCAATTAAAGAGAGAGAGAGAGAGAAGAAAATCAAACATGCGATGTATCCTGGTATCCTCCCTAGAGGCAATCCAGTCCCGGAACTCTCTCCGGCTTAAATCCACTATTTAGTAAAATAGTACACACGAGTTTGGATCTGAAGAACTCGCCAACTTGAACACGAGTTTGGATCCGAAGAACTCGCCAACTTCTTACACACGAGTTTTCTTACGAAGGCTCGCCAACTTCAAAAGGAAAGAAAAAGAACTGTTGATCTTCTAACACTTGAAGATCGAAAAGTACAACTCTTGAATACTCTAGCACTTTTGGAATGGATGACAATTAAAAGCTTGGGTAGAGTAGTAATGGTGGAGCTCTTGGTTGTTGAAAAATTTATGGCTTAAGTGGATGAGCCTTCAAGAGAGAGAAGGCATCCATTTATAAAGAAACCAAGAGTAGGTAGCATTTAATGCTCCAGGATATCTCCCAGATGGCATATCGTCGGTAAGGACCGGCATGCCGTCAGTATGCCATTCTGAACAGTAACGATAATAATTATATCCACTGGGGAGCATTTAATGCTAGCAATTAATGCTAGTATCGTCCATTCAAAAATCAAATTAGATGAACCGGTATACCGTCGGTATGCTGCGGTATGCTGTCGGTATACCGATGTTCGTCACAGAACATTTTGTGGCTTAACAAAACGGTATACATTCGGTCTGCCGTAGTATACCGTCGGTATGTCGATGTTTTGTCATAGAACGTTTTATGACTCACAAAACGGTATACCGTCGGTATGCCGTAGTATACCGTCGGTATTCTGATTTTTATCACAGAATGTTTTTGTGGCAAACGAAACGGTATACCGTCGGTATGCCGTAGTATACCGTTGGTATGCCGATATTTGTTACAGAACATTTTGTGGCCAATAAAATGGTATACCGTCGGTATGCTGTAGTATACCGTCGGTATGCCGTTCTTTTAGACATTAATTTTTGACTGAAAACTAGAAGAGCTTTTCGTTTTGTCATCCAACATTAAGTGTTTACAGAAAGACCTAGACCTTGTACAGACTCGATATCTTGAAATGTTGAGAGCCGTCTTTAAGAAATGCTGGTCTTATCTTCAGTCTCCAAAGCTTTGATGACTTGGCTTGAATGGACAGACTTTATGTAGTAGAGCTTTTTGAAGGAATATTAATCTGAAATACAGAGAAAACTAGACTACGAAGATGTTGTTAATGTTATCAAAATAAACTGTGCCAACAATCTCTCTCATTTTGATAATTGACAAAACAGAGAGATAACATCTTCAGGGAGTGACTCCCCTGTAAGTAGACAACTCCCCCTCAATACATTTTCTTTTCCTTTGTCACTTAGTCAAAGATGGAAAATAAAACAAATATAGCAATAAATATAAAAAACAGTATGATAGACAAAACATGCATATATTAGAATTTGGAAATTAGGTACATGTTGGACACTACATAAGACAAGATAAAAACTCGTCTCCATGAGAGTGAGCAAGACAAGATGAAAACATATAACTAGTCCCCGTAGGACTGCACACAACAAACCAACAACTACTGGTCCCCAAAGGACCTCAAAGGACACACACTAGAATGACAACCATTTATTCCACTACCATCAACAACAGGAGGCCGCAAACTACTCATCCGTCGGATCATCATCGTTCCTACCCTGAGCACGGTAAAATGCACCGAAAGGATCCATGTCGTCCGGGTACATGAAGCCGTAGGCGTTGGGGTCAGAGAAGCGGGAGCCTTGGTACACGGGATCCTGAAGGTTGAGATCCAGATAGGCATTCCGGTCCTGGAGAGTACGTTGAATGAAATAGGCCTGCTCATGAAAGTGACTCTGGATAAGGTTCCCAAGACCGCAAGTGTTGGCCCTCATCTGCTCCTCCGTCTGAGCCATACGCATGTCAAAATACTGCTGGGTCATTGGCATAAAACGCCCAGATGTAGGAGGAGTAGAAAAGGGCACAGCATGAGCAGTGGCCGACGGTTCCTGGGAGGAGGAAGTATGAGACGTGGAGGCACCAAGGATGGAACAAGAGATAGAAATGTAGGATGGTACGCCATCCGACTGGCATAGGGAGAGATCCACGTTCTTCGCCTCCAGGATTAGGGTGATAAAAGAACCATAGTAGAGAGACTGCTTCCCCGCGGGCAGGACACCGAAAAAGGCATTAAGAAGAGTCTTGGGAAAGGACTGTCACGACCCGCACCCACTTTTCGGGGCACGAGTGCGTGAGCAAGCCAGCTACGTATCGAGCGGACTTCAACCGACTTGAGTATATATAAGCTGTCAAGATCATGGTATCATAGTTATTATGGTAATCTATAGTATATCTCAATCCACAAGAATATATAAGACAAGAATGAACAAGTATGGATCGTGGTCTGCAGCCCACTAGCATATATGTCCGATTAGACTCCAAGAATAACATTAGTCTATAAAGCTAAGCCGATAATCAGGATATATCATAAAGCACGAGAAATATAGTAAATCAATAATACTAACTAAATACCTGAATCATGCAGATGAAGTCAACTACCACATGCTCAGCTAGCTAACTTCGTGCAATCAGCTACCTGAAGAGATCATCAGGTCCTCAGAGGACTAGCAATATACATAAAACATACCTATTAATATGACAGTAAATAACATGTATGGAGGATAAGAACACTGTAAGAAGAACATCTAAGGACGACGAGTCGTATGGAAATGTAATACTGGACTTGGCTAACTATCAATCAGAACTCATATAGCTTGTAGTACAATGCAAGATACTCCCAATCTATAATATTTTGATTGACGTACAAGCAGGATACTCTCAGTCAAGATTAGCCAATTCTAGTATCGATCTCCTCTCCTAAAGGATACAAGGTCAAGTAGACCCCTATAAATCGTAGTACAATGCAAGATACTCCTAATTTATAGTATCGCAAGTCAGGTCAATTAATCAATCTATATATAATATAGGTCTTAGCACAATGTAAGATACTTCCAATCTATGGCATGTCTCAAGTCAAGTCAATCAAGCAATATCAAGATGAAAGAATCGACTATAGGTTGTAGTACAATGTAAGATACTCTCAATCTATAGTATATCTTAACTGTAGTACAATGCAAGATACTCCCAGTTAGGAATAGTCAAGTCAAGAACAAGGTATAGAATTGGCAACTCTATCACAAGATATGATAACATGAAGAAGACTAATAGACAAACAATATTGAATATCCTATACGTGCACGTAACCTAGAACAGGTAAGACAATCAAGGACACCAATCACCATATGAAAATCCTGTAACAATATGAAAAGGAATACAATAGAGAGAGAAAAACAATATAAATACTGTATATGTTCGGCAAGGTATACTTGCCTGAGGGTTGCACGGAGAACCAACAATATATCGCCAATCAACAAGCCAGAGAGTCCAAGTCCCACAACTGCCTCCAAAAGCTGTAATAGATGCTACAAACATTCTCAAAATAGTCAAATTAGCTAGGATTGCCTGTCCTTAAGTCCCATTCTGGACACAGGGGAAAAACGATAATTTCGGGTCAAAACGGTGTCCGCCGTTGGACCCGCTTTGCACCGAAAAGCGTGCCAAAGTTAATAGTCTCTAAAATCGTCAAACTACATGTCTACGGATTTGTTTTGATGATATGAACCCAACGGTATGTCCAATTTTGGATTTCGGTGGGCCGTGCACAAAATTGCCCGTTGAATCAGACCGTAGGGCCCGTAAAACGGCGATCCGATCAACTGTCTGAAAATTGGACTAAACTTGGCATACAGGACCAAAAAAATGATACGGTCCTGTTGGCACAAGTTTTATCTCGATCTGACGAACATGCACAAATAATTAGAAAATTTGTAAAGTGACCGATACGAAAAATTTCGACGTATACGGATCAAATTCGTCGTGTACACGGGACCAATTTGAATTCCGTCATAACCCACACGTCCGTAAAGCCGATATGCACCTTTCGATGCTTTCGGTTTGTGACCACGTCGCCCGAATTGGCAGGACGTACATCGTATCGAAGGAATTTTTAGTTTTTAAAACAGATATTTCTTGGTTTTGGGAATCTGATTTCTTGACGTACAGTCAATGAAATACAAACCCACAAAAAGGGTTGTGAAGTCCTATATGTTGTCTAAAAATGTCTTCAATTAGTTTCCTAAAATTCCTATTATCCTGTTCTAGAATCCCCTTCCAAAACAGGAGATTGAACGATTTAGGTTCTGTTTTGCCATCAACGAAGATCTGGTTTTTCCGAGTTTTGGAACTCGATTTACCATGCGTACATCGCTAAATAAATACACCTACTTGAAGGGAGACAAAGAGGGTTAGGTTAGGTATGTACCGGAAGAAACGGCTCGTCGAATGATTGATCGTGCGCGACGAATTCTCACGACGAAATCGTACCGCTGCTCGTCGCTTCTGTTGGCTGTGTGCGTAGCACTGCTGTCCGTGCGGCTTCCAGCAACCCACGTGGCCGCGCACGGCGGTCCAGGGGCGCGCACTGGCATCGGGGCTGGTGGGGCGCGGTGGAGGTGGCGGTGTTCGATGAGTTTAAGGTTTTCGGTTTTCTCAGAGAGTACTTCTCTCGGTCTCAAATACACAGTCGCGGGGGGGGGGGGGGGGGGGGGGGGGAGGGGTCGGGTCTCAGTTGATTTTGGCCGAGTGAGCTCAGCGGGTTGGGCTTGGGGTTGTTGTTGTTGGGCTTTGGATGGAATCGGGCAACTTCGTCTCTCTTTTCTTTTATTCTTTTTTCTATTTCTTTTTCTTTAGCAACTAATATATCTATTTTTTTTTATATATGAATACATATACATACATTTATACATTCTACTATACATATATATATACACATACGCACATATATTTATATATATTCGTGTATACATACACATACACGCATATATATATATATATATATATATATATATATATATATATATATATATATATATATATATATATATATATATATATATATATATATATATATATATATATATATATATATGTATATATATATTATATATATATATATATATATATATATATTTTTTTATATAATATATATATATATATATATTTTTTTTTATATATAATATATATATATATATATATATATCTTTTATTCTTTTTCTATTTTTTTTTTTATATATTATATATATATATATATATATATATATATATATATATATATATATATATATATATATATACATATATATATATGTATATATATATATATATATATATATATATTATATATATATATATATATATATATATATATATATATATAAAACTATATATATACATGTATACGTATATTTATATATGTACATATACATATATACGAATATTTATCTATATATAAATATACGTATACATGTATATATATAGTTTTATATATATATATATATATATATATATATATATATATATATATATATATATATATATATATATATATATATATATATATATATATATATATATTCACACACATATAACCAATAATAATAAAATATAACCAATAATAATAAAATAGTATTATTTATTAATAACCTCAATAATATTGATAATAATACTAGTAATAACAAAATTCAATAAATCAGTCTAATGACCCCAAAATGTACAATAACCCACTTTATACAAATATCATTGAATATCTAATAATGATATTTATAACATTTAATTAACGAATATGTAAAAAAAATTCGTTAGATCGTTAAAACGAAATATAACACAATCATACCAAAATACACCAACACGAATGTCGCTGGACGTACCGCATGACTACATGGGCTTGGATTCGGTTCGAGCCCAGTTCGGACCAAATTAGTACAACCTGGTCACCTAAAAGTCAATATTCTAATTAATAAATAAATAATTCATCGATGGGGTTTAAGTCGCAACTTGGTCTGATTTTCCTAGTTATGACACCCTTATGGCTGGGTCTTCCTTGGCATGACTAATACACTAGTCAAGACACGCCACTGCACTATCCGTGCCATAATTCCTGGTCGTCTGGTACTTCAAAATTCAACCATAACTAAAATCACCTACCGTAATAATTAACTAAATAATCATTTATAAAATTCTCAAAATTACCATTTAAATCAAATAAAAATAAAAAAAATATTTCACATGATGGAGCTCGTAGTAGAACGGCCCCAACTGCGAGGAAAGGGCCGAAATGGTCGATGGATTAGGTCCCTTGCAAATGATGGCGCAGAACTCGTCAAAGAAGACCTCGGCAGAAGGATAGAGAGCAGCCAAAGCCGGCAGAGCATCTCCTTTGTCATGGACTTCAAGAATGCCGACAATATCTCGAGCCGTCAGACGGAAGTGGCAATCGTTCACCATGGTCTCAATGGCATTGTTCTGGATGTCGGGAAGGAGATTACAGTAGGACATGTGCACCGTCGTGGGATAGACGGGCACCTGATGCCGAAGAAGAGATAAGAGACCGACCGACTCGAAGAGGGAGAGATGGCCGGAGAAAATATTCCAGTTGATGGTGCGGCCCTTGTAGACATTGTGGTTCACAAAATACTGGAACCAAGCGTCGACAGTCAAGACAAAGGTAAAGATTTTTGGATCATAGCCATGGAGGAGAGGCACGGGAGTGAACGGATTGGTAGCAGTTGAGGAGGAGCAAGGACGCTTGTGGGTTGCCATGGGAGGGTAGGGAGTGTTGAAGGAGAATAGATGAAGAGTGAAGAGGAGAAAGAAGAAGATGGTGGAGTTTATAAAGGAATATTGGGAAGATGAGAGGGTTTTTGAAAGTTGAGGAGGAGTGATGGAGGAGTAAATAGGGGGAGTTTTGAAAAAGTAATGATGAAAGTGGTTAATGAGAGTAGTGGAAGGGGTGGGATGGGATGGAAGGTTATGGGGAAGAGGAGAGGATTAGATGGGTAGTTAATGAGATAGAGGGTGATTGGATAGGTAGTTAATGAGTAAAGAGGGAAAAAGGAGGAGTAGAAGAGATGGTGGGGCCCGATGCAGACGTGACAGCTGTTGTCCGCTTCAAAATGGCATACCATCGGTATGCCGATGTATGTCGACGGTATATCAATTTTTGGAACAGAACATAAATTCTGAACAAAAATTGACATACCGTCGGTACACCGCCGTATACCGTCGGTACACCACCGTATACCGTCGGTGTGCCGTTGGAGATGAGCTAAGTGTCGAAATGAACGATGCCCAATTCTTGGCAAAGAAAAACGAAGCGATCCTCCGGGAGCGGTTTGGTAAAAATATCGTCTAACTGATAAGTAGTGTCAATAAAATCAAGGCGGATATCCCTCTTTTGTTGATGGTCACGAAGAAAATTGTGTCTAATCTCAATGTGCTTCGTGGGGAGTCACAAATCAGATTTTTTGTGAGATTTATCGAGCTAGTGTTATCACATTTAATAGAGGTGCAAGTATTAGAAATGCCATAGTCTACAAGTGTTTGTGACATCCAAAGATTTTGTGCACAACAGCATCCGGCCGCTATATACTCGGCCTCAGTGGTTTAAAGAGCAACAGAGTTTTGTTTCTTACTAAACCACGATACCAAGGATTTTCCAAGGAATTGACATGTGCCGCTAGTGCTTTTTTGGTCAATTTTACATTCGGCAAAATCTGCATCCGAGAAGCCGTAAATCTCAAAGGATGAAGATTTCGGATACCAAAGGCCCATATTAATGGTGCCTTTGAGATATCGAAAAATACGCTTTACAGCACATAAGTGTGATTCCTTTGGATTTGCATGGTATCGTGCACAAAGATATACACTAAACATGATATCAGGCCGGCTAACAGTTAGATAAAGTAAGCTACCGATCATACCTCGATACTTACGAATGTCGACCGAAGTGCCATCTTCATCATTGTCAAGCTTTTTTGTTGTTGCCATAGGAGTCCCCATTGATTTGGATGAGTCAAGTTTGAAACGCTTGAGATCCTTTGTATATTTTGCTTGGTTGATGAAGGTTCCTTTGGGTCCTTGTTTGATTTGCAAGCCCAAAAAGAATGATAGTTCGTCCATCATGCTCATTTCAAATTCGTTATGTATTACTTTAGCAAATTCTACACAAAGTGTATTGTTAGTAGAACCAAAAATAATGTCATCGACATAAATTTGAACTAATAAAAGAGTCCCATTAAAGGATTTGATGAAAAGTGTAGTGTAGACTTTGTCCTTAGAAAAATTGTATGAAATAAGAAATGAACTAAGGCGCTCATACCAAGCATGAGGAGCTTGTTTGAGGCCATAAAGGGCTTTGTGTAGTTTGAAAACGTGATGAGGAAATTAAAAATCTTCAGAGCCAGGAGGTTGTTTAACATAAACTTCCTCTTTAATAATACCATTTAGAAAAGCACTTTTAAAATCCATTTGAAAGAGTTTGAAATCATTAAAGCAAGTAAAAGCACATAGCATACGAATGGATTCAAGACGAGCAACCGGAGCATAGGTATCATTGTAGTCAATGCCTTCCTCTTGGTTATAGCCTTAAGCAACCAATCGGGCTTTGTTACGAGTCACTAACCCATCTTCATTAAGTTTATTTCGAAATACCCATTTAGTTCCAATAATGGGGTGATTGTTAGGTTTAGGGACAAGTTCTCAAACCTTGTTTCGCTCAAATTGATTTAGCTCTTCTTACATAGCTATCATCCAAAATTTATCATAAAAAGCATCATTAATATCTTTAGGCTCTATTTGAGAAATAAAAGCCACGTTTGCAAAAAGATCACGAGTGGGGGACTAGTACTTACACGGGAAGAAGGATCCCCAATGATAAGCTCCTCAGGATGATTAGGGACAAATCTCCATTCCTTTGGAAGATCCTCTTGAGGAGGCTCGAGTGGTAGAGAATCTTTTGTTGGAGGGATCACAATTTTATTGTTAGATAAAGAAGGACGAGGACACGAAAACCTTTGCTATGTATTGAGTAGCCAAGGAAAATACCTTCATAAGCTTTTTCTTCAAACTTGCCTAGGTTGTCCTTGGTATTCAAAATAAAACATTTACATCGAAAAACTTTAAAATACTCAATAGAAGGAATTTTGTCAAACCAAAGCTCATAAGGAGTCTTTTTAGAAATAGGTCTAATCAAGACCCTATTTATAACATGACATGCCGTGTTAACGGCTTTCGCCCAAAAGTATTGGGGGAGCTTATATTGGTTTAACATAACCCGGGCTATATCGCCAAGGGTTCTATTTTTATCTCCACAACACCATTTTGTTGAGGAGTTCGAGGCAAGCAAAATCATGATCAAAACTATTCTTTTCACAAAATCTTTTAAAATCGGTATTGTCAAATTCTCCTCCATGATCACTTCTAATCTTGTTAATAGGAAAATATTTCTCATTTTGAATACGTTTACAAAAAGTAACAAATTTACGAAAAGTATTACTTTTACAAGTAAGAAAAATAACCCAAGTGAATCTCGAAAAATCATCAACAAAAACAAAAGCATAAAGCTTGCCTCCAAGACTAGCTACTATACTAGGACCAAATAGATCCATATGAATAAATTGAAGTGGTCTAGTGGAACTCACAGAGTAGATGGATTTGAATGATGACTTGGTCAACATACTTTTTTTGCATTCTTCACACACTATATGTCACGTCCTGCTCCTGTAGGATCGATCGTCCTCGCTAAGACGTGATACTGTACGAGCCTAGATTGCGCTCATGCAAGGCAACTTCATAACGGCCGATTACAACGACGATGATAGGGTTGTCGCACAGAAGTCTCAAGTAGAAACGTTGAACATGCAGCAAAAATTTAAAGGCAAAACACAAGTTATTCAAAAGAACTCTTTATTGATATTGAACGATCAGATTACAATAGGCGCAAGGCCATGATTACAAGTCTCTCGTGCACATTTTTCTCACATTTTACAAGTCACTCTGCTCTCTCTCATCTCTCGATACAATGCTTGAGCCAACGGAAGCTTTGGAAGACGATATCCATACATTATGTCCCGTAAAAGTCCTGAGTTCACGCGGCCGCACGCTTCAACTCGCCAAGGAACTCGTGCCTCAACGCGTCCAAGCGAGCCTCGCACCACGAGCTTCTACCTACTCCTGCATATAAAAACTATGTGGGTGTCAGTACTCAACTGTACTGGTGGAGTGAGCTCCTCGTCCACCCATAGAAAACTAACACGTTCAATTTACTTTGTGCAACATAAATCCTTTACGATTGTCTTTCTATTCTTGCCTTAGGATCAGTTTCAGGACGTAAACTCTCAGCCTATTTAGTGTCATTAGACCGTCTTCGTGCTATTGTACTGATAACTTCCTTACCCTTGCCTCTATACCGTTCCCGTGCTTGCAATGTCAAAGCACCGACTCATACTTGTCTTTCGTGCTATAATCTGGGACGTAACGACTCGATCGTACCATAAACTCGATTCGTACTTCAATATTTCTGAGGCAGTGCCTCCTCGTTAAGTCTTGTCTATACTTATGTTGTGATAACGTGACCGTGACTCACATTTCGTGGTCGTGTCCTGCAACTCAACATAACTTAACCAACTTGTCCTATGGCCCTTCACGACTTAACTTGCAACGACTAACCCAACTTGTGGAACCGGTATTGAGAACTCAAGCACGATGCCATATCTCGTATCGAAGCATGTGTCTTTACGCATAGCCAAATCTTAAGTTTCATAATACCTTATATGCATACTGTGCACGCATTCTATAACTCCACACATACCGTGCTTACACTTCCTTTGTTACGACCGACACCGTGCATGTGGATTCGCCGCTTAGCACACCAATTATCTATATAAAAGGCCATTGGAATGACAAGCCATCATGGACATAGCTCGGGTAGGCGGCGGGTCCTTCAGCGCAGGTAGCAGGCCCCTTGAAAGCTCCTGACTACCCACGCAGTACGTGTGCTGCTATAATGTCTTCCCCCTAGAAAGACTGGGCCCGATGCCCCGGCGTATAACCAGTCTAGAAAGAAATCCTTGTCGACAAGTTGTCCAATGACCACGCACCTACGAGACATCTAGACTCACGTAAATGCATTGCCTAATTTGTTGGTACGACTAGAACTATACTTAGCAACTCGTGCTCTGAACCACCCTTTGCATAACGTGCATCGGGACCGTGAGACTCCCGACCGAGAGACCGCCTCATACTTCTTAACGTGCATAGGAACGTGAGACTCCCAACCGAGGGACCGTCTCATACAACTTAACGTGCATAGGAATGTGAGACTCCCAACCGAGGGACCGCCTTATACTTCTTAACGTGCATAGGAACGTGAGACTCCCAACCGAGGGACCGCCTCAGTGACAAACGGTCGCGTAAAGTTACTTCTTGAAGTCGAGGGAACGACTACTACATAGCCTTCCAATATAACTTGCACCAAACGTGCCTAATATCGGCCATAGCCCGTGGCATTTCTATCATCGAAACAACCGTGTTTCGTGTCTTAAATCTAATGTATTCCGTGCGACACTATCGTCCAAGTCATACTCTAGGTGACGAGCCTTAAGACCGTGGGACAAAATGGCTATATGCAGCCGTAGAACCGTGGGACCGATCAAGGCTATGCCAAGCCTTGGATGACGGGACCGTGCATACTTATCAAGTATTAACGCGGGCGACGCCTATGACTTAGGCTAATTCGAACATTGTGGCAACTTGGACCAGCTTCCTTCTCCCAAGCCACGGGACGAAGGGTTGAGTGTTGTTTAAAAGCACGCTGAGCCAACTTCTAAGAAGTCCATGGGACCTTTTTCTATGTTCTAATCTATTTTGACCCATCGGGATTATTCCCTTAGCTATGTGCGTATGTAGCTTTTATATTAGCCTACTTGTGCAAGTTGAAAACATGAGAGTTATTAAGTGAAGGCTAAGATAAGGCAAGTTTACCGAAATTACCCAACCTGAGCGAGCGGTCGCCTTGACCGAGCAATGTCTTCGAGTCACCGTTGCAAGGATAAGTCCGAACGCCGTCGGTGTTTCGATTCCTCCGATTGACTGAGCGGGACGGGGCACTACATCATACACCACTTAGAAAAAGTTTTATCCTCGAAACTTACTGAGTATACCTATTGGCTTATAACTTGATCCAATATCCTACGTTTTCTCGCACACTCTACTCCTATGCGTTCCCTCAATCCGAGCCACGCTCGCGCTTATCGCTAACTTAGTCATTAGGTACACAAACCGATCAACCAACATTCAAACTCGTCTCAATTCAATGATCGTATTACCATCAACATTTCTTCGAAACTCACGTTCTCAAAATCCTCGACACTTTTCTATTCCTCAAGTCTCACTTGATTCAACGTATTACTTAGTTGGATCGTGCATATATTCCAGGCGTCCGCAAAACACATGCATTTCAGCCAAGTCTCGTGATAGAGAATTCGCCATCACCCCTCGAGTCAGATCGTGCACATATTCGGGCGTCCCTGATATACGTGCATGTCAACCGAGCCTCATGAGTGGTGCCTCCACCATTTTTTATCGCTTAGCACTCGGACGTCTACCTAACCGCCAGGCTATGTCTTTCCGTCAGTACTGGAATCATAGTTCCCAAACAACGATATCAACACTGACCCCATCCTAAGGTCAAACCAAATCGATGGTACGGGATCGAGCATCGATTTTCCTACACACATCTCGACATTCGTCGCACGGGGTCTGAGTCATTTAGCAAAGCCGTCCTACGATAAATCATGTTTCAACCGATTATCTTGATACATCAATATCACTCATTCATCAAGCCATTCCGTATAGTCTATCCCTTCGCACATGTTCGACATAATCTACCTATCAATCCTTCTCAAGTCAAGCACGCTACGACACGATTCATCGCTAAACCGTAATTCATATTTCATACTCCCTAAGTTATTCATCCTAATTTACGTAATCGATCACAAGGTCGTCCGACTTAACAATATATTGCGCCCCGTTCTAACACAAGTCAGATTATCCACGATGGACACGAATCACCATGCACGCTCCTGTGGTATAATCATCCTCATCGGGACGTAACTCTTGTTTCGTGTCTAGACTAGTTAATTCTCGATACGTGGATTGGACCTACTCAATCCTTAAGTTTCATTCAATCATCAATCATAAGTCCTAACATCCTCGAGTTCTCCTTCGCATCATACCAACAAGTCGGAGCAATCAAAGTTGTCGTATCATGATTTTTTGAGTTCGATCATTCCCGCGACATGAATCACCATATCAGCACTCACACGGAACGATCGCCCCAAATCTGATGCAACGCATGTGCGAGGCTATAGTTGCGCTCACACAAGACAAGATTGTCGACGCTATGGTTATCCACGTAACCATTAAGACACTTCTATTTTTATCCACATTTATTTCACTCTAAACCTAAGTATAGCATCCGTCAGAACGATAACACTTGTACGATCGTCATTCACCGTATCAGAGTACCTTCGAGTTATCGTATATCGATCTTTGATACGCCTCAATACCATCAATGGCATGCGTAACCTGACGATCTTCTTTTGCAATAAATTTTGAGTCGTACGAATGATGCTAACGTCCAACTGGATAATCTCCTCGATATTCAAATTCAAATTCGATCATTCCCCTCGAATCGTTCACAACAACAATTTCCTCAAACCCAAATTCACATATCGTTCATCCGTCTATCTTAAGTCATTGACCAACATATTTTCTCAATTTGCATCATTCTTTGCTAACTCAAACATCGAACGACATCCATTCCAATCCTCAGAGTCATTTCGCGTAACTTCAAAATCAAACCTTTCTTGCACGCTATCTACCTGTCGTGCTAACTTTTCGTATACGATCTGTATCAATTTCCTCGATCATGTCATCCATTTATTTCTATCGTTTAGAATCTCTATTCAACCATTTCATAACTCGTATTACCATTCACAATTCGTCTGGACGATATCTCGTTTGCGACTCTCGAATCATGACCAACTAAGTGCTACTCGTTTTAAGGCTTTGCAATATTATCGCTTTTCGACATACTCATACTATCCGTAAATTCTTGTTTCGCTTGAACAATTTTCTTTAACGTCCATACACCACTCGAGGTCAAGTCATTCTACAAATTCTCAAAAAGTCAAACGATTCACAATCGACATGTTCAATTGTGCGTTCGCCCTTTCTGAAGGTCTAAGAACCATTTCTCGTGTTTGCTTTAGCGTTGGTCAAGTAGCGTCTCTATCAACATACGTTCTAAGTCTCACTTATTCTTGTCCGAGCAATAGTCAATCTCGCTCGCAAACTCGTTCGCACCAGAAGGTCTACGTGCGCGATATTTGGCACAACTTAGCCAAAAGGCCGTATGCATAGCCATCCCGTGTGGACTATACTCCGAGTTTTTGCACGCTCATTTGCTAACGTCGACGTAGGACTATTTAGGCACACACGCGACTTGCTAACTTTAGCACGTGTTTTCTATCAACTCAAGGTCGGCACCGTTCGGCCCAAAGGCCATCGCCTATCGATGCGTTCGATTGGACAATTGTACGAGCTTTTGAAAATATTAGACTTATTGTATGGACATCCCGTGGGACAATTGAGAGAGAGCGCACCAACGATATCAACTTGCGGAAGCTTACGGAAGCAACACTACAGAGTTTGCAAAAACAACGGAGTTAAAGAATTCGATCGTTATTCCAAGGACGTAAAGCCGTGCTCTGATACCATTATGTTACGCCCCGCTCCTGTAGGAGCGATCGTCCTCACTAAGGCGTGATGTCGTACGAGCCTAGATTGCGCTCGTGCCAGACAGTTTCATAACGGCCGATTACAACGTCGACGATGGGGTTGTCGCACAGAAGTCCCAAACAGAAATATTGAACATGCAATGAAAATTTAAAGGCAAAACACAAGTTATTCAAAAGAACTTTTTATTGACATTGAACGATCATATTACAATAGGCGCAAGGCCATGATTACAACTCTCTCGTGCTTATTTTTCTCTCATTTTATAAGTCACTCTGCTCTCTCTCATCTCTCGATACAATGCTTGAGCCAGCGGAAGCTTTGGAAGGCGATATCCATACATTATGTCCCGTATAAGTCTTGAGTTCACGTGGCCGCACGCTTCGACTCTCCAAGGAACTCGTGCCTCAACACATTCAAACGAGCCTCGCACCACGAGCTTCTACCTGCGTCTGCACATAAAAACTATGTGGGTGTCCATACTCAACTGTACTGGTGGAGTGAGCTCCTCGCCCACCCATACAAAACCAACACGTTCATTTTACTTTGTGCAACATAAACCCTTTACGATTGTCTTTCTATTCTTGCCTTAGGATCAGTTTCAGGACATAGACCCTCGGTCTATTTAGTGTCATTAGACCGTCTCCGTGCTATTGCACCGATAACTTCCTTACCCTTGCTTCTAGACCGTTCCCGTGCTTGCAATGTCAATGCACCGACTCATACTTGTCTTTCGTGCTATAATTTGGGACGTAATGACTCGGTCGTGCCATGAACTCGATTTGTGCTTCAATATTTCTGACGCAGTGCCTCCTCGCTAAGTCTTGCCTATACTTGTGTTGTGATAACGCGACCGTGCCTCACATTTCGAGGTCGTGCCCTGCAACTCAACATAACTTAACCAACTTGTCCTATGGCCCTTCTCGACTTAACTCGCAACGACTAACCCAACTTGTGGAACCGGTGTTGAGAACTCAAGCACGACGCCATATCTCGTACCGAAGCACGTGTCTTTATGTATAGCTAAATCTCAAGCTTCATAATACCTTATGTGCATACCGTGCATGTATTCCATAACTCCACACATACCATGCTTACACTTCCTTTGTTACTACCGATACCGTACATGCGGATTCGCCGCTTAGCATGCCAATTATCTATATGAAAGGCCACTGGCACGATAAGCCATCGTGGACATAGCTCGGGTAGGCGGCGGGTCCTTCAGTATAGGTAGCAAGTTCCGTTGAAAGCCCCGACTGCCCACGCAGTACGTGCGCTGCTATAACGTCTTCCCCCTACGACGACTGGGCCCGGTGCCCCGGCGTATAACCAGTCTAGGAAAAAAATCCTTGTCGACAAGTTGTCCAATGACCACGCACCTACGAGACATCTAGACTCACGTAAATGCATGGCCTAATTTGTTGGTACGACTGGAACTATACTTAGCAACTCGTGCTATGAACCACACTTTGCATAACGTGCATCGGGACCGTGAGACTCCCGACCGAGGGACCGCCTCATACTTCTTAACGTGCATAGGAACGTGAGACTCCCAACCGAGGGACCGTCTCATACTTCTTGATGTGCATAGGAACGTGAGACTCCCAACCGAGGGACCGCCTTATACTTCTCAACGTACATAGGAACGTGAGACTCCCAACCGAGGGACCGCCTCAGCGACAAACGGTCGTGTGAACTTACTTCTTGAAATCGAGAGAATGACTACTACATAGCCTTCCAACATAACTTGCACCAAACGTGCCTAATACCGGCCATAGCCTGTGGTATTTCTATCATCGAAACAACCATATTTCGTGCCATAAATCTAATGTATTTCGTGCGACACTATTGTCCAAGTCATACTCTAGGTGACGAGCCTTAAGACCCTGGGACAAAATGGCTATATGCAGCCGTAGAACCGTGGGACCGATCAAGGCTATGCAAGCCTTGGATGACGGGACCGTGCATACTTATCAAGTGTTCACGCTGTTGACGCCTATGACTTAGGCTAATTCGAATGTTGTGGCAACTTGGACCAACTTTCTTCTTCCAGGCCACGGGACGAAGGGTTGAGTGTCGTTTAAAAGCATGCTGAGCCGACTTCTAAGCAGACCGTAGGACCTTTTTCTATGTTCTAATCCATTTCGACCCGTCGGGATTATTTCCTTAGTTATGTGCGTTCGTAGCTTTTATATTAGCCTACTTATGCAAGTTGAAAACATGCGAGTTATTAAGTGAAGGCTAAGATAAGGCAAGTTCAACGAAACTACCCCAACTGAGCGAGCGGTCGCCTTGACCGAGCAATGTCTTCGAGTCGCCGTTGCAAGGATAAGTCTGAACGCCATCGGCGTTTCGATTCCTCCGATTGTCTGATCAGGACGGGACCCTAAACCATATCCTTTTTGAAAGGGATGCTTGGAAGTCCTCGTACAAGCTTCTTGGTTGCAAAACGAGAGATGGTATCCATGTTGGTGTGTCCAAGTCTCATGTGCCAAAGCCAACTTTTATCGTTCTTTGCAACTAGGCACCTGTCATTGTTAGTACCTTCGACAAGATATAGAACATAGATATTATTTTCTCTAATGCCTTTATATATTGTAGATCTACTAGAGCTATCGGTAATGAAGCATTTGAGTTTAACAAACTTAATGTCATAACAATTATCGGTAAGATGACTAATACTAAGAAGATTGTGTTTGAGATTTGTAACAAGACAAACATTCTTAATACAAGGATAAGGAGGGGAACCGATATTACCATTTCCTATAATATGACCTTTTAGATTGTTACCAAAAGAAACGTGTCCTTCCTTTTTCATCGATAGCGTTGTAAAAAGTGAAGCATCACCGGTCATGTGTCGTGAACAACCTCTATCGAGGATCCACTTTCTTCTAGCATGAGAAGGATTCTTCACCTTATCGATTGCCATGAGACAAACGTTTGCAATCTTTGTCTTTGTCTGAAACGCTAGCATCGCTCTCACACCAAATACTTGTGTTGGCAAATTTTCTGGAGGATGAGCTTCCTTTGCTAGGCTTCTCGTACTTACTTGAGTCTTTTCTTGTCATAGGACAATCTCTCATGATGTGATCGGTTCTTCTGCATTGGTAGCACGCCGAAAGTTCATCGTTGTCCCGTCTAAAGTGATTGGCTTTGTTGAATTTGAGAAACTTTTGAAAGTACTTAGCTGTGAGAGCTATTTCTTCATCATCATCCGACTCGTTCACTACACCAAAAGGGTCATTTTGGAACGACAAAAGTCCGTTCCAAATAATTTCAGGAACGCCTAATTATCGTGCCTATTTTTGGGCTGCCAATTTTGTTGGAACGGAAATAAAGCATTCCAAAAAACGTTTATTGGAACGCCATAAAAGCTTTCCAAATAACGTTTCTTGGAACGACTTAAATGCGTTCCAAAAAAAGTTTCTTGGAACGCGTTAAATGCGTTCCAACAAATGTTACTTGGAACACCTTTAAAGCGTTCTAATATTTAAATATCGTGCCTAGAAAAGAGTTCCAGATTAATTTTTTTAGCACATGCTGGAACGGATAAAAAGTGTTCCAGTATTGGAACACCATAAAAACGTTCCTAAGGAAGCGTTTCAGATTACATTTTTGTACCACTTGCTGAAAAATGTTCCAGTTTTGGAAAACATATTCCGAAACAAAGCGTTTCAAAACCTGTAACGTTCCTAACATAAGTAGTTATGCTATGAATTTCAAAACCTGTAGGATTCCAAGTAAGTGTAGAAGTCTGTAACAAAATGGCGATTGACAAGCTTGTATAAATTTTGAGATTTTTATGAAAGTAAAACTCATTGTAATATACACGAAAGTGAACAAACTTCCATAGCACAAGAATATGGAGAATGAACCATGTTAAGACTGCATACACTAATAAAGTTGAAATGTCATACATAAGCATTGTATATATATGTTTAATACAACAATACTAAACTATCATGCTGAAAAAACATCTAAGTTGCGAAAATAATTTGAGCAGCAGAGACTAATTCCTTCTGACCCTTTACGTTCTTGTTAGTGCCTGGAGAGATGACAACCGAGGAAGCAAAACATGTGATGACCTGTAGACATTTCAAAGATCGTTTAAAACCATGATAAAATAATTTGACCACAACTTATTTCAATTTGGGGCATAAAGAAAAAATAAATACGGAAGAAAAAGCACAAGTGACTGGAGATTGGTTCTTTCATTTCAATGAGACTCTAGTAAAAGCACAAGAAATTTTAAATATTAATAATACATAAAAAACATTTGTATTCAACCTAATATATTTGTACTCTGGTAAAGAAAGCACTTATCAAGATGGAGCTGGACGAATGGAGAAGGGAGAGAGATGGAGAAGGGAAGTGGGGTTTTTGATGAATGGAGGAGTGAGACGGAGCTGTATATATAGGCTAAAGAGGGAGTGTGTGCCATGTATAGTTCAGTCTATTTGGCTGTGTTCAGTTTATAAAAGTTTATCCAAAGGGTGATATAATAGTAGTATCTAGGACAGCGTTATATCTGTGAAAGCTTACTAGATTAACTGCTATGCATCAATTATTTCTCTAAAATTTGTGACTGGTTAAACTATCCATGTCTGCAGGAGAGGTGATCCCAATATTTGTCGTGAATCACAGAAAACCTAGTTAAGAAATATGGTTCCCCTTATTGAACATGTGTTGAGAATTATGCATGTTATCTGTCATGCAACAATATATAAATCTTCCATAACAGTCAAGACTGAACAACATGTAGAATCTCACTTATTTATAGGACATCAAGAGCCTCCAATTTCTATAAGGCTATGGACACTTCGAGAGTTATCAAGAACTCTGTTACATTCTAAAAAAAATTGAAATCTTCCCGCTAAACTTTCGTTAGATGATAGTTATGCAAATCCGTTAGAGATCCGTTAGTTGTGCTTAATAAACTAGCTTCCTTGTAAAGAAGGGTAGAAAGGATGTTCGGATGAGTTAGGTTACCAGGAATCTGAGCCTTAAGAATTAGGAAGTGACTCAAATTGTCTCTCCTGCACAAGGGAAGAAGAACAATACATACTCATAAGGCTGCAATTCAAAAGAGTAGGTGTGAAAAGGGTGGTTAAATCATCCTTTAAAAAAAACTTCATGCATTGAACAAGTGGCATAGCCAGAATTTTTGTCCAGGAGGTGCGATGCTTAAAAAACAAAAAATTATAATAAATGTGAAAATAATGATGATTTGGTTGACGGTTTCAGAATTGGACGAAACTTACAATGTAGGACAAGTTCAACGTTGCGCAACAATTGACGCAAGTCTCGTCACAATCCGAAGAGTGCTCGGAGAATAATTACATTTTTTTTAAAACATCAATTTGGTAAATTTTGACAAGTTCAAAGCAAATTTGTTGGGCATAGTCAATAAATTCGAGTTCCGTCAATTTTTACATGTCTACTACGACCGTAAGCACTCTTCGGTACAATAGATTTGTGTCGAGATCTCTCATATCAATGAGACGGTATCCAACCCATGATTTTTAATTAAAACATAAATGAACCGATGATGCACACTACCTTCTTGTACTAAATCTTAGACAGAATACCCGTGAAGAAGAGTGGTTTCCTCAAAAGTCTGTGTTACTTTAAAATGTTTACTCCTCCAGCTCTATCTAGAGAATTATATGGTGGCAAAGACTCTTAAAAATATTAAAAGAAATACTGCTACTTGCGGCTTCAGAGATCAATTTGCAATGTGGAGACATTCTTGATTGCATCAATCATGTTCACTATGCACATTAGACTTCTCACTCACAGTGACACTTTCTTTGGTACTTACAATTATGTCGTGTCTGTGCAGCTAAAGAGGATTTGGCAATATAGGAGTTTTTTTATAAAAAACTTCAAAAATTCAGGGGGTGCAGCTGCGGCCCCTGGGGACCAGCTGGCTACGCCCCTGCATTAAACTATGGCTGAAAATTAAATGTGCAATAGTCTGTTTGTATAGAGTAGAGTGAAAGTACTTCAGATAATATAATGTAAAACTTGAGATTGGCCAGAAATAAATCAATGAATAGACAAGCTTCACAATTTTAGTATCACCGGGATCGATAGTATCGACACTATCGACGATTTCAGATTCAAATATTGGAGGAAAAAAAATCAATGAATAGGCAAGCAGAAAATGTCATCAATGACTTGCCAGAAATAAATCCCTCAACACAAAGTTGTCTACATTAAGCAATAGGGCCCTCAATAGAAACAAACTCACCAAACCACAACCTTTACTAAAATTGGAGCATCTGAAGTTATATAACATCTCCTCTAACAGATGTATCAAAACTGAACAACATGTAACTTAAACATGTATCAAAACTGAACAACATGTAACTTAAACATGTATCAAAACTGAACATGTAAAATTTCAAAATCAAATGAAATGATGACACTTACCCTTAAAGGTCACATATTTTATACTGGACTTTGGTATTGAGTATACTGGACTTTACCTATCTATGTAAAGTTCAAACGAAAATAAAGTTAGCGAATGTATCCACAAAATAAGACAAGCAAGGTAATCAATTTATTTATTGTTAATCATTGCAAAAGTATGATAAGAAAAATGCTCACAAATCATGCTTCCACAAATTTGATGTATGATTTGGGCCATACAAGGAACTCGCCAACTACTACTTCTTTAATTGTTTTTGCATCGGGAGTTTTTTTTTAGAGCTTCGCCGAGAAAATATTTCGAACACACATGCTCAACTTCATTTCATATTGAGTGTTCAGTTGATAATTATGACAATTACCGCGATGCATTGGATCAATTACTTCTTTTGCAACTGCAACACAATTCCAATTCCAATCAAACAATTCACATAACCTTGCTGTGGGAGTTGGTTCAGTGCTTGCCGAAGTCGTTGAATCCCTTTTCTTTTCACCTAAAGATGACCCTCGTGCATTGTTCATCGGCATTGGTGGCATGGGTGTTGATTGCCCAATAGTTGCTTGCAGTTGTTGAAGCACGGGTGTTGATGACCCACCAACTTCCTGGGACATAGGAACAGTTGACGATGACCCACCTGCATGGGGTATGGGACCGTTTGTTGTTGACCCACCAGTTGACTAGGGAATAGGTGCTGGTGGCCCGCCAATCTGTGACTGTGGTATAATAAAAATTAAGAATGAATATTTTTCATATTATGATAGGCATATAGTTATGATCTTTTATACTTTCATATAAGAAGTTGATTGTCTCACCTTACAATAATCAAAAATAAAGTTAACCTTTGTCTACATCTCATCAACCTTATTTTTCAGACCCTCCCTCTCGCCTCTTTCCTCTGTGTACATGATATGAGCATGGAGAGTAGCATCATACTTTCTCTTGGAAACAAAGCTCCCAACACCTGGCAACCCTTTCGCTTTCTTGCCAAACACTTGAGTCAAAGGATCATTATCAATTGATAGCAGGTGAACTCTACTGTTGTCGCTTTCACATTGTGTGGATTCAACAAGTTTCTCTTTGACTAATTTCTAGAATATCATTTGTAAGAAAAGCTAACATTAAATTAAATGCAAGGTGATAACAAAGTTTTATGTGACCTCACCATAAACGGTTCAGCACTAGGTAGCGTAGTTTTATCCTTCCTCGTATGAGTTTCTATCCACACTTCAGTCCGTGTAAAAGGGATAGTAGGATCTTCCCGCTTTGCCTTCTGGATTAATCATGGATTAGTTTTAAGATGTAAGCTTAACATTTGGAATACAAAAAATTATAAAATTCTAACGTTGGTTATAGAGAAAATTACCATCTCATACTCTACCATTGCACTGCTCTTACGACCCCCGGTATGGCTATACACACTATGTTTTCTGCTTTCAACGGCCATAGCTCTTCTTTTTAGTTGTTTATCATCAGCCTCATTGATACAAAATTGCTCCCAATCTTCCTTTCTAATCCCATTTGGAATAGCCATCATTTTTGCCTCCAAATTTGGTTGCTTATCCAAGTGATCCTTTCTCAGGGTATGCTTTAGCTTCCTGAATGCATCTGGCATTGATCTTTCAACATCTTTCCTGAGATAACCTGGAATATCAAATTCAGTCTGCAATTAAAATGCTTTATTAGAAGGTTATAGTATGTAAACCATAACATCCTCAAGGATACACAACATGACCAAAATAAGTGTCAGAAATTCAATATTTAACAGGAAACAAAAGAAGTAAATTGAAGCAGAGGGAGATTGTCCTTCCAGGTAAAGTTTCTTTACAGTTTTTATAAAATTTGTAACAAAAAATTAGAGAGAGAGTGTCATGATGTACAGACATATCTGATACATAGAGTGTCGAGGGAGCTAAGTGCACCATCCATATTAGGCATGTATCTTGGTGTTATAAATACTATAAAATGCACCAAGGATACTATAACTGTCTTGTCCAACTTCATAGTTTCTTCCAGGGAAAGTTCACATAAATTGGAGGGGCAATTAAAGAAACAAGCATCTAAAGTTACAAGAGATGGACAAGGAAGTATGCTGCAAGTTAATTGCTTTGCCAAATCCATTAAACATGTAAAGATGGTATTTTCCTTCCTATAAAGGACTCTAATTTTCCTATATAATTTCACTGTCTAATTCAATAATTTAGAATACTAAGGGTACAAATGCACACATTTTTCCATGTGAAAAATCAAGGTAAATGATTTGTGATTGGAATACCAAGGATCATTCAGTGAAGACACTTCTAGAGTCTATATGTTGATGGGTTCCACTCTTTCAAACACATCCGACCTTACAGTTAGTGTTGCTGTGCTCTAATATTCCAAATCTTGTTATTTGGCTTCATATGTGTTAGGCAATTTGGCTACCACTCTTTCAATTAGCTAGAATGTTACTTTGCTAACAAGCTCTCTATTTTAGTCATTAAAAAATTGGAGCTTTTTTGAATTCTTATGAGAAAAAGGACCAATACTCTCCATTTTAATGATACACATGGAGCTTCTGAACCTTCTTCCTATAAAGGAACAATGCTTTACCAGCCATGATTTGCCAGCCAAATTTTGTTCTCATTGTTCTATCGCAAAATAAAGGACCAATACTTCTGAATCTTATTCTCATTATTCTATGCAAAATAAACTACGTTTAGGTAAAGTAGGGAATCAGACATTCTAAATAAATAAACTTACCGAGAATAGGCTATGATTTGCCAGCCAAATTTTGAATCTATGAATATATGTTGAACCAAACTTGTTGACTAAAAAAGAGACAAAAATCAAACTTGTTCATATATGTATGAATACGATAATTTTGACTGAACTTAAAAAAAACTATGTTGGGAGTGATATAATTGTTGTTCATGTATCTCAGATTCTCAAGGGCACTTCAGTGTTGGAGGTGATCATGATCATCCATTTTGGAACAACATGCTAGTGTACATATTGAGATACTAATATGGATACTTGGACATAACATGGAACAAATCCTGTAAGCTAAGAAAGGTGTACAGTTAACAGATTTCAGTGTTGGAGGTGATCATGATGCTCTTCTAAAATGACGCATAGACAGTGGCGTAGCCAGAATTTTTGTCCAGGAGGTGCGATGCTAAGAGAGAAAGTTGATGCCAACAATTGTCAATTTAGGAGGTTTCATAAACTGAACTCATTTTAAGACATTAACTGAATATCAAGATTTAATCAAAAACATATAAAAACCTGGAGGATTAGGTCTATATCATGAAACAACTATTTAATTTCCAGTAGAGAGTTTCACTGACAAGAAAAATGGTGTTCGTATCCGTATTATGTACGTACAACCAAGACTTAATAGCAATATAACAGTGATAGAAAAAAAATGAAGTATAACAGTGATATTGAACTGAAATATATCAGTGAAAGAAAAAATAAAGCATTAAAATAATAGAATGCTCGTTATTCTCACCTCTATCTCATTCCAAACGTCATACTTGTAGGTCTTAGGTACCTGTAGCCAACTTATATACCTGATAGGCACATATGTCTTCACGTATTTACCAACTTGACTCTTAAAGTGAGTTGCGTTGGGTCCAACTGCTTGACCAAGATGATTAAATTCGATGCTCTTCTTAGATGTTGATTTTTATTGACTTCTATTGATATGGGATCTTCTTCCTGTCACGACCCGCACCCACTGTGAGGGTACGAGTACGTAACAATGCCCATCCTACGTCGCAGTGTCGGCGGTAGAACGCTGTCCTCGGTCAATCATCTAATAATATAAGGGTACCTATACAGTATATACACTCCGAATGGAGGTGACATAGCAATACAGTCTCAATCACATCTAAGGTAAAATACGATAAAAAGATAGAGAGATAAGGAACGAAATGAATCCACAGAGATACAACAAATAGAAATCCAAGTGTCTATGATAACATCTCCACAACATCCAGATAAAATAACTCCCAGTATATACAATAATGTATCATTGAGAAAGACGAGATAAAAATCTAAGCTAGCAGTCTAAACCACTGGTGGCAGATCCTCTACTGCAAGTGGGTCCAAGTCACAAGTGTTGTCTAAAGCTGTACCATAAGGGTAGACACCATAGCCTCATCATTCTCTGTAAAATTTTCAACAGGTCTAGTCAGGACGGGAGCGAGCACAATACATCTCAACAAATTATAACAGAATAGGAAATATAATCATGCTAGAGAGTAAGATACATGAAACTGAAGAATAGCATAATGTAAAAGAGAGAGAGAGAGACTGTAAGTAAATATCTACAGTATAATAGAAAACTAATCAGTGATTCTAGTGATTTAGAGTACAAGATGAAACATGTGAACAGCTGGAGGGTGATTCATGACTATACTAAAGAGGTGATTCGTAACTATTCTACTTTGGAATTATTCACACGCTCATTTATACACCCCCATCCCCAATCAATACACAAGGATCCAGTCAAGTTACGTTAAGATTCATGACTATACTACTGCCCATATAGGGTGATTCGTGAGTGATTCATGAAGATTCGTGAAAGCTCTGTGATTCATGAGAGTACAGGAATCACAAGCTGATTCATGAAGATTTATGATAATAGAAGCACGAGATACATGATGTAAGTGAAACACACGAGACAAGAGTATTTGATGCTCCTGAGGGGGATAACATCTCATGAAGGGATCCATATAGTACCAATCCGTGTTACCAATGTGTCAGCATCAAGTAAAGTAATCTAAAGCAGGAAATATAATCTTAAACAAGATATGAAATGATCAGGAAATGTACTCGCCTGGTATCCTGAATGTCCGAAGAGAATATACTGTCCAAGGAGTGGTGTCTGTCTCCTATAGAATAGTACAAGTCACAACAAGTCTAAAATAAGGAAATAGACTGCTACAATGCATCGACATGAAGTTTGGAGTCAATCTAGGCTAAAGTCAACCTTTGATCAACTCTAGTCAACCCTAACAGTCAAACTAGGTCAATTCTAGTCTAATTAAGTCAAACTAGGTCAAACTAGTCTAGGTTGGTCAAATCTAGGCTTAACCAGTCAATTCTAGGTCAATCTAGACCAAGGTCAACTCTTGGTCAACTCTAGAAGTCAAACTAGGTCAACTAACCAAATACCATACAAGTCACCCTAGCCTAGTGATACACAAGTGTATCCACCACATGCCATGGGCCATTCTACCTAGGCCATGGGCCAAACACAAACAGGCTAATGAAATCCCTACTTCATATTACACATAGGCAATTGAAATATTGACATTACACTACCACATTATCTATACAGGCAAATGCCATATCTATTTCACATTACTTAATCACATTGCACCCATCACATTAGGCTATACATTTATCACACTAACATTACGTATTCACATATTCACTAGGTTAGATATTATATATATATATATATATATATATATATATATATATATATATATATATATATATATATATATATATATATATATATATATATATATATATATATATATATATATATATATACATACATACACGTAAAGGGGAATACATAAATCAACGTAAATGTGTGTGTGTGTGTTTGTGTGTATGAGAGTGTGAGTGTGTGTGTAAAAGGTATTTCTTGTGTGTGACAGGAATCTAGATTAGAGGGTGTGTGTGTGGGTGGTGAATGCCATAGAGTGTAGGCATGTGTCTAACACGTGTGTGTGTGTGGTGTTGTGTATTAGAGTGTATGTGATATGGTGTCACATAGAGGGTGTAGGCATGTCAGATTTGTGTGTGTAAATAAGTGTGGCTGTGTGTGTTTACATAGGGGAGAAACAGTGTGTAACATGACAGGAATTAGTGTGATGTGTGATACAATTATGTGAAGGAAACATATCAGTGACAGGAATATGGGTTAGTGTAGGAATGTGTGTGTGTGAGTTAATTAGGAAATCAGTCCCAGGTTTGTGTGAGTCACAAACAGTGAGAGTAGAGTGTGTGTGACAGTGTGTGGGATATGTGTGTGTAAATGTCTTAGTGTAGCAGTAAACAGGTAATCAGTGTCAGGAATTAGAATAAGGTGTGTGTGATATCTGTGTGTAACAGGAATGTAAATAAATGTGTATTGGGAAATAGATGACAGGAATAGGTAAATCTCAGATTTTACCCAAACCAAAATAACAGTTCAATTAAGAACAGTCTACCAGTTAACTACCCAAACCGAAATCCAAACCCCATTCCCAATATCTCTGCAACCTAATACATATGTAGGTGAGTCTAAAATTTAACATTTAACAGCATTAAAATCAGAGCAAATGCAAATTAAGAACTGGAAATTTAACTCAGTATCAGAGCATATCAGACCTCATTGGGAATCATGAATTCGAACCCAAAATAACCATCTAAATTACAATCAATGTGTTGGTAACCAGTGTAGCACATGTGTAGGTGTCCTGAGAGTCATTTTGTGTCCAAAAATCATGACACAGGCATATCCAACACATTGTAAACACGTGGGGTGCACCCAGTGTTGCACAGTATCGTGCACGCATGCACACGAGTGTAGGACACGACACACGACACTTCGTGTCACGTGCACACACCCATGTGGTCTCCTAGGGTAGGGCTACACGTAGGGTATCCTGAGACGTGTCCACGACGTGTCTACAGAGGACATGAACGCACGTTTGTGCGTGTCTGTGCACGTGTTCAGTCGCCTGCACGCGACAGCGCACGGCCAGTGCGGGCGCGATTGCGCCACGTGTACTCCACGAGATGCTCCCAAATTTTGGGAGCATAGTGACAGTCACTGCCCTATGCTCCCCACAAAATTTTGGGTCTCGACGTGTCCTGTGTCTCGAGTTCTAGCCCCCGATAGGCAGGACACAGCCTATGGCTCGTGCTGCGTGTCCAAGTCAAAAATCACGACACAAATGGACACAAAACCCCATACAACCTTCACAAATATTCATACACTCATGTAGATCTACAAATCTATGTAATTAGTTTTCAAAAACACGAAAATAATTTCCTAAGTGGCATTTCTACAAACACCTATATTACTATTGTGATACGTGTCCGATACGGATACGAAATGGACACAAATTGTGCCCAAATCTCGGGGACAGCTAGGAAACCCTAAAACCTAGCCTTATATGCAAAGAAATCAGGAAAAACTAGGAGTTTAGATGGTTTACCTATTGAGTATCAATGCTCAAGAAAAGCTTCAAAGGAAGTGATTCTAAATGGCAACTCCAAATCTCCAAATGGCACACAAACTGAGGTGATCCTCCAAAATCAGTAAACAAACATAAATTAGATCCTAATGCAAAAGACTAGGGTTAAAAGGAGTTAAAATGAATTAAATGGGATTTTAGAGCATAGGGGAAATTACCTCTCCTCCAAAATTAGGGCAAACCTAAAAAAGAGGCAAGAACACCTTAAGAGTTTACTTATAGGCAAGGGGAAACCCTAATAGTGGCAGCCATGGGTGGGTTAGGATTGGTTTTGGGCTTAATTCATGGGCCTATGGCTTAAACACTAGACTTAAAATTGGTAAGTCATAAGTCATTGACTTAAGTCACTAGTCATGGTCTAATTCCACCCAAACTAATCCTTCTTACCTTAAAACTAATTTCTAATTACTAAAGTAGGTTAACTAGAGTTGGACTAGGGTCACCAACTAGGGTTAGTTTCTAGGTTAGGGTCCAAAGTCAACACTAGTCAAGTCTAGATTAACCCTTAATTAAATTATACCAAAAATTATATAAATTCAAATAAATCTCAATAATTCATAATAAATCCAAATAATTCCCAAAAGTTCAAAATGACCAAAATACCCCCATGCTCAAAAGTAAAAAATAATTATCCTAATGCCATATCACTAGTCTTTAAATTGGTAAATCACAAGTCATGGTTTTAATAATTTTTAAAATAATCAAAAATTACCAAAAATTCATATCATGATTTAAATATCATTAATAAAAGATTAAAATTACAAAATTTTAAAATTATCCTCATTTAGAAAATTGGGTGTTACAAGTCTACCCTCCTTAGAAAATTTCGTTCTCGAAATTAAGATGGTAGTACTCCTTCTAGGTCAACATAGTCAATGGTCAATTACTAGTCAATTTATCAACATCCAAGTACTTGATCATCAACTGGTCAACTTTTTAGGAGTTTACCTATGCTAGCTATCTAGATGTTGGCAACTAGAGACTAGCAAAAGAAAACTCTATAATAGAATAACTCTTAACTTCCCAAATCCTATCAAGTCACCCATAACTAGTTACCCATAATCTAAGCACACAAATCTCAAATACCACATAATACATAAGCTCAGGAACAACAACCCAACACATATATCCTAAGTATATCATCTATATATATAACTGATCATCAAGGGTTTAAGTAGACTAAACTTAAAGGGACTGAAACAATGCTTAGAGTTAGGCTAAGGATGAATGGTCTGAATCATCAGTACAGGCAAAAGGGAATGATGATAAGGAGACTGAATCATAGCTAAAAAACAGGACATTTGGGTACACTTGTAAAGTTAAAGTGAAAGGAAATATACATGGTGACTAAAACATGCCTTTCGATCGACCTGGCCTCTCCTCTCTATCTGGACTGAACACCTACTATACTATATGCAGGACAGTGGTCTAAAAAAATGAACCAAACTGGTGTGCAGGGAATGCAATAGGCAGTATCCTGTAAATGAGTGCAGGCTACGTACCAAATCAAAATACATTACATATATATATATATACAAACTATATATATTAACCCTCATCACCTCAACTCTACTCAAGGTCTAAAACACACACTCCCTACCACATGCCTAGCACTCTAATGAAGGGGTCAGATACTGTAAGATGTACTGGAACAGAATAGTGAACTGTCCCAAGTGGTGAGTATAGGCCTCTAGTATGCATGATACTAACTCTCTAAATATGCAGAATATGGTAAGGGGTGATGGTTATATTGGTGAGTCAATAATTGGGGTCTGAACTATGGTCCAGTGAAACCTATGATGCAACATGGTAGGTAATAAATTTTGAGTGCAGTGAACAACTTGAAATAGTATGAACTGAGGGAACAAGGTCTCTAGTGAAGGGTCTGCACACTGCATATAAATATGACTGAACTCAACACAAGAAGAACTTAACTAAAATAGAAAACTGAACCAATTATAGGCTAACAACATGTCAATACCCTATACAACAATGGCCTATAGATACCAATCGATCCACATCCTATATGCCAATATCACCTGCAATCTATCTATGTCTATAGACTTCTCAGTCTTAGGTAGAGCTACAACTATACTCTAGGACAGGCTCTAGTCATGGGTGCCTCTCTGGAACGGTAAGGGAAAAATAATAATAAATCATCAAGGCTGTAAGGAATACTAACATCCTATAAGTAAACTGGTTGGTATTATAAATAACAGAAAAACCATCTAGAATGGGTTACTATTCTAAAACCAATGCTAACTATCATCTCTAGGGTACAGACACTCTACAAGTCATCATATCATTACACTATGGAAAAATAATACCAATGGTAAAGAAAAAATAATAATAAATCATCAAGGCTGTAAGGGTGTCACGACCCGCACCCTAGAGTTAGGGCACGAGAACGTAACAACGTCCAGCCTACGCCGCAGTGTCGGCGGTAGAACGTTGTCCTAGGTCTCAATGCATCTAACAGTATAAGACTAAACAGTTTATACTCCCCGAATGGGGGTGACATAGCAGAATGTAAACTCAATCACATCTAAGGTAGAGCATAAAGGAAGATAGATAAAACATGAAATCGAAAAGAGATACAACAGATAGAAGTCTAAGTGTCTAAGATACAAACTCAGAATACATCTTAAAACCCAAATACAGTAATCCATAAATACAACTCAAGATGACTAAAAATAAACTATAAGCAAAAACCCTAGCTATCTATGCAACCTCTACTGTCTCCTCTAGGCTAGCAGGCAACCTCCAGGCTATCTGTAAAATTTATCAACAGGTCCAGTCAGGACAAGAGCGAGCACATTACATCTCAACAGTTCATAGCAGGTTAGAAAATATAATCATGCAGTAAAGTAAGATACAGGTACTGAAAGAAATGTTGTATGTAAACAGAGAGAGAGCTGTAATAGAAATATCTACTATAAATAGAGAACTAACATGTGGCTAGTGAGTCAGAGTACAATATAGACATATAAATGGCATAGAAGATTCTGATGCTACACTATGGAAGAGATTCTGATACTAAACTACTTGGATAGTATTCACATGTCAACTTCTACTCTCCCGTACCCCCAATCAATACACAAGGATCCAACCAAGTTACGTTATGATTCCACGCAAAGCCACCAAAGGGTGATACATGGATGTCCCAAAAATGGGGATTCTAGGAGATTCTAGGATACCCAGTAAATGGGATAAGAGATTCTAGAAGACTCTGTGATCATAAGGGTATATGTCACAAGTGATCAAAGAACCTGTGAAGCATAGTGATACGTCATGTAAGTGAAACGCACAGAACATGTAGTACCCGATGCTCCCGAAGGATAACATCTCAAGAAGGGATCCGTATAGTACCAATCCGTGTGACCAACGTGACAGTACAAGTAAAGTAATTTAATGCAGAAAATAATTCTAAGCAGGATATAAAATGATCAGAGAATATACTCGCCTGATATCTGAATGTCCAAGGTAAAGATACTATCCGAGGAGAGGTGTCTGGCTCCTAATTAGAACAGCACAAGTCACAACATGTCCAGAAGGGTAATATAAAGTACTACAATGCATTCTACATGAATCTAGGTCAAACTAGGCCAAAGTCAACCCTTGGTCAACTCTGGTCAACTGCACTAGTCAAACTAGGTCATGTCCTAACCCAGCAAGTCTTACTAGGCGTAACCAAGACTGTCCTAGCAAGCACACATCAATAAAAGGCTATACAAGCCAACATACATCCAACTCTATATAGCATGCAATTATTCAATACTCAAATAGGCAAGAATTCACATTGGATATACACTAGGTAATCTATTACTTTAAGCTATATATGTCTACACATATATACACATGCATATATTGGTATTCAACATTATGTCTATAATCATGGCATTTCAAATGGTTATATAAACTTATATATTACAACACAATATGCTAACATATATATAATATACATACATAGCTAAGTTAACTATATTCATAAATACTTATTTAAGAGGCTATGTGTGTGTATGTGAACATGGCAAAGGGGCAAGTGAGGGTTAAATGGGCATACATAGTGTATACATATCAAAGAGTGTCAAAGTGTAAGTGAACAATGTGTCAAGTGTGATAGTGTTAACATAGTGTAAGGGGGTACATGAGGTAATATAGGATTTGTGTTAACATAGAACATTACATCTCATTAACTGTATATTGCATACATTACATCTATTATTATATTACATTCATGCTTGCATTCATTCATCATTCATTTATTCTCTTGCACCACTATATGCACCATATATTACATACTATGGAACCTACATATTCATTACAAGCCATACTTATACATGCTTACATTAGATAGGATACTTACACCTCATACATCATTTATTTAAATATTTACTCATTCTTGCATTCTCTATTTAATTACATAATGTATATACATTAACATGGGTTAAAATTAAATAGAATATTATATTACACATAAGGGTGCACAAAATGTATATACCGAATAATAACTCCTACTAATAATCAATACTGTGCCATCTCAGCATGAATTAAAATCTAGGATTAAAGTATGTTATAGATCTATGTGTTAGCTTTCCGAAACTTCAAACGGATCGCATTTTCGTTTCCGAAAACTCACGGAATCGCAAAAATACCGAGAACGTGTTTGTCTTTCGTACAGCTGACACTCAAATAATTCTCCAGAAAGTTACAGAAAGAATTAGTCCTATTAATACATGTTTTTGGAAATCTAACTTCAATACGCTTCTTTTAAAAAAATGGGAGATTAACCGAGCTTTGAGCTAGAAGTTATGATATTTCTAAGTTAGGGCTGAAATTAAAAACGTGGATAAAAATCATGACGGATTTGGGTAGTTTGAGACAAAAGAACACAAGTATATAACATAATATATCAAGAACTCACTCTCTACACTAATATATATATATGAGACACTATAGAACACATCTCCAATACAAAAATATGAGATTAAACATGTAATAATTCATTCATACATAACAACAACACATAGTGTGTCCAAATTTGGGATTTTCCCACATGGACACAACCACAACACAAAGGACACTCCTATGACCTCCAAATGGACACGAAATGGACACAAATGGAGATACAACCATAAGGGGTCATTCCTATGGGTTCAAAATAGACCTATATGCATGAAAAAATGAAAAGGAGAAGGGATTTATACCTCCCGGTAGATCGAATCGAAGAAAAGCCTTCCCGGAGCGACACCGACACGTAGAGATTCCAAAAGGACACGAACGAGCTCCGAATCCTTCCAAACTTGGGTAGCTTCCTCCTTGGCTAGAATGGAGAAGGAAAGAAGAAGATTTGGTGGCGAAATGGAAGGATTTGGTGGAGAAATTGCTAGGGATTGCTCTCTAGGAATTTGGAGAAGAACAAGAGAGAGAGTGTGGATGAGAATAATGAAATGAACTTGAGCCTATCCTCTCCCAAAGTGGCTGGCCATATGGGGCTATTTGTCCTATTATGGTAAGGTCCAAAATGCCCCCACTAACCTATTCTATGAGTATTAGGAAAGGGCTAATTAGTTGGGGCTAAATTAGTCATTCTAAAGTCTCTAATCACACTAACCTTATCCATAATAATTAGTCTAACCTCTAACTAAAATATTTCTATCATGTGGACTAAATTTAATATCATGTGGGCCATGTCTAACTTGTGTGTGGGTCCCACTAGAGTCAAATTACCCCCGGATCTCCGTTTCAAGTCGGATTGAGTTGAAATTCGAACCCGACTCAAATAACCCCAAAACAATATCATAAATAATAAAATAATATCAAAATAATTCAAAGAGGTCAAATGCAAAAATATCCTTAGGCCAAAAATGATATTAAAATATCATAATCACATGGTTAGGCTCTAGGTCAACAGTCTCTAGGGTTTCACTAGCAAAACGTCAGAACCACAAGTCATTGATTTAAATAATTTTAAAATAATTTAAAATTACCAAAAATCATATCATGAATTAAATATTATTATTAAAATAATTATAAACACAAAATTTCAAAATTACCCTCATTTGGGAAACTGGGTGCTACAAAGGAATACTAACATCCTATAAGTAAACTGGTTGGTATTATAAATAACAGAAAAACCATCTACAATGGGTTACTATTCTAATACCAATACTAACTATCATGTCTAGGGTACATACACTCTACAAGTCATTATATCATTACACTATGGAAGAACTACATACGAATAAGCTCTACAACCTAAATATTCCTACTCCCAAGTTATTTGATGATGGAATACAAAAAAAAATTTAACAAGAGAAGGGTACGATAATCATATGCGTCTGTCCAAAATCATGTTGTTCAGAGTCTTCGTCATGTTAGTAAACAAGGCTACGATAATCACAGAGTCCTTGACCAAGGTACATACTTATAGGTTTATGGTATTTAAAATTTTCATATTGTCGCATACGACAGCAAAAACCTAAAATTCCCACAGCCGAGAAATACGTCCAAAATATGACTATATGTCCTCACTATACCAGCTAACACGACTATCAAAGATTCTAGATCCCATGATTGAGGTGACCTAGCCCATATGATTTTCTCAGAAGAAAAATAAACAAAACACAAGAACAACAGAACAAATTGATCAGTCAACAAGGAACAGATGGAACCGAATCTCAAGATAGTTATAAGAGGCATTTGTGGAAATGAAATCGAGAAGATCGGAATCTGCAACAAGATCTCCAATAGCCTGTGCATCCTCGACTGTCCTGGCGAAGATCGCCCTTGCTGGGTTCCTCTAGCCTGCTGCTAATGCTGCAGGTACCTCTGTTGCTGAGAGAAATTAGGAATGATAGGAAAAAGGTCTTTGTACAGGCGAAGGTGCACCTCCAATGTAGCAGAAATGCCAACTTGAGTCGGCACAACAGGAGCTGCGATCTCGAGGCCCTGATGAACAGGACGAGAGGTGGCCAGCCTCTCGATAGTATTCCCCAAACCGGAGCCATGAGATCGTGTCTTCATAACCATCATGAAGACAGATCAAAACAAGAAACAATTTCTGAGAATGAAGCAAAAATTCAAAGGATGACAATTTATATTCAAGGGAAGTCAATAAGCAACAATTTAGAAAAGGGAATCTGATTAAGAGTTTTCCTAGTGTGATTGAGTACCCTCAAAAATATCATAATCCAACTGCAGGCTGTAGTGATACTCTAGTTCGAATACCACTACATAAACTCGACCTGCACGGGCCACCACTAAAAACGTATCACGACCTGCACCCACTGTGAGGGTACGAGTACGTAACAACGCCCAGCCTACGCCGCAGTGTCGGCGGTAGAACGCTATCATCGGTCAATCATCTAACAATATAAGGGTACCTGTACAGTATATACACTGTGAATGGAGGTGACATAGCAATACAGTCTCAATCACATCTAAGGTAGAATACGATAAAAAGATAGAGAGATAAGGAACGAAATGAATCCACAGAGATACAACAAATAGAAATCCAAGTGTCTATGATAACGTCTCCACAACATCCAGATAAAACAACTCCCAGTATATACAATAATGTATCATTGAGAAAGACGAGGTAAAAATCTAAGCTAGCAGTCTAAACCACTGGTGGCAGATCCTCTAGTGCAAGTGGGTCCAAGTCGCAAGTGTTGTCTAAAGCTGCACCATAAGGGTAGACACTAAAGCCTCATCATTCTCTGTAAAATTTTCAACAGGTCCAGTCAGGACGGGAGCGAGCACAATACATCTCAACAAATCATAACAGAATAGGAAATATAATCATGCTAGAGAGTAAGATACATGAAACTGAAGAATAGCATAATATAAAAGAGAGAGAGAGACTGTAAGTAAATATCTACAGTATAATAGAGAACTAATCAGTGATTCTAGTGATTTAGAGTACGATGAAACATGTCAACAGCTGGAGGGTGATTCATGACTATACTAAAGAGGTGATTCGTGACTATTCTACTTTAGAATTATTCACATGCTCATTTATACTCCCCTATCCCCAATCAATACACAAGGATCCAGTCAAGTTACGTTAAGATTCATGACTATACTACTACCCATATAGGGTGATTCGTGAGTGATTCATGAAGATTCGTGAAGGCTCTGTGATTCATGAGAGCACATGAATCACAAGCTGATTCATGAAGATTCATGATAATAGAAGTACGAGATACATGATGTAAGTAAAACACACGAGACAAGAGTATCTGATGCTCCCGAGGGGGATAATATCTCATGAAGGGATCCATATAGTATCAATCCGTGTTACCAATGTGTCAGCATCAAGTAAAGTAATCTAAAGCAGGAAATATAATCCTAAACAAGATATAAAATGATCAGAGAATGTACTCGCCTGGTATCCTGAATGTCCGAAGAGAATATATTGTCCGAGGAGTGGTATCTATCTCCTATAGAACAGTACAAATCACAACAAGTCTAAAATAAGGAAATAGACTACTACAATGCATCTACATGAAGTTTGAGGTCAATCTAGGCTAAAGTCAACCTTTGGTCAACTCTAGTCAACCCTAACAGTCAAACTAGGTCAATTCTAGTCTAATTAAGTCAAACTAGGTCAAACTAGTCTAGGTTAGTCAAACCTTGGCTTAACCAGTCAATTCTAGGTCAATCTAGACCAAGGTCAACTCTTAGTCAACTCTATATGTCAAACTAGGTCAACTAACCAAATACCATACAAGTCACCCTAACCTAGTGATACACAAGTGTATCCACCACATGCCATAGACCATTCTACCTAGGCCATGGGCCAAACACAAATAGGCTAATGAAATCCCTACTTCATATTACACATAGGCAATTGAAATATTGACATTACACTACCACATTATCTATACAGGCAAATGCCATATCTATTTCACATTACCTAATCACATTGCACCCATCACATTAGGCTATACATTTATCACACTCACATTACGTATTCACATATTCACTAGGTTAGATATTATATATATATATATAAAATAATATATATATATATATATATATATATATATATATACATACACGTAAAGGGGAATACATAAATCAAGGTAAATGTGTGTGTGTGTATATGAGAGTGTGAGTGTGTGTGTAAAAGGTATTTCCTGTGTGTGACAGAAATCTAGATTAGAGGGTGTGTGTGTGGGTAGTGAATGCCATAGAGTGTAGGCATGTGTCTAACATGTGTGTGTGTGGTGTAGTGTATTAGAGTGTATGTGATATGGTGTCACATAGAGGGTGTAGGCATGTCAGATTTGTGTGTGTGAATAAGTGTGGCTGTGCGTGTTTACATAGGGGAGAAACAGTGTGTAACATGACAGGAATTGTGTGATGTGTGATACAATTATGTGGGGGAAACATATCAGTGACAGGAATGTGGGTTAGTGTAGGAATGTGTGTGTGTGAGTTAATTAGGAAATCAGTCCTAGGTTTGTGTGAGTCACAAACAGTGAGAGTAGAGTGTGTGTGACAGTGTGTGGGATGTGTGTGTGTAAATGTCTTAGTGTAGCAGTAAACAGGTAATCAGTGTCAAGAATTAGAATAGGGTGTGTGTGATATCTGTGTGTAACAAGAATGTAAATAAGTGTGTATAGGGAAATAGATGACAGGAATAGGTAAATCTCAGATTTTACCCAAACCAAAATGACAGTTCAATTAAGAACAGTCCATCAGTTAACTACCCAAACCGAAATCCAAACCCCATTCCTCAACACAATCATAACCCAATATCTCTGCAACCTAATACATATGTAGGTGAGTCTAAAATTTAACATTTAACAGCATTAAAATCAGAGCAAATGCAAATTAAGAATTGAAAATTCAACTCAGTATCAGAGCGTATCAGACCTCATTGGGAATCATGAATTCGAACCCAAAATAACCATCTAAATTACAATCAATGTGTTGGTAACTAGTGTAGCATATGTGTAGTTGTCCTGAGAGTCATTTCGTGTCCTAAAATCATGATACTGGCGTGTCCAACATATTGCAAACACGTGGGGTGCACCCAGTGTTGCACAGTATCGTGCACGCATGCACACGAGTGTAAGACACGACACACGACACTTTGTGTCACGTGCATACACCCATGTGGTCACCTAGGGTAGGGCTACACGTGGGGTAGCCTGAGACGTGTCCACGACGTGTCTACAGAGGACACGAACGCACGTTTGTGCGTGTCTGTGCACGTGTTCAGTCGCCTGTGCGCGACAGTGCACGGCCAGTGCGGGCGCGATTGCGCCTCGTGTACTCCACGAGATGCTCCCAAATTTTGGGAGCATGGTGACAGTCACTGCCCCTTGCTCCTCACAAAATTTTGGGTCTCGACGTGTCCTGTGTCTCAAGTTCTAGCCCCCGATAGGCAGGACACAGCCTAGGGCTCGTACTCCGTGTCCAGGTCAAAAATCATGACACAAATGGACACAAATCCCCATATAACCTTCAAAAATATTTATACACTCTTGTAGATCTACAAATCTATGCAATTAGTTTTCAAAAATATGAAAATATTTTCCTAAGTGGTATTTTTATAAACACCTATATTACTATTGTGATACGTGTCCGATACGGACATGAAATGGACACAAATTGTGCCCTAATCTCGGGGACATCTAGGAAACCCTAAAACCTAGCCTTATATGCAAAGAAATCAGGAAAAACTAGGAGTTTAGATGGTTTACCTATTGAGTATCAATGCTCAAGAAAAGCTTCAAAGGAAGTGATTCTAAATGGCAACTCCAAATCTCCAAATGGCACACAAACTGAGGTGATCCTCAAAAATCAGTAAACAAACATAAATTAGATCCTAATGCAAAAGACTAGGGTTAAAAAGGAGTTAAAATGAATTAAATGGGATTTTAGAGCATAGGGGAAATTACCTCTCCTCCAAAATTAGGGCAAACCTAAAAAGAGGCAAGAACACCCTAAGAGTTTACTTATAGGCAAGGGGAAACCCTAATAGTGGCTGCCATGGGTGGGTTAGGATTGGTTTTGGGCTTAATTCATGGGCCTATGGCTTAAAAACTAGACTTAAAATTGGTAAGTCATAAGTCATTGACTTAAGTCACTAGTCATGGACTAATTCCACCCAAACTAATCCTTCTTACCTTAAAACTAATTTCTAATTACTGAAGTAGGTTAACTAGAGTTGGACTAGGGTCACCAACTAGGGTTAGTTTCTAGGTTAGGCTCCAAAGTCAACACTAGTCAAGTCTAGATTAACCCTTAATTAAATTATACCAAAAATCATATAAATTCAAATAAATCTCAATAATTCATAATAAATCCAAATAATTCCCAAAAGTTCAAAATGACCAAAATACTCCCATGCTCAAAAGTAAAAAAATAATTATCCTAATGCCATATCACTAGTCTTTAAATTGGTAAATCACAAGTCATGGTTTTAATAATTTTTAAAATAATCAAAAATCACCAAAAATTCATATCATGATTTAAATATCATTAATAAAAGATTAAAATTACAAAATTTTAAAATTATCCTCATTTCGAAAACTAGGTGTTACACTTCCTACTGGTTAGATGTCTCGGCAACACTTGAAGGCATCGTGCAATGAAAGAAAGTATGTTTATTCATTCAACGACAACTTTGTATCATGTTTATTCATAGAAGCATTAAAATAATAAAAATACTATGATCATACCAAATTACGCATATAAAAGAATCAAGCTATCAAAGTAATTTACAAATGTATATACAAAAAATAACCAAGATCTGTAAGTAATTTGGATATCCGGGTTATTACCATAACAAAAAGTTATCCATACTATTCGGGAGCTGCATATATAAAATATAGTCGAGTACACTAGATTGTTGTAAACAAGAAAATTATAATTTAACCACAAAAAAGTCTAGAGTATAAAAGACCACATATGACATAGTTCAATCATCAAACATCAACAAATTCCTCAAGTTGGGATTGTCATTCAAACAAGATTGGTAGTCAGTTGGAATGTCTACTGCGTCAACTTGTTTATTTAACCTTTTTGGAGTATTTATAACCATGTACCACCCATCATTCTTTTGATCTTCGGAATAAAAAACTGCAGTTGCTTCTTGAGCTAAAATGAATGGATCCTCCTCAACTATTTCCTTATTCTTGAGCTTCTTCAAGTTTACCATCACTTGATTCCAAATCGGATCTAACTTACAACCATTTTTAGAATCCTCCACTTTAACCCAATCACAATAGAACACAATTTCTTTGAATCGAGATAATCCAGCTCCAATATGTCTCTAACAATTCCATAAAAGGTCATCTTCCCTTCCTTCAGATTTTTGTCTTTTCGACTTGAAATAAAATTTGAATATGCTTCCATAGAAACCCCACTATCTTGCGTTGCCAAGCATTCATCGGAAGAACTTGGTGCAAAAACAAAACCATTGACACGATATTTTTTGAATCGCGTAGCTCTATGTTGTGGACCATTGGCTAATCTCCATAATGTTATATTGGTTTGTCCTGCATCCAATTACTATAAAGAAAAAAAAACTTAATTTGTGCATAAATACATAAACACATGAACAAAAATGAAATATTACCTCATCACGCAACCAAGGAATGAATTCCTTAGCTTTTGTTTTTTCTTTTATCGAACCACCTTTTCGATTCTGAGTGGAAATACATTGGTAATAGCGGTTATACTTTCTGCATGGATTACCACACGTTGTCATGCACATAGTCATATCATATTATTATTATAATACTTATTATTTTTGTCATTCACATTATTATAATTATAGAACTTATTTAGCTTGTAGGAAAGGGGGACACATACTCTTCCCATTCACTCAAGTCTGCAAGTCGATTGAGAATCCATCTGCGCACTTGCTCAAACTGAACATAGTTGAGCTCGACAACTTCTCCTATTTCCAAGGGTTTCTCATCTGTGAAGTCAACACTCTCATCCAGCCAGTCTTCTTGACTAGAATTATGACCAAAAGTGCTCAAGTTGGGCATATACTCCATGCAATATATTACAGATTCATCTACAAGGTAAGCCTCAGCTATCGAACCTTCAATGTATCACTTATTAAGGACATATTCTTTGTAGCACTTCATCAATCTGTTAGAAAAATATATACACAAACTATATCACCTATAAATTAATACTAAATGTTAAATATAGAAAAAAAAAATAAGAGTGTACCTTTCAAATGGATACATCCATCGAAATCCAACCATTCCGCACGATAGGGCCTCATCAGCTAGATGAACCATTAAGTGCACACTTATAACAAAGAAGGAAGACGGAAATTCTTTTTCAAGAATACACATTGCCTCAACCAATGCCTTCTTTGCTTGCCTAAGCTCTTCTTTATTGATCACCTTGGCACATAAGATTCTAAAAAATAAGCTAATCCTCTGAATTGCAATTCTTATGTCCCTGTCTTTATGAAAAGTATGTCTCAACAATACTGGAAGCAAGTATTGCATAATCACATGATAGTCATGTGATTTGAGCCCCCTTAGTTCGGGAGGCTGGATGGTGACACAATTACTCAAGTTAGAGGAAAATTCGGTCGAAAGTTTTAAATCTTTCAATGTTCGACAAAACTCTTCTTTTTCCTTCTTTGTCAAGGCATAAGATGCTTTTGGCATTGATGTCTTTCCTGTTTCTTCATCTTCAACTACCCACAACTTCTTATTTACCCCTAATTTTTTTATTTCTTTCCGACCTTGTATCCCATCCTTTGTTTTCTTTTTCACATCCATTAACATGTTCAATAAGTGGTATGTGACATTCTTTTTAGTGCGCATAACATCAATGTTGTGTCTCACTTCAAGAAACTTCCAGTAAGGCAAATCAAACAAAATAGACCTTCTAGACCATGGTGCTGCTTTAGTAGATGTCTCTTCTTCATTATCATCTTCACATACCTTCCTTTCATGATTCCGATTTTGCCTCTTATGCTTTCCACGAGTAGCTTGCTTCAATCGTGTCCTTTCATTATTTTCAAGAATTTTGGCTATCTTTTCTTCAACTTCTTCCCCGGACAATCTTTGTGGAGGAGGTCGTTGTTTGAGTATTTTGTTGAATCTTTTATCACTTCTAAACTTATGATTGGAGTTCAAAAATCGTCGATGGACATGATAATATACTTTTGAAGAGTCTCCAAGCCGCATAGAGTCGATATCATCAGCACACACTGGGCAAGCCTTATAACCATGAACAGTACAACCAGATAGTTTCCCATATGCAGGAAAATCATGGACCCCCCAAAACAACATCGCCTTCAACGTAAATGTGGTTTTGGTAAATGCATCCCACGTTGACACGCCATTAACCCACAGCTATTTCAACTCTTCTACCAAATGTTCTAAGAATATGTCGAAGTATTTTCCAGGTCCTTTGGGTCCAAAAATTAACAATGTCAGCAAAGAGAACTCTCTTTTCATGCACAATGATGGTGGAAGATTTAACGATGCTAAAATCACTGGCCAACAACTGTAATTGCTACTTAGAGTTCCGTATGGGTTGAAACCATCGGTTGATATTGCAAGTCTTAGGTTCCTAGCATCTGCTGCAAAATCTGGCCAATAAACTTTGACTGAATCCCACTGGCCTGAATCACAAGGATGTCTCATTAGATTTCCATCACTCTTTGCCTTTTGGTGCCAAGTCATTGCCTCTCCAATCCAAGGAATGCTAAAGAATCTTTTTAGCCTTGGAATCAAGGGAAAGTATTTCACAAATTTTGCAGGTTCTTTATTGATATTCTTGTTTCTCTCTGTATTTTTTTCAAACACAAGTTTATACCGACTCACTTCACATTTCGGACATATATGGAGATTTTCGTATTCCTTACGATATAGGATGCATCCATTCCTACATGCATGGATGGTTTCACATTCCATTCCCAAGTCTTTAATCATATTCTTCATATTAGGATAGTTTTTTTGGAAGATTGTAATTTTTCATAAACAAGCCCTTTAGCCACTCTAGTAATACTGTCACACTAGTGCCCGTCCACCCATACCGTGTCTTCAAATTTTGCAACTCAATAATGGTGGACAATACGGTTTTCCCTTAGGGCAACCCGGATACAGAGGTTCTGATGCCATATCCATAAAACTTTTGGGTTTTTTGCTCTGTTTCATCCCAGGCTCAACAATTGTGTCATCTCCCTCTTCGTCTTCATTTGTTACACTCACATCAACAGGTGAATGCTCGGCCTCCTTGGTATGAATATTATATACATCGTCAATGAGATCCTCCAGTCTAGGCAAATTTGATTCTTCAATTGGTGGCCCTTCAATTGGGTTAGCCATTGTTGGTATGTTTCTCCCTAAATCTTTTGCCTTTTCTCCATGATTCTTCCATACCACATAACTTTGGTACATGCTATTCTTCAACAAATGAAGGCTAATTTCATCGAGATCTATGTGTCCCTTCGAATTCTTATAAAGCTTACATGGGCATGGAAATTGTGTTTGTCCGGCTGCATTCTCCTTAACAAATTTCACAAACTGTTGAACACCTTCGATATAACTTGTACCACCCCTTTTGCTCATCCACGATTTGTCTAAATTCATTTTTATTTGTAGTATAGTTGCCCAATCCCTACAAAATGTACAATCATTTACCAAGTGAAATTGAAAACAAAAATAATATGAATTTGAAACTAAGAAAATTATTTACTATTATTATAATATGTGTTAACAAATAAAATAATATAGAACTAAGACTAAAAAATGATTTTAGATTCCTATCTGGATTCAGATATAAAACTAAGACTAAAATATGAGTAAGTACTGGCCCAGCATCGCCCCAATCTGTATCCAACATATTATTGATGTAGAAACCTACTACAACAGTGTTCTTATTTGATGTAATATTACAGATTGCCTGATACATCATTCTCTTTACTAAGTGCATTCAAATAAATACTTACTGGTTCTATGAATTTGATTGATCGCGAGAAAGACTCCATGGATCTCTTAACAGGGTTGAAGAAGATTATTTTTCTACCAAATTATATTTCTTAACGGAGTTGAAGAAGGTATTTTTTTGTATTTAATTTTGTCATGTTGCCTCTATAAGGTTGACATCTTGGAAAGGATCTGCCTATAAATGTGTTTCAGTTTTGGTTCAGTTCTACATTTAATTTTGACTTTTGGCTGCCTAACCACAACAATCTTTTGATGAAGAAGTTATGATTCCTTACAGTTTGGGTGTAGTAGAACCACATACAGCCTTACCATGCACCGAATGGGAGCTATGTATGTAAATTATACATGCACTACAAATAAAAATCGATTATATGTATTATTGTGTGATTCTTATGTATTTGGGAAGTGAAATATTTTCATGTTGGCATGTATTTTATCTCTGTTTGAAGTTGATTTTTGGATATTTGGTTTCTGTTCAAATTCTGCCAACAAATATGGATATTAATATATATGCAGTAGCAGACTCGCAGGTCATTCTCTGACAATATACTAACTGTAATCGAAATTAGTCAAATATATGCTCTGATGGGATATGATTATACAAATGCTTTAAATTGGGTGATTTTGGAGTGAAGAAATTGCATGATTCTGGAGGCCATCCAGGAAAATCAAAATTGTGGACAAAAAGTAATTGGACCAACAAATGTTTACTCAAAGATTATGATACCGTGCAATATTTGCCACGTTAGCGAATTGCCTAATTAAGAGAGGGGAAAAAGGGAATTAAGTAGTTTTAATGCAAGTTGCGAATAAATGAAATGTCATTTAGATTATGACATAGTGTACTTGGTGACATTTCACATTTTCTGTAGTAGGTAGTACAATCAAAGAAAATTCAAGGAAAAGTTTGCAGTACAATCAATATCTTGCTTATCAGTTATCGACTACTCATACTAGTAGCCAAGCTTCTCTCAGATATCATAATATGATAACATTCAAGGATCCGATCCATTAATGTTGCTGAAACCATGAATTAACTCCTAATTGGAAGCATATTCAATATAAATAGGTACTCACCTATGCCCCTTAGAAATGGAAACCTTAACCCCGATTGAGATGGAAACTTAATCCTTCAATCTTTTTATCACTTTCAGCCTACAGGGAGAATACCTGCACCATACCATAACCTTTAAAAAAACATAGAGGATTGTAAAAGTTGGCCTTCAAACTTCTTATTAAAAAAAATACGAGGAAAAAATTAGAAGAAAAAGAAACTTATGTTTGGCATCATAGTAAGTAGAAAGCACACCAAATCCAATAGAACATCACGGTCTAATGCATTTCCAACTCCAAATACACAAATAATCAGCCGAATCCATTTTTTATGACAAATCCATACTTCAATAACCTTGTTTCCCATTATTCCAACATAATTTTTTTATAGGAAACATTAGAAAACTGCTAAAAGTCACAAAATAACTAACTCCTATTGGCATCATAGGGAGTAGAAAACAACAGAACATCAGAATATAATGGTATTCGCACAAATACCTCCAACTAAGCCAAATTTCCTCTCCTTTTTTGGAGTTAGAGTTTCACGAAGTTGATTAAAAAAAATGTAGAGATGTACAGTAATGGTGATTTGTTTACTAATTTTCGTCTTTCTGAATGTTTCAATGAGTATATATATACATACAGGTTGTTCAAGAAATCAAGTTCCACTCTTCAGAAAAACAGCTCCTTGGTTTATTTGTGAAGATTCAGAATATATATTTGTTACTTTGATGGAAGAATTAACTGTCATGATCAATTTAATTACTAGGAAAGGTGTGTTCTAATGCTGATCAATCTTACATTTTTTTTTAAGTGAGTATAGATTTGGAGGATTCTTTTTGGGGAGAAAAAGAAGTGATGGCTCGAAAACTCTAAATTTGTCTCACCATTCTTTCATAATATTCATTTTTGTAATCTCATTTTCCTATACTTGTTAAGGAAATCTCGAAAAGTTTTGCACTTCTGATATTGTATCAGGCAATCAGTAGTAATTAATTGTTGAAAATTATGCCAAGCTTATAAACAAAATAAATTTTAACCCATAAATTAACTGTTGAAAATTATATATTGTTTCCTCCAGCATCACAGGACTACGTACCTGGTGTAGTGTGCTTAAAACTAACAATCACTAGAATTAAAAAATATATATATAACGAATTAAAGCAACAAAAGATCAAAAAATCCTTGCTTCCCAGATCCAAAACCTTGTTTCCTACCAGAACCTCATTCCAAAATCTATTTTTTACCTGAACCAAATCAACCAAGAGATCAGTATACTACAAAAAAGAAAGAAGTAAAGATCCTCATTATAAAACACATGAGGATCCCGATGGCCGATATGATTCGAGAATTTTTTCCATCTATGAGAATTTCATCTCTGAATATTTTCCACCAAAAAAGGAAGACGGATTTGAGATTTTAACCCTTAAATTATTTTTAGGGTTTCAAAATTAATAAGGGCATACAAAAACCTCAGAGTTCAAGAATGGCGAGATGAAAACGGAGAGACTCGACGCTTCAGACCCGCCAATGATTCAGACGGCAACGATTCCCATGCGATGTTGTGATCACGATGGCCGTGATCCCGATGACCGTGATCTCGATGGCCAAGGATGGATAGGAGGACGGCAACACTCGCCGTGATCCAGACGCCGGGGATGGAGAGAAGAGGATAGCCAGAGATTGAGGATTTTCCCGCGTGTCGATTTTAATTCCCGCCAAATAGGTCGAGAAGGATTACAGAGAAATAAAAAAGAGGGGACGCCTATGCCTATGCTTGCCAACGAGAAAAAAATAAAGTGATGTTTTGTTAGGGTCACGTGGGATCACGTGAACTAAGAATTTAATATTTGGAAAAGATTTGGAACGGTTTTTATGTGTTACAGAATAACTAATTTTTATTAAAATTAAAAAATTATATTTGGCACTCTTTTTTATTTTGGCACGCTGTTGTTCCGTTCCAAAACCTAGGCACACTAAATAGGCGTTCCAGATTAAAATATGTCTACTGTTCCTAATTAGCTATTTTGGTGTAGTGGTTGTCGTCGGAGCTATCCTTTGAGTAGGATTTTGTAACTTTGAGAGCCAGAGACTTCTCCTTCTCTTTGGCCTTCTCCTTCTCCTTCTCTTGCATGGAAGATTCCTCTTGATCTTTCATGTCAAGTTCATGAGTCATAAGCTTTCCCATGAGGGTCTCAAGGTTCATGACTATCAGGTCGTTCCCTTCAATGATGGCGGTAGCTTTATGACTCCATCCTTTGGTCAATCCTCTGAGAATTTTTCTGATCTTTTCATGAGCAGGATATTTCTTACCAAGTGAAGAAAGTGGATTAATGATATCACCAAAACAAGTAAACATGCAAGTAATAGACTCATCTTATTTCATCTTAAAAGACTCATATTCTTGTGTGAGTCTACTAATCTTTGATTCTTTTACTTATGATGTACCCTCGTGTGTGACTTCAAGCAACTTCCAAATCTTATTGAAAGTCTTGCAAGTAGAGATTCTATTGAATTCACTGCTATCGAAAGCACAGTAAAGAGCGTTCATAGCCTTGGCATCTCGACTAGCAAGCTTCTTGACATTTTCAGTGAGTTTGTCCCTAAGGGTGTCAGAAACAACATCCTCAATAAATCCAGAAGGAGTAGGGAGACCATTTATCACACAATCCCATAAATCGAAATCTATGAACTTCAGATAAATGCTCATCTAATCTTCCAATAGTTATAGTTGGTTCCATCAAATAGAGAAGACCTATTTGTGGAGTGTCCCTCATTGTGGAATGTGTTGATACTAGGATTAGTGGCCATAGATCACTCTAAGGGTGTAAATCCAAATCAAGAGAACAAAGCTTTGATACCAATTGTAGAACCCTAGAGGGGGATGAATAGGGAAATAAAATGATATAAACACAAGAAGCTATATTCTTCAATTAAAAAGAGAGAGAGAGAAGAAAATCAAACATGCGATGTATCCTGGTATCCTTCCTAGAGGCAATCCAGTCCCGGAACTCTCTTTGGCTTAAATCTACTATTTAGTAAAATAGTACACACGAGTTTGGATCTAAAGAACTCGCCAACTTCAACACGGGTTTGGATCCGAAGAACTCGCCAACTTCTTACACACGAGTTTTCTTACGAAGGCTCGCCAACTTCAAAAAAAGGAAGAGAACTGTTGATCTTCTAACACTTGAAGATCGAAAAGTACAACTCTTGAATACTCTAGCACTTTTGGAATGGATGACAATTAAAAGCTTGGGTAGAGTAGTAATGGTGGAGCTCTTGGTTGTTGAAAAATTTATGGCTTAAGTGGATGGGCCTTCAAGAGAGAGAAGGCATCCATTTATAAAAAAACCAAGAGTAGGTATCATTTAATGCTCCAGGATATAGCCCAGACGGCATACCGTCGGTATGGACCGGCATGCCGTTCTGAACAGTAACGGTAATAATATATCTGTTGGAAAGCATTTAATGCTAGTAATTAATGCTAGTATCGTCCATTCAAAATCAAATTAGATGAACCGATATACTGTCGGTATGTCGCAGTATACCGTCGACATACCGATGTTCGTCACAGAATATTTTGTGGCTTAACAAAACGGTATACCGTCGGTCTGTCTTAGTATACCGTCGGTATGTCGATGTTTTGTCACATAACATTTTATGACTCACAAAACACCGTCGGTATGCCGTAGTATACAGCCGGTATTTCGATTTTTATCACAGAATATTTTTGTGGCGAACGAAACGGTATATCGTCGGTATGCCGTAGTATACCGTCGGTATGCCGATATTTGTCAAAGAATATTTTGTGGCCAATAAAATGGTATACCATCGGTATGTCGTTCTTTTAGACATTGATTTTTGACTGAAAACTAGAAGAGCTTTTTGTTTTGTCATCCAACTTTAAGTGTTTACAGAAAGACCTAGACCTTGTACAGACTCGATATTTTGAAGTGTTGAGAGCCGTCTTTAAGGAACGCTGGTCTTTTCTTCAGTCTCCAAAGCTTTGATGACTTGGCTTGAATAGACAGACTTTATGTAGTAGAGCTTTTTGAAGGAATATTAATCTAAAATACAGAGAAAACTAGACTACGAAGATTCTGTTAATGTTATCAAAATAAACTGTGCCAACACGTTTCTCTTAAAAAAATAGTACCATAGAAATTTAAGTAGAAGCGTCTTGATCACATTTAAACACAATATCATAAAATATTCTACAAAAGCAATAAAAATACCTCGAACTCTTGCACCATTTTTCATATAATTGAATAATCAAACACCATAACTCCTTCCAACTAAATTTCGACTAAACAACATCTAAAAACTAGATCAATCTGAATATCAAATGGACTTTTCTATAATGGTTAATTAGAACAATGAAAATGACATTTTTGTAGTGAACCTTTCATTCCCGCACGTGATCCAAATCCAAATATCAAATCCAACATTCCTCAAATCAATCCAAATACCAAATTAAACAATCCCAAATCATCTTATCATTAATATTTGTTAAAATCCACTACGTAATATAACATTCCAAAGTATGTTATGTAAAAATTCAAAAACAGTTTACTCAAAATTCAATAATTCTTAAGTGCAACTCAAGATTGTTAAAGTTATTGTCACTATTAACATCACCAACAATCAAGTACTTCATCATTGAAACTCGAATTTCAGACCTCAAGTTCATTATCTGTAGTATGTTCAATGAAACTTGCCTCATCGTTTAAGTGAGTAGTTGTTGATGTCTTAGCTGCAACTCACGTCAATTCAACGATTGTAAAATCCTAATTCTTAACTTCAAGTTCCTAAGTAGATTCAAAAATTATAGGCAGTAGAAGAGGTAATGAAGGATAAATTGAAAGAAAAATAAGAGTTTGGAATTCAATTGTAAGTAGAAGAAAGAAGGAAGCGAGAATTAAAATTAACAATCTCCAGGAATACTTATCTGGCCATCAATTCGCCTATGGAATTGGAAGACAATAAGTTCTTCTTCTCTGGAATCGGAATGGACAAACTTTCACTACTGTAAAATTAATTGTCAATTTTTTTTCTTTTACCAACTCTTTATTATATATTACTACTATATAATATATATTACTAACTCTTAAAATTATTTTGGGGCCTCCTTGGGTCTTGGTGCCCCGGACCCACGTCCCGTTTGCCCCTCCTCCAGGCCGTCCCTGCTACTATTTCCTAACAAAGCGGTATCTTAGCAATTAGGATATCCAACAAAATAGTACCAAGACAACTGAGATTTCCAACCAAGTGGTACTAATTAGAGCAAGGCACCTCTTCGATGTCAAAAAATACCTCCTTCCAAGTCCCCACTCTCAATAGAAGCAATTATATATGCCAATTGGAGCATCAAGATGAAGGTTTTCTAGTAGCTAAGATACGTCGGAGGTTGTCATGAAAAGACTATATTGAGCCACACGATGATGCTTCATTATCTCAAACTCAAAATAAGATCTTTGAAGCTTCAAGAAAGAGGGACAATAAAGGTATCTTCCTCTTTTATAAAGAAAGAATTATTCCGACGTTGATCGTACTCAGTAGGAAAGTCCAAAGATGATGTTTTTGAATAAGATGTAGTAGTCTCGAGATAGAGAATATATGCAAATGTAAAGGATGGAAATGGCATAAGAGGACGAGGTGCATCATATAGTAAGGAAGAAACTTATAGAAGGATACATGACATGAGATACAGATAGCATCTGTATCCCTTTGTGTGGTGTTGTAGCCCAAGAAGACACATATAGTAGATCAAACTGATATTGTTGCATTTTGAAGATGGTGTGAGAACAAACATGTGCAACGTACACTACCAAAATATGGCAAAATTGCGACGAATTTAGCGACTCCATAAGAGGACGTCGCTAATTTTTGGGAATTTAGCGACGTGTAAATGTGATGTCGCTATCCGTCACTGGTGGCGACTACTAGCGACGAATAGCGATATTAGTATATTAAATAGGAACCTGTATCGCAATTGCGTCGCTACACGTTGCTAATTATTTTAATATAGCGACGCGTAGCGACGACTGTTATATTACGTCGTCGTATATTAATAATAAGCGACGTTTAGCGATGTCGCATGCGGACGTCGCTAAATGTTTCATATAGGGTGCAGGAGGGTTTCTTTTCTATTATTCCCCGGCCGAAATTTTTTTCCCCCTAAATTTCCCGCTCTCCCTCCTCCGGCGCTCGTACCCTCCTCCGGCCTCCTCCACCTCCGGCCTCCTCCTCCTCGCACCCTCCTCCGGCCTTCTCCTCAGGTAGCCCCCCCCCCCCCACTCTCTCTCCCTCTCTCTCTCTCTCTAGGGCACTGCTTTACGACTATTTTGGGTAGCCCCCCTCTCTCTCCTCCTCCTCGCACCATCCTCAGGTAGCCCCCCTTCTCCTCCGGTAGCTCTTTTTACTTCCAAATTTGTTTTTCAGTGTCGAAAAAAACCATCCCTAGGAATTAAAACTGAATTGGGAGAAGCCTGCATTTTTCTATCTTTTATGCTTTCTTAGGCACACAGTATCGAAATATGGTTTGTTGAGCCTAATTTTGGTGAGGATTGATCTCTGATGATTTGCCTTATTATAATGGATTAGCAAAATTATGTCTAATTTTGGTGAGGAATAATTGATCTCTGATGATTTGCCTTTCTATCCTTCATCCTTTATAAATTCAGTGACAATAGCACATACAAATTATTTTCTTGGGAATGTACAATAGCAATAAAAGAACTGCCAATAATTTTAAATTTAACAAATGAGTAGGTTTTTAATTTGGGTGGTCAATCAAATCAGCAGTATTGATCTCTTGATACTTACTATTTTTGCTAGAGTAGAGTATCGTCTTTGTCTGCAAGAGACTTAAGAGTAGCAAGAATGGAACTGTAAGAGCTAATAAACTAGCTAGTCTCCTATAGAGAATTTTTTTAGATGTCAAACGTTTCAATTTTGCTACGTAAACGAATGAAAGAGTGAGTAAATAATATTGGAATGATAATATTCAAATGTCAGAACCTTGGAAGTTGGAAATGGACTTGTTATATAATTGATTGAAGATTAATTCAGAGCCACACCAAGGGAGTGGTCAAATTGATTTTAATAACTGCAACAGAACCCAAAAAGAGATGATAACCATCACTCTAGTACTTATGAGAATGAGATCCCAATTTTCGGTTCAAGTATTATGGATCAGGTTAAACTATCAGAAGAAAACAAGGAGATGGATAGACATCCCCTGGAAGTTATACTGTTAAGTCCGCATGTATCACCAAAAGTCGGTGGCCTGGTGGTAACATTAAGCCATAGTGTATTTATATATGTATCAGTCATAGAAATCCTATACTAACATATTGTTCAGTCGGCAAACCAATAGATTTATTCAGTCCAGTGAGTTTGAGTGTGTCATAAGCTGTGTAAGGACAGTAGGCCATCTCCATTGGGGTCTGATTTTGAATTACATGTTTCTAATGTAAGGGGTGTGTCTTGGTTTGGAAGTAACCGTCTCATTAATCTGATTTTGAATTACATATACCAGCCAGACATTGTCCCTGCAGCCATTCGAATGGCGAGGCAGAAATCTATGTACGACATTTGCTATAAGGAATTTGCATTAATCTACGGTACGACATCGTGATCAAGATATAGTCCCTGCAGCCATTCGACTGGCGAGGCAGAAACTATGTAGCCGTAGATAAAGTTGACTGTCCTCCGACCCCCATCCCTCGGCAATGATGATACGACAACCTATCACTACATCTTTTAGTAGTAGATAATGTCTTAGTATTACATTTTGTGGGTTCATCTTATTGATTCTGTTACATCCTTCAGATACTATATTCGATAAGAACATATACTACACCATATGTACAGAACATAGATAATTTACACTAATGTATGCTAGAATGAATTTTGGGTTGTGTTCTGAGCCATTCGTCCCTACACTTGGCAATTAAGCATGTGAAATATATCGTTGAAGAACATAAAACTTTTGGTCGTACAATCGTCACTTTCGTGCGTCAGTTCATGTCGTTTTTCACTTTTTGTAGTAATTATCTTAAAATGAATATGAATTACTATCTGCGAAACCGTTTGTGGATGTACAATCGTCATCCTGATGAATTATTATCTGTGTCAATCTTTGCAGAGTTATCTTAAAATATATATGAATTACTATCTGCGAAACCGTTTGTGGATATACAATCATCATCCTGATGACATGTGCGGTGTGCGGGATGAATTTATACAGGGTGTGCAACAGTTTCTGCAGTTTGCCAAGTCGTTCCGTCAGTACATAGACCGTACAAGAATTAAGTGTCCATGTGTGAGATGTCGCAACTTGAAATATTATTCGGAAGTGGATGTGACATATCATTTGTATTCGAGGGGTTTCATGCCAAATTATTATCAGTGGACCGCACACGGAGAACTTGTGCCTTTAGCCTCCGAGCCGGAGCCTTATGTAGATGTCCACGAGCATCCAGTGGACCACAATGAGGGCTCAATTTGAGGAGCTCCGGTACAGAGAGCGGTCGGAGAAGGCAAAGGCGGCTAGGACGAGGGTCGAAAAGTGGTGTGGTTGATCGATTCCTATGACGGAGCATTTTCGTCGTCTGGTATGTAATTTATTGTAAAATATAAGATTTTATTGATAGTAGGAGTATATAATTTTCTATTTTACTAAAGAATAAAATATAACAAACACGCAGGTAAAGAGGGGTGAGGACGCAAACATGGTGACCGTCTTCCTGGCTACCCATCGTAAGGACGGGAAGCTCATCGACGACCGGGCTACTCAGAGCTATGTAAGTACTAATTTAGATTTCGTTAATTTTTAACACAACTTGAAGAATATACAGATAACCATATAGTTAATAATAATTAAATACTTTAGACATTTATTAGGCTAATTTAGGTAAGTACTGATTTATAGAGATGCACAATGATTTCTAGGAAGAGTTTGTTAGGGTACGTGATGAGCGTGCGAGTGCTAGTATACCGGCAGAGGGAGGGTTTGGTATATTGCAGCCCTCTCCACCTCAGTCGGAGGACGAGCTCTGGAAGACTGCTGTTGATGGTCTTTAGAGGGGTACGTACTACGGTATGGGGTCCTACAGTGCTTTTGTTACGACGCAGGCATCCAGGGCTCCCTCTACCAGTGCGTATTCACAGCCGTCACATGCCGAGTCGTCCCGAGTCGAAGGTACCATTGCCCGCCAGATTGCTGAGCTGTGCGACGATATGCTGAGAAGGATTTCTGAGCAGCCAGGGTCTCAGGCGCAAGGGGATGCTGCATTTTGACGAGCTCGAGCGCACCGTGCGACACGTACAGAGGACGCAGGAGTCCATTCACGACACTGTTACTAGGATAGCGGCTTGCATGGAGCAATACAGCGCCAGACTGCTAGCCCTAGAGGAGACGTGGACGCACCCATCTCCAGCGGTTATACTGCCTCATTCTCCAGCGGTTACACTGCCTCCTTCTCAAGCGGTTGTATTGCCTCCTCCTTCATCGTCGTCGGTGGTTCTTATACCGGAGCAGTATGCTTACCTTCTTTCCAGGAGCAGTGATGCTCCTCCTGATCAGCCGTAGTCGACATATATATATATATATTGTTGTGTGATGGCCCATTGTTGGGTCTTTTATGTGGTTATACATACATTATTCTTATGTGGAGCATTATGTTTGACCATGTTGTTACCATTTTTTATATATCTGTGTTGATTGATGAGATTATGTTTCAAACGTGTTCGTGATTGTGTGTATCTGTGTTGTTTGATACTGTCTTCGTGATACACACCGTCGCTGTTGTAACAAATGCTGTAGGGGATGCTACAAATGCTGCAAATGTTGTAGGGGATGCTGCAAATGCTATATTTTTTTTCAATATTAGCGATGTTCAGCGACGTCCAGCGACGAAAGCTAACGTCGCTAAGTAAGTATCAAAACTTCGCTAACTGTGATGAATACCGTCACTGATCGTCACTAAACGTCGCTACGTACCACATCGCTAACAGTCGCTATATGTCGGTACTATAGCGACGTAACAAAGTCGCAGAACGTCGACATTTGGCTCTCAATCCATGTCAGCATCGATGCATGTCAAGTCGCTCAACGTCGCTAGGTTACGTCGGTTAATGCTGTCATTTTACGTCGCTGGTAGTCGCTGAATTAGCGACTTGTATGTGTCGCTAAGTGTCGTCGCAATAGCGACGTATTGCGACTCGTGTTGTTTAGTGACTAGGTTAATCACGACAACGTCCAAACGTCGCTAAATATGTCGCTAATTGAAATTAGCGACGTATTTTTCCTATTTAGCGACGTCCTGAGGCGTCGCTGATTTGACAGATTTTAGTAGTGGTAATACTTGAATTAAAGAATAATTTAGAACATATATATCCCTATAACTTTTAGTAAGGAGAGAACCAAGAATAGTTTAAGGAATTAGGTCATCTCTCATTCTCCCTATTTATGGTTTTCTATTAGATATTCTGTTATTCATCTATTTCATTTTAATATAATTTATTCATATAATTTTACATATTTTATATTAGCTATAGCTAAAGCTTAATTTGCATGATCAAGTCACCCGACCTTATTTAGCAAATTCCTATAACTAATTTCCTTTACAACCAGCCATCCATTATTTTGGCCCAGTTGGGCCAACTCTAATTCTGAGTTTCGATTGGATGAACCCGACACGATAAGGGTAGTCCACTCTTTTATTTGGGTGTTCCTCTCCACTGTAACTTTCATTTTTCTTCCTCCCCTCCTTATTCTCGACGAGCAACCACGACAGCACGTGTTGGGTACTCGACCCAAAAGGCCTTATCCTGGTAGAGATTGATAAGTATTTGCCATGAAACTCAATATGCAGAAAGTAAATTGAGAGAAATTAGGTCAGATTCAGAGAGGAATGGGGAAGAACAGATCTATATTGATAAATTAGGAAGGAATATTGATAGAACAGTGTAAGAGAAAAGAAAGACTATAGAGAAATCATTACAGCTTGCATTCTCCTCCTCTCATTACTTATTTATAGCTCCAGGCTCATTCGTGAGCCTCACTCCATTAGCTGGCTGCTAACAGAATTGTCAGGAATCTGCCAGGTCAGTGCTGAGTAGGCCCAACGGTTAGGTGACGTGGCAAATGGTCCCCTCCCCTCTGCTGTAAGTAATTACTTAATTATACTCTGATACTGGAGAAGGAGTTACACTCCATAGCTCTGCTACTGAGCTTATTTAGGGAATGTAACAATTGCCGTCCTCTTCATTTGGACCTTGTCTCAAGGTCAAATTGAGGAAAGTCTTTGATGAAGTCCTCGTATGGCACCCACTGAGCTTCCTCTTCTGAAGTATCCTTCTACTGCACCAGCAAATCGACAGCTGCTTGGTTCTTCCTCTGAACTAGCCTGCGGTCCAAGATCCAGTCTGGCTCTAGCAATAATTCTTTTCTTTGAGTAGGTAACCCAGCTTGAACAGAGACCTTCTTGCTTAAGTGTTTCTTGAGCTGAGATACATGGAAGGTAGGATGTATCAAGGAGCCAATAGGGAGAGCAAGTTTGTAGGCCACTGTCCCTATCTTTTCTAATACTTGATATGGACTAAAGTATTTTGGAGACAGTTTTTGAGGCTTCCTTTGGGCCACTGAAGATTGCCTGTAAGGTTGAAGTTTGAGATACACAAAATCCCCATGTTCAAAGGATCTTTCAGTCCTATGAGAGTCTACTGCTTTCTTCATCCTGTCTTGAGCTAACTCCAGATTATCTTTCAACAATTGTAGTGCATTGTCCCTGGCTAGGATAGCAGTAGCAACCTCTCAGTCCTGTGTTCCATCTGGAACATAAGTGAGTATGTGTGGGGGTGTTCTCCCATACACCACCTCAAAGGGAGTGATCTTAGTAGCTGAGTGCCAGTTGGTGTTGAACCAGTACTTTGCCCAGATCAGGAACTTGCTCCATTCTTTGGGTTTGTGACCACAGAAGCATCTTAGGTAACTCTCCACACACCTGTTAGTGACCTCAGTTTGACCATCTGATTGGGGATGGTAGGCTGTGCTATACTTCAGTTGAGTCCCCTGTAACTTGAAAAACTCTTTCCAGAACAAACTGGTGAAGATAGGATCTCTGTCAGAAACCACTGACCTAGGCATGCCATGTAACTTAAAGACCCCTTCAAGAAAGATTTGGGCCACCTGGGCTGCAGTGTGTGGATGACTGAGAGCAAACAAATGTATGTATTTGGAAAGCCTGTCAACCACAACCACTATAGTGGTTTTGTGATGGCTAAAGGGAAGTCCTTCAATGAAGTCTAGGGATATGTCTTCCTATATTCTATCTGGAATAGGGAGAGGCTGTAAAAGCCCTGCTGGTGAAATGGTTTCACTCTTGTTCTTTTGGCAGACTTCACAAGTTTGTATATAGGTCTGGACCATCTTTTTCATGCCCTTCCAGTAGCAAACTCTCTGTAACCTGTGCAAGGTTTTAACAAAACCAGAATGCCCCCTTGGAGTTGATCATGATGTTTTTTTAGCATCTCTTGGACAAACTGTGAGTTGGGATCAAGTAAGAGCCTGTTTTTGTTAGTATAACAGGTCACCACTGACTGCATACTTGTTGTCCAATTTTCCTTGTTCTTATTTCTCCATTTGTTTCTTATAATAGGTAGAAGTCTGCATTTGTTGTTTGAAAGTTTGAATCCAATCTGGACTAATCACTGTAACAGCAGCTAAGGAGGTATCTTCTCCTCTTGACAAGCTGTCAGCAGCTTCATTCTCCTTTCCTCTTTTATATTCCACCTATACTGGTACCCATGTAACTTGGAAAACCACTTGAACTGAGCTTCAGTGTGAATCTTATGTTCTAGCAAATGTTTTAAGGACCTGTGATCTGTCTTGATGAGGAAGCTCCTTCCCCAGAGGTATTGGCTCCATTTTTTAACAGCTAGGAGTATGGCCAACATCTCCTTTTCATAGGTAGAGAGGGTTGTGTTCCTGCCTTTAAGTCTTTGACTGAGGTAAGTAATAGGCCTGCCTTTTTGCATTAGGACAGCTCCTATTCCCATTCCTGAAGCATCACATTCCACAGTGAACTCTTCATTGAAATCTGGCATTGCCAAAACTGGAGGTTGGGTGAGCACCTGCTTCAAATTTTCAAAAGCAATTTGAGCCTTCTCACTCCAGAAAAAAGAATTCTTCTTTAACAAATCAGTGAGGGGGCTGGCAATGGCTCCATAGCCCTGTATAAATCTCCTATAATACCCTATAAGTCCCAAAAAAACCTCTTAATTCTTGAAGGGTTCTGGGTAGAGGCCACTCCACAACTGCTAGTATCTTGTCTTGATCCACCTGCACTCCATGTCCTGAGATGATATGTCCCATGTATCCTACTTGATTTTGAGCAAATAGGCACTTACTCCTCTTAAGCTTTAGCTGATTAGCCTCAAGTTTAAGGAAGACTGCTTCCAAGTGTTTGCAATGATCCTGTAAGTTAGCACTATAGATAAGTATGTCATCAAAAAAGACTAACACAAACCTTCTTAAGTACTCCTTGAACACTTCATTTCATCAAGGCTTGAAAGGTGGAAGGGGCATTTGTGAGCCCAAATGGCATCACAAGGAACTCATAATGGCCTTCATGAGTCCTAAAAGCAGTCTTGTGAATGTCTTCTTCTGCCATCCTCACTTGGTGGTATCCAGCTCTCAAATCCAGCTTGGAAAAGTATTGGCTCCCATGAAGTTCATCAAACAACTCTTCAATGAAGGGGATGGGAAAGGTGTCCTTTACAGTGTTTTGATTTAATCCCCTGTAATCCACACATAACCTCCATGACCCATCAGGCTTTTTTACTAAGATCACTGGAGCAGAATATGAGCTATTACTAGGCCTTATTATTCCAGTACTCATCATCTCCTGTATTTGTCTTTCAATCTCATTCTTGTGCATATATGGCTGTCTGTAAGGCCTGTTGTAAATTAGCACTGACCCAGGCAGGAGGGGAATCCTGTGATCAAAAGGTCTTTTGGGAGGTAACCCTGTAGGTTCCATGAATAAATGATCATAATTTTCCAGAAGTGAGGCAATCACTTGGTCTTGTGGCAAGTCTTGATAGTTTGGATTGAATTCTGTTAATGAGCACAGTTGAATGAGATAAAATTAAGAGCGTTGCCTCATTTCTTTAGTGTCATGCTCTTGAAGGTGGTTCAAATGAGGCTTGATTCCTTTGAACTGTTTGGTAACTCCCTGCTCTGTAAACTCCATAGTCAATTCCTGAAAGTTCCACATTATGGTGCCCAAGGTGCTAAGCCAACTGGCCCCAAGCACTAGCTGACAACCTGGAAGTGGCAGGAGTAAAAAATCTGTCTTGATTTTCTGGCCTTGGCATTCAATGCTGATTCCCTTGCATAACCCCTTGTTGCTAAGCTTGGCTCCATCAGCCCACCAATACTTCAAATGGTTGACTATCTTGGGGAATGAGGCCCAATCTTTCACAGAGTGTAGTGTCAATAAAGTTGTGAGTGGATCCAGAGTCTACTAATATGAGCACAGGTTCATTTCTAAGAGTTCCTCTTAGCCTCATAGTAGAGTGATGAGATATACCTGACAGGGCATGTAGAGAGATCTTAAAGGCATTTTTTTGAGCTTCTGTGGAATAGGTGACAACTTCAGGTAAATCTGTTGCTTCATTCTGGTCTTCTTCATTAGACACCAATATGAATAACTTTTTTCCTTGCACTTGTGTCCTCTGAACCATTTATCATCACACATGAAACATAATCCTAGGTTTTTTTTCTTCTCAGGATTTCTGAAGGTGATATTGTGGTTCTGGGAGTCTCCACTGCAGGTTTTGAAGTATCCAAGTTAATTGTAGTTGGCTTCTTCCATGATTCAGTACTAGCTTTGGAGGTTCCTGAGTTGTAAGTTGTGTTACTTCCAGCCTTATTGCCATAAGCATTCCCCTTGTAGTTTCTTTTGATTGCCAGGAACTTTGCTTCATATAATTTGGTCAGTTGCATAGATGCCATAAGAGTGTTGGGATTAGCAATCTGGACTTCATACCTGAGTTCTTCTCTCAAACCCCCTAGATCGTGACTGATCATACAACTCTCTGGTAAGCCTCGTATCTTCTTAGAAACTTTTTGGAACTGAGAGTTATATTCTTGTACTGTGTTTTCATGTGTGAGTAATTTTAACTCAATGATGTGATCAGTAAATTGGAATGGACCAAATTCAACATGAATGTTTGTACAAAATTCATTCCAGGTCAACCTCCCATTCTTAATTTGCATGGCCCAATCCATCCAGTATGCTGTTGTCCCCTTAAGCTGGACTGAACAAATTTTAATTTTGTCTGCTTCTTGGGTGTTGTAGAAGTTAAAGTAGTTGTTAATTCTTAACAACCACTCATTCACATCTCCCTTCCCATCAAATTTAGAGAGTTGCAACCTGAGGTGAGGTTGTCCTCCTCCTTGTTTGAATGGAACTATCTCAGTATTATTGTTGAAATGTGCAGGTGTAGGTAACAATGGAGGATTCCCTGGTAGGGTTGTGTGGCTTACAGCAGTGTGTTGCAGAGGTGTGGAAGAAGTCAAATTTCCCGTTGGAAACACAGACTCTGGTTTAGATCTGGCCAGATCTTCAATCAATTTCTCAAGCTTGTTGTTCATGTCAAGAACAGTACCTGCCAGTGCTCCTACTGTGTCTTCCAGAGAGAGGAACCATCTTCATCAATCCTCGGTTGACATCCTTCTACAAAGCCCCTGCCTGACTCCACTTGGCTTGTGCTTCCTTCTCGGCTGCCCTCGATCATTGGATCGAGAGGCTCTGATACCATGTTGCTGGGTACTCGGCCCAAAAGGCCTGATCCTGGTGGAGATTGATAAATATTGGCCATAAAACTCAATATACAGAAAGTAAATTGAGAGAAATTAGGTCAGATTCAGAGAGGAATGGGGAAGAACATATCTATATTGATAAATTGGGAAGGAATGTTGATAGAACAGTGTAAGAGAAAAGAAAGACTATAGAGAAATTATTACAGCTTGCATTCTCCTCCTCTCATTACTTATTTATAGCTCCAGGCTCATTCGTGAGCCTCACTCCATTAGCTGGCTGCTAACAGAATTATCAGGAATCTGCCAGGTCAGCGCTGAGGAGGCCCAACGGTTTGGTGATGTGGCAAATGGTCCCCTCCCCTCTACTGTAAGTAATTACTTAATTACACTCTGATACTGGAGAAGGAGTTACACTCCATAGCTCAGCTACTGAGCTTATTTAGGGAGTGTAACAGCACGCGGCCACGATCACGCCACTCCGGTGGTGCGCCACCTCGACCATTCTAGAAGCCCTAGGGGTTTCTCCTCCACCGACTCAAGCTATCACTCCTGGCCGTCGATTCCACCAACCTAAAATTCGGTGATCCCCGTCGTCGATTTCTAACCGCCGGCCCGTTTTTCTTCCGCTCCCACCTTGACGATCGAGCTCGTCGCTGTAGCCATGGCGATCGACAGGGACTTCACCATGAAGAACAGGGCAAACGAATCCTCGAGCCTCGTCGACGACCAGGCTTGGAGTCGAGTTTTGGTTCATCAATCCATGGAGTTTGGATCGGACAATCGATCGTTCCTGTGCTGCACTTCGGAGTTCCTTTCCGAAATCATCTCCGCCGGTGAGTCATTTTCTTCGTCCTATGTCTCCTCTTTGAGTCATCCCGTTGGAATTAAAGCTAGTTGCGCCATTGCCCTTCCTCAGAGCATCTCCGTCGATCGGCAATGACGTAGTGTAACACCCAGTTTTCCAGATGATGGTAATTTTAAAATTTTGTAATTATAATTATTATTTATTGATATTTATTTTATATTATGATTATTGGTTATTTTTGATCATTTTTAAACTATTTAAACCAAGACTTGTAATTTTGGTATTTTGCTAGAGTAACACTAGAGACAGCTTGACCTAGAGCCTAGCCATGTGATTAGGGTGTTTTATTTATCATTTCCAGTTTGAGGGTATTTTTGTCATTTTTAATTTAATTGAATTTAATATATATTATTTGGAATTTAATATATTATTAAGAATGGTGTGATTTTAATATTATTTAATTCATTGTCATGTATTGTGATTAGCTTAACTTAGTTTGGACCTAACCTAGATTAGTCATAGCTAGTCTTAGCTAACCATGGTTAGTGTTAGTTAGTAATTATTGGAATTTAAGTGATTTTTGGTATAATTTAATTTAGTGCTATTCTTGACTTTGACTCATGGTGACTTTGGAGACTGTCCTAGAAGCTAACCCTAGTCATGACCACTTGGTTAGATTATGAAACCCTAGTTTAACCTAAGTTAATGATACTCTAGTCATTAGAATTAATTTGGATAAAATAGGGATAATGAATAGGTTAGATTATGACTAGTGATTTCATGAACCATGACTTATGGCTTAAGGCCCATAGAGGCCCATAACCCAATTAGTGAAACCAAAACCCTAACCCTAGTATTTATGGCCAGCCACCTTGGTATTCCCCCTCCTATTTAATGTCTCTACCACTTAGGGCTAGCCTCCTTTAGGAATTTGCAAGTTTGGAAATAGAGGTAAACCCCTTTCTTTCCCAATCCATAACTCCTCCATTTTAACTCCTTTTTCTTTCTAATTTCTTGCAATAGATTCTAATCTCTGTGAATTTGATGGCTATGGTGAGAAATTTCAGGGAAGGGGCAATTTGGAAGAGTTTGGACAGCTTGAGGAACAACTCTCTTTGAGACTTTTTGAGCCATTTTACTCACCTAGGTAAATTCTAATCCCCTCCATAAAATAGTGTTTTAATTGCATGAATAGGAAGCCCTAGGTCTACCCTAACTGTTGGTTTAGGCATTGTTAGGATTCGTGTCCATTACGTGTCCGTATCGGACACGTATCAGCATGTATAGCTAGGTGTTCGACGAAATACCCGAACCGATTCGATTTGCAAATTTTGCAAATCTATTTGAATAGAGTCCTAGATCTAGGTGTGTAGGTTATATACTGTGAAGAGTGTTTGGTATTTTAGTGTCCTATTGTGTCAAAAATTCGTATTGGACATGCTGTGCACACAAGTATACGGTGTCCTGCATCACGGGGTTGATAACTCCTGACACAGGACACGAGAACACGCCAAATTTTGTGTGAGTGTTGGGGCAGTGACTATCACCATGCTCCCAAAATTTGGGAGCATTTGGTTGCGTGTGCGAGGAGAAATCCTCCTCGTACTGGCCGCACTGTCCAAGCACGAGCTGCTGTGCGCGCACAGTTTGTGCCACTGATACACAGCTGACACGTACACGACACGCATCGTGGTCACTGTGCAGGCGGTCCTAGGGGTAGCCCTACCCCTGACACACGTGTACGCAAGGCCACGTGTCACCACGTGGCCTATGTCACGTGCGGGACACGCGTGCACGATGCTGTGCACTGTGCAGTGTACGTGTACGTGTCTGTGATTGTTTGGACACATTCGTGTCCAGTTGATAGGACACAAATGACATGTATGACACGTGTACACATGTCTCATGTATTACCAACCCTCATTTTGGTGTTTTAACATGTTTTGGTGTTCGAAAATTCGATTCCCATTTCAACTGATACTTAGTTTGCTGTTTTAAAAATCCTGAATTGATTTCCCTGTTACAACCAATTTTTCCTGTTTAAATTGCCATGTTTGAATCTTACACATATGTATTAGACTATTATAATGTGGGTTATTGACTGGTCCTAGGTTTTATGTTCAAGAATGGGATTTCGAACATTAAATATAGACCTGTTGACTAATACCACATATAGACTTCAGTAATTCTGATTTTTTTGTTCCTAACTAACTGATTTATGGTGCTTAGATTTACATGTTAGGTTCACATACACCTGTAATAGCTACTGACAGGTTGGGTTTTCAAGTTAGATAGTCTTTTTGCACTTTGTATGGATTTTAGAATGTGGGATTTGGGCTGTTCATGGGACTGAACTGATACTCAGTTCTGGAAAACCATTCTGAACTTCTTCCCTTCTCTTAAATCTGAGTTCAATGATTAAATTGTTATGTTAACCCATATACACTGTGTTAGTCATTACTAGGTTGAATTCATGTTAGTTGGGTTTCATTGAGGAATGGTTTTCAAAGGAAAATGGGATTCAAATTGGTTTGGATAGAAGTTAACTGCCAATGTTTCATTCCCTATTTTTTTTAACTGATTTTTATGATTCTTAGAATTCAATATCAATCCAAATACATGTTGCTATTCACTGTTAGATTAGAATTCCATTAGTGAATGAAATTCGAATTTGGGTTTGTTAATAACTGTCAATGATTCCTTGTTGAAACCAAAACTGAGATTCATGAACTGTCAATTGATTCACTGATTTCCAATGCTATTTTTTCCTATGATAAATCATCACATGTTGTGTTGTTGAATGATGGATTGGTGTTGGGACAATGGGATTCTATAGTTTAACTGTCATTTGATTCTCTTGTTAAAACTGTCAAATTGATTCCCATATAAACTGTCATTTATTTCTTCCTAAAACTGAGAATAGATTTCTTTCTTATAAACTGTTAATTGAATGTTAAATTAATTCTATTTTTCCTTAAACCTGAGAATTGATTTTATTTCCTTTGTAAACTGATTTCATGATTAATTCCATATATCATTGACTTGATTCCATGACTGTCAACTGTTTTCATTGTTCAAACTGTCAATTGTTTCAATACCAACTGTCTAATTAATTTGACTTGAAACCAAACTAAGATTTATTTCCATTCCTCTCCTTAAACCAAATATTGAATATAAATTCTATACATTATATTGCTTCACTGATTGTTAGAATTCATAGGTGATTCGAATTCAAATTGGTTTATTAAACTGTCAATTCATGTTTTTCCAGTTTCAATAAATTTGAATGATTTAGTCATGATTGATTCAATGTTGTGTGATCACTGTTAAGGATATGTGATGGGGTTGATGTATTAGAAAGGAAATTCACTGCTTGGTTATTACAACTGTCATTTGGTTCCTTAATTAACTGTCAAATGAATACATTATTTAACTGCCATGCCACATTCCTAAAACCCTCACACACAGAGGTTTTGGCACTACCCTGTTTTACTGATTTCTATTTGAACACACACATGCTCTTGTATCTCACTGTTACAGGATTTTCACACACACACACATGTCATTAAAACACTCTACTCACACACCCTTGTATGACACTACCATATCACCCTCTATTGACACTATCACACTCACAAGTTCAATGATACACACACACACACACACCTTGACACAAGCACATGTATTCCTCCCTATATATATATATATATATATATATATATATATATATATATATATATATATATATATATATATATATATATATGTGTGTGTGTGTGTGTGTGTGTGTGTGTGTGTGTGTGTGTGTGATATGTATTATATTGTAGCCTATGTCTAATGTGGTTAATTATATTAAATTATATATATTTTATTAAATGTGTGAAATGTGTGTGAACTATACTAAATTAGTTTAATATTATAATGTGTGAATATGTATGATATAGCTATATGGCCTATGGCCTATATACAGGGCACATTGCCTATGGGTGTATACCTATGGCTCATAGCCTATGTGTATGGCTTGAATGTCAGTATAGGTGTGCAGTTGACTTGTATAGCCTAGATGTGGTGTGTGCTTGCTAGAATAGGCTGGTTAGGCTTAGTGAGACTTGTTTGGCTTAGGCTTGACCTAGTTGACCTAGTTTGACTAGTCTAGTTGACTAGAGTTGACCGAGAGTTGACTTTAGTCCAGTTTGACCCCAAACTTTATGTAGATGTATTGTAGCAGTCTGTTATATTATTTTAGACTTATAGTGACTTGTACTGTTCTATAGGAGACAGACACCACTCCTCGGACAGTAGATACTCTACAGATACTCAGGATACAGGCGAGTACATTCTCTGATCATTTTATATCTTGTTTAGGATTATATTTCCTGCTTTAGATTACTTTACATGATGCTGATACGTTGAAACACGGATTAGTACTATATGGATCTTGTCGTAAGATGTTATCCCCTTAGCGGATACATCGGGTATTTCGTGTTCGTGTACTTTATCGTGAGCATCGTGTACTCCTTGTATTCGTGACATTCGTGTACGAAACGTGTGAAAACATGTATATTCATGTATTCACATGACCTTCGTGTACAATAACATAACTTGGCTAGATCCTTGTGTATTGATTGGAGCGGGAGAGTAGAAGTGGTTATGTAATCAATCCAGTAGATTACTCGTGTACGCCCTCTTTAGATTACTCGTGTACAACATCGTGCCGTTTACATAACCATCTTGTGCTCTGAATCACTAGCACTGTCAGTTCTCTATATACTGTAGCTATTTACTTACAGTCTCTCTTTTTTTCATAATGTTATTTCTTCAATTTTCTGTATTTTACTCTCTAGCATGTTTATATATCCTAACCTGTTATGATTTGTTGAGATGTACTGTGCTCGCTCCCGTCCTGACTGGACCTGTTAAAAATGTTACAGATGATACCGAGGACTTCTGCCCGACCTATTATGGAGCAGTCCTAGGCGACACTTGCGAGTTGGACTCTCAGGAGGATCCAGCTCTAGCTGATGTTATCACCTCTACTGCCTAGACTAGTTTAGTTAGGCTTTATCTTACTTATGTTGTCATTTGAGTTTGAGTTGTATTATGTCTGCTATTGTGTCGTTTAGACGCTTAGACTTATTTTCCTTTATGTTGTACTTCCTTTGAGATTTTCATATTTATGATATCGTTCTATTTTCTGCCTTAGACGTGATTGAGACTGTATTATGTATTGTCACCTCCACTGGGAGTGTATATACTGTATAGGTACCTTATATTGTTAGATGTTGTGACCTAGGACAGCGTTCTACCGCCGACACTGCGGCGTAGGCTGGACGTACCCACTTCTCGTGTCCTTACTCTAGGGTGTGGGTCGTGACACGTAGTCCTTCTTCAGATCTGATCAGTCAAGGAATCGTGCGGGAGATCGAATTGGACGCTTAGATAGATTTTTCAGGTGAGGAGGATTTCGAATTTCTTGATTTGGAAAGTGGCGGGATTATTTCAATTTTGAACGATCTTTGGGGAGCATTCTTTGATTGATCGAGTTCCCTGGAAATTTTGATCGAAGATTATTTGGGTGAGTTTTCTGAGTTGTTCTGGATAGATTCTTTCCAATTCCCGTCGAATTTATTCAAGTGAATTGTAAGGAATTGTTTTTTATTCATGCACATCTCCTGTTCGATGAAATGCTCGATTAGGCATTGCTATCAGTTAGGGAGGGAGTGGCTAACTGTTTCCCACACTCAGGTATAAACCTGCCTGTCTAGCTGTGGTGATTGCGGAAGGTTTTTTCCAAGGGCACTACCAAGTTTACTTGGGGGCAGCCCAATTTTTTTTGCAAATATTACAAGTTTGCCATCAAATTTTTTTACTTGGGGGCAGCCCAACAATATGTATAAAAGATAACTTTTCTAATTTTTTTCTCTCTCCCTCCGTCTATTCTTTTCCTCACTCCCTCAACTCTTTTCTTCTCTCCCTCTACTTTTTTCTTCTCTCCCAACATTTCTAGGTCATAGAATTAAGCCCCAGTCCAAAAAAAATTTCCAAATTTTTCTTTCTTTTTCTTTCCGAGAATTATCCCCAAAAAAATTCTCCTATCTCAATCATGTTTTGCACAAATTTGTTCCCAAATTTCAATCAGCTACCAAAAAATATTTCCACTCATACTCAAAATCAGAAAGCATAAACATAAATATTAGGTTTAGAATCATTATAGGGTTCATGAATGAATTTTTCGAACATGATAATTCTCACATATTTCTTGAAACCCTAACCCTAGAATATGACAAATCGTTGTGGTCGTTCGGATGCTACAGTTTCAAATAGGACTGCAAGAAGCCTGATAGTCCTATATTAATGTAGGACTGCCAGGGTGCTGGCAGTCCTACATTAGTGTAGGACTGCCAGGATGCTGGCAGTCCTAATTGAAATTCTCTATTATGAGAGTTTTAAATACAAACTCTCCTCACAGAGAGTTTAAATTAGGACTGCCACACCCTGACAGTCCTACACTGAAGTAGGACTGCCACACCCCTGGCAGTCCTACACTAAATGAGGACTGTCAAGGTGCTGGCAGTCATAATTGAAACTTGCCATTCTCCGTGTAATTTAGCACGGAGAATGGCTATCTGATCCAGTATTAGGACTGCCACCCCCTGGTAGTCCTACATTGTAAGTCATTGAATTAATATTTGTTTGCGATTCTAAAATTTCGACAAAAAGTGCTAAAACGGAGGTCCAAATATCATTTTTTTGCGATTCTAAAATTTCGGAAGGTCGTTTAACTGTGAAGCTGTTAATCTCAGCCTCCTCAAAGATACGCTCATTTTGCGACAAACCGGGCCTCGTTTCGACCTCCTAGTCAAAAGTTATGGCCCTCCAAAGTTTCAACTGACCATAAAATGCAACGGAATGACCATTCTCCGTCTTAATTTACACGGAGAATGGCCATTCCCAATGTTAAAGCATAGGTGAATGACCATTCTTCGTGTTAATTTACATGGTAAGAATGACCATTCACCGTGCTCCGTGCTCTGTGCTCCGTGCTAAATTACAGATACTTACAAATAGGACTGCCACCCCCTAGCAGTCCTACATTAAATTAGGACTGCCAGGGTGCTGGCAGTTCTAATTCAATATAGGACTGCTAGGGATGGAAGTCCTGAAACTGGATCAGATAGCCATTCTCCGTACTAAATTACACGAAGAATGGCCATTCTCCGTGCTAAATTAAGAGTTTTCAGTTGAGGAGCTCCTCACAGAGTTTGATAAGTAGGACTGTCACCCCCCTGGCAGTCCTATACTAAAGTAGGACTGCCAGGGTACTAGCAGTCCTAACTCAAACTTGCTGTTGCAGCAAGTTTCAGTCAGGACTACCAGCACCCATACTCTGTGAAAGAGTTTTTAGTTGAGGAGCTCCTCACAGAGTTTGATAAGTAGGACTGTCAGCACCCTGGCAGTCCTACTTTAGTGTAGGACTGTCATGGGGCTAGCAGTCCTACCTACTTATTATACTCTGTAAAAGAGTTTTCAGTTGAGGAGCTCCTCACAGAGTTTGATAAGTAGGACTGCCACCCCCCCAGGCAGTCCTATACTGAAGTAGGACTGCCAGGGTGCTGGCAGTCCTAACTCAAACTTGTTGTTGCAGCAAGTTTCAGTCAGGACTGCCAGCACCCTGGCAGTCCTACTTTAGTGTAGGACTGCCAAGTGGGTGGCAGTCCTGATACTGATACTCTGTACATAAAAAATAATAATTCATCACAAGTACATAAACAACAATAATTCATCACAACTACATAAATATTTTACATCCAACTTAAGATTCATCACAATAATTCATCACAATAATCCAACTATAATAATTCATCCCAATAATTCATCACAACTACAATAATTCATCACAACTACTTAAGTTTCAAACTTTCCACATCCAAATTAAGTTTCAAACAAGTACATAACTATTCCACATCCAACTTAAGTTTGAAACAAGAAATATATCCAGATCCAACTATATATCATGCCGGACCTTTGAACGAGACTCCCTATTGTTCATGAAGGGGAAGTTGACCACGTCGTCAATGCAATCAAGCTCGTTGGCGACCGCGACACTAGTTTTACTTTGGCAACCTCTCCGAGCTTCGGGCGCCGGTTCGAAAATTGTTATCGGACGCTCGAGAGGACGTCCCGCACGTTCCTTCCGCTTTGACGCGGTGGGCCGCATTCTTTTGTTAGCGGCTAGTGGACTACATGACAACATACAGTTATTAAATATAGGAACAGAAATAGGACATGCAGTTACCCCCGCATATGAGCATCATGCAGTTACCCACCCCCATATGTCATTACAGTAGGACTGCCAGGCATGTGGCAGTCCTAATGTAAATCAGGACTGCCAGGACTGTGGCAGTCCTGATTTACATTAGGACTGTGACATGCCTGGCAGTCCGACTGTTATGAGACCCGAACTACCAAAACGAGATGCTAGTTTGTTGTGTTCTATGGTTAGGGTTTCAACATAAAATGTGGGTTTCTTGTGTTCGAAAATTAGGGAAAGAAACCATAAAGAGATTTTAAACCTATTTTATCAAAACTTTTTCAATAATTAAAAATATTCTAGGGTTTTGAATAGAATGTACAAAATTCTCGAAGAAATTAGAGAAGAACGTACCTAGATTCCGGTTGCTTTGACTTGCGTGTCATCTCTTCAGATCTACGAAGGTTGTAGAAGAAATCTTGGTGGAGGAATTGAGAGTGGAGTGGTGGAGAAAAAAAAATTAGGGTTTTAGGAGAGGGAGAGGGAGAGAGCTCTTTTTTTCTTCTTGAGGAGAGAGAGAGTAGAATGACAAATGAAATGAAATGAATGGTTTGGGGGTTGGGCTGCCCCCTAGCAAATTTTGGGTGCCCCTAGCAAATTCTCCACCTTCTTGGACTGCCCCCAAGTAAGTGATGCCCCCAAACAATTTTGGTAGTGCCCTTAGAAAAAACCTTGCAGAATGGATATGTGTAGAACTGCATACAGGCGAAGAATTTCGTGTCTGTCTTGAGGACACGGGGAAAGCAACGTAGGCACTGACTTGTGTCGTACTAATGTGTGGTAAGGGGACACAGTGCCCTTGGCCATGTTGGTGAAAAACAGTTGATTGGGATATTAGAATTCGGTTGATGGAACTGGGAGTTGTGTTTGAATCGGTTCCTAGCCAAACAGAACTATGCTGTGAATTGAATTTAAAACGGTCACTGTTCAGTGACCGTTGGTTAAATTAGGGCTCGACGTGGGACAGATTGTTGTGCAGTGGGCTGAGATTGTAGTAAAGGTTAATTTAATAGCTTTCTAGGTTGGGTTCCATAGACTTGGCCCAAGAGCAGGTTCGACCCGGAGTATTTTAATGCCCATTGCGAAATCTAAAATGATGTCCCTTGTTTGGATATATTGAAAACAAAGTGTCAATTTTTTTGGATAAGATTTATTCATTATCGTGAGCGCATTTTACATTTCGGATATCGTTAAAACATCGTTTCTCTTGAAAAAATAGTACCATAGAAATTTAAGTAGAAGCGCCTTGATCACGTTTAAACAAAATATTATAAAATATTCTACAAAAGCAATAAAAACTCCTAGAACTCTTGCACCATTTTTTATATAATTGAATAATCAAACACCATAACTCCTTCCAACTAAATTTCAACTAAACAACATCTAAAAACTAGATCAATCTGAATATCAAATGGGCTTTTCCGTAATGGTTAATTAGAACAATGAAAATGACATCTTTGTAGTGAACGTTTCGTTCTCGTACATGATCCAAGTCCAAATATCAAATCCAACAATCCTTAAATCAATCCAAATACCAAGTTCAACAATCCCCAAATCATCTTATCACTAATATTTGTTAAAATTCACTACGTAATAGAACATCCCTAATTCTATTTTTCCAAACTTTTAGGTGATCCAGGACATTGACAAACCCGGGAAGAAGACAAGTACTTGTACTCGATCATCACATGCATGCATTTCATATTGCACATGTCTCTTGCTTGTATTTACTTGCACTTGCTTGCATCGTGTCATGTCGTGTCGGGGAGGGAAGAACACCAAAGGGCATGTAGTCACCTAAGCCTGAGCGTGTACCTGATTGTTAGTATAGCCACAATATACCTTATACTATACTTGCATGCCAGTATATTGGTGTCCTATACGACACGCTTGTTTACTTGATTGCTAGTATAGTATACGGTATGCCTTACTATAGACATGCCTAATAGCATATCGTTGCTATATACCTTATTCTTGATAGTGTAGCGTATATGGTATGCCTTTATATACATGTCTGCTAGCATACCATCATACTATACTCTTGACTGCATATCCTGCTAGTGTAGCGTACATGGTATGCCTTACTATATACATGCCTGCTAGCATACCGTTACACTATAAGCTTGACTTGATAGCCCTACATGCTTGATGGTGTTCTATTGCATGTTCATGTAGCTAGTACATTGTCAGTTATTTTTCTGTACTTACTTGTTTCTGTTATTCCTTTGATATTTGGTGATCGGATGAGCTAGTTATACTTTGCTCTTTCCTGACATGATCGTTGATTAAAGGTGAGGTTGATCCCTTAGATTATCATAGCTAGCCGCAAAGCTCACCAGATATTGAGATGTAGATTCATGTATAGGATATTGATTTGGATGTATTTGAGTATATGTTGTCGCTAAATAGCCTTTACCTTTTACCGGCTTTGTACCCGGTCATTCATTTATAAGCATGTAATAATTGTATAGTGATATGTGATGATTAGTAGTAGATAACTCATGATAGATGTTCTGATGATATACATGATTATACTAGATGATAACTGGACCAGACGGCTGACTGTCTCGATTTGTACCCGATTATTCGGGAGCGGATCGTGACATGTATGTATAGTCTCAAGTACATAGTGACATCGTCTCTCAGTGAGACTATCTTTCTGATGTGCATGCTGACAAGAGAATCGAGACAATGTCCCATAAGAAGCAAGAAAATCTTTGAACTGATGCTATATATATCCCCATGAATCTGAGTGAAATATTTTGATCTTGCGAAAAAATGAGTGGCAACCATCGTAGAAAATTCAAGATCGTCAGACTTTTAAGAAAGCATGTAGATCTATGTGTTGCGAGTACAATCATCGATAAAGATAACGTAATATGGGTTCCACCATCTGAAATATTATGAAAGGTTGAGTCTCTAGATGTTCAAATGGATCAAAGTTGAATGAAAATGATGAGATACGCTCACAATAAGGAAATATACTGGCTATTTGCTTGCCCAACTTACAACTAGTACAAGGAGTTAAGGAGAAAATCTTCTAAAGCGCCAGAAAAAGATAAGAACTGCAGGCAAGACAACGACAGATGTCCAAGACGTCGATGCCACGTGTCACAGGCAGAAGGAGTGGGGGTCAAGGCGGTCAAGTGTCGAAGAAGGACGTGAGGGAGTAGGCGGAGGTAGGACGAGTCTATGTAGTAGAGATCGTCATTTTGATGTATGTAGCCAATTTGTTTTCATGTGCGAGTTTCGTACACTGAGCACGAGGACGATATAAAGGTAATAAAGTATTACATGTCGTTCAACTGAGATACTGAAGAGATTCATCAATAGCACATAGTAAACTTGCAAAACGGAAAAGCGAGGTATGTCGGACAGGTGACCTTGACAAATAATAGGTAAAGATGTACCTACAGCTGTCTGTATGGAGCCTTAGAGAGAGAGAGAAAAAAGATTTTGAAGTGAGACAAGAAGAATCATATGTGATACGTTGAGTAGCCCCCGAATCATGCATCTACTGCTGAGTGAGTAGACAACGATGAACATCATGAGATATATGTGATAAGGAATTAGAATGATCGTGAGACTCAAGGGGCGAATTCAGAAAGTATACTTAGGATGGACTACCAAAATTTTGGATAAAGTAGAAGTGGACTAATCCATATAAAAAATATTTTAAAAAATATATGAAAAATAAGTAGATATTTTTTTAGGGTGGACTGATCCCAAGCAAAGATTGCATCCGCCCCTGGTGTGACTGCCATGAGAGAAGTAGCGCCGTTGGATATGTGGAACCAAAGTCATGTTGTCATGGTTTGAAATATTACTTAAAAACTTGATAGTGATATTTAATAGTGACATTTAAGTAAAAAAAAAAAAAAGACAAAAGGGAAAAGGATAATATATATAGTCCCTGGTTTAAACCAATTTCGAAATTTATCATTTATTTATTTGCCTAAAGAGTGTGCTAGCTAGTGCACAACTCCAGTAAACTAATAATGTGATGAATGATTCAAAGTGGATTTGCAAACAAGTTCTGAAAATTCCTTTTGAGTTTGACAGATTAAAACATTCAAACAAGCAACAACTTGGACATTTACAGTGAGATGGTAGCTTGACTTGGCCTTTGATAACAACAGCTATAACATACAACATGTTGATGTTCACTGGACTGGATGACTTTGAACATTTGTAGAAAGAGCCAAATCAAAGGGCTTGGATGATCAAGCAACTAAGACTAGACTCGTATTACAAATAGAGTTCAGACCACATGATATGAGAAAGAAAGAAACAAAGAAAAAACCACATCCTACCAATCTTCTTGTCCAACAAAATTAACCCTAGAAAAAAGCTTAGCAAAACTAGTAATAACTAAAAATTGGTAAACATTAAAATAAAACCATAGGAAATCATGATGCATAAGATATTTAGATTGGACAAGAGTGGTTGGTTGAGGTCTTCCCAATCCTTTTCTCAACTGTTGGAAATCGTGATGCATTCAGAGGACTTCTCTGCATTAAAATTCACGGTTAAGTCCATGCCTCATGTTTAACTCAAGTTACGTAGATCTATTTGGCCTCCTGCCATATCAATATGGACAAGATCTTCCTCAGAAAAACGCAAAAATCTTGATGTGGCTTGTAGCTGAAATAAGTTGCTGACTATATAGTCTATATTGAAAATCTCAAGAGAAATTTTGCTAAAATATGTATATTATGCCGGAAAAAAAAAATCAAAGAAAGAAGGCTCACACATGCTTTAATTAAATGCTCTATATAAAATTATCAAATGTTGCATATATATATATATATATATATATATATATATATATATATATATATATATATATATATATATATATATATATATATCAATCCTAGATAAATACATAAAACTAAACATGCACACCAAGTCTGGATAAATACATAAAATCAAACATACACACGAATCCTAGATAAATTAAACATGCAAACCAATTCTGGATAAATACATAAAATCGAACATACATACGAATCCTGGATAAATCAAACATCACACCGATTCTGGATAAATACATAAAATCAAACATACACACAAATTCTGGATAAATCAAACATACACCCCAATCCTGGATAAATACATAAAACCAAACATACATACGAATCCTGGATAAATCAAACATCACACCGATTATGGATAAATACATAAATTCAAACATACACACAATTCCTGGATAAATCAAACATACACCCCAATCCTGGATAATTACATAAAATCAAACATATACACTTCAGCTTGTGGTTTCGTCGTCCACGTCACATGAGAGGAAGGAAAAGGCTGCAGAAACACCTTTATCGTTGTCTACCACAAGGAGTAGCATTCAATATTGTGCCGAAGAAGAGAGAGCTGTCTCTAGTTAGTGCGTCAACTCCAGTTCCTGGTATCATGCAGCTTGAAAACATAAAATTCAGTCATGTCTACTGAAGAAAACATAAAAAAAGGAAAAAACGAGCTTAAAACATATAGATTAAACTTTTCCTCTATTCAAAACTAAATATTTTCATATTATTTTATCTTCAAAATTTTACAACTCCAACACATCTATCTTTGAATCAATGTTTTAAAAAATCGGACCGGCAATTGAACCGAATATTTTTGGTACAAATCTAACAATAGCTCAAATAAGCCTTTTGCGAGAACCAAATGATTTAAGTCACGTAGATTTATATATAATAATTTTGAGAGAGAAGCAAAATTATATGAATTATTTGGACAGATAACAAATATATTGAATTTTAATGGTATAATTATTGTATTAATTAATTATATGGGTTATTTAGTAATAGGGTCTCATATAATAGTGGATATTAGAGTTTGAGTCTCGAAAATGAGCGGCGAAATTAGGGTTTGGGTCTCCAAATCCACTGTTCACTTGCGTACGTGAATAGTGATGTGATTTGGAGATTCGAATCCTAACGCCGGTCAATTTGGAAATCCAAATCCTATTATCCACTATTATATAATGAGCCCTAGCCGATAAAAATATTTATTTATTTATAAATTAAAAAAGAATATAAGGCAGGCAGATGCGTGTAAATATTGAAAGCTGAAGTTTCACGTACCTTTACAAGAAGGTAAGTTGGGCAGTGAAAAGAAGTTTAACCCTGGAAATGTATCTTTTGGTCGTTTCGGTACTTTTCTTTCAATCGAGGATGGCATCCACTTATATGCACTTGTTCCAATGAAGCAGGTAAGTTGGGCAGTGACTCGATCTTCGGGCAGTCCCGTATAGACAACTGACCCAGGGAAGCAGGTAAGTTGGGGGGCAGTGACTCGATCTTCGGGCAGCACCATATATGCAACTCCCTCAGGGAAGCAGGTAAGTTGGGGGGCAGTGACTCGATCTTCGGGCAGCACTCTATAGACAACTCACCAACGGAAGCAGGTAAGTTGGGCAGCGACTCGATCTCCGGACAGCCCAATATAGACAACTTACCCAGAGAAGCAGGTAAGTTGGGCAGCGACTCGATCTTCGGGCAGCCCGATATAGACAACTGACCCAGGGAAGCAGGTAAGTTGGGCAGCGACTCGATCTTCGGGCAGTCCCATATAAACAAATCCGTCAGGGAAGAGAGGTTCTCCAGATTGGCAGGCAAGGATGGCAGACCCAAACAGTCGTGGAACTGGAGCCATGTGAGGGAGGTTAGGTGGTGTTGGAACAACTCCTCTTGCTGGGCAGTGAACGCGGGTTTAGTAGACTCTTCGATTATCAAGCTCGAGAGCGAATTCAGGCAGAGAGATTCTCTCCGGCGGGGTGGTGGTAGTAATGCAGCAGTGAGCAGAGAGAGATCGTCGATAGTCACTCTCTCAAGAGGAGTTGATGATGGCATTGGCGACAGTGAGTCGTCTCCTCCTCCTGATTTGATTAATGTTAGCTTGGGGCACCCCTTAACCCTCAATTCTCGGACGGATGTGAAGCAGTTCAAATTCCACAACCAAGTCAGCTCGGGGCAGCCTGTAACATATAATCTCTCCATCAGTACTCCTCCTCCCCAGTACTGGTCATCTCCTTGTTGCTGCTGCTGCACTGCCAGCCTAGGACAGTCGGTAATACAAAGGCTTTTGAGAGATGATGACAGTACTAATGAGTTGCCGATTGACCTGAGATTCTCACAATTCTCAATTGTTACATCCTCGAGCGCTGTCAGGTTGGGACCGAGTAGGAGGGATGTCAGCCATGGCAATCCAGTAAGCTCTAAATGAGTCAGAGAGGTCATGAGTTTATCTAGGCAGAGTTCCTTCTCATTCTCACCAAGGATAGAGCATCTCCCAATACGCAATTTTCTCAGGACAAACCCCACTCCTTGGATGTTGCTGTTGCTGCTGCTGCCATTTTCACCATCCTTACATAATAACGACATATCGGACAACATAGTTTCAACTCCGTCACCACAATCCTCGAGATCGAGTTCTTCAAGACGAGAGGAGACGGGGGGTTGTAATTGCACCAACTTGGGACAACCATGCACCGTTAACTCTCTCAGACCAAGAGGGAGAAGGGGCACCTCGGAGAGATTCTCACATCCCTGAATAACAAGTCGCCCAAGCATGCGAGGGAGAGAGGGAATTTGTTGAAGACTGCGGCAGTACACAATTTCGAGAGAATGCAGACGTTCCAAGTCAATAAAATACAGATCGGAAGAAGAGAGGCTTCCATCGTCCCGCGTCCATTTAGGAAGCCGGACACCGTTGTAGCCGTATAGCTTGAGCGCACCGAGATTAGGATGCGGCTGAAGGCCTTCGAGTACACCCTCGTCCATACTACCATCTCGTTCAAGTGACCACCTCTCCCATTGTAACTCCAAACTTTCAACATGCTTTTTCTCCTTCAACAATGCCTCGGAGGCCTCTGCCTTATCTTTCACATTCTCGAGGTTGCATATGGAGAGTGTTCCTCGAAGCTGTTGTAGATTCTTCAGTTGTCCTATCCCAAATCGTTTCTTGTTGGTTGGACAGACTTCATATCGGCCAATTCCCTGAAGAGACATTAGTTTCCCAAATAATGGTATAGCCGTTATACGATGTCCCTTTCTTAAAAAAGGATAGTAGAGTCTCCAATGCTTATATCGATCATCAAGTCCACCCATATATCGCAAATTGATTAACTTGTTCAATTCTTGAGGTACTTTATTCATTATTGATCTGTCTATTACTAAAAACTGTAGATGGTATAGTTTACCCAGTGATTCAGGCAACTCTTCCACTTCTTCCATTTGCAAATATCGAAGAAGTTTTAAACCACCAACCGATTTATCAAGTTTAATCACTTTATCATATCCACCACCAAGATGCAGCATCCGCAACTTCTTAAACTTCATGAAAACTTGTTGAACGAAACCAGAAATATCATCTTGTTCATTGGGCCAAGAAGAAACAATGATTAAAGTGCGCAAGTTTACCAGTTTGAATATATCAGGTAGATGCGAGGATATGTTCTTGTAGCCCACGACAGAGAGATGCATAACGTTTGCTGGAATGCGCCGGCGGTCATCTTCAATTCTAAAACAATAATCCTTCGAAACGTTTTCAGCTAAATCATGCAAAAAATCGTGCATTTCATACCAAAGATACTTCATTTGAAAAAAGATTTAGACAATAGTTCATTGAAATAACTCATTGCTTCATCTTCTAATGTAACTGTGCTATTGCTCGGAACCTCAATAAAACCTTGTGCAATCCAAAGCCTGACAAAATCTTCTTCTATGTTCTCGAAACGATAACCTTTAGGATACAAACTGCAGAGAGCAAAACATCTTTGAAGGCACGGGGGTAGCAGCTTGAAACTCCAATATAGAGCACCTAAGGTGTCCTTGAGCATGTCTCCTCTCTGTAGAGTTTGTTTCCAATACTCAACCTTTTTCCCCCTTAACGAACTTCCCACCATCCTAGCAGCCAATGGAGACTTACTCAACTTCTTCACAATTTCTCTTGCTACCTCTAACAGTTGTGGATCATTAATATCTTTTTTAGCATCATCAAATGAATAGTGCTTAAAAATAGACCAATAATCATCATCTTCTATTTCTGCCAAGGGAAATGAACGGTGTATTCCCAACTTTGATGTCACTTCTTCGGCTCTACATGTGATAAGAATTCTACTTCCCATCTCCCCAACTTCATTGAAAGGAATTAGCATCTGATCCCACTGCTCTTTGTCCAAACACCAAACATCATCAAGAACAAGCAAAAACTTTTTGGATATCAACATGTCCTTGAGTTTTGATTGAAGAACATTAAAATTTTCCATACGGGGACATTCATCTTTATTGATAGATTCGATAATTTTCTTCGTGATTGCATGCGCATCAAATATGCGAGACACGTGAACCCACATCTTTGTATCAAAATGCTTCTCAACTCTTGGATCTTTATTGATCAACTGCGCAAGAGTGGTCTTGCCTGCCCCTCCTATCCCGTAGATTGCAAGGACTGGAATACGCCTTTCACTACTCGTAGTAGGCTCCTTCGCAACTAAGATCAACATATTTACTATAGAATCGCGCTCATGATCTCTACCAATTACTAGTGATGTGGGGGAAGAGACAGTAGGTTGTTGTTGGTTCATAGGATCTTGATTAGGAAAATTGGAAAAAATGGGAGTAAATTGGTCAATTCCATCAGCAATCTTGATCAGTTTCTCCATAGTATTCTTTAGTTCTGTCTTGAGAGAAAAAGGTGCAACGACAGCTCTTGCCTTCTCCTTAAGTTTCTTGATAAATTTAGGGACGGAACTGACCTGAGCTTCTTTGAGGCGCTTGTATTCGTACATGTCGAGCACATCTTCTACCTCGAAGGCAGCTTCTTTGAGTTTCACCAGCCATGGCTGCAAAACTTCCACATTCTTTGCTTCCGCTACCAGCAGTACAGCTTTGATCTTGGGAAGAATGGTATTTTGAAGATGTTGTAGCTCTTCCTCGGTAATATCTCCTCCAAAGTATGGGAGTGCCGAGATCTGCAACTTACTGAAGATGGGAGATACGATCGGCCCAACCAAAATTAGTGCAATTTTTTCCATCTAATTCTTGCTAATGCTGATCAAGGAGAAATCAAAGAGACAGAAATAAATGGATTGATAAGTGAAGAATTCAATGAGAGGAGAATGGTATATTAAAGTTCAAATGACTTGTTCCATACCTGTCGGTCTGTTGATCAAGTGGTACTCGGGAAGAAATTGAGGATACTATCAAGATGTTGAAAGTCTCTGTGGCAAATTATTGGACCTTTAGATGTTAATCTGTCCTTGTTGACTTTTACCAAGTTGCAGAGCCATTATTGCACCATCGCTGTGCAAGGGGCCCACTTGGTGTTGGCGTGTAACCCATGTTCACATGTATCGTCTCCACACCTACTAATTTCTCTGACTTCTACAGGGTGTTTTTTTATTTTTTAGAAAGTTTGAGTGTGTGTAGTGAGTGTATTCATATAGGATCCTACCCTTGTTTTCAGTCATCTGACAATGGGATTGAATGTATAATATATGTACTTGGCCATGGGTGAACAGGTAAGAGAAGGGCAATAGGCTACTGTCAAGGGTGACAGGTAGTGTATGAGTTTATAGGTAGTATGTCAGATATATATAGACCTGCATAATTTGTTTTATCACATACTTGTACACACCATTCACTTTATATTCCACTGCATATCATATTTTCATTTCTATTCTCTGCCACTGCACCTAGTTCTGCACTAACCTACATTAGCCTACACCTCATAAGGAATGCAGGTCATTGCCTTAGATGTTCTGCACGTTGGGAAAGAAGCGCGGAAATCTTTTCCCAAACCGGAGAGTACCTGCGAGAGGACCGAGCAAACAACGCACGAACCCAAAAACAAGCACACAAAAACAACCACGCAGACACAGAGAATTTTTGACGTGGAAACCCTTGCGGGAAACCCTTGCGTCTTCTTCTCCGAAGTTGTAATGGCACTCTTGCCTCCTTCTCTCTCAAACTTTTGTTGTCCAATGCGATTATACGATAATGAATTAGGGTTGAGAAAACTCAATATATCTCCCTAATCCCGCAACCAACCTGGACCGTTGGATTAGATCCAATGATGAAAACTCATCCAGAAATCCGCTTCAGCCCCCCGACACACATAGTTCGGCCAGAACTCTGTGTGGGGCAACCAGCACTGGGTGGCCAAACCCTGGAACGGCCAGACCGAGTTCGGCCAGAACTCGGCCTGGGACCGAGTTCGGCCCGAACTCGGCAGACTTGGTCCAGAACCCCCTTTGGGGCAGCAGCAGCAGTAACAACTACTCCCGAGCTTCTCCGATATCGGACGGCGCTCGTCGCACTCCGGGATCTTCTCCAAATAGGTTGGGAACCCCACCCACTCCAACAAATCTCCCCCTTCACAACTATGGGGAGGATGTCGTCATCCCGACGATTTGCCTGCAGTACTCAAACTTCCCCCTTGGTAGAATCTTCGTGAACATATCAGCTCCGTTGTCATCTGTATGCACCTTCTCAAGCCCCACGTCCTTCTTCTCAACCACATCCCGTATCCAATGATACCGAGTCTCGATGTGCTTGGACCGGCTATGAAACGTCTGATTCTTCACAAGATGGATAGCACTCTGACTGTCGCAAAGCAAAGTATACTGCTCTTGCTTCAGTCCCATTTCCTGCAACAGCTTCTTCATCCACAACAGCTCCTTGCAAGCCTCCGTCGCCGTAATGTATTCCGCCTCTGTCGTCGACAAGGCAACAAACTTTTGCAACCGCGACTGCCACGACACTGCTCCTCCCATAAACATCATCACGTAGCCTGAAGTCGATCGCCTCGTGTCTACATCTCCAGCCATATCAGCGTCGGTATACCCAACCAGCTTCGGCTCGTCACCACCAAAGGAAAGTCTCCAACCAGCAGTGCCCTGAAGATATCGTAGAATCCACTTGACCGCACTCCAATGTACCCTTCCAGGATTTGAAAGATACCTGCTAACCGTACCAACTGCATGAGCAATATCTGGCCTCGTACATACTGTAGTGCCCCGTCCCGCAAAGTCAATCGGAGGAATCGAAACGCCGACGGCGCTCGGCCTTAGCCTTGCAACAGGCTTGCTCGGAGACATCGCTCAGGTGGGGTAGTTTCGGTGAACTCTTCTCATCTTTGCCTTCACATAATAAATCGTGTTTTCAACTTGCACAAGTTAGGCTTGATAATAAAAGCTACGCATCCACATAGCTAAGGGAATAATCCCGACGGTTTGAATCGAGTTAGAACATGGAAAACGTCCCACTGTCGGCTTAGAGTTGGTGCACGGCGTGCTTTGAAAATGACACTCAGTCCTTCGTCCCGTGGCTTGGGAGAAGGAAAGTTGGTCTTCGGTGCAAAAGTTGAGAGTTAGCCTAAGTCATAGGCGTCGCCCGCACAAATGCTTGCTAAAGCATGTACGGTCCGGTCCCGCAAGGCTTGGCATAGCCTTTGCTCGTCCCTTGGGTTAAGTTGTAGGCTTGAGTGAGTTAGGCAAAGTAATGCCGGTCGACCTAAGTTATTCTACGTGCTGTCCCGCTCATTCTGCGGTTGTCAAGTTAAATAGTCCCACGATTCCAAGGCCCGTCATATGGAGTATGACATGGGCGATAGCGTCGCGTAGAACACGAGTCGGTTTAAGGCACGAGCCACGGTTGGTTCAGTGGAAAGTTAGCCACGGTCAGTCGATACTTATGGAAACACGTTATGTTCAAGTTAAGTTGGAAGGCTATGCAGTAGCCGTTCCCTGAGTTCAAAGAATATTAAGTCTAAGCGATGGTTAGTCGCCGAGGCAACCCTGGTTAGGGGCTCTGCAAAGGAAGTATGAAAAATGGAAAGAGTAAAACAACCAAGTAAATGAATTGATCACATAACAAGCCCAAACTGTATCCTAAAACACTCCATGTAACCCTTATGAACTTGGACAACTTGTCGACAAGGGGTGGTTTCTTCGAGCGGAGACCCGCGGCCACGGGACCGTCTCGGCCTAGGAAGAAACTGGTTGTAGCCGCGCTGGTTAGGCACCGCTGGTTAGGCGATCGGTAAGGCGGGGACTTTCATCGGGGCTCGCTACCTGCGTTGAAAGGGTCCCGTACTGCCAGGCTACGTCCAAGGCGGCTGGTTAGGCCAATCCCATAACAAACACTTAATAATAATTGTTTTCAACTAACATGGTAAGGTTTGTGTCGGCACGGGCGGCAATCCGTGTGTGTGCCTTTGGATTGAGTTGAACATGTATGAGTTAAAAAGACACAATGTCGGAGCCTAAGATTTGGCTACAGCGAAGGCGACGTGCTTCAGCACGAGACGTGGCGTCGAGTGTTAAGTTGTTGGCATAGAGTTGCATGTGTTAGGCTTGAGCTATCGCGAGTTAAGTCGAGAAGGGCCGTAGGGCTAGTTGTATAAAGTTACGTTGAGTTGTTGGGCTCGGCCTCGAAATATGAGGCACGGCCGCGTTGTCACAACACAAGTATAAGCAAGACTAAACAAGGAGGCGCTGCCTCGGAGATATTGAAGCACGAATCGAGTTATGGCACGACCGAGTCGTTACGTCCCAGAGTTTGGCACAAAAGACAAGTATAAGTCGGTGCGTCGCCAATGCAAGCACGAGAAAGGTCTAGAGGCAAGGAAATGGAGTCCTTCGTGTAGCTGCGTCTCTGATTATGGCTGTAAGGCAAACACGACTTGATAGGTTAACGTTGTTGGCACGAGAAGTGGTCTAGTGATAAGTATGAGTTAACGTTGACATTGCAAGCACGAGATGGTTCCGATACACAAGTTGCGTTAAGGCGCCAGTCCTAAAACTGATCTTAAGGCAAGACTAGAAAGACAATCGAAAGGGATTTAAGTTGCACAAAGTAAATGAACGTGTAGGTTTTGTATGGGTGGGCGAGAAGCTCACTCCACCAGTACAGTGGTACTGACACCCACACAGTGTTTCATGTGCAGGTACAGGTAGAAGCGACGTGGTACGGAGCTCGCTTGGATGCGTCGAGGCACGGAGTTCCTTGGCGAGTCGAAGCGTACAGCTGCGTGATCTGAAGACTTATACAGGACATAATGTATGGACATCGCCTTCCGAAGCTTCCGCTGGATTCAAGTATTGTATCGAGAGATGAGAGAGAGCAGAATGACTTGTAAATGAGAGAAAAGTGAGCACGAGAGACATTGTAATTTGGCCTTGCGCCCACAGATGTAAACTTGTATTCAATATCAATAAAAGAGCCTTCTTTGAAATACTTGTGTTCATGTGTTCTTTAAATTCCGCTGCAATATATTCAATGTCTCTGCACGGGACTTCTGTGCGACGACCCCGTCGCAGCCGCTGTAATCGGCCGTTATGGAACCCGCCTTGCACGAGCGCAATCTAGGCTCGTGCGGCATCACGCCTTAGCGAGGACGATCGCTCCTACGGGAGCGGGGCGTGACATAGTGGTATCAGAGCACGGCTTTACGTCCTTGGACCGTCGATTGAATTCTTTAACTTTGATGTTTCCGCAAAACTCTGTTGCTTCCGCAAGTTGATATCGTTGGTACGCTCTCTCTCAAATGTCCCTCGGCATGTCCATACAATAAGTCTAAATATCTTCGAAAGCTCGTACAAGCGTTCAATCTAACGCATCGGTAGGCCGTTGCCAAATGCGTCGATAGGGCCTTTGTGCCGAACGTTGCAAACTTGACTCGATAGAAAATGTGTGCTAATGTTAGCAAAAGTCGCACGTGTGCCCGAATAGTCCTACGTTGACCCTAGCAAGTCGCGCGTGTGCCTAATTAGTCCAACGTCGACCCTAGCAATTGAGCGTGCAAACTCGGAATGTAGTCCGCACAGGATGGCTATGCACACGGCCTTTTGGCTAAGTTGTGTTTCGCGTCGCGCACCTTGAACCTTGGTGCAAACGAGTTGCGAGCGATATCAAGTATCGTTCGGTCGGGAACGGAGATGCACTTAGAGTGTCTATCGATAGGAACGCTATCGGACTAACGCTTAGGCGTACACGGAAGATTGGTTTGGAGTTTGAGGAAATAGTGCGAACGACTTAGTGCGTCGATACGACGCGAGCGACTACGTTAGCGATTCGTCGAACGAATCTGAAGGATATCTTAGCGCATGACGCGAACGTGATTGAGGACTAGATCTTATGGCTTGAATCCGAGTGGTGTATGTGATAGGTTCGGAGAAGAATAAGAATGAGTGTCGACGACTAGTCGAGTGGCTCAAGTCCGAGTGGTGTATGGTTCGTCTTGGAAATTGTTCGAATGAATATTGAGGATTACGAGTATGTCGGCGAGGCGATGCGATCGCGCAAAGCCTTAGAACGCGTCAAGCTTAGTTGGTCGTGACTTCGAATGTCCCGAACGAGCATTTCGTTCGGACAACTTGTGAATGAGCAATGCGAGTTAGAAAACGATTCGGAACGATGAATGAAAATGAATGGTCTTGATCGAGGAAACTTAGAGGAACGCACGTGCGATATCGGATTGATACAACTGAAATGCGACTTGAGTTTTGAATAATGATCTTGAAACGAGCTTGAGGAAAAGCGACTGAACTTGATCTTGAGTATTGAGAAAATTGAGGAATATCCAACTCGGACAACAGCATCAACGCACGACTCGAAATTGGTTGCAAAGGAAGATCGTCAGGTTACGCATATCGTCAATGGTATTGAGGCGTATCAAAGATCGATATGCGATAACTCGGGGGCACTCTGACTCGGCGAATGACGGTCGTGCAAATGTCATTGTTCCGTTGGACGCTATACTTGAAATATTAAAATGTGTCGAGGAAAGGATAGACTTGGCTCGAGGACTTTCTAAGTTGAACGAATGACGATCGAACTATCGAACTTGGCTTGGATGAAAACTGTAATGTTCGGATTTGCTTTGTCGATAACCACGACGTTGATGTTCTTGTCTTATGCGAGCGCTACTCCGGCCTCGCATATGCGTCACGCCGATTAGGGCGATCACTCTGCGTGAGCGCTGGTATGGTGATTCATACAGCGGGAGTGGTCGAACTTGCACGGTGCGACAATTTGTGCCTCGATTTGTGGTTTGACGCGAAGGTGACTCGTGAATTGAATTGGTGTGCTTGTCGATTGAACTTGAGGATTGAGTAGGTCCAATCCGCGTATCGAAAATGAGTTAGTCTAAACTCAAACAAGAGTTACGCCCCGATGAGAATGATTATTCCGCGGGAGCGTTGCGTGGTGATTCACGAACCGCCGTGGATTATCGGACTCGCGTGAGATTGGGGTGCAACGTATTGTCGAGCGAGACGACCTCGTGATCGAATACATGAATTGGTTAGAATTGGTGAATTGAAGGAATTTGAATATACACAATGCGTGCCATAATACGAATTAGGTGATCGTGCTTGATGTTTAGAAATTTGAATGACGCGAGCTTGGGTAGAAGACCCCATATGATCGACTCTGGTTTGACCCTAGGATAGGGGTCAGTGTTGGCATTATTGTTGGGGAACTATGATTCCAATCCTGACATTGACTTAGCCTCGAAAAGAAATGGCCTAGCGGTTAGGCGAGACGCTATGTTTCATGAGTTATCAGTCGAAGGATTGATCTTGAGGATTGGCATGGATGGATAGCGTGAATCACGAATGTAGAAAACCCTGCTCACGAGATTCGGCTGACATGCATATATTTCAGGGACGCCTGGGTATGTGCACGATGCGACTCGAGTGAGAATGACAAATTTTCTATCATGCGGCTTGGCTGAATGCATGTATTTTAGGGACGCTTGGAATGCGTGCACGATCCAGCCAAGTGATGCGGCGAGTTCAAGCAAGGCTTGAAATGTGGGAGTGTGTCGAGATCTTGAAATCGTGTTGAAGTAAAGAATGATAATAGTGCGAGCGTGGCTCGGAATCGAAGGAACGCGTAGGCGAAATGTGTACGATTAAGTCTTGGCCATAGGAATGGTAGGATAGCTTGCCCTCAGGAAAGTCTCGAGGACGAGACTTGTTCTGAGTGGTGTATGTTGTAGTGCCCCGTCCCGCAAAGTCAATCGGAGGAATCGAAACGCCGACGGCGCTCGGCCTTAGCCTTGCAACAGGCTTGCTCGGAGACATCGCTCAGGTGGGGTAGTTTCGGTGAACTCTTCTCATCTTTGCCTTCACATAATAAATCGTGTTTTCAACTTGCACAAGTTAGGCTTGATAATAAAAGCTACGCATCCACATAGCTAAGGGAATAATCCCGACGGTTTGAATCGAGTTAGAACATGGAAAACGTCCCACTGTCGGCTTAGAGTTGGTGCACGGCGTGCTTTGAAAATGACACTCAGTCCTTCGTCCCGTGGCTTGGGAGAAGGAAAGTTGGTCTTCGGTGCAAAAGTTGAGAGTTAGCCTAAGTCATAGGCGTCGCCCGCACAAATGCTTGCTAAAGCATGTACGGTCCGGTCCCGCAAGGCTTGGCATAGCCTTTGCTCGTCCCTTGGGTTAAGTTGTAGGCTTGAGTGAGTTAGGCAAAGTAATGCCGGTCGACCTAAGTTATTCTACGTGCTGTCCCGCTCATTCTGCGGTTGTCAAGTTAAATAGTCCCACGATTCCAAGGCCCGTCATATGGAGTATGACATGGGCGATAGCGTCGCGTAGAACACGAGTCGGTTTAAGGCACGAGCCACGGTTGGTTCAGTGGAAAGTTAGCCACGGTCAGTCGATACTTATGGAAACACGTTATGTTCAAGTTAAGTTGGAAGGCTATGCAGTAGCCGTTCCCTGAGTTCAAAGAATATTAAGTCTAAGCGATGGTTAGTCGCCGAGGCAACCCTGGTTAGGGGCTCTGCAAAGGAAGTATGAAAAATGGAAAGAGTAAAACAACCAAGTAAATGAATTGATCACATAACAAGCCCAAACTGTATCCTAAAACACTCCATGTAACCCTTATGAACTTGGACAACTTGTCGACAAGGGGTGGTTTCTTCGAGCGGAGACCCGCGGCCACGGGACCGTCTCGGCCTAGGAAGAAACTGGTTGTAGCCGCGCTGGTTAGGCACCGCTGGTTAGGCGATCGGTAAGGCGGGGACTTTCATCGGGGCTCGCTACCTGCGTTGAAAGGGTCCCGTACTGCCAGGCTACGTCCAAGGCGGCTGGTTAGGCCAATCCCATAACAAACACTTAATAATAATTGTTTTCAACTAACATGGTAAGGTTTGTGTCGGCACGGGCGGCAATCCGTGTGTGTGCCTTTGGATTGAGTTGAACATGTATGAGTTAAAAAGACACAATGTCGGAGCCTAAGATTTGGCTACAGCGAAGGCGACGTGCTTCAGCACGAGACGTGGCGTCGAGTGTTAAGTTGTTGGCATAGAGTTGCATGTGTTAGGCTTGAGCTATCGCGAGTTAAGTCGAGAAGGGCCGTAGGGCTAGTTGTATAAAGTTACGTTGAGTTGTTGGGCTCGGCCTCGAAATATGAGGCACGGCCGCGTTGTCACAACACAAGTATAAGCAAGACTAAACAAGGAGGCGCTGCCTCGGAGATATTGAAGCACGAATCGAGTTATGGCACGACCGAGTCGTTACGTCCCAGAGTTTGGCACAAAAGACAAGTATAAGTCGGTGCGTCGCCAATGCAAGCACGAGAAAGGTCTAGAGGCAAGGAAATGGAGTCCTTCGTGTAGCTGCGTCTCTGATTATGGCTGTAAGGCAAACACGACTTGATAGGTTAACGTTGTTGGCACGAGAAGTGGTCTAGTGATAAGTATGAGTTAACGTTGACATTGCAAGCACGAGATGGTTCCGATACACAAGTTGCGTTAAGGCGCCAGTCCTAAAACTGATCTTAAGGCAAGACTAGAAAGACAATCGAAAGGGATTTAAGTTGCACAAAGTAAATGAACGTGTAGGTTTTGTATGGGTGGGCGAGAAGCTCACTCCACCAGTACAGTGGTACTGACACCCACACAGTGTTTCATGTGCAGGTACAGGTAGAAGCGACGTGGTACGGAGCTCGCTTGGATGCGTCGAGGCACGGAGTTCCTTGGCGAGTCGAAGCGTACAGCTGCGTGATCTGAAGACTTATACAGGACATAATGTATGGACATCGCCTTCCGAAGCTTCCGCTGGATTCAAGTATTGTATCGAGAGATGAGAGAGAGCAGAATGACTTGTAAATGAGAGAAAAGTGAGCACGAGAGACATTGTAATTTGGCCTTGCGCCCACAGATGTAAACTTGTATTCAATATCAATAAAAGAGCCTTCTTTGAAATACTTGTGTTCATGTGTTCTTTAAATTCCGCTGCAATATATTCAATGTCTCTGCACGGGACTTCTGTGCGATGACCCCGTCGCAGCCGCTGTAATCGGCCGTTATGGAACCCGCCTTGCACGAGCGCAATCTAGGCTCGTGCGGCATCACGCCTTAGCGAGGACGATCGCTCCTACGGGAGCGGGGCGTGACACATACCATGGCATACATAAGGCTTCCCACAGCTGAGGCATATGGAACCCGCTCCATATCTTCCTTTTCGTCCTCGGTAGATGGACACTGCTCCTCAGTGAACTTAAAGTGAGCCGCGAGGGGGGAACTCACTTTCTTCGACCCGTCCATCCCGAAACGCTGAAGTACCCGGTGAATGTACTTCTTTTGGGACAAGTGTAGCAGCTTGGACTCTCTCTCTCGGCTGATCTCCATCCCAAGAATAGTCTTCGCTGTGCCCAAATCCTTCATAGAGAAGGCCGCGCCCAGTTGGCGCTTCAACTCCGCTATCCTAGTGGCATTCCGACCCACTAATAGCATATCATCTACATAGAGCAATAAAATGATAAAATCATCCTCGGCAAAATACCTCACAAATGCACAATGGTCCGACGTCGTCCGTGCATAACCATGCTCCCCCATAAACGACTCGAACTTTCTGTACCACTACCTCGGAGCCTGCTTCAGACCATACAAGCTCTTCCTCAACCGGCAGACCAAATGTGACTTGCCCTTCTCACAGAATCCCTCCGGCTGCTCCATGTACAACTCCTCCTCAAGATCACCGTGGAGGAACGCCGTCTTCACGTCCATCTGCTCGACCTCCAAGTCGAAACTGGCTGCTAATGCTAGCACCACCCGAATAGACGAATGCTTGACGACAGGCGAAAAGATTTCATCATAATCCACGCCTTTCCGCTGACCGTAGCCCTTGACTACCAGCCTCGCTTTGTATCGAGGGCGAGTAGCATCATCCGTCTGCTTCACTCTGAACACCCATCGATTCTTCAAAGCCTTCTTGCCCTTTGGCAACCGCACCAGATCATAAGTAGAATTGGTGTGCAAGGAACTCATCTCCTCCTGCATAGCTACCATCCACTCCTGCCTGTGTTCGTCTTCCATAGCCTCTGCGAAACTTTCGGGCTCTCCCCCGTCAGTCAATAGCACATACTCATCCGGCGAGTATCTCGTAGATGGTCGACGATCCCTGTTGCTCCTTCTCAGTGGAGCCACTGGTGCTGGCTGTATACCGACAGCCTCCTCCCCTTCAGGAACTGCCTCCCCGGCATGCTTATCCTCCTGAGGGACACCCTGACCACCATCAGCAGGCTGATAATCAAGGTTGGGAGCAACTCCATGTACCGGCTCCCCCATAACTGGATCCTCTGCGATGTCCTCTGGAAACTGCTCGAAGCGAAATGACTCTAACTCAGGCAATTCCTCAGCCTCAGAAGGCGTCTCGGAATCCTGAGTGTTGGTCATGGTCTGATCCTCGACGAACACCACGTCCCTGCTTCTGTAGAGCTTTCCTTCCACTGGGTCGTAGAGTCTATAGCCAAACTCATCCCGACCGTAGCCGACAAAGATGCATCGCCTCGTCTTCGGCTCAAGTTTGGTCCTCTCGTCCTTCGGTACATGCACGAAGGCCTTACAACCAAACGCCCGCAGGTGACTATATGACGGCTCCTTGCCGTACCATACTTTGTCAGGCACATCACCCTGCAAAGGAGCACTAGGAGACAAGTTAATAATATAAGCAGCTGTGAGAAGAGCCTCACCCCAATAACTGCCCGGCAAGTTTGCTTCTGACAGCAAACACCGCACCCTCTCCATCAGTGTCCTGTTCATGCGCTCCGCTACACCATTGAGCTGAGGTGTCTTTGGCGGAGTCTTCTGGTGTCGTATCCCTTGCTCTCTGCAATACGCATCAAAAGGACCGATGTATTCGCCGCCATTGTCGGACCGAACACACAACAACTTCTTGCCCGTCTTCCTTTCAACGGAGGCCTGAAACTCCTTGAAAGTAGGCAGCACCTGATCCTTGGTCTTTAAGGCATAGACCCAAACCTTCCTGGAACAGTCATCAATAAAAGTCACAAAGTAAGAAGTACCACCAAGAGATTTTACCTTCATAGGACCGCAGACATCCGAGTGAATCAACTCGAGCAACGCCGGCTTCCTCGAACTTGGGTGACTCTGGAAAGACACCCTACTTTGCTTCCCAGCCAAACAGTGCGTGCATTTCTCCAACTTTGTAGACTTGAGCCCCGGAATCACTTTCCTGTTCACCAAGTAGCTCATCCCCTTCTCGCTGATATGGCCGAGCCGCCTGTGCCACAACTCGGTAGACGCGTCACTGACTGCGTTCACCTCCTGTGCCCCATCTGCGCTCCCCTCCATATAGTAGAGATCGGACTTCTTGCTTCCTCTGGCAATCACCATCGAACCTCTGGAAAGCTTCCACTGACTATTCCCGAAGAGACTGAAGAATCCCTCGTCATCCAACCTTCCAACCGACACCAGATTGAAACGGATATCAGGGACATGACGAACATCCTTGAGAACAAGAACCGCACCCGTCTTCGTTCTCAAATGCACATCTCCAACGACAACCGCCTTCGACACATCTCCGTTGCCCATCTTCAACACGCCACAGTCGCCTGTCGTGTAAGTGGCAAACAGTGCCCTATTGTGAGATACATGTGCTGAAGCCCCTGAGTCCACCAGCCAAGAATTGTCATCGCAGGCGAGGTTAGTAATGACCTCATCACCTACGACGATCACATCGCCTCCATGCATCGAGGCCGCCGCAGTAGTGTTCTCTTCTTGCTTCCCCTTGTCGCCCTTCTTCTCCTTCTTCCAAGCGAAACAATTCCGCTTGATATGGCCCTTCTTACCGCAATGGTAATACTCTGAGTCCTCGTAACGACCCTTGGACTTCCCCATGCTCTTGTCTCTGCCACCACCTGGACCCCTGCTTTTGCTCCTTCCGCGGCTCTCTGAAACAAGTGCCTCTGAGTGGTGGGATGTGGATGAAGTGCCCTGAGAACGTCTCTGCATCTCTTCATTCAACACCCCGTTCTTGGCAAACTCCAGACTGACCACGCCCTCTGGAGCAGAAGCGATCATAGATACTCGTACGGTCTCCCACGAGTCTGGCAATGTACACAGCAGCCACAGTCCCTGAACTTCGTCGTCGAACTTGACTCCCATAGAAGATAGCTGGTCAACCACGCCCTGGAACTCACTCAAGTGATCCGAAATAGACGCCCCATCTTTGTACCGCAGACCCATCATCGTTCGGATCAGGAACAACTTGTTTACCCCGGTCTTCTTCGCATACAAGGATTCCAGCTTATCCTACAACGTCTTCGCGTGCTCAATATTGGCAACGTGGTTGTACACGTTCTCATCAACAAACTGCCGTATGTACCCACACACCTGTATGTGCTCGAACGTCCAGTCCTCCTCGGATTTATCACTGGGCCTCTCGGATGCAAACACGGGTAGATGCAGCTTCTTGACAAATAGCAAATCTTTCATCTTGCTCCGCCAATAATGATAGTTTGTGCCATTAAGGTTCACCATGCGCACCGGCTTCGCGTCCATCTCTCCTCTCTGGTTCCTCTGTCAACTCCTGACACCCTTTGAACCCAAAGCTCTGATACCACTCTGTTGGAAAAGAAGCGCTGAAACCTTTCCCCAAACCGGAGAGTACCTGCGAGAGGACCGAGCAAACAACGCACAAATCCAAAAACAAGCACACAAAAACAACCACGCGGACACAGAGAATTTTTGACGTGGAAACCCTTGCGGGAAAAAAACTA